>JAEMHR010000002.1:0-613725 GCA_016490725.1 Amphichorda felina | reverse complement strand
AAAAAAAAAAAAAAAAAACCCCCCCCCCCCCCCCCCCCCCAAAAAAAAAATAAACTGAGATGTATAGGTCCTATGAGTATCTAAGTCATCTTAACTGTACTTCAAAACTTTGTTATGGAGTAGCTAGAGCGCTAGAGCGTCTCAGCTGTGAAGCTGCACCGGACGAACCATGGCCACCATTCATTCGAACTATTACGTTACGACACGTTTTCCCCCCTCTGACGATTATTATAACAAAACGACGTGTTGCTTTCTCCATGTATCACTTTCGATCAACGCCAGCCGCGCCAAGAACCACAGCGACAGGAACGGACTTCAAAACGCCGTGGTAACGAAGGCATCGCAGTGGTGACCAGATTACCATTGGAGCGAGCATGATATCGGACATCTAAATTACTATCATTAATGACGAGTTTAGGCCGTCCTCGGTGTGGCAACAACCATCGACGTGTCTCGCCGTGCTCGCTCAATTGGTGTCTACTTCTGCATTGGGCCAATGGTTCCA
This sequence comes from Amphichorda felina, assembly GCA_016490725.1. Classification (NCBI taxonomy): domain Eukaryota; kingdom Fungi; phylum Ascomycota; class Sordariomycetes; order Hypocreales; family Bionectriaceae; genus Amphichorda; species Amphichorda felina. Next base: position 613,220 of record JAEMHR010000002.1, on the reverse strand, counting down.
GCATCACTTATCCGGGAGCCGCCCTTGCCAGCTTCGGGAGGCTCGCGCTGCAGCTCGCCATGCAGCCCATCTACCGCCGTCCTGCTTCAAGGAGGCCGCACAAAATGCCATCATAGGCCAGAGGCGGCTGGGCGGAGGGCGGGAGCTAACCCATCCCAGCTGCAAGTACTAATCCATTACAAACCCCGGTGAACAATGACGAAGCATGGCAGGGCTGTGAGGTTATCGTTCCTCCCGTCCCCAACCTATAAAGTCCTGCTTCGTACGCTGCAGCTTGGCGTCGACGGCAACCGGCAACAGCGTTTGTCATCTAGCCCATCTCACCGCCAGACCATGGAGGGGCGGGCGTGCCAACAAGTGCGGGTTCGGAGGCACCTTTCGCATGCATGGGCCGCTTCATGGGGATGCACCGACGGAACGCCAAATTTTCGGCACCATCACATCGCGATCTGTCCTCCCCGTAGCTCATTCGGAGTCATGCCATCCTTCGACCTGGGCGGGTCTCGACCTCTGTCCCTGTCCGTTGCACATTGTTGGCGTACCGAGCTTGGCGAAAAGAATACCAGGCATCCAAGGCCGCCGGCAGCCGCTGGATAATACAACCGAACAGCCGACCGACACACAGGGGGCGGCACGGAAAATATGTGACGATGCATCACAGCTCATAAGTATTGACCTGATTTGTTATCATAGCAGTTAAAAAAAATGAAGAAGTGAAAAACAATATCCGGCACAACGCTTCGTCTCTCTTTACTCAACACAATGCGCCAGCCTTCCAATCAAGTTAGAAGGTGCTCGTGGCTAACCGACTGGCAGCGTTCCTGGCGTCAATGCGATCATCATCGTCCTCATCCTTGGGCCCTGCGAGGCCGCTGGCGCCCAGACGGCCAGAGTTAGAATCATTTCCTTCCTCGGTATCGCCCTCCTCGGGCAACTTCCCCATAAAGCTGCTCGAAGCAGTACGGCTGGTGGCGTCTGAGCGACGCGGAACACCACTCCAAGCGTCACCCTTGGGACCTTGGCTGGCAGCAAGGCTCGAGCGTCGGACTGTGGGGTGAGATTCGCGGCCAAGGCGGCTCAATCCCCCGGAGGCGTCAATAGCGCGGATGTCAGGGCGAACGCTCTCCAACAGAGCAAGTGTCCGCCTCTCGGCCTCGATCTCGCGCAGGACGTATTCCCTGATGCTGAGGCGCAGGTCGGCGGCTGTCCGGGAGAACCACTTTCGGCGCTCCTGGACGAGGTTCTGTGTCACGCTGGTCGTCTTGTTATAGAGGTATGTTTCGTGCTGGCGCGCCTCCTCGAGGGCGGCAATCGCCTCGTCCACCTTCTCACGTCGGACGCTGGAACTGGCCTTGAGGCGATCCGCCGAGTTGAGCTTGCTACGGGTGACCTCCTGTGCCTGGATGAATTCGCGCATGAGGATCTGTCGGTTGGTAAGAGTCTCCTTGACGACAAATGCATCCTGCGAATGGTGTTGGAAGGGATCGCCAATGGTCGTGGCTTCTGCTGTGGCTTGCGCGGCATGGTAGTCGCCCATGGTCTGCACTGCCTTTCCAAGCTTGCGGAAGGCATTTGCCAGACCGGGGTGGGGCTCCTGGACGTGCATGCTGTTGAGCTTGACTCCGTAATCAGATTCGGCGAGTCCAAGACCTGTGAAACGTAAGCATGGTGACGACCATCAGGGCGAAGCACGATGACGAACCTCTCCGAGACTTGACGAGTTTATCCACCTTGTGTCCCGCATCCATTGACCCGAGATAAAAGAGCTTAACAGTCGGCCGAGCATCCGCAAGCTCAGGCGTATCGTCCGGTGGCGGCGCAAACTGCTTCAGGATCTTCCTCCGAACGCCAGTGGCTGGCTGTTTCCTCTTGACTAGCGGGCTGTAGCCAAAATCGCTCTCCACAAATAGAACCATCTCGTCGTCCTTCATCAGCACCTCACTGCTGCAGACGTAGTTGAACCAGCGCTGCATAAGAGCCTTGACCCGCGCCTCATCCTCGTCGGTGCCTGCGCCGGCGGACGTGACAGGCGGTGGGACTGCAGGTACCATGGCCTCCGGGTTCGCTGACACCAGGTGCTCGGCAAGCTTAACAAACTCGGAGTGAAGTCGTCGGACATCGCGGTATTGTGTCGTGCGGAATCGTGGCAGGTTTGTCTAAGGAGATGTTAGCTTTGAGATCCGGAAAGGGGAGGCATCGAGTCAGCATTACGTGGATATCAAACCGCAGGATGGGGTCCTTCTTCCCAGTACGCTCAAGTCCCGTGATCTTCGCTTGGAGTCTGTACTGCGGCTTGGCAGGCTTCCGAGGTTCCTGCGCCCGGACAGACTGCTCATTCTGCGCCGCCTGTTCACCATCGGCGGCGGCGGGATCGGGAACGGACTGTTGCGATTCAGCTGCGGGTCCAGGCGAAGGGGAATTGGGTGCTTCAGAGGGCTCTCTATCCCCTTCCCCTGACGCAGTCGTCGCAGTGCTGGGTCGCTGAAAGCCCTCAGGTGCTTCGGGCTCTGGAGTGAAGCCATTCGAACTTTGAGGATTGATTCGAAATGGAGCGGGCTCTTCGCCGAGGCTGTTGAAAGCGGGACGGATCTGTCGTGGCGAGGCGGCTGGTGAATTATCCCAGGGGGAGGCACCCACGGGATCGTCCGCCTCGTGTATGGGAGCGCTGTAGTCCATGGCGGTGGATGGGATTGGGTAAATGGAGGTGAGTGTCCTGAGGCTGTCGTCACGGGGCACCGCTGTAGCTTCCAAGGGGGAGCAGTTTTCCGTGTCTCACTATGCGGTAGCGCGCATGACTCAGATAGATCGAGGGCTGCTCAAGGCTCAGGCGCGGGAGGTTCGTGATGCGTGCCGAGATCCCCAGGATTGAGGCCAGCGAACGGATGCTCGCTGACGCAAGTCGCTCGCAGAGGTCTCCGCACCGGAAGGAGGCTGTACATTGGCCGATTTGCCGCGGCCCTTATCGCGCTTAACAGACAGCACTAACAGACGCCGACCGCCTGGCAGGCTGGCACCCATTTAGGTTAGTGCGGGGCAGTAATTTTTTGGCAGGAGCCAGCAGTTGCCCAACCGTCCTCCACATCACGGCGAGCTTCACAATAAGTCCTCTGGTTTCTCCCCCGCTCAGTCCAGGACCCTTTAATTCTTCCCACACCACAGAACCGACATTGGGTCATTTTCTTTTATCCTTCTCCAAAATGGGAAAGAAGCGAGGAAGAGAGCTTGAGGGGAACGACCCTGCAGCTGCGGACCCGAACGTGGACAAGATGGATGAGGATGACGAGGAGGTTGGCTTCACATGCTCGAGTATAGAGGGGCCTTGCTAATTTAAGCGCATAGGACTTCGACATGGTGAACGTTGACTTCGAATGGTTCAATTTCGATCCCGAGGTAGACTTCCAGGGTACCAAGACCCTTTTGCGACAGCTCTTCGACGTCGATGCGAACCTTTTCAACATGTCGGCTCTAGCGGACCTAGTCCTCTCGCAGCCAACAATTGGCTCAACGGTAAAGGTCGATGGCAAAGCCACTGACGCATATGCCATGGTGACGGTGCTCAATGTGGCCGAGCACGCCAAGAAGGAACCGATGACCGACGTTGCCAAGTACCTCATCGAAAAGGCACAGACGAACAGCACATTATCCGCCATCCCTCCCTTGATCGAGAGTGGCAAGCAGGTCGGCCTAATCTTCTCCGAGCGATTGATCAACGTGCCGTCCGAGATTGCGCCGCCATTATATTCGATGTTGATTGAGGAGGTCGAGGCCGCAGTGGAAGACAAGGAGCCCTACGAGTTTACCCACTACCTGATTCTGTCCAAGACGTACCAGGAGGTCGAGTCAACACTGGACGGGGGGGACCGCAAGCGGAAAAAGGCCAGGGAGGAGGCTCTGATATACCCCTTCCATCCCGAGGACGAGGTCTTCCAAAGATATGCGCAGGCGTACGGCAGCTTCCATTATACAAAGGAGGAGGACGCGGTGGCGGATAGCAAGCGGGCGTTCCAGGAACTGGGCGTGAAGACGTTTGGGCACATGATTCTGATTGAGGCGGGCAAGTTTCAAGAAGCCGTCAAGGCGGTTCAGGAGTATCTAAGCGCACCGCAATAGAAAAAGCATCAATTCTCTGGCCTCAGCCTCTGCATCAAGTACTCCACCTCAACCACCTTCGTAAGCGGAATGACAAAGTCCTTATACATGGATACGACGGCATCGACATTGATCTTGGAGGGGCCCTTGCTCCCATCTGTGTTGGTGGGATCCGTGCCATAGGTCTGGGCTTTGAGTCGAAGTCTGTCGAGAACCGTCTTCTCCACGGCCTTGTTGGTGATGGCCTCGCCAATGGCCTCCCGGTCCTCGGCCTTGATGAAGCGCGTGTACTTTTCCACATCGGAGCGGAACTTGGACTCGGCCACAAACTTGCCAAAGTGAATTCGCCGAGAGAGAGCCTGAAGGCAGGCGATGTCACAAGTGGCGGTTGACCCGTAGTTCTCCTCAGACTCGCCCCTGTCCTCACGGCCAAAGTCGGGGCAGACAGCGGGCAGGAACTTTTCAACGTAGAACTCCTTGATCTTATCGTTGACATTGACGTCGTTCTGGTAGAGGACCTTGGGGTAGTGGAGGGGCTTCAGGATGGGTTTCTGAACAGCAGCGGGGAAGAAGGGGTATTCGTCAGGAGACTCAAATCTCCGGATGAGAGACTGGAGCTTCTCCTGCTCTTGGAAGTACCAGTCCAGGAAGCTCAGCTCACTGTTGGGGATGTCGAGAGCCCCAGGCGTGTAGATGGTCTGTACCAAGGCTATTTGTCAACAAACCAAATCGCATACAGCAAGGAGGAGAACTCGCCTTATTGAGGGCAAACTGGACACGCTCAATGAGATGAAAGGTAATGGTATCCTCGAGACGACTGTCACTGTCAGCGATCGAGGGGTCTTCGGATGGCTAGCAGCACTCACATAAGCTGGAACCGAATTCTGGAGAGCTCCAGAGCCTTGGAGGCATCGCCCAGATCCACGGCAGCGTCCATGTTGTTTACTGTGTGACGGTGATGACGATGTCGGCCTGATGCTCCGATTCCGGCACCGGATCTGCTATTCGTAGATGCTCAACAGTGCCCAAATTACACGAGATGACAATAATGATCAGCTCAATAGCTCCGGATGAGAGTATCCGTAGGGAATGAGAGCTTGAGAGATGAGAATGAGTACTTTTACGATGAAGGACACTGTGAGCAGGCGTGGTTTGCAGCCGCCCACCGGAGTATTTACGATTTCTGTCAGGCTTTGCCAGCGATTGTTAGTGGCGGGTTGGGCGAATATTGGGTGTGGGACCTGAGACAAAATACTCCGTACATGCACGGGAAACAAATGTCGAATTTCTACTAGCACGAGGTAGGATTGGTAAAATCATCGGGTATATGGGATTGAAGATGAGATTAAACCATACATTATTTCACATGAAGCCCTTTTGGGGGAGACTGTAACTGGCACTAGGTGTCTGGCATTGCACCAACACAGCGTCCGTTAGGCTGGTAATACAAGGTGGACACCGAGATGGGGATCGCTCAGGTGGGCATCAACAACTCGCAGACAGTCGCGCGTCATTGGCGCATCTCGACGGTGCACCGCAAGGGACCTCGGCCCTTGGAAATCTCTCCCCTTCCCCAGACGCCTGTCAACCTCGACGCGCTCTCGCACGCTAGAATCCCCCCCAACGGCATACATTCGCTCAGCGCAAGACGTGGCTCCGCTCGAGCCGCTGCGCCATGGCTGACCCCGAGGGCTACGGCTTCCCAGACGACGGCGCTGGCGACGATGACCAGTCCATCATCTCGGTATGTTCCTTGTGTGTCTTATCAGGCCTGCCTTGCGCCATCCGGGCGCATCCGGGCATACCGTGCCAGTCGAGATGGGCGCGAGAGCTGACCATTCCACGCTGCTTTGCAGACACGCGGGCTGGAGGCCTTTGGCCGCAAGGTCACAACCACGGCGAACCATTTGATCGGTCCCAACGGCGAGGACGTGAGCGGCCACTACAAGACCGCCATGGCCGAAGTCCACAAGCAGTTCAAGAGGCCAAACATGCAGCGGAGCATGTTCTCTATGGCACGCACGACCCCGACCGACATGGTGCGCTCAAAACTCTCCACCAACGAGATCCAACATCGCGCCCTCACCCACCTCCCCGACGAGCTCCTCAGCAACATCCCCGAGCATGAGAACTCCTACTCGCTGTTCCAGGGTTTCCAAGCCAGCTTCCCGGAGCTCACGGACGAGGGCAAGAAGCACCGCCGGCGCGTGTCGAGGGGCAGAAAACTCATAGACGATGGAAAGGCGTCCCCCGGCGACCCCAAACGCCTAGGCCAGCTGAAGCGGGAAAAGGCTTCGATGATGCACGAGTTCAGCCTCCTCAGCGTCCGCAAGAACATGGCGAGCGCCGAGATTCGGGAAATCGACAACAAGATTGCCAACCTGCACGGCATGCGAAGAATTATACTGGAGAGGCTGGCTGGGTTAGAGCAAGAGGAGGCGTTATTAGAGCATGACCGTACGTTTGTTTTTACTGCCGTTGCTACGAGACAGGACTGACCCGCAGTAGTCATCGACGTTGAGAGTCGCGTAGAAGAGGCGCAGGCTTTGGTAGACGAGGCCGAGGAGATTGCCAAGCACACAGCAACGCAAGATGAGAAGGATCTAGTGGGCGACGCCGACGACCACGAGTTCATGTCACAATCGGTATACGACAAGATTCCCGCCTCGCCCGGCGGCACACGGAGGGCGAAAAAGGTCCACCGGAAGAAGTCGATGCCCATCCTGCACGAACACTTTGAGCCTGGGTCCAATATCCGCGAGATTAGAGCGCATAAGGACACCATCTCAGCTCTGGATTTTGACGCCCCCTTTGGAACTATGGTGACGGCCGCGCTGGATGATACGGTGCGAGTCTGGGATCTCAACGCAGGAAGGTGCATCGGCCATCTGGAGGGACACACGGCCTCGGTCAGGGCGTTGCAGGTTGAGGATAACATCCTGGCAACGGGATCCGTGGATGCCACCATCAAGCTGTGGGATCTGAGCCAGGCGAGATACGACCCCTACGGCGACAAGTACGGCAAGGAAGATAATGACGAAGACGCCATTGCCTGGGAGAATCCCGACGATCAGCCCGTCGACCCCCCGGATAACAGCATGGACGACTGCGAGCTTTACACACTGGAGGCCCACGTGGACGAGATTACGGCGCTGCACTTTAGAGGCGACGTGCTGGTTTCCGGATCGGCTGACAAGACCATCCGCCACTGGGATCTCGAGAAGGGGCGCTGCGTCCAGACGCTCGACGTCATGTGGGCGGCCGCGCAGGCGACAGCAACTATCGGCAGCGGCGACAGCTCGTGGAGGCCGACCGGCCGGTCCGCAACGAGGTCGGCTGATTTCGTCGGCGCCCTGCAGGTCTTCGAGTCTGCCCTGGCCTGCGGTACCGCGGATGGCATGGTTCGTCTGTGGGATCTCCGCAGCGGCCAGGTCCACCGGAGTCTAGTCGGCCACACCGGGCCTGTGACCTGCCTGCAGTTCGACGACGTCCACCTGGTCACTGGCAGCGCCGACAGGAGTATCAGGGTAGGTTTCTGCAACTGCGGTTATGTTCAAGACGATGTGCTAACAATGGCGGCCAGATATGGGACCTGCGGACGGGCTCGATATTCGATGCCTACGCCTACGACAACCCCATCACGAGCATGATGTTTGACGCCCGGCGGATAGTCAGCGCCGCGGGCGAAGATGTGGTCAAGGTGTATGATAAGGTAGAGGGCCGACAATGGGACTGCGGCGCTGGCATCAAGGCTGCGGAGGAAGGCAAGAAGACTTCAATCGTTGAGCGCGTGGGTGTTCGCGATGGATACATGGTTGAGGGTAGGCGGGACGGTATTGTAGGAGTATGGACGTGTTAGAGTATATAATATGTACAGATTAAAGCTCGCTCAGCAAAATAAATGTATACGACATTTATTCGCATCACTCGAAGTTTTGGGACTGAGTTGGTTTGGCGGAGATAAATGTGCCGGTTGGGTGGTAGAATCTAGGGTAATATTGGGGACGGTGGTGAGCAGCAGTGGAATTTTAGAACCTACAACTTCACACACCAGGATGGCCACAGCCAAATCATTCTATTGTCACAGGCTCAACCCCTGAAAACAAGAATGATACGTACCGGCGCGGAAGAACATCATGGAAACTACTCGGGATGAGCTGTTCCAGCGATACTACGATGCCGCTGGTGCCATCTCCATCCAGTCTCCAACGAGGCGCAAGGAGGTGCCCGGTGCTCAACCAGGCAACTCGTCCGCAGGGAATGCAACCCTGCTCACAGAGCCTATTGAAGAGCTCTTAAGCAGACAGGCCCGCCTGCTCCAAAGGATACACAACACGCGACATGGAGATGCCGGCGACTCTCCTCTAGTGGACGACGCCCTGGTGCTCCAGCGCCTGGACGACCTGGCCTCCATAGTTGTCTCCAGGTTTTACGCCTACCGCTACGATCGCGTCCCGGACTGCTGGCGCTATCTATACACGGACACCCTAGTGCTCATAAGCTATTTCCACCTGTTACGCTTGCATAATGCCGAGAGTGACTCTCAACAAAAGCTGTGGAGTCTCCTGGTCGAGAACCTGGACAGGGCACTCATCACATCTGGTGGGCAGAGCCAGCGCCTGGGACAACGGTGGATTGAGGAGACGATGGACCTTCTGGGCTCTGTATTGCAGCAGGAAAGGGACCAGCGTCCAAGCAAACGCCAAAAGACGTCTGAACCCTCCACCATCTCTCTCGCTGAGCCTTATGGGAGACCCCAGCTGTCTCCAAGCAGAGAGTGTCCCCGGCACCAAGGCTGGACACTCGACAAGTTCGAGAGCTACATGAGCAAGACCGGTGCCCCCAAGCCAGTCGTCTTCACGGACCTGATCGGCGACTGGCCCGCCCTCACAGACCGGCCCTGGCACAGCGTGGACTACCTCCTCTCCCAAACCCTCGGGGGCAGACGACTTGTCCCCGTCGAGGTCGGCCGCAGCTACGTCGACGAGGGCTGGGGCCAGGAACTCATCCCCTTCCGGACCTTCCTCGACAAGTACGTCCTCGCCGCCGACCTCCCGCAGCAGCAGCAGCAGCAGCGCCCGGTCGGCTACCTCGCGCAGCACAACCTCTTCCGGCAGATCCCCCCCCTGCGCAACGACATGCGCATCCCGGACCTCTGCTGGGCCGACGTGCCGCCGCACCCGACCGACCCGTCCAAGGACCAGCCGCCGCTCTACACGCCGCAGCTCAACGCGTGGTTCGGCCCCGCGCGGACCATCACGCCCCTGCACACGGACGGGTACCACAACCTGCTGTGCCAGGTCGTCGGCCACAAGTACGTGCGGCTGTACCCGCCGGAGGCGGCCCCGGCGATGCGGCCGCGCGAGACGGAGAACGGCGTCGACATGAGCAACACGGGCGCGGTGGATGTGGGCGTCGTGGAGGGGTGGGATCCCGTCGGGGAGGAGGGTGCGGATGGGGAGGAGGCGGTGGAGAGGATGAGGGAGGAGCTCAGGGGCGTGGAGTATTGGGAGTGTATACTGGGGCCGGGTGATACGCTGCTGATTCCTCTCGGCTGGTGGCATTACGTGCGGAGCTTGAGCGTCAGCTTCAGCGTCAGCTTCTGGTGGAACTAGGTAGCAGGTGGCATTCGCAGTTTCCTAACTATCGAGAGCGTTTACATATGAGGTTTGGCATTTCAGCGAGGGGCCCCTCGCACCCCAGATGATCATCAGCTCGTCCGCGCATCCTCCACGCTCTCACCGCCGCCCTGAGCCCCCCTGCGTGCCTTGGCGCCCGCCTTGAGCGTCTCCCACTTCTCGCGGTACCTCTCCAGCGTCTTCTGCATCTTCTTGTTGTCCCTCTCCAGCATCTCGACGTGCTGCTTCATGGCGGAGAACTCCTGCTCCAGCTCCGCCTGCCCATCCCGGGGCCTGCTGCCACCGGCGCCAGCGCCAGCGCCTGGACCCGTCGAGGGCGGCGACCCCGGCCGCAACAGGCGATAGCTCTCGGCCATGTTCTGAGCGCTGGCCTCGAACGCGTGCAGGCGCTTGGTGAGCTTGTCGAGCATGTCCTTGAGGGACCTGTTCTCCGTGTACAGCTCCTCGATGGTGTTGTTGAGCTCCCTCTCCGTGCGGGCACGCCCGACGCGGCGCTGGGCGCCGGGCGACAGGGGCACGGGGGTCTCGCGCGCGTCCACAAAGTCGTCGTCCTCCTCGATGGAGCCCTCGCGGGCGACGACGGCGCTGTGGGCGGATGCGCCGAGGCGCCGCTTCTCCTTCTCGGCGTAGCTGAGGATGTTGGCATATGATATGGTGTGGCCGCTGGTGGGGACCACGTAGAATGATTCGCTTGGGCCGTAGCCTTCGTTGGTGATGGCACGCATGGTTGCCTTGGAGTATATACTGGACAGGTCGGCATCGTGGGCCTGCGGGGACGGGAGTTGCTTGCGCTTCGATGGGGATGGCTCGGGCGTCAGGGGCTCCTCGGACACGGTGGATTCCTCCTGGATGAGTGGCAGACCGGCAAAGGCAAGCGGGGCTGAGATCCTGTTGATGATACTGCCAAAGGTATTGTAGAACCTGGTGTATCCTGCATCCTCTGCTGTGGGCTCCTTCGTCGCTGGCGTGGGAGGGGGGAGCGCCGCAGCCCGCCGCGTGCCGTGGGAGTCGCCCTTGGTTGAAGGCGAGGCTGGCATGGGAGGGACCCAGGTGGGCTTGCCGGACTGCTGATCGACCATGTTCTGCATCTTGCCCTTGGATCCATCCCGCCTGGGGCGTGCCTCGACGTTGCCCGGGGCCTGGTCGTTGGAGACGCTCGGGGTGAGCGGCTGGCCCCTGTACTTGGATCGGATCCCTCTGGCCGAGGCGAGATTGCTGGCTATCGATGACGACATTTCGCGGGCGGCAAGGCGGCGCTGGGGCGGGAGACCTGGCTTCTGGGCGGCCTTGGAGGCAGGCGACCCTGGGCTCTCCCTGGTGCGCTGGGCATCGTCGCCCCCGCCGGAGCCATCGTGGCCGGCCTGGGTCTTCTCGTCGGCGACGCTGTCGGAGTTGTCGGGCCCAGACTGATGCTGCTGCTGGAGGTGCGGGGGCTGGTGGGCGGGCAGGTTGAGCAGAGCGGCGAGCTTGCGGTGGTGGTCCTCGAGCAGCTTGAGCATGCGCAGGGCCTCGACGCTGGACGTGGCAGAGGCGGCGCTGGCGAACTCGCCTGCGGCCTGGGTGTGCTCGTTGATGGCGACGGTCGTGTCAGAGGCCTGGCGGGTGGCGACGGCGGCCGCGCGGGCGTGGTCGTGGGCTTTGACGAGGGGCGAGGCTTCCATCTTGACGGCTAGACGGCTAGACGGCTAGACGGCTGGATGCGAGATGGCCTACTGTGCAGGAAGATGGTGGAAGGTCAAGTGCTTGGAGCACGCCGTTGATGTTTTGGGGGACGGGATGTTTGGTGGCTGGGTTTGAGTGGGTTAGTGGACGGATTCAGCATTCTTGTGCGACGTGGGGGATCTCCTGGCAGACGCAAAGCACATGGAAGATTCGGGGGAAAATCGTGCACGGTTCATCCCAAGACAATTGAGACTATCCCTTATTGCCAATATTCAATGCCTATGGATTCGGACGAATGAATGAGTGGTTGTCTTTGCTATTGTTCTGTCAAGTGGTTGTCCGTCAGCGGATGAAGCCTTGCCCTGTTAGCGGTTGGCACGGTTAGCCTGGGCCTGTATTTGTTGAGCGCTGTGGCACCCTGTGGGATTCGGAATAGTAGTAAGTCCAAGTTCCAGGACCCAGACCATGCTCCGGGAGACAAAATCGGAGCCGTCTTTTGGAGAGGTGCCAGTGGCTTAACCTGGCATTGGCATTTGGCAATGGAAAGGTTATGAGACTGTGGTTGGAGGTGGCTGTTTAGGCCAGGCGCTGGCTATGAACCAGCAATAGTCCATTGATGGGCACTGCTGGCCCGTCGGTTTCTGGCGGATCATGGAAAGGCGGAGATTTCGAGAAGAAGAAAACGATGGCACAATCCCAGATCTCTCTTCTTGGCGGGCATCGTCTTAATCTTCTGTGTCGTGCGTTGGGCGTGGCGACTAGGGTCGACATCTGCACGGCAGTTTCCGAGCGTATTATTCTTGCTGCTCGTACGAGTAGTGTTGAGTGTATGTAGCACTGTAGTATGACGAATACGCCCCAGCAGAGCCCAATACGACAACCGAATACGCCAATCCACATGGCAGCTAATTGCTTGCTGACACGCTTCCACCGCGCCCTTGTCAACTGCCGCAAGCTATGGAGAATGCTCCCCCAAACCCCCATGCGCTAGGATTGCCGATGCGCACTTACACGCTGGCTCCAGGCACTGCCCTTCTTGGCGACTGTTTTCAATGCCCATGTCCCTCGCTTAACGAGGCACTGTAGACACATATTGCCTGATCCATCAAATTCTATGCTCGGGTACGTCCGTGGCGCACCACAGGGTGGCAGATGCTGTCCAAGAGCGCTGTGTAAGCTTGGCGTAACCGCCGGTCAACGTCTCCACGAGGCCAAGATCATGGCTGAGTTGTGCGTATATCGAATTCTCACCCTGGAACTTGTCAGTCGAGCTGATCTTTATTTGGAATACATCATGGTATTTTTTTTATTTTCATCCAACTCTAAATACTACTATATAAAGATCCGAATAGCCTTTGCCGTTGACATTAATGCTACCACCCAGACCCAACCAAGAACCAACCCGCCAGACACCCAAACCCTTCCACACTCCTACCACAGCACTACCACAGTCTTACAACATATTGCTATATAGATTATCCGTCTCCAAAATTCACCATGCTTCCCGAGTCCACTCTCAAGACTGCCGTTGCTGCCCTCGCCATGGCCCTCCCGGCCATGGCAGCGCCTCAGATGGCCAAGCGCACGAATAACCATACCGACGAGCTCAGTTTGACAGCCAAGCTTCGCCTTGCAGACACGTAAGTTTCCAGTTTCTGATGCAGCTGGTCAAAAAGAAACATTTTCTAATTATGTAGTGCCGCCGACCGTTACAAGCTCCTCGATGATGATCAGTTTGTCTACGATTTCAACGGGAACAACCCGCTTGCTACCGCCCAGAACTTTCCTGCCCTTGTCGGCTCTGGCTCCTCCTTTACCATTACGTCTCTAGACGGTACTGCACACCCGAGAACACCCCTGGCCTTCGTCGAGCGACGCTAACACGTCTCAACAGCATGCAGCATGTCGTTCCTCCACCTCCACCCTCGCGCCACCGAGCTCTTCGCCGTCACCTCGGGGCGCGTCCTCACCGAGATGATCCCCGAGATCGGCGTCCCCGACTCCGAGGGCAAGCAGCGGGTCATCCGCACCGATCTCACGGCGGGCATGGTGACCCTCTTCCCCGGCGGGTCGTTCCACACACAAGTGAACCCCGAGTGCGTGCCGGCCAACATCACGGCCGCCTTCAACAGCGAGGATCCCGGTGCGGCCGTGATCGCAGAGCAGATGTTTGGCTTCAGCGACGATGTAATCTCCTCCGCCTTCGGGGGGGCCATTGCTGGCGAGGATATCGACAAGATCAGGGATGCCATCCCCGGCCCCGTGGTAACCACCATCGAGGAGTGCCTGAGCAAGTGCGGCAAGCAGAAGCGCCAGCTGTGAGATGCTCGCCACGGCCGTGCCTCATAGCATGAGCCTGTGACGCGAGAAGGGACTGGGAATATGGGAAGGAGTGGCTCCGCACAAGTTAATCAATACATATGTACCTGCTTAGTACTGTTTAGAAGCGAATAGACAAATAGACATCTCTAAAATTGGTTGCGCTTCTGAATTCGTTGACCATGTGGCGCCTGGTCTATTGTCTTACTACTACGAGGAGGCACTTTATCAAGGAGCCTCCCCCTCCTGCTTGCTGGTGCTGGTAGGTATCCAGGTATGCACGACGCAAGGTACGTAGGATTCGGAGAGAGGAAAAAAAGGCACTCTGAACGTGGCTGCATAGGCGCAACGTATAATTTAGCCGTAATATAACTAGTATCTTGCAGCACTGGCACTGGTAATCATGGGCACTATTACTACTCCGTACGTGTGTCATCTTTGTCATGTCCCGGGTCCGGGACTCCGGGCTCAGCTCCACTATTCATGGCGTCTCGGCTCCGGCCAGGCCCCACTGACACACTACTAGTTATATGCTTATTAGTAGGTACATACTATGCCTGCCTGCTAGTACTAAGTAGTATATGTGCTATCATCCGTGCATAGTGCAATGATACATTGCCTGGGAGGCTCCGCGTCTGTTCTACAATGTTGCCACTGAGGACTTGAGTCCAATGTTGGCCGACACATTCATCATCTCGCTACGGATCCCTTCGAACAAAAGGGCGTCGGAGACGCCAGAGGATATACCCCATTGGGCAGATTCAATAGATATGCTCCCGGGGGGTTCCGGCGGTCTGATAGGTTTATTGTATTTGAAATCTCCAATCCCGCCCTTTGGCAGACGGTCCACCAAATGTGCTGAGCAGCGTGGCGGAGGCGGTGCTCGCGTAAGATGCCCCTGCCAAACAGGAACACGACCCACCAAAACCGTCTAGTGCTGACGACGATATAGGCGAGGTAGTGCAGTATCCTTCTCTTTTGAGTCACTGGGAATGCATCCATCAGCATCCTCCCATGTGCTGCGAGGACATATTCTCCGTAAATGGCTTTGCACATACGTACTGCACATACGTACTACCATGTCGCAGAAAAATAAGTACTACATAAGCAGGGGCCGAGACGACGTCGGATGCAGAATAGACGAGATCACCGCCAGCCCAAAACTTGACGCCGGCAGTTGAATGATTGGATCATCAGCCGTCGGATTTTATGACAGTCGGGCCCTAGAAGGACCCCATGGACCTGCAAGGCAAACCCGTCAACTACCAGTAGGCATTTAAGCGATAACACCGCACTATCTCGCCTTCGCACTTCATCCACCCCGCCGCGACTCTTTGCCTACCTGGCTTTTATCTTCCAGCCGCCAGCAACAACACCGACACCAACAACGGGTACCGGCAACACTGACTATGCCCGAAGACGCCAACCCAGCGGCGCCCCGCACAGCTGGCTTCAGGCTTCGCAGAGCCCATGGAAAATCCAGAAACGGCTGCCTGAGATGTAAACAGCAGCGTAAGAAGGTACGCGGCGCACCCGTCTCTTGTAGTTCCACCCACGTTAACTGTTTGTCAGTGCGACGAGTCGCGACCCAGCTGCTCCAGATGTGCCAACCGCATGTACTCTTGCCAATATCTGGGGCTCCAGAACTCTGAGGCCGAGGCCTTCTCGGACGAGGAACAGCCCTTGACCGATCTCTCGGTTCCTAACTTGCCTGTCCCGTCAGGTGCACGAGGACTACTGGGGTTCTCGGACGGCCATCTCTCAGTCCCTCCTTCTCCGCCTATCAGTGCCTCTTACCCAGCTTCGCCAGCTTCGTGTTTTCCAAGCTTCAGTGATGACGGGCCTTCATTAAACCTGCAGTCTTCTGTGACTCTCGACGCGACAGAATTCAGTCTCTTGAGCCACTTCCTCACGCACACCAGCCAAACCGTACCCTTTGACCATGTCGACCTCTATGCCCTCTCTGTGGGGATACCCAATCTTGCCTTCGGCAGCAAGCCCGTCATGTCGTCCCTGCTGTCCCTGGCCGCGGCCTGCAAGTGCCACGATATAGTCAAGCGAGCCCAGAACCCCCTGGAGCCCCGGGCTCTGGCGGAGATCCGGGACCTGCTTGCCTTCTCCGAGCGCCACCACGGGGCTTCCCTGCAGCACATCCAGGCCGAGATCCTCAGCCAGGACTGCTACGATAGCGTCCTCGCCAACGCGGCGCTCATGGTCCTGTACACCTCGGCCAGCCACGCCGTCCGCGTACATCTCTCGGCCGCAGCGCAGCGCACGGGGCAGCAGCTCCCGGTCGACGTGCTCCCGCAGCACTCGAGCTCCCACTGGATCTTGTTCACGCGCGCGGCGCACACGGCGTCCATGGCCGTCCTCAACAACCAGGTTTCCGATGCTGCAAAGGAGGGCCAGACTGCCCCCGCCCCTTCCCCCGCCATGGAGCTGCCGAGGGCAGAGCCATGCGGCACGGCTGTCTTGTGCCCGCAGTGCGGCCCATCGGAGAGCACGAGGAATGCATTCCTCCCGATGGTCGCGTCGACCTATGTCCGAGCACTCGAGAGTCTACGCAGGAAGGCCGAGTCGACACTGTCGTCCTCGTCCTCATCCTGCAGCTACCTGGAGCTCCAAGCCTGCCTGGAGACACTACCGGTGCTTGAAATGCGAGCGTCAACCGCGCTGGGCCCAAGAGAGGGCAGCAGCAATGAGGGCGAGGCGGCTTCCGCAGAGGAGACCATAAGCTTCAGGGGAAACTCGCGAGTCTCAGAATGGATTGGGGAATACATGGTGCGCGTGACGTCGATGACGTCATCGACGGCGCTCCGGCGAATTGTCATGTCATTTCTGAACCTGGCCCCGGTGGGCTATCTCAACCTCGTCCAGACGGTGCTGGACTTGCCGTCAAACGAAGTGCCAGCGCTGGATGCGGCGCATCTACTGGCCATGGACATCTTCGCCCATTGGCTGGTGCTTGTCATGCTGCTGGATGGCGTGTGGTGGATTGGCGAGATTGGGAGCTGGGAGCTGGGGAAGGCCATATTGTTGATCAAGTCGCAAAACTGGCTTGATCCTGCGGCGCGCGGAGGGCAAACGTGGTGGCCCGAGAGCATGTACTTGGTTAAGCGAGAGCTCACGCGTCACAGCTAGGAGAAGTATCAGAAATAGATTGTATGAATAGTAAGTAGTGGAGGACTAAAGTGTTCAAATCCAAATCCAAGGAAACCGGCCAAATCCGTACCTTGAAGAGCCAGGCAACCCAAACAAGGAAGGAACAGGAGGAGCTGCCAACAGGTAAAAATAGTAGGTAACATGAACTCATGGAGGCTTCGGTTCACCGGCATCGGCGATGGCCCAATCAGGGCCAACTACCACTAATGCAGCTTGCGCACCGCCACCAATCGAGCTGCAGCCTGTACCTAGGTAGCCTTGAGAGCGAAGCACTAACCAGAAGGGAGCAACACCGTTGACTTCTCCCTCCACTTCGATTCTTCTTCCATAATATTATTCCCATTGTCAACTACAACCCCGACATCGACGCCTAGCAGTCTCCCGTCGGGAATGGTCGCTTGGCATGAAACTCTGAGCTGAAGCGCCGGTGTAACAGCTGGTTGCTTCTGAACCCTCGCAACTGTCACCGCCACATCCCTCTCCCCCGTCGCCACTCCTCCACCACTACTACGTACTACCGCCCGTCATCTTTACTAGTATTGAGGGAGATCGATTATTAGGTTCAACCTAAGCGCAGTCAGAGCGACTGGTATCCCTAGGCAGAACTCTACCCAGCTCCCAAGGCCGCCGAGGCAGGGCAGATACCTAAAGAGGAGGTGGTACTTCATTGCTGTCGCCCTCAGCAGCCATGGAGCTGGGCCGCAGCGATGGGCTGGGCAAGCTGCTTCCAAAGTCCATCTCGGAGAAGCGTCGCCTGCGCAAGCAGATGAAGTCGGCATCCCCGGGAGCGCTGCGCCAGAAGACGTCGTCGCTCCTATCCGTGGGCGACAGCGACGGCACCTCGGCCTCGACCAACATGGGCGACGATGACGGCGACGACCGGAGCTTCGGCTCCTTCGAGTCGGGCCCGGATCCCGAACCCTCAGCGGCGGCTTCCAAGAGGAGCTCCAGGAGCTCCAAGAGCGCATCGCGCAACGCGTCACGGTGAGTCTTTGCGGTCCCGCAAGCAGAAACTTGTTTTGTGAGCTCATTCTTCGGATCCATCCCTCACATCCACATCACTCGTGCTGGCTCTCTGGGTGGCGCTGGTGTGGGGCGGCGACCGGTGAGGCGGGTGGAGATCTGGAGGATTCCAGGTTCCATTTCCAGGTGTGGGAGGCTTGGGGCGCTGGGAGCTCTGGGAGCTCTGGGGGGGGCTCTGGGACTGGGGGGTGCCTCACCTTCGTTTTCGGCTTCCAGCTGCTGAGCTCCAGCTGCAACCTGTGGTGATGCCCCAGCCTCAGCCATGGAAACTGGAACCAACGCCCTTCCACGTCCTGCCCAGCTTTCTCCAGCACCGTCATCGCTTTGCCCCGTCCTCCTTTTTTTTTTTTGGTATCCATGCCTTTCTGTCCTTGCATGCATCATTTGTGTGCTTGTGTGCTCTTTCTTCTTTGTTCCTTTTGCCCTGTGTACGGCCATATACCAAGTGGATATGCGTATTTCGTACAATAATAACTGAGCTTCTTCTAACCCAACCCCTCTTACCCCTACAGATCACCGTCGAGACCAGCAAGCGTCTCGCAGCATCCATCGCTCATCGGCTACCTCACCACTTCGTCCCCCGTCGTCCAGGCCGCGCACTTCGACCCCCATTCCCAGTCACCTTCCCTGTCGCCGGTTCAGCCACTGGCAGGGAACCCACGGCATTCTTCACCTGCGGCACCTGCAGAAACCCCTGCCGATCTGTCGACAATTGGGCCCCCGACTGCGGCCAGAGTTGCACCTGCCAGCGTACGATCACGACTCTCCAGGGACGCCGACAATAAACCCCTCCCCCCTCTGACACCGCCCCCCAACTCCGACAGCAGTGCCCCTGCCATTGTCAATACTCCCCCGACTCCGACCCAAGTCCCGTTCGGGAGCCTCAACGAGCGAGCCTCGACCTGGATAATCCCGAGTCCCGCCACCAGCGCCGATGGCCCGTCCGTCTCCCGCAGCGTGAACACCCATAAACGAAGCTCCTCGGCGTCAGCCGCCATCGTTCCTAGCAAGCTATCCGGCGTCACTGCAAACCCCTTGACACCGCCACTCGAGGTCGCCGAGCCCAACAACTCCAGCAGCACGGGATTCTTCTCGTCCATGATCTCGGCTGCCCAGACCGCCGCCAACAACCTCAGCACCAATATACAGAACTCGGGCATTAGCCTGGGAGGAGGAAACAAGGACAGGGCAGCGTCAAAGTCCCCCAACCCTCCGCATTCTCGCTCTGACAGCCAGCCCGAGACCGAACCTGTAGCCGCAGCCAAGCCCGTGATACAAATCAACGACACCATGGATCAGAAGGACTCGGCGGTGCGGACCCTCGGCGCAGGTGACCTTAGCCTAAGCCAGCTTGGTCTGGAGGAGCCGGCGAGCTCGGTAGCCTCGCCCTCCAGCGCAAGATTCGCCGACCTCGACAACACAAGGGCCCGATCCGAGTCAGCCCCTGCCGATGCCCAGGCCAGCAATGGCGATTTCCTGTCCGAGGATGCCGCCAGTAGGCCGCGATCTCTCATCGAGGGCGCCAATGGAGATGCCACACCACCACAACAGCAGATTGAAATCGAGGATAGATTTGGTATGGATCGCGCCGGTAGTCTGCGTAGAGCACATAGGAAGCGGGGCAGCTCTGTGACCACAATCGGTACGGGCATGAATATGGGGGTCCCTCTGGCCAGCGTCATGAGCCCCGTCACCCAGCCCGCTGCCAACGTCAGCTCGCCGAAGCTTACCGGTTTCGCCATCGCCAGCAAGAAGAGGAACAGGGATTTCCATTCCATCTTCAAGAGCGTCCCGGACGATGACTACCTCATCGAGGACTATAGCTGTGCCCTGCAGAGAGAGATTCTTGCCCACGGCCGCTTATACGTCTCCGAGGGTCACCTGTGTTTTAGCAGCAACATCCTGGGCTGGACCACCACGCTCGTCATGAGCTTCGATGAGATCGTGTCGGTGGAAAAGAGGAGCACAGCTCTGCTCTTCAAGAACGGGCTGATGATCTCGACTCTCCACGCAAAGCACGTATTTGCAAGTTTCACTAGCCGCGACGCAACATACGATCTGATTGTGAACATTTGGAAGCTGGGACATCCGACACTCACGAGCACCCTCAACGGGGTTCGGTTGGAGGGAACGGGCGGAGACAAGACAGAAAAGATGGACGGCGAGCCATCCACGTTGGAGACAGAGACCCAGGTCGATTCCGACAGCGATGAAGATAGCGAGGACGAGGGAGACGAATTCTACGATGAGGAGGAAACTGAGGATGGTGCAGGCTACGACACAGCAGAAGCCGGAGGCGACGGAGTGCCTGAGAAGGCCGACGCCAGGAAGGCGTCCGGCATGACAACGGCGAACGGCGTCCCAACAGGGCAGAGTAAGGATGCTGCTTCAGGGGCCGGCGCTGTCGACTTCCCCGGCCCCGCAACGCATCCGCCCACGGAATGCGGCGACGCCGGTTCTCATTACGACAAGGTGGTCGGGGATGATATCATTCCCGCTCCTCTCGGCAAAGTATACAACCTCATGTTTGGCCAGCCTTCTGCTGCCTTCATGACCAAGTTCTTGACGGCCGACCAAAAATGCTCCGAGGTGCAAATAGACGACAAGAGAGGTCTCAACCTCGAGAACAAGTCGCGCACCTACACCTACATCAAGCCTCTGTACGGCGCCATAGGGCCCAAGTCGACGAAATGCTGCATCACAGAGACCGTTGAGAACCTCGACTTTGAGAAGGCGGCCAACGTGACAATGTCAACTCAAACACCCGAGGTTCCCAGCGGTAATGTATTCGTTGTCAAGACAAAGTACTGTCTTTCGTGGGCAGAGAACAATTCTACCAGGATGCAAGTCAACTGCACCATCGAGTGGTCTGGCAAGAGCTGGATCAAGGGTGAGTCTACTTCTTGTCGAGGAGAGTCTATCGCCGTTGACTGTAAGCTAACTGATACGCAGGGCCTATCGAAAAGGCAGCCAACGAAGGCCAGGCGGATTACTGCAAAGCTATCATTGCCTCGCTCAGGACTGCCGTCTCTTCTAGGTCACGAGCAGGCACGGGCGCCAACGGTGCCGCCAGGGGGAAGAAGAAGGGCAAGAAGGGCAAGTCAGCCCAGCTGACCTCGGGAGCAACGGCGCAGGCAGCGCCTAAGAATGCTGCCGAGAGTAACTGGGGTCTACTAGAGCCGGTGCGTCCGCTAGTGGAGCCGATCACGGACATCGTCAAGCCCCTGGTAACTGGTAACGTCATGTATGGGCTCCTCGTCGGCCTGTTGGTCACGACGTGGTTCGGGTTTGGGTTCACGCCAAGCAGAAACGTCTCCCCCTACGGACCTGACACCAACATGTATGGGCCTGACCGGCTCGCGGCGTATGAAGAAATGTGGCGGAGGGAAGACAGCGAGCTGTGGGAGTGGCTGGAGGAGCGGATCGGGCTGGAGCGACTAAACGCTGAGGGCAGCAACGGTCGTAAGAAAACCATGCCGCCGCGGACGGCTGAGGAGAAGCTGAGGGAGGAGCGGATGGATATGAGGGAGGTGGAAGAGGCAATGCGGGTGACGGAGGAGAAGCTTAAGGCGTTGCAGGATGCCGTGGGGAGATCAAGCAAGATGGTGGAGGGTGCTGGGCTCAGCCATTCAGATGGCATTTGAGGGCCGGGGGGGAACAAAAGACCGGGCGGCGCATATATTATCATCACTACTCTCGACAGAAGCATTTAGCGAATTGATTCCTTTGTTTGGTTTAAATCGCGGTGCATCTGCTTGCTCTAGTGCCAGATGACACCTCGTACTCTAGCCGATGCTCTTCTAGGGACGCCGTGTTGGGTTTACCTATAAAGGGGGGCGGTGTATTTACTATTATCACCATTACTCCCGTAACAACTTTTAGCAATTGGGCTCCTTTATTTGGTTCGTTTCGTCCCGCATGTTATTGATCTGACGCCAGATAACGCTCGTCCCCTGCCTGCTCTCTAATGCGGCTCTTGGGTCGTTGTCTTGAATTTATCTGCAAAATCGACGGTGTCTAGGTGAGAAAAGTTTCCTATTTGGGAAATCCGCCACCGACGGTGTCTCAACAGGTGTTTAACAGGGAAACGGCGTACTAAACCCGTGGCGCAGACAATTAGAGTTGAACCCTACATTCTTGGCACATATCAGTCAGAATGCATAGGGAAGAACATGTGTAGTGTTTTCATTGGGAAGAACCTCGATCTGGGTGTGTACTCGTATCATGGGATAGGATATCTCAGTCAGTCGCTGTCGCGAAGCCTACCAGAAAGCCCATCAAGATGTCATGCAGGACCAGGAGTTCGGTGACCCAGTTGCCAAGGCAGGGCCGGACAGTCCCGGGGAGCCACCAGTGGGGAACCGTTGGTGACGAGTGTCAAGAGGATCAGAAGACACGCAATTCGAGTCTCAGACCTGTTGGCTTCACGGTTGGTGCCCCTGCATTTTGGAGTCCTCAGCTGAGAATATGCAGCCCAGGAGCGCCTCTTCTGGTTTCGGATCGTCGCACGGGCCTCGACAAGCACTAGTTACTTGTCCAAGTTGTCCTCGGACAGTGGATAGGTAGGTAGTGGACACCGCCGCCGCGACGATCATGGGCCGGGGACTCCAACAAATATTACCTCCAGTCCTCCAGGAGGAGTCCAGAGTACCAGGTGGGCGACAGGTGCGTCTTGGCACATGCATGGGGCAGCCCTACGGACTCGATTCCCAACTGCTGCAGTGTTGAAGCCCTTGACGGCAACTTAATTGGCCAACAGATCGACAACATGAGATGGGTCACACCCGCAAGACACCCCCCCCCCCTTCTCCGGCACTCAAGTCACTTCGTGTCCGTGCCGTTAGGCGGTGTCATGACCGGCGGCGCCCCGATCGGGAACTCGTTCGCTGACAAATGAGGCATAGGTACGGATACTACTCGTACGAGTAATACCTAGCTTTGTCTGTCGGAACGCGGCAGGACACAGAGGCTCATGAGGGAGAGAGAAAGAGGGAGAGAGAGAGGGAGACCCACGGTGGTCAGACGCACACCGCGGCGCAGCACCTGTATGCCTCGCAGCCTCAAGTCAGCCACAACGCCGCACAGGCTGGCAGTGCCCATGCAGGACAGAGAGTTCAGTGCAAAGTACGGGCGTTTCAAGCGTCCCATCAATCTATGGGTGGTACGATCCACAGAGACCAGAACGGGCGGGGGCAGGGGAACTGGGCAACATCAAGCAATCCCTCCGAGTGGCTTCGCCATTGGATCGCTGGCGCTGATGACTGATGACGTGGATGAAGCATTCGTCTTCAAAGAAATTCGCAAGGCACTACTAATGAATGGTACGAAGTACGAAGTACCTGCTAGTTATGTCGGGGGCAAGTGCGACTGCTTGCTCCTGCTACCGCTGATGCGAAGTGGAGAACCCCTGTCTGCTCTGTTCCCGCGCCGTAGCCTGTCTCCTGCCTGTCACAGCGCCAACCTGGGGCTGCCCACCTACCTTGCCTTGCCTCTACCTGGAGCCTGGACAGCTGGGGGATGGAAGCTGCAAGTCCTAGCACTAAGGTAAGCACATCCATGCAGTAGGAGGCCTGACGGCACTGGGACAGTCCTACACTCTCGCATCCCGCGCCGTAGGACCTTGGGGCCTTCTCTGGCCCTTGCAACCTGGAATCCCCCACCATTCTTCCCTTCTATCTCAACTCGGCCCCAGAAGACAACTCGGGACCCCCTCCAGTCAAATCGCAATGGGCCGTGGCGGGACTGGCAGATAAGCTGAGCCCATTACCTTCCTTAGGCATTCAACCGCCAGGTCGCCTCTTGTCTTCCTCCCTTGGCTTGTCTCTTCTCAACTTCTATACCGGCAATTTGCTATTGGGCCTGGATGAAAGAGACACCCAGCACCTTCGTCATGGACACCAAGAGGCGATCGTCGTTGGACGATCCTGGTGTCGCCGCCTCAGCCCTACGACGCCTCACACAGACTCCGCTCCTGGGACTGAGGCGTCAAGGGACAGGTTCGACTTCATCGAGCTCAGCGTCGTCGATTGCATCTCACGACTACGACGACCAGACGGCTTGCGTGTAAGCTTGCTCCATGATCCCATCACCTGCCCCCATGGCCTTGCTGCATAGACTCACCCAATGCCTACCTGCCTACTCCATGAGACCCATTAACACTCACTCACACCGCCGCCAGAGCTCGCGATACACCTCAACATGAGTGCAACCTCAACCGCTTCATGGTCTGGGTGGCCTTCAAGCGCAACGCGTCCCCGAAGATGACGCCCGATGATCGCCGCCAGTGCCCCCTGGCGGGCTGCCGCCAGCGCTTCCCCAACCACGAACTCATGCTCCAGCATCTCTACTCTTGCGAGGAACTCGCCAGCGGCAGGTACTGGTGCTACGACTGCAACCGCGCCGAGCGCTTCGTCGACACCAAGTGCAAGCAATGCCTCGGCCACCCGTCCAAGAGGAAGAAGATCATGTTCATGGCCAAGAACTTCTTCAGCTCCCTGGGTCACCGTGACTCCAGGCCTAGCAGCCTCCCCGACCTCGATATCGACGTTGATGAGGCCCCCCCTACCTACCATGAGTCTCTCAATGTCCCCCCAGTGCCACGGCCACACCAGGTTGAGCTGCAGGCCAACGAGATCCACGAGATTGACTCCCACGAAATCCGACTCTCGACAATCATGGAGGATACAGAGGATGATCCTATCCCGATTCCCCTACAGGCGCCTCAGATGCCTCAGATGCCTCAGGTACCTCAGATCCCGCAGGCGACGCGGCCAATGGGCCATGTATCCAACTTCGCTCCCCCGCCAAGCATCAATCCTGCTGAGCTCGATTCTGCCAACTGGCAACTCTCAGCCCAGCCTATGACTGGGGTACCTACCAACTGGCAGCTGTCAGCCCAGCAGCCTATGACTGTGGCCCCTGCCAATCTCAGCATCTTCAAAGATGACCAGCAGGTTGCCAGCCCTGTCGTCCGTCCAATTCTACAAGTTCAGACTGCAGACCTCTCGCAACATGGTGCCCGGGGGCAGGCTCCACGCCGAAGCAAGCTGCTCGCCCCGAGCTCCTCGGTGCGGTCCACCGCGAGCACAAACAGCACCAACAGCACCGCCAGCAGTGGGAGTTATGTCATCTCGCCCATGACTTCGAGTTCGTGGTCAGATGACTGGGCCCGTGCCCCCGGGTACGAGTCTACCCTGACAACACCGGCCGACGAATTCGCCCCGAATAACCCCTTCGGACCCTCACCCAAGTCTGCCCCTGAATTCCAAACGTCCAATCCGTTCAGGCCTGAGGATGCCCAGTTAGGAGTTGACAATCAGTTGGACGTAACCATGGGCCAGACAGAGCTCCCCGCCAATATCCCCATCATGATGGGTGTGATCCCGCCAACTGACCCCGCCGTTGCATTGAACCCTTTCCAACCGCCATTCCCATTCGACGCAACCACCGCACCTGATCCGTCTTTGGATAGCGATCTGCCCGTCAATGGAAACCTCCAAAACCATAAACAATTCCCGAGGCTAGAGCTTGAGCCCACCGGCTCTGATCATGGAAGAGCCCACTCCCTTGTCAAGACCGCTTGGGGTGCCCTGCAGATGCACGTCGCCGAGTCCATGGAAAGATTACAAAATATAGAGAACAACCATCTCGTCGTCCAGCTGCTGGCCATGTCACCTGAACTTGTCACATCTGCCGGTCTCAGGACTTTGAATAACATCCTAGATCGTGTCATGGTGGAATCTCCCATCGATCTCCTGTGCTTTATTCACCTGGTTTATTCCTTCTCCGTGGTTATTCACGAGCAAGATGCTCCAAGTCGAGGCAGCATGCTATTCTCGCAGGCAATATCATATGCGTCATGGCTCACGAAACCGGATCGCCGCCCCTACTTCACGATCGTCAATGCTTTGTGGAAGCCTAGTGGCATGGAGAAGAGTGAGGTTGTTGTTCTGATGAGGAAGACGTCGAATGCAGCAGCTTCTCGGTCAAAGGGGAAACAACCTCAGCATCTGGCCCCTAAACCATCTATGGATTCCCTAGCTTTTGTTGCCCAATTTTTCTTAGATGGTAAGTCCTACGAGGGAAACGACAATGCACGGTGCGGTCTTTAACTAACCTCTGTAGAACTTGAATATTCAGCAGTGCGGGAAACGAATGATCCAAATATTCAAACTTCGGATCTCTGCATCCAGCACCTGAAGGATACGACATTCAACATGACTGAGGGCTCACAATTAGATATGGCAGTGGGCTTCATGGAGGACATTCTCACAAAACAGCATGCCGACGTACCCAAATTTGTGACAAAATTGGGTGAACTACGCCAACGTGCCAGGTTGAGCTACGGATCCACGGTACGCCGGCTCGAGTTAGAGTTGATGAACGTGGGCAAGGTAAGCCGTCCAAAGAGAATCGGTACGAACACAAAATTAACCGGCGATTGCTTAGACAACCCTTCCTCCCGATCTCTTCTTCGACACATACGTCCCGTTCGTTCGAGAACATTGCTCCTGGGCGTCTCCTCAACCTGACTATCGACGGATATATCATCGGCTCGGCGTGATGCTCATTGAGTCCATCATCCCGGCACCAGCCAACTCGAACGCAGGTCCGAGGAACGATTCTCAACTACTCCTCGATAATCCCCCCATCGACAACTTTAATGGAGCCGCAAGCTCAAACTTGGATGATTTTGTCTTTGACACAGTCTCCGATTTTGATGTCCCGCCTTCGGTTGGTTTCATGGAGCCGACGGCAGAACTCAGGACTGGCCTATCATCTATGACACCACCCGCCAACGATTTGGGACAGCAATCTTCCACGTCCATGATGTCGCGACCGTCTCTAGGACCAGCACCTCCTGTTGGCTTTGTGCGCCTAACGCCGGAACTCTCGCCCAGTTCCTCTTCTATGACACCATGCGCATCATACGCCAACAATGTCGGGCGACGATGTTCCACCGTCGCGACATCGCCACCGTCCCAGGGACCT
This sequence comes from Amphichorda felina, assembly GCA_016490725.1. Classification (NCBI taxonomy): domain Eukaryota; kingdom Fungi; phylum Ascomycota; class Sordariomycetes; order Hypocreales; family Bionectriaceae; genus Amphichorda; species Amphichorda felina. The sequence goes on along the minus strand of JAEMHR010000002.1, from coordinate 586,335 downwards.
ACGCCTTCCGCCAACAACAAGGCTGAGTCAGAGCTTTCTTGTGAGATATGTGGGTATCAACCAGAAGGTGATCCTCGCTGGTTCCCAGGTAGCATGGCGAGACACAAGAGGAAACAGCATGGGGACAAAACCGCGATCTTTTGCTGCCCTTATCCCGGGTGTGATAGCAAATTCACGAACCGCGAGGATAACCTACACCAGCATCAGAAAAGAAAGGGGCATTTCGTGGACGGCGAGAACAGTAGTCAGCGCAGGCCGAGCAAGAGAAACAAGACAAGGTGAGGTAGATGACCTCGGTATCAGGAGCTTGGTTGGTCACTAGGCTTTGGTGATCCGAGGATAGGTGTGACAGGACTATTTATGCATCAGATTTTGTGCTGGGGGCTCTTTTTTGGGTTGTCATTTCTCATACGAAGACATTGGGTAATGCGTTGGGTTTTATCGGGCAAGTTTTATGATACCATGGGGAAAACTCGATTACAGTAGAGTTGAATAGCGAAGTACTGTGTGTATAGACATGGGATGATGAATATACCATCTCTCCCTCTGTATTATCATTTATATGCCTGTAAATCTCCTGCTTCGTGATTTGAGAAAGGGTAGTAAAGGCATTGTGACATTCTAGAGGGTAGATGCATTAGTTAGATAAGGTCTACATACCTACCATGTTCAAGGGCTGGGGTTACACGGAAGACTCTGTGCGACGGGGGATTTGGTTGCTCACTGGATGGGAATTTCTGGGCCAATGCATGTCTCTCTATGCATTCAGGGTCACGACAGATGGTCTGATCTGGAGCGGGCCGTATTGAAAATGGATATCGTGGCAGAGGAACAGTTGCGGCTTGGTTGCTTGGTTCCGGCAGATGGGTGCATATAGGGTAGCCTGCATTACATATGGCGGGAGAAACACGACTTGGGCGGACTTGACAACTGGAGAGACATCCTCTGTGGGGAATGGCTTTGACAATGGAACAAAAAGGGCGAAGATATGCAGATTTCTTGTTTAGGTAAGGCAGGACATCGCGTTGGATCGAGGAATCGTTGTATGAAATAAACATAATACCTACGAATAGAAATTACGAGTACTATGTATGATAGTAATAACTGTGATGAATCTGTTGCCTCGGAAGACGGAGGGTGCTTGTCTGGTGAGGTGGCCTGTCATTGAGACGCTAAGCTTGAAGCGGGACTAGGGTGGTCTTCTGGAGGACTAGTGTCGACACGCATGGGCGTCGGGCGGACGTTTTTGTGGATGATCAGTCGCGGCTGCCACCAACCCCCGGACGGACCACCACTGCGCCCCCATCTCTTCAGCTGGCGATGGCATTTGGTGGCCGGGCGGTCGGGGTGATGGGCTATGAACTTGTGAAGGGAAAGGCAGGCCTCGGAACAATTACCTGCTGCTCTGTGGTCGTGGCCTTGACAACTTGAGTATTCGTCCTTGGACACTTTTACTGCTTGTACATACAGTAATAACGGGTACTTAGGTACTCCGTACTCGTACGTACAACCTAACCTAGTGGTAATAGACCACCGAACGCGTGCTCGCACACCTCTTGGCGGTCGGCCAGCCGGCCCATTTTTTTTTGTCTGGCAGCGAGCTCAGCCAACCAGCTTCATGTCCAGTCAGCGTCGCAGCAGCCCTTTTGGTTGCACAACCTGGAAGTCCTGCACCGCTGTTTTTCACACCTGGCCACCAGGTTCTTCTGCCCTGGCCCCCCCTCCCCTGCCTGCTTGCTGGGCTCATTCTCTTCTGCCCACGCCTCCCTCTGCTGAGCACCCGCACTCACCTCCACACCTCTCCTTGCCCACCTCATTTAACGACACCCCCAAGAACATCAGCCTCTCAACGCCAGGGTGTTTGTTCGTCGGTCTGTCCATCCAGCACACACGACCAGTGCTTTTCGACTCGACCGGCCGACAACGTCTGCGTCAACGCTCCGCCGTTGCCCTTCGGCACTCGAGCTGTCGTAAATCCCCTCGTCGCCCTGTCGGCGCCGCAGACCGGCAGGTTTCGCCCAGCTACTAGTTTTTTTTTAACCCTGTGTTTTGGCCCCGGCGTCGTCACGCGTGACACCTCAGCCATCGACCTGGTCCATACCGACGTCCACCAACATCTGTCCTACGACGACGGTCGCCCTGCGACGCCGATGACCCCACGACACGCTATATACGGGAGCCTGGATTGAATCATAACAGAGGGACCTGCGAACACGCCACCATGTCCTCCCTGGGGCCGTCCGGCTCCAACGCCCACGGCCTCAACTTCGGCCAGGCCAACCTCAGACGGAACCCTGGGTTTCCTCCACCCCATCCGACACAGCCTGGCAAGCAGTCGCCCGCCTCTCATACCGCGTCACCGTACCAGTCTCAATACGCCCCTCAACAACCTCCCCAGTACCCTCAGCATCTCTTCACGTCCCAGGTCAACGGGAGCGTCCCCAATGGTAACTCCAGGGCGCCCAACTCCCACGGACACAATGCTCTCGGCGTCCAGCGTCAAAGGACGGCGCCGCCAAGGCAGCAGATGCCACCACAGTCTCAGCCCCAAGCGAACCCGTCGCCGATGCTGTTTCCTGGCTCCATAAACCAGTCTGTCCAGCATGACTCGATCATGGCTCACCAGCAACAACAACAACAACAGCAGCAGCAACAGCAGCAGCAGCAGCAGCAGCAGCATCAGGGGCACCCTTCACACCAGTCTCATCCGGGACATCAAGCACACCAGAGCCATCAGCAGCACCACCCGCAACACCAAGCTCTGCAAGGGCACCAGACTCACCCGGCCCATCAATCACATCCTCAACCTCCCCAGCAGCCGCAACCTCCACCCCAGCAGCAGCAGCAGCAGCAGCAGCAACACGCCCAGCAGAGGCAACAACAGCAGCATCAACTCCAACACCAGCATCACCCTCAACAGCAACAGCAACAGCACCAACCGCCGCCTCCTCAGCATCTGACTCACCAGCCTCAGCACCAGCACCAGCACCAGCATCAACCGCAGCCTCCGTCACAGCATCAGCACCGTCAACAGCAGCAACAACAGGCTCAACAGCAGCTGCCACATCAACAGCATCAGCCGAAGCAGAATCAGCACCAGCACCAGCACCAACCGCCTCCGCCGCCCCCGCAACAACAGCAGCAACTACCACAGACCCAGATGCAAGCTCAGCAGCAGCCTCCACCACCACCCAAATCTCGGGGACATCATACACCCCAGCAGAAGCAACAGCAGATACCACCAGCGGTGCCGCCGGCCCAACCGCCGCAACCTGAACCGATCGCCCAGCAAGACCACAGCAGCGTGGAAGTTATGGAGGTGGACGATCATCAGGAGGGGGATACGGAGGTTAGCGGTCTCGACTCAAAGCTGCTCAGCGACCCTTCGTACGTGCCATCACAACCTATGGGGGATATGATGTCGCCACCGCCGGAGGGTGGGAGCTATCCAACACTGGAAGCGGTCCAGAAGGCCGTGTTGCGGTACTGCACATCGGTCGGCTATGCTATCGTCATTGGCCGCTCGAAGAAGACGGTGCCAGGCTTGAAGAAGGTTCTGTTTGTGTGTGACCGCTCCGGAAAGCCGCCCAATCGAGTCAGCCCTGAGGTTCGGAAGCGGAAAACATCTTCACGGAAATGCGACTGCCCCTTCGGATTCTTTGCCATTGAACAACGCACCCAGTGGACAATTAGGTACAGACCTAATCCGGCACATCTACAACACAACCATGGGCCTAGCGAAAGCCCGTCACACCACCCGGCTGCCAGGAAGCTGGATAGTAAGATGGTTGCTGCTGTCAAGCAGCTCAAGGAGAGTGGTACGTCTTCTTCTCCATCCTCGCATGACTTGACCTCACCGTCTGTAGGTGCTGGAGTGTCAGAGACTTTGCAAATTTTGCAAAATGAGAACCCCGACTGCCACCTGTTGCCCCGGGACATCTACAACGCCCGCGCAGCTATCAACCGTAATCCACAAAAGGTGGCCTCGGGACTTGCCGAAGACCGGCCCACGATCTACACGAAGCCTCCCCAGACATCCGAGGACAGGATACGATCTGATTTGAGGCGTGAGCTGTCCAAAGCGAGAGAGGATTTGAAGAAAATGGAAGAAGAGAAACAAAAGGAGATTGAAGCCTTGAAAGCCAAGCTGGAAGAGAAGGATCAGATGATTACAAAATTCGAGATGTTCATCGACATCTGTAATCAACGGGTCATGGTCCAGAGGGAACGGCTGGCTGGTTCAGAAGGAAACCAGGCATCTGGAAGCAACCAGCCTTGAATTGGCTCCATCTGCGAGTGACCCTGAGAAGATCTTTTCTTAGTGGGCTGCCTTTGGATTCAAGCGGCTTCCCCTCCTGACGTTTTCCTTGAGGCGTTTGGCTGGGATTGGTTGCGTTTATGCTTTGTGTGCGAATACCGGCATCATTGGGGGCATATGACGAAAAACACGACATTTGGCGGGGCGGGGCGGGAAGCGAACGCGTGTTTTTGGTTGCCATAGGCTTGGATTTGACGACTTGTAATGTTTTCCACATTGGCGTCGTGAAATGGAATATGATGAATATCGTTTGGATTCTTAGAGTTGTTAATAGTAGTACGAGTACCTACGAGTACACAGCTCTTACACAGACGCTTGTGTCGGTTGTGATTGAACGGCCAAACTCTTGGTACTTGGATGGAAGCCCGGAGCGTGCGCATGCAAATTGATGGAGGCGTACAGGTACGAAGCTACTTGTCTCTTAGAACAGATATTCAGGCACGAGGCACGCAGACAAAGTTCGACCATGGCGTCCAAGGCGTGACGTGCCGAGCCTTGGATCCAGCATGAGGTTGAGCCAGCTGGCAGGGGCCCGCTAAAGTGGCTCTCCAACGGCAGGGTCTGGCCAATGAGGACGCGCACTGGGCCTGGTGGCCACGAGCCACACCTCCCGAGTCCTGACACATTGGCCCACTGAGCTCACTCAGGTAAGCTCAGGGCGTTCAGTCGCGACATGGGTGTACCTCCTTCTTTGGGTCGCGTAATGTGGGAAATCATGCTGCGTTGCCCATGAACTTCACTTTTGATTGTCTCAAATCTCTCTCCCCATCGCTCTTCTGCCGCTCGCCATCTAGCAGCGCTACGGGAAACACCACGACGACCAAACACACCGACTTCCGTTTCTTCTTTTGCTTCTCTTCACTTGTTTCTTCTCCCTTTGGAGCACTACTGTCTCTTGGTAACCCCCCCTGACCACCTCTTGTCCTGGTTCGGCCCTCTACGATACGGACGACGACGACTTAATACTGGAGATGACCCGACGCTCGTGATCATCGCCATCTCCCGCCTTATCCCCCCCGTGCCTCGACTTTCGTCGCCATGGAGGTCTCAGCGCCCCCGGCGCAGGCGCCGCCAGCAAACGGCGTCACCGCCGCAGCGTTCCCGACTATCGAGCCTGAACGCGTGGTGGAATATCTGGCCGATGTGTGCAAGGTCGCCCTGGGCGCCACGCAAGATGAGCTTGAGCAGCCGGGAAACCTGCTGCACAAAAGCCGCTATGGCGAGACCGTGTCGCGCTGCACACGGTTTGCCACCGACACACAGAATGTCCTCTACATCCAGAAGGACATCGCCGCTTCCTCGACGGTAGAGAATGGCACGGACACTGCTGGTAGGGAGCATACCGCATGGGGGCCAAACTGGTGCTTTTTGAAAATAGCTGACGATGTCTTCCTAGTGCCATCCTCGTTCCACTACACCATCTCGACCGAACTTGCCTCGTCCGCGGCTACCGTCGCATCACTGATCCTGCTCAAGACTCCCCAGCCCATCGACCCGATCCGACCCCTTACATCTCAAATATTCATTACTAATTTGCCTGGTCCTGCCTCCCTAGCTGCTGCTGTGGCGGACCAGGGGCCTTCCCTCTCTCCGTGGGAGGTTCTTCATTCTCAGGTTCACCATGCCTTGGTGCCGTACTTCGACGCCAATACCAAGTCTCAGCAGACGGTGAACGGGTCGAGAGGCCGTCCGGACGTCGACGCCAAGACTGGCATCCCGGTGACGAAGAAGAGGCTGAATGACCTTGAGCTCAGTCTGCTGCACCTCCAACAGAATGTTGACATCCCCGAGATATCCCTGACGTTTCACTCTATCGTGCAAAACATCCTCGACGATGCCGAAGCCCACCATACGAGACCATCCATCGAGTCCTTTCCGTCTGAGCTGCTTCAAGATAGCTCATTCCTGAACCGACTTCAGGCCAATGTGAATACCTGGATCAAGTCCATTCAGGGCATCACTCGGATGACCAGGGACAACGCCACCCCCTCCAGCCAGAACCAGGAGTTCAACACGGCGAGCCAGGAGGTCAACTTCTGGCTCTCCATGGAGTCTGCGCTAGAGGGTATCGAGGGCCAACTGAGGAGTGAGGGGGTTCTCCTTACCCTTGAGATTCTCAAGCATGCCAAACGTTTCCAGGCCACGGTGAGCTTCACCGCCGACACGGGTCTCAAGGAGGCGATGGATAAGGTTCAGAAATACAATCAGCTCATGCGAGACTTCCCGCTCGATGAGCTTCTATCCGCTACATCGCTCTCCAAAGTGCAGGACGCCATCCGAGAGATATTTCAGCATCTGAACAAGAAGCTCAGGATTTGCCCCTATCCAATCCGGAGAGCTCTGCCCCTTGTCGAGGCTATTTCTGCGGACCTCAACGATGTGCTCCATCGGCTGCTTCCTGGGACTGAGCTGGTAAACCTTGATTACGACCAGTTCAGGAACATTATGAAGACGTGTGAGGAGATCTTCAAGACTTGGGAGGACTCTATCAAGGAATTCACCAACGTGGCCCGAGACGTCACTCGCCGAAGAAATGAGAAATTCATCCCCATCAAGATAAACAAGAAACATTCCGAGCTCGAGTCGAGGATACGATATGTCAGCATGTTCCGCGACAACCACGAGCAGCTCCAGCGTACAATCGTTAATGTTCTGGGCCCGAAGGCAACCATCCCGGGAGTGACGGAGACTACGGGAGCTGATGGAGTTGTTATTGAGGAGATGGGTGATGTGGATGCCGTGGAGGAGGTCAACCAAGCGTGGGAAGCATTGCAAAATGTCGACTTGCTCGACGTCACCGAACAAGGCAAGGATCGCTTCTCGCTCGCAGAGAACCTCTACAACGAGCGCACGACGCGCGTCGAGAACTCTATCATCACCAGGCTGCGTGACCGCCTTGGTACGACCAAGACGGCCAACGAAATGTTTCGCGTCTTCTCCAAGTTCAACGCACTTTTTGTCCGGCCCAAGATTCGCGGTGCCATACAGGAGTACCAGAATCAGCTGATGGACCACGTCAAGCAGGCCATCAATGGACTTCATGAGCGATTCAAGCAGCAGTATGGGCACTCGGAAGCCCATGCAATGTCTCAGCTTCGCGACATCCCTCCCGTGTCCGGTGCCATTGTCTGGGCTCGCCAGATTGAGTTGCAGCTGGACGGCTACATGAAGAAGGTCGAAGCTGTTCTCGGTCCTGGTTGGGACATGCATGCTGAAGGCAAGAAGCTCCAGTACGAGAGCGAACTGTTCAGGGACAAGCTCAAAACGGACAAGATTTTTGAGGCTTGGACGGCTGATGTTACGCGCCGAAAGATCTCCATCTCGGGCCAGCTGTTCGACATCAACCGAGTGAGGTCTGCGGGTGGCATCCTGGAGCTCACCGTCAACTTCGACTCTCAGATCATTACATTGTTCAAGGAGACCCGCAACCTCACCTGGCAAAACTACCCCGTCCCCCACTCCATTACTACCGTCTCCAAAGATGCCAAGAGGGTGTACCCCTACGCCGTCAGTCTGATGGAAAGTGTGCGGACGTTGTCGCAAACTCTTCGGCAAATCTCAACTATGGGCGAGGAAGCTGTTCTGCTCAACGGGTACCGAAACGACGTCTACAAACTTATCGTGGAAGGTGTTCCCCTCAGATGGGAGTCGTTCATCAACTCCCATGAGCTCTTCTATACCGACCAGAGGCAAACCCGCCCTCTGCTGCCTGGTGGTACGGATTTTGGCCTGGGCAAGAATACTGAGAGCAAGCACGGCATGTTCATTCGGGGATTTGCTTCGGCTGTTTCAGTCCTCCAGTCCAAGGCCGTGTCGCTGGGCTACATCTATGCCACGGTCGAGCAGGCTTTGAGAGACCTCGGAACATGTGCCTATGATTCTGCCGCCTTCCAGTCTCATCTGGACACCATTCAATCGGCTGTCGACCAGCTGAACCTGGAACGCTATGTCAACCTGGACTTCTGGGTCGGAGGTCTCAACGAGCGGATCCAGGAAGTTCTCTTGACCCGTCTGCAGAGTGCCATCTCAGCTTGGATCGTCGCGTTCGAGGATTCTCCAGTCATTGGCGAGGATGGGAAACAGATTGGCCCATCGATGAAGCCCCTGGTCCTCGAGTTGGCGATGCGCAACCAGGTCATCTACCTGGACCCGCCGTTGGAGTACGCCCGGGCTAGCTGGTTCCTGCACCTTCACGACTGGATCGGGATTGTGTGCAATCTTCATAAGATCAAGGCGTCCCGATACCAGATGAACCTGAACACTGCTATTGTTGAGGAGCTGAGGTTCACAGACCTCCCCAGCGAATGTGCGGGCATGCTGCAGCGGGTATATGTTTCAGTCGAGAAAAAACTAGGTGATATCAGTGGCTACGTGGACGAATGGCTACAATTCCAATCTCTTTGGGATCTGCAGTCGGAGCAGGTGTACGATGCGCTCGGAGAGCAGCTGTCGAGATGGCTCGAGCTGCTGCAAGACATCCGCAAGACTCGCAGCACCTTTGATACCCAAGATGACAGTCGTTCCTTTGGACACATCACCATCGACTACGGCCAAGTCCAGGCCAAGGTCAATGACAAGTACGACCAGTGGCAGCGCGAGATTCTGATGAAGTTTGCCTCGCGCCTGGGCAACCGTATGCGCGATGTTCATGCCGACATTGAAAAGGCACGTAAAAATCTCGAGACTCAGAGCTCCGATGCCTCGTCGACTGGACAGGCAGTCCAATTTATCACGGTTGTGCAAAACTGCAAGCGCAGCGTCAAGGCCTGGGAACCTGAAATCGACATGTTCCGCCAGGGGCAGTCCACCTTGGTCAGGCAGCGATACCAATTCCCCAACGACTGGCTACATATTGAGCAGATCGATAGTCAATGGGAGGCCCTCCGGGAGATTCTCGAGAAGAAGTCGAGGATTTTCCAGGAACAGGCTGACGCTATGCGGGCCAAGACTGCTGCAGAGGACAAAATCATCAACGAGCGCATCAGCGAGGTGGTTGCGCAGTGGAACGAGGAGAAGCCGGTCTCGGGTACAATTCAGCCTGATGTTGCGTCGGCTACTCTGAGTTCTTTTGAGAGCAAAATCTCCAAGCTCCAGGAGGACTTCGAGATGGTTGCCAAGGCGAAGGAGGCTCTGGATATCCCTGCCAGCCCCGAAACGTCTCTCGCCGCGACCCTCGAGGAAGTTCGCGACTTCCAATCTGTGTGGTCGAATCTATCCACCATCTGGGGGAGCCTCAACGAGACCCGTGATATCTTGTGGACGGCTGTCCAGCCACGTAAGATTCGTTCCAAGATCGACGAGCTGATCAAGAGCACCAAGGATATGCCCAGCCGCATGAGACAGTATGCTGCCTTCGAGCACGTCCAGGGCATCCTGCGGGGGCTTCTCAAGGTGAACTCCATCCTGTCAGACCTCAAGTCGGATGCCATTCGAGAGCGACACTGGCACAAGATCTACAAGCAGATCAAGCCCCAGAAGCGCTTCTCCCCTAGCTCCATGACCCTCGGCGATGTATGGGACCTCAACCTCGTCGCGACGGAGGCCATTGTCAAGGACATCATCGCCCAGGCACAGGGCGAGATGGCCCTGGAAGAGTTCCTCAAGCAGGTCCGCGAAACCTGGCAGAACTATGCCCTGGATATGGTCAACTATCAGAACAAGCTCAAGCTGATCCGCGGCTGGGATGATCTCTTCGCCAAGTGCAGCGAGAACCTGAACTCGCTCCAGGCCATGAAACACTCTCCGTACTACAAGGAGTTTGAGGAAGAAGCCGTTTCATGGGAAGACAAGCTCAACCGTGTCCACGTTCTGTTCGACGTCTGGATTGATGTTCAGCGCCAGTGGGTCTACCTGGAGGGCGTCTTCACCGGCAACGCGGACATCAAGCACCTGCTTCCCATCGAGTCTGGCCGGTTTGCCAACATCAACAGCGAGTTCATGGCAGTCATGAAGAAGGCTGCCAAGTCACCCTACGTACTCGACGTGCTCAACATTGCCAACGTGCAAAAATCGCTAGAGCGCTTGGCTGAAATGTTGAACAAGATCCAGAAGGCGCTCGGCGAGTACCTCGAGAAGGAGCGTGTTTCGTTCCCTAGGTTCTACTTTGTTGGCGACGAGGACCTGCTGGAGATGATTGGAAATAGCAACGACACTCTGCGGATAGCCAAGCACTTCAAGAAGATGTTTGCTGGACTGTCCGGCCTCGTCATGGATGATGAGACAGTCATTTCTGGCTTCACCTCGAAGGAGGGCGAGACCGTGAGACTCAAGAAGGAAATCTCCCTGTCCAAGACGCCAAAGATCAACGACTGGCTGGCGCTCTTGGAGGGTGGTATGAAGTCTACCCTCGCCGAGCTGCTGGGCGAGGCAGTGGACCAGTACACACCTATCTTTGAGTCCGATTCCATCGACCAGGCCAGGTTGACTGCGTTCATGGATGCGTTCCCCAGTCAGATCGTCGTCCTTGCCACTCAAGCAGCGTGGACGACTGCGGTAGAGAAATCACTGGCTGATGGTGGCAAGAACCTCCAGACCCTGTTCGAGCGCGAAGTCGAGGTCCTCCGGGTCCTCGCAGACACTGTCCTGGGCGAGATGGGTGTCCTCCAGCGAAAGACGGCCGAACAGATGATCACGGAATGTGTGCACCAGCGCGATACCATCGAGAAGCTCGTCAACGCCCACGCCGACTCGCCCAACCATTACCTGTGGCAGCTACAGATGCGATATGTCTACACCCCCGAGGGTGAGCATCTGGATCGTCTGCACGTCAAGATGGCCAATGCCCAACTCAACTATGGCTTTGAGTATCTGGGTGTTCCTGATCGCCTGGTCCGAACTCCTCTCACGGATCGATGCTTCCTCACCCTTACCCAGGCTCTCGAACAGCGTCTGGGAGGTTCGCCATACGGACCCGCAGGAACGGGTAAAACCGAATCGGTCAAGGCACTGGGCACACAGCTCGGTCGGTTCACCCTGGTCTTCTGCTGTGACGATACTTTCGACTTCCAAGCCATGGGCCGTATCTTCCTGGGTATCTGCCAGGTCGGTGCTTGGGGCTGTTTCGACGAGTTCAACCGTCTCGAGGAGAGGATTCTTTCAGCCGTCTCCCAGCAAATCCAGAACATCCAGCTTGGTCTCAAGCAGAGCACCACGGACGAAAGGGCGCAAATCGAACTTGTCGGCCGTCAACTCTCCGTCAGTGAGAACACTGGCATTTTCATCACCATGAATCCTGGATATGCTGGTCGTTCTAACTTGCCTGACAACTTGAAGAAGCTTTTCCGGAGTGTCGCCATGTCGAAGCCTGATAAGGAACTTATTGCCGAGGTCATGCTTTACTCGCAAGGCTTCAACCAGGCAAAGAGCCTTTCGAAGCAGACTGTTCCATTCTTCGATCACTGCTCCAAGCGACTCTCGAAGCAGGCACACTACGATTTCGGTCTTCGTGCGCTGAAGAGTGTCCTGGTCAGCTCGGGTGGTCTCAAGCGTGCTCGGTTGAGCGATGGCAACCTTGGTTCCGAGGAGGTTGTCGAGCCTGAGATCATCGTGCAGAGCATTCGTGAGACGATTGCGCCAAAGCTCATCAAGTCTGACGTGGACATCATGATGACCATTGAGAAGGACTGCTTCCCTGGTGTTGAGTATGTCCCTGCTAATCTCCAAGCCCTCGAGGAAGCTATCCGCACCCTGGCGAAGGAGCGACAGTTGGTGGTCACCGATGTCTGGATGACAAAGGTGCTCCAGCTGTACCAGATCCAGAAGATCCACCATGGTGTTATGATGGTCGGTAACTCTGGCTCCGGTAAGTCGGCCGCATGGAGACTGCTGCTCGATGCGCTCCAGAAGGTTGAAAACGTCGAGGGCGTCTCTCACGTCATTGACTCCAAGGTCATGTCCAAGGAGGCCCTCTACGGAAACCTGGATTCCACCACGCGTGAATGGACGGATGGTCTGTTCACCAGCATTCTCCGAAAGATTGTGGACAATCTTCGTGGTGAAGATTCCAAGCGGCACTGGATCGTCTTTGACGGCGACGTTGACCCTGAGTGGGTCGAGAACTTGAACAGTGTGCTCGATGACAACAAACTACTCACGTTGCCCAATGGTGAACGTCTGAACTTGCCGTCGAATGTGCGCATCATGTTCGAAGTTGAGACACTGAAGTACGCAACCCTGGCTACGGTCAGCCGATGCGGTATGGTCTGGTTCAGTGAAGACACTGTCACTCCAGAGATGATCATGGCCAACTATCTCGAGACGCTGCGCAATGTTCCGTTTGAGGACCTGGACGAGGACAGCGTCGGCACCGGCCAGAACCCGGCCAAGACCTTGGCTGTGCAGAGCGAGGCGGCTACTCTGCTCACCGCGTACCTGAATGGCGAAGACTTTGCGCTCGAGGCTCTCAAGCGCGCCCGGGAGTACAACCACATTATGGAGTTCACTGTGGCTCGTGTTCTGACAACGCTCTTCTCGCTGTTGAACAAGGCTGTGAGGGACATTATTGAGTACAACGGCCAGCACTCCGACTTCCCGCTGGAGGCAGACCAGGTTGAGGCTTTCATCTCCAAGAAACTGTTGCTGGCCCTTGTCTGGGCCTTTACAGGTGACTGCCCACTCAGCGACCGGAAGGCGTTTGGTGATGCTGTCTGCGCCTTGGCCAACTTTGGCTCACCACCACTCGACGGCAGCAGCTCGCTGATCGACTTTGATGTGACTTTGCCGAGGGCTGAATGGTCGTCGTGGCAGAACGAGGTGCCCAATGTGGAGGTCAACACTCACTCCATCACGCAGACCGACGTCGTTATCCCCACTCTGGATACCGTCCGTCACGAGGATGTCCTCTACTCCTGGCTTGCTGAGCACAAGCCGCTCTTGCTCTGCGGGCCCCCCGGTTCGGGCAAGACCATGACGCTGTTCAGTGCCCTTCGCAAACTTCCTAACATGGAGGTCGTGGGCCTCAACTTCTCCAGCGCCACCACCCCCGACCTTCTCATCAAGACCTTTGAGCAGTACTGCGAGTACAAGAAGACGCTGAACGGTGTCATGCTCTCGCCCACGCAGATTGGACGCTGGCTGGTGGTGTTCTGCGATGAAATCAACTTGCCGGCCCCCGACCGATACGGAACTCAGCGCGCCATCTCGTTCCTGCGCCAGCTTGTTGAGCACAATGGGTTCTGGAGGACATCCGACAAGTCTTGGGTGACGCTTGACCGCATCCAGTTTGTTGGTGCCTGCAACCCGCCCACTGATGCTGGGCGCACGCCTCTTGGAGACAGATTCCTCCGCCATGCTCCTCTCATCATGGTGGACTACCCTGGCGAGCTGTCTCTGAACCAGATTTACGGCACCTTCAACTCTGCCGTGCTCAAGATCGTACCCTCGCTCCGCGGCTATGCCGAGGCCCTCACTCACGCCATGGTGCGGTTCTACCTGGAGTCGCAGCAGAGGTTCACGCCAAAGATCCAACCGCACTACGTCTACAGTCCTCGTGAGCTTACTCGATGGGTTCGTGGCGTGTACGAGGCGATCAGGCCCCTGGAGACCCTGTCCATCGAAGGGCTCATTCGTATCTGGGCCCACGAGGCACTCCGTCTTTTCCAGGATCGTCTCGTCGATGAAGAAGAGCGCAAGTGGACTGACGACGCTGTGCGTCGCATCGCTCTTCAATTCTTCCCTACCATTGACGAGGAGAAGGCACTTGGAGGCCCGATCCTCTTCTCCAACTGGCTGTCCAAGAACTACGTGCCCGTGGACCGTGAACAACTCAGGGACTTTGTCAAGGCCCGCCTCAGGACCTTCTGTGAAGAAGAGGTTGATGTGCCTCTGATCCTGTTCGACGATGTCCTGGAGCATGTCCTCCGCATTGACCGTGTCTTCCGACAGCCGCAGGGTCATTTGATCCTCATTGGTGTCAGTGGAAGTGGCAAGACGACGCTGTCCCGCTTCGTGGCATGGATGAATGGTTTGCGTGTCTTCCAGATCAAGGTCCACGGCAAGTACTCGGCCGAGGACTTCGACGAGGATCTACGAGACGTACTTCGCCGGTGCGGCTGCAAGGGTGAGAAGATTTGCTTCATCATGGATGAATCCAATGTCCTGGACTCTGGCTTCCTGGAGAGGATGAACACCTTGCTTGCCAATGCCGAGGTCCCGGGCCTCTTCGAGGGCGACGAGTACGCTGCACTCATGACAGCGTGCAAGGAGGGCGCCCAGCGCCAGAACCTGCACCTCGACTCTCCGGAAGAGCTCTACAAGTGGTTCACGCAGCAGATCGTCAAGAACCTCCACGTCGTCTTTACGATGAACCCGCCGGAAGATGGCCTGTCTTCCAAGGCTGCGACGTCCCCTGCCCTTTTCAACCGATGTGTGCTCAACTGGTTCGGTGACTGGTCTGACCAGGCATTGTTCCAGGTTGGCCACGAACTCACGCACTCTATAGACCTTGAGCGGCCCAACTACCAGGCCCCTGACACCATTCCTGTCGCCTTCCGTGGTCTTCAGCTGCCACCGTCACATCGCGAGGCGATTGTCAACTCCATGGTGCATATCCACTACTCGCTTCAGCTCTACAACAAGAAGCTGCTCAAGCAGCAGGGCAAGGTCACATTCCTGACCCCCAGGCATTTCCTGGACTTTGTCGGCCAGTACGTCAAGCTGTACAATGAGAAGCGGGAAGATTTGGAGGAACAGCAGCGTCACTTGAACGTCGGCCTGGAGAAGCTGAGAGATACGGTGGACAAGGTGCGAGATCTCCGTGTCAGCTTGGCGGAGAAGAAGACGCAGCTGGAACAGAAGGACGCGGAGGCAAACGAGAAGCTGCAGAAGATGGTGGCGGATCAGCGAGAGGCTGAGCAGAGGAAGAACACGTCGCTGGAGATCCAGGCGGCGTTGGAGATACAGGAGGGCGAGGTGGCATCGCGGAAGAAGGTCGTGTTGGAGGATCTAGCCAAGGCGGAGCCCGCTGTCGAGGAGGCCAAGGCAAGTGTCAGCAACATCAAGCGTCAGCACTTGACCGAGGTGCGAGCCATGAGCAACCCGCCTGCGGGTGTCAGGCTTGCGATGGAGGCTGTCGTCACCCTTCTCATGGGCCGCGGAATCTCGGACTGGAAGACTGTCCAGGGCGTGATCCGCAAGGACGACTTCATTGCCAGCATCGTCACCTTCGACAGCGAGAGCAAGATGACAAGGTCTCTGCGCGAGAGGATGCGCAAGGATTTCGTCTCCAACCCCGAATTCACCTTTGAGAAGGTCAACCGTGCGTCCAGGGCATGCGGCCCCCTCGTCCAGTGGGTTACTGCCCAGGTCAACTATTCGGATATTTTGGATCGCGTTGGTCCGCTAAAGGCAGAGGTCGCTCAGCTGGAGGACCAGGCTCTGCAGACCAAGGCCGAGGCCAAGGCCGTGGAGAACAACATCAACGAACTCGAGTCGAGCATCAACACGTACAAGACGGAATACGCTGCCCTCATCAGCGAGACGCAGGCCATCAAGGCCGAGATGTCCAAGGTGCAGTTCAAGGTCGACCGAAGCGTCAGACTTCTCGACAGCCTGTCATCGGAGAGGACGCGCTGGGAGGAAGGGAGCAAGTCCTTCGAGACCCAGATAAGCACGCTTGTTGGAGACGTCCTTGTCGCAGCTGCGTTCCTGGCCTACGGGGGTCTCTACGACCAGACATTCCGAAAACTCATGGTCGAGGACTGGTTCCACCAGCTCCACCTCTCTGGCATCCATTACAAGTCGCCTAACCCGGTCACGGAATATCTGTCGACTGCGGATGAGCGTCTGGGCTGGCAGGCTAACGGCCTGCCTGTCGACGACCTGTGCACTGAGAATGCCATCATCCTCAAGCGGTTCAACCGGTACCCGCTCATCATCGACCCTCCAGGAAGGACGCTTGAGTTCCTGCAGAAGGAATGCAAGGATCGTCGGTTGACCGTCACCAGCTTCTTGGACGACACCTTTACCAAGCAGCTTGAAAGTTCCCTGCGATTCGGAAACCCCATCCTCATCCAAGATGCCGAGTACCTGGACCCTGTCCTGAACCACGTCTTGAACAAGGAATACCAACGAACCGGTGGCCGTGTTCTCATCCAGCTTGGCAAACAAGAGATTGATTTCTCGCCGTCCTTCAGACTCTACCTGTCGACTCGCGATCCATCTGCCACATTCGCCCCGGATATCTGCAGTAGGACAACCCTGGTCAACTTTTCGGTCACAGCAAGCAGTCTCCAGACCCAGTCCCTCAATGATGTGCTCAAGTCGGAGCGCCCTGATGTCGACGAGCGGCGATCCAACCTCATCAAGCTTCAGGGAGAGTTCAAGATCCATCTCCGACAGCTCGAGAAGCGTCTTCTCCAGGCGCTCAACGACTCTCGTGGCAACATTCTCGACGACGACAACGTCATTGAGACTCTGGAGACACTGAAGAACGAAGCCGCCGAGATTTCCGCCAAGATGAGCAACACCGAAGGTGTCATGGGCGAAGTCGACGCCATCACCCAGCAGTACAGCGTGATTGCCAAGTCTTGCAGTGCTGTGTATGCGGTTCTGGAGAGGCTTCACTACCTCAACCACTTTTACCAGTTCTCGCTCCAATACTTCACCGACATCTTCAGGTCCGTCCTGCACAATAACAAGAACCTGGAGAGCCTGACGGATCACAACGCCCGACGAGACATCATCGTCAGAGATCTCTTTGTCAAGACGTTCAAGCGGACGGCCCTCAGTTTGCTGCAGAAGGACCGCATCACCCTGGGTGTGCTTCTTGCACAGGCTACGTCTTACCAGATGGACAGGTCTCTCATTGACACCATTCTCGACGACAAAGTCGAGGGCAAGGACCTGTCTACCGACCCACAACTCAAGGACGAGGCCTTTGCTGGCGCCAGGAAGCTCTCGGCTCTCAAGGATAAGCTGGACGGCGTGCCGTCTGGTGACTGGGACAAATTCCTCGAAGAGGAGCTGGCAGAGAACGCCATCCCGCAGATCTGGGATGACCAGACTTCGGCAAACGACAAGGCTCTTCTGTCGCTGCTGCTCATCAAGATGTTCCGCATGGACAGGTTTGTACCGGTGGCTGAGCGCTTCGTTACGCAGGTCTTTGGCCCCGAGATATTTGATATCACCGAGGACCTGAAGGAGACGGTCGCCCAGGTGTCAGCCACCCTGCCCATCTCCCTGGTGTCCAGCCCTGGCTTTGATGCCAGCTACAAGGTGGACAACCTGGTCGAGAGAACGCGCGTCAACTGCACCAACATTGCCATGGGTTCCAACGAAGGCGTGACCAGCGCCGACAAGGCCATCAGCAACGCAGCGCAAAGCGGCTCTTGGGTCCTGGTCAAGAACGTACATCTTGCACCGACCTGGCTCCAGAGTCTTGAGAAGCGCATGGAGGCCCTCAATCCCCACACCGACTTCCGTCTCTTCCTTTCGATGGAGTCGAACCCCAAGATTCCCGTCAACCTGCTCCGTGCCTCGCGTGTCCTCATGTACGAGCAGCCTGCCGGTGTGAGGGCCAACATGAAGGATTCTATCTCTTCCTTGACCACCAAGGCCACCAAGAGCCCTGTGGAGAGGACGAGACTGTACCTCCTCATCTCGTTCCTGCATGCAGTGGTGCAGGAGAGGTTGCGGTACGCGCCCAACCTCGGATGGAAAGGCTTCTGGGAGTTCAATGACAGCGATGTAAGTCCCCTCCGCTTCTCCTTCTTCAGCTTAGCCCTGGATATTGAGCTAACTTGGTATTGTAGTACGAATGCTCTGCGTTCATCATTGACACGTGGGTCGAACGCGTGGCTGGCAACAGAACCAACATTGCACCGCAGAACATTCCTTGGGAAATGATCCGGTACCTGGTCACCGAGACTTACGGTGGCAAGATTGACGATGAAGGCGACTTCAAGCTGCTTGGACAGCTTGTGTCTCGGTTCCTCAAGCCCGAGGCGTACGATGTTGATCACAAGCTCGTTGATGGACCTGACGGTGGCCTCCTTGTGCCGTCTGGAACCAGCCTGCAAGACTTCATGGGGTGGATCCATAAGCTGCCGGAACGAGAGCCACCGACATACCTTGGTCTGCCAGCCAATGCCGAGAAGCTCCTCCTCAGCGGGCTGGGGCGTAGCCTGATTGGCAACTTGAAGAAGGTGCTAGAGCTGCTGGACGAGGGAGAGCAGCTGGTGACGGATGCATAAGGGAGAGATTTCTTTTGTTCATGTACGATTTGGATTGGGGGTGGCGCTAAGGCGGCAAGGGGACTTTCTCCCGTGGAGCGGATGCGATGTTGTCATGTTGTGCCATTATTACACTGATACCCGAAGATTCCATAGCCTTTTGTTTCGTAGACGGCAAGACTGTTCTTTCGAGTTTGCATTTCGAGCGCAGTGCAGATCATTTTGTAGGCTGATGTGGTGGGAGATGCACCAGACACATACTACTGGGAGGAACATATGTACCAATCTTGAGGTCAGATAGACATGTATAACATGTAGACCATGGCGATCATTGGGCCGGCACCTGTTTGCATATAAATACTAGTAGTAGTAGTACTACCGGAGATGTAGGTAACCTAGTAGTCATGTACGGAGTATGGAGTAGTATCCGTAATTACATTTGTACTTGGCGGGCGCGTATATATGGCGAAAGTACAGATTATGGGGGGGCCCCTTGTCAGTACGTACCCATCTAATATCATGTTGCATATTGGGGGCTGGGATTCGCGTGGCTGCGCAGGTCTCAAAGCCGCGCGAGTCGAGACGTCACCAGACAGGCAGACAGGCAGACAGGCAGACAGACAGACAGAAATAGGGCGGCGGCTTGGCTTGGGGCTTCGCACTTCCAACTTCAAGTCCCAAGCGCCCGACCTCCCGCCCCATCCGCCCAATCCGTGCAAAACTTCAAGCCTGCAAAGCCTGCAAAGCCTGCAAAGCCTGCAAAGCCTGCAAGGCCTCCAACTCGTCCCATCGACTCGCCTGCGCCCCCGTCTCAAGGTCGTGCACGCCACATCATCACCTTTCCCACCTCTGGTGACCTGGCGAGCTGGCGAGCTGGCGATGCGGCGGCGACGACTCCCCTGACGACGACCAAGGAACATGCGCTGCGCTGCACCAGTCGCTTCCGGCCCCCTCCCTCAGCACTCTCTCTCTACTATCTGTTCCCTTCCTACTCGCGTATCCGTCTCTCAAGCCCCTCAGTGAACTCGGCGAAACCCGGCGGAGCTCATGGCCCCGTCGTCGCCTCCTCGGTCTGCTGGCCATTCCAATTCTTCCGACGCGCCCTGCTCTCTCAAAACAGCCACCGCCAGTGTGCCCGACCTCGCTACTAGTACTCCTCGCCTTCGCACGCCACGAACATTACCACGTACGGTTTCCCTGCCTCGTCATTCCTCCAACGGATGGCAATTTTGGATCGACTAACTAGAAACCCAGCTTGGATCGATTCCTACCAAGTGAGCTACGGCCCAGTCACCCCCGACCAGCTCCGGCTCCTCCGACCGCCCGCATCTGTCCCCGCCCACCATAACGCGTTACCCGAGAACCCCCATCGACGTGTCTCCAAAGATGGATATGTGGACTGGGGCGACCCCAAGCTTGGCCCGGCCCAAGACGCTCGTGCCAAAATTCCTCACTTCCTCCGACACGGCCGCGCATCGATGCGCGGCAGGAGGTGGGATCACCTGCGGTCCGCCGAGCCCGTCATCGTCCCCGGCTATGCCCCTGCGATAGCGCAATCCGATGTCCCGTGGCACGAGTTTATACATTCGTCGGCGTGGGGCCACACACCGGGCCAGGACAGCGAGGTGGTGGACCACGATTATCTGGAGAAGCTGCAGCCGAGCTTTGGGCGGCCGCCGGCTGGGGCCTTCAACCCGCTAGATGCGAGGGCCTCGAGGCGGAGGAGGACGCTGGCCCTGTACAAGCGCATATGGATCCTCGTCATGCGGCACTCGCTGTCCCCGCTGCTCTTCCGGCTGGTCGTCATGGTGACATCGATCCTGGCCCTCGGCATCGCCGGGAGGATCTATGTGCTGGAGGACAACGACGGGAGGGACAGCGCCGAGCGCACGCAGTCGCTCGTGGCCATCGTGGTGGACTGCGTGGCGGTGCCGTACATCGGGTACATGATCTGGGACGAGTACACGGGCAAGCCGCTGGGGCTGCGGTCGGCCGTGTCCAAGATCTCGCTCATCATGCTGGACCTCGTCTTCATCATCTTCAAGTCGGCCAGCACGGCCCTGGCGTTCGAGAGCCTCTCGTATCACAGCGTGTCGGGGCCTGAGGTGCGCAGGCTGGCCAAGGCGCTGGCCACCTTCATGCTCGTCGCCCTCATCTCCTGGACCATGACATTCACGGTCAACATCTTCCGGACGGTCGAGCGGCTGGGCGGCGGCGACGACGACGACAGGCGTGGATAGTATCACGACGGGCTCGACGGCCCCTACGACGGCGATCGGGGTAGTACTACGAGTAGTAGACTACCGGGGGGTTTAGGTTGATACCCTCACACTCGAATTTGCTTTGTTTCGACATTACTATTTCTTTCTTTCTTTTTATGTCTCCTTTTC
This sequence comes from Amphichorda felina, assembly GCA_016490725.1. Lineage (NCBI taxonomy): Eukaryota > Fungi > Ascomycota > Sordariomycetes > Hypocreales > Bionectriaceae > Amphichorda > Amphichorda felina. The sequence goes on along the minus strand of JAEMHR010000002.1, from coordinate 565,459 downwards.
TTTTCTTTCCATCTGCCTTTGCTTACTTGGTTGGACCCGGGCCAGGAGTCGGGAGTAAAAGGGTACACGACACACGCGAGCTTGCATCACTGCTATTATTGGGAGTATTACTTAGTCAGATACCTGGGGGCGTCGGCGGTTCCCGAGCGGACCGAAGCCTTAGAGAAATGCGGCGTTAGTGTTGTTTATGTTTACTTTTGTTGGAGGCACGAGGGACAAGTGCCGGTATTTTCTTTGTCGGGCATGTTCGCACATGGCGTCTGTACTATTATGTAATAGTAGCTGAAATATAGAGAAGTGCACAGGTTGCCCTGGGGGTTTGCTGCCATGTGCCCGCAGGTGAAAGGTAGGATGGTGATGGTGATGAGATGAGTCTCTTGTTGATGGGATCCATGGAGGGGTCGTTGCTGTTGCCTGGAAGCGCTTCCATGTCTGTCATGTCAGACTCAGCAGTCAGTGACAGTGGATTGCAGCCTGGTGGATGGCAGAACCGGGCGCTAATACTGGTGGGCGGCAGGCGGTGGGCACCTCTGGCGCTGGTGACGCCCCGCCAGAACGCCCCCAAAGCAGCGCTGCAACAGTTGAACCTTGAGGTTCCAAGGTTAGAAACTTAGAATGCTAGGTGCCTTATCCACGACGCCCTGCAGCTGCACGCCACGCCACATCTACCTACCTACACCTTCCAACCTGGAGCCTGCCAACCTGACACTGACTCCTCCTCATCCACCTTGCACTTTGCACTTGCACTTGACCTTTTCTGTCTTCGTTTCTTGGTGAATCCCAGCACCAAGTGGCCTCGCGAACCGATGATATCGCATTCCTAATCTTCGCCTCTCCCCAGACCGTCCGCTGTCGACAGCCAAGACTCGACTCGCACGGATTCCTCGAGGCGTCGTCGCACCTCCCCCCTCTACGCGGCCGTCACCCGACGATACTCACGACCTCGAGCATCGCGACGACTGCACCGCCTTCAAGCGAACCGGCTTTCTCTCGCTTTTTTTTCGACGAGGCCTACAGCGAGGGACCCCTCCTGCGAGAGTCCCAGCACGACGCGAGCGAGCCCAACCCGCCCGACGCCGTCCCTGCGATCGCGCGCACCCCTCGATCATCACCACCACACCCGCCGCCCCCCATCATCCAAATCCACACGCCCATCATGACGTCGAGGGTAGCCCAGCCGCAGGTTTCCTCGACGAGGATGCCCCCCGCACCCAACCGCGAGGACATTAACGCCACGTGAGTCGCGCCAGTGCAACGTGCCGTACCATGCCAACCGGACCCCGTGAGCTGACTTGCGAGACAGGTGGGATTATCTGCAGGTAGGCATCTCTAGGGTTATGGCAGACCTAGAGCAAGGCCTCAACACAGAGCTGTACATGGGTGTATACACGTGCGTTTTCCCCTTCCCTCGGCTTGCCCGTTCCGCTACTCTGGCGGCGATCCTGATGCTGACTGACTCTTGTGCCAGTGCTATCCACAACTTCTGTACTTCACAGAAAGCGGTGGGCCTTGGTGGCCCTGCCATGCATTCAAATCACCGTGGCGGTATGTTTTTTTAGATGACAGAAAGACACACAGAATGCTCTTGGGCCTCTGGGTCTTGTTGGAAAGCTCGCTGACGCGCGTTGCAGCCCACCTGCTCGGAGAGGAGCTCTACAAGAAGCTCACTGACTATCTCGAGAAGCACCTCCAGGGCCTTCTACAGGAATCCAAGTCACACACGGACGAGGCCCTTCTCGCCTTTTACATCAAAGAGTGGAATCGCTATACCGCCGCCGCCAGATTCATCCACCACCTCTTCCGCTACCTCAACCGTCACTGGGTTAAGAGGGAGATTGACGAAGGCAAGAAGAATGTGTACGATGTATACACCTTGCACCTGGTGCAGTGGAGGAAGGTGCTGTTCGAGAAGCTTTCGGACAAAGTCATGGACGCCGTTCTGAAGCTGGTGGAGAAGCAAAGAAACGGCGAGACCATCGAGTACAGCCAGATCAAGTCTGTCGTCGATTCCTTCGTGTCGCTCGGCCTCGACGAATCGGACAGCTCCAAGACCACCCTCGAGGTCTACCGATTTCACTTTGAGCGTCCTTTCCTAGATGCAACCAAAGAGTTCTACCAGACCGAATCGAAGCAATTCGTGGCCGAGAACAGCGTTGTCGAGTACATGAAGAAGGCAGAAGCCCGCCTTGCAGAGGAGGAGGAGAGGGTCAATATGTACCTCCACCAGGACATTGCCCTGCCTCTCAAGAAAGCTTGCAACCAGGTCTTGATTGCCGATCACTCGGCTCTCATGCGAGATGAGTTCCAGGTCTTGCTGGACAATGATCGCGAGGAAGACATGGCACGCATGTATAATCTGCTCGCGCGTATTCCCGATGGTCTGGACCCCCTGAGGGCTAAATTCGAGACCCATGTGCGCAAAGCCGGTCTCAGCGCCGTGCAGAAGATCCAGTCATCAGAGGGCGACAAGCTTGAACCCAAGGTCTACGTCGACGCCCTCCTGGAGGTCCACACTCAGTACCGAGACCTGGTGAAACGGGCGTTTACTGATGAGCCCGAGTTTACTCGGTCGTTGGATAATGCCTGCAGGGAGTTCGTAAACCGGAACGAGGTGTGCAAAACGGGATCTAGCAAATCACCCGAGTTGCTTGCCAAGTACACGGATGTGCTGCTACGCAAGAGCAGCACCAGCATCGAAGAGTCTGAGCTGGAGCGAACGCTGTCGCAGATCATGACCGTCTTCAAGTACATCGAAGACAAAGACGTCTTCCAGAAATTTTACTCCAGAATGCTGGCCAGGCGCCTTGTGCACAGCAACTCATCGTCAGACGATGCTGAAACCATCATGATCAGCAAGTTGAAAGAGGCCTGCGGGTTCGAGTACACGAACAAGCTCCAGCGCATGTTCCAGGACATGCAGATCTCCAAGGATTTGAACCGTGAGTTCAGAGATCACCTCGCAGGTTCAGACTCTTCAAGGCCTGTGGACTCTACCTTCGCCATCCTTGGCACAGGCTTTTGGCCCTTGACGCCGCCGAGCACACATTTCAACCCACCCCCGGAGATTGCTGCCGAGATCGAGCGATTTGGTCTGTTTTACAAGCACAAGCACGACGGCCGCAAGCTCACTTGGCTATGGCATCTGTGCAAGGGAGAGATCAAGGCTGGGTATTGCAAGAACAGCAAGACGCCATATACCTTCCAAGTTTCGGTGTACCAGATGGCAATCCTCCTGCTCTTCAACGAGAAGGATACATACAAGTATGAGGACATGCTGAGCGCGACCCAGCTCAGCAGCGAGGTGCTGGACCAGGCCCTTGCAGTCATCCTTAAAGCCAAGGTCCTTCTGATGTCCGGGGCCTCAGGGGAGAAGCCCGGACCCGGAAAGGTCTTCAAGCTCAACTACGACTTCAAGAGCAAGAAGATCAGGGTGAACCTGAACCTTGGCGGTATCAAGGAATCTAAGCAAGAGGAGGCGGAGACCAACAAGACCATCGAAGAGGACCGCAAACTTGTTCTCCAGGTTCGTTTAGCTATCTACCCCAATACTGTTTCAAAGCTAACTTTTTCCAAGTCTGCCATCGTACGCATCATGAAGGCACGCAAGAAGATGAAGCACACCCAACTGGTGAGCGAGACCATTAACCAGATCCGGTCCCGATTCGTGCCCAAGGTCGGAGACATCAAGAAGTGCATAGAGATCCTCCTGGATAAGGAGTATCTGGAGCGCCTAGACGATGATGAGCTAGGCTATCTAGCGTAAGCGACATGTCAGGGTGTGTGGATAGACGAGACCTTATGGTGCATAATTCGCTCCAACCGCAGAGAGCTGGGCCAGCGTCTCCTCCAGCGATTCATCCGTGCTGGCTTCCAGTGACTAGACCGTCACAGGTCAGAGCGTATTTAGGGGTACATACAGGAGGCTAGGAAGCGCGCATCGATGGGAATGATATGATTTCTAACTCGGGTCTCCCGGGCCTGGGTTGAACACGACACCGCCCCTGGTAGGCGGGTGGACTCTGGTAGACTGGACTGTACAGGGTTTTGGTTTGGTGCAATGGCGAAGGCGCAGGGGGCATGGGAGACGGTTCTCAAAGGCGCACAACCATGGTACAGATGCAAGGAACCAACCCAAAAGAGAATGATTAGCACCACGATAGAGGGCTAGTATCTGCGCCCGACTCCTATGCCCGCGTAGCAGCGTCGCGAGGTGTATATAATAAGTATTACCTATCAACTGAGTCGACGTTGTCCCAAAAGAAAAACGAGTCGTGTTGATGATGATCATGATGCTTCGTTGATTACACAAGATGCTACAATGGGACTTGGCTGGCTCTCCTAAGGCAAATTGCTGCTGAAACTAGTCTTCTCCTGGGCGTATCGCTTAGCGTTGACCTTTTCGGATAGCTTGCTGCTCCTTGATCGACCTAGTCTTTCTTATCCGTGGCCGCATCTTTCGCTTCCCCCTTGTCCGCGTCCTTGTCCTTACTGACGGCTGCAGGTTCATTCTTATCCGGCACGGCCAATGGGTCTTCCCCTGTCGTCGGCCGGCTGGGGGACGAACTTACACCAGAGAGGATGCTCTCGCTGAAGCTAGGCTGTGCGGTATGCCGCGGGGGGGCGCCCGCATTTTCGGTGGATGTAGCCTTGGTTACAGGGGAACCGATCATCTGGTAGTCCCTTTCGATGTCAGCGCTCTGCTTCTCGACAGGGCTTGCGGGCGTCGAGCCCGTCTTATCGGAACGACCCTTCTTGCCCCAGCCGGCACCCCAGCCGCCCGTCTTGCGCTTCTCCCCCGCCCAGCTCGCCCAGCTCGACATGTAGGCGCTGGCACGAGCGCCAGCGGACTGGACTGTCTGCTGGGCCTTGGCAAGGTCGACGGGGGGTAAGGCGGCAGGAGAGGCAGAGGCGTCGGATTTCTCGGTTGGAGACTTGGCGCTCTGAGCGCGCGCAACATCCTCAGCACGGCGGCGCTGGGATTCGCGCAGGTACTCCATGTCGGAGTAGATGCGGCTGAGCATGGTAGAGGCCTTCTCGCGGCCGGCGGCAAAGTTGCGCCCGAGAATATCCCGGCCCTGAGCAAAGCGTTCGTCGAGGTGGAGGTCCTTGACCTGGTCAGCGATGCGTCGCTGAACATCATCAATGGTGAGGCCGCCGGCACAGGGATGCCTGGGCTCAGAGACGGCAAAGAGGTTGTCGTCGGTGTTGTCGTTCCACATGCGGTAGTTCTCAGTACGGGACCACGCCTCAACCCAGTCGAGGCCAAAGTCAGCGGCAGGGTCTAATTCCCCGGGTGATTGGCTATCCGGGTTATCGACGAGAAACTTGTGGTATTTGACTGAAGAGATGAGGCCCAGAATATACGACTCAAACTGGGAACGAATAAACTCCTCGCTGCCGACGTACTGCATGTTGTTGGGTCTGCTGGGATTGGCTTCATCCCAGGTTTCGTTGACCTCGTGAGTGAGATAGTCTATCCACCGGCGGTCGGCATGTGTCAAAGCCAGCGCATTTTTCAAGGACGCGGATGTAATATTAACAGTGTCCTCGTCGAGGTTGACGAGGATGTCGCTGTACCGGTCCTTTTGCTGAAGTAGAAGGGAGTTGGTGCTGCCAACTATGTAGGACTTTGTCCCAAAGTCGGCGAGGATATCAAGTTGTTGGAGAGGGGTATAAGGCCCAAAAAGGCTACCTTTGCCAAAGATCTGTAGAGGTAGCCCCATGAATGAGAGTAGCGAGTTTCGATTGCTGCTCTGCAAGCTCGTAGGCTTGGACAGCCCGCTCTCGTAACTACTGAGCTCAGGATCTGCACAATCCTGTAGCTTACGCATGAGGCCGGGTATCAAGGAGATGAGAGCGAATTGGACCATACACAGCCGATCGCATCTTGATCCAAAGAAAAGCATCTATCAAGGATCAGTCAGTATATGGGTAAATTTCTCGCTCCAATGTAAACTCACCTTGGGTTGTAGTAGGCAGGCCTTCAACAGAACCAGTGTCTGCCACTTGAACTCATGTATCAGCTCGCGTAAGCTCATACCGATATATTGGTCGAGCTCTGCTTCCTCTTCGAGTGCACCCCTGGTTTTCTCCTCCGCCAAGCTCTCTTGGAAACGTTTGAGAATTTCGACATCTGTGAACTCGCGCTGGGCAAACCACGCCTGCGTAACTATTCCCAGTCTCTGCCTCAGCATGCCAAAGGACTTGGGGCTGTCGGCGATGACCACAACGGCCTTTTGGACGGTGGACCGCGTGACATCTTCGGGTCTATTAATGAGCAGAGATGCGTCCATCTGCCGTGTGCAGGATATTCCGAAAAGCGACGTTGCAGGGCCGCTGCTCGATTCCGGCTTCAGCAGGGTGAAGTAGGAGAAATCTTCTTCGGATCTGGACCCATGTTAGCCTTCTCTGCCAAAGACACTCAATACAGCCATCATGGGTATCAGAGCACTCACGCATGCGCGCCGTCGCTCAACGCCATGAAAGGAAGTAGCGACCACCCAAACTCGACAGCCGGATCGAAGCCATCCTCAACCCCGAACCATGTCTCGACCTCGGGACCCCTCGCGTGGTGGAAGCCGACGACGGTCACCAGAGGGGTGAATCCAGCCTTCTCGGGCTTGGTTGGCAGTGCAGGGCTCTCTGTGGCAGGCGAGATCGGCGTGTCTGCTCCATTGGGGGCCGTGTCCTTGTCCTCGGCACTCATCCTGGACTGCGTGTCGGCCTCGGGTGCAGACTATGGACAGGCCAAGTTTCCCCAAGGCCAGGCCATGCAATTTTTCGCTCCGCACAACACTTTTCTTTTCTAAGCCTTGCGCCCTTGGCAGGCAAGTGAGATCGGCGTCTGGAGATGTTGGTACGTATGCTCGTATGCGATAGCTTCTCCGTCGGTGTGTGGACACACGAGGCTCGGGTCTTTGGAGGGTGGTCGCACGTCGTTTAGTCGTGTCGTCTTGGCTTCGATGTAGATGGTGTTGCTGGTGTAGACGGATATGCAAATGCGATGGGATAAGACGGGCACGAGTACCACTGGTGAAAGGGGGGAGTCGGAGATGAAATAATACACGGGAAGGGCTAAGAGTAGCGGCGAGCGGCGGATCTGACACCGTAATAATGGTTGAAGCCAGTGCGAACTGCAAAGTGGTAGGCCAATGCCGATAGCGCCTCATTACCACCAGTTCTGCATTGCACCGTCCCACCATGGCACCACGTAAACCAACCAATCTCGTCGACCCCGCCATTGCCATATTGGTGTCCAATCCATGGATGCCATTCAACGGGTGGTCATTATTAGGGCCATCACGTGCAGGGATCACTGCCATCATCTAGCAATTGCTGCTCAGGGTCCTCCTCCCCTTGCCTCGATTCCAATTATTCAGAGAGATTACCTAGTACTCGTACTTGCCTTAGGTAAGATGCTACTATCCGTACCTATAATGGGGATACACCACCTGCCCGACTGCCAACGGTAACCATTCAGGCATTGCTAAGTCGCATCTTAATCCATCTCGACGGGTGGTTGTAAACTTGTAACAGGTGAGCCTCCTATTCTGCCCACCGAATTCCCTGCTATCGGCCCTGCTCATGACCTAGCCCTACAACGTTGTTGTGCTGTCAGAATTGACTTTCTGAGCTCCTGCTGGTCCGAACGCCACTGACGAGGGTTTCAGCTCCTGGCGTCGAACCGGAACAGAATAGCGGGCTTGGTGCTCCGTATTTGCTGACCTGCTGCGTGGTTACACGTCAACAGCCCTCTTGGAAGAGGTGGATGACCACTCGGCCTGCCAGCGTGTCTTGCATTGCATGCCGCTACCTGCCTACATCGTACAGGATCCCATCATCCCATGGTTCCCCGGTCTCATGCTCCATCGCCCAGCTGCTGCGACATTTCCTCCCAAGATATCGTGAAGCGCGCCAGAGGAGCGACTAGATCGTCCCTCATGCGGCATGTATCCGTGTGGCGGCCACCTCATCCACCCAAACGCGCCCTCTGGATCTTGCAGGCTATCAGTCATGGGCCAGCAAATCATTGTCGATCCCCCCTCTCCTTTGAAGCAACTTATTGTTCTGCCCAAGTGGACGGCCATCACCTGGAGGAATAAGAAGTGCAGCGGCTCAATGCCAGTCTCCTGAGTCTCTCGACTATATCCGCGCAGTGCATCCATCAAGCTCCTCCCTTCATGCACGCTGCCCACCAGCATGGCTTATTTGGAGGAGAGATGTTTGTGTGAGATGGTCACTTGATCACTCAATCCGATGCAAATGACGGCCGACCGCAGTTGAATCCCCAACCGTTAGACGGGATCCGGGCAACCACTTCCGCTCAGGGTGGAACCGATGCGGCACCGAGACAGTTGGTCGAGGGCAGACTCACCACTGAGGTACGTACGAGTAATACGTGCTACTGCTAGTACATAGTGGTGTCTTATTGAACCTGCCAGTAGGACTAGGTATAGATATCGTGTGAATGCTCTGATTACCACCAACCCCTCAAATTACAACAGCTGCGACATCAATTACAGACCGGTCAGCACTGCCAAGAAGGTAAAATCTACAAGAGTAATAATAGTTACAAGACATGCGTCATGTTTGGATCTCGGACGATATCAAGAGGCTGCGAGTTGGATGTTCTGACAATGAAGGCATCGCCCGTGTCCTTATCCTTGATACGATCTAATGCGTAATTGAATTGGCTATATTGCGTGCTTGAGGGATCTTTGAATCCCATCTAACCCAATAAGAACTCACATGCTCCGCACCTTGCACCAGAGACGTCGGTCGACTTTACCAGAAACTATTGGAAGTTCATATGTCATGGCGTGGATATAAGGCACACGGCGGATGGAACAGGTCAAGAACCAGTGGCACACAGTCCTTTCTAGAGAACCTACTTCTCCCCTAAGTAGGTAACTATCAAACCTTCCATCTCGCTCCTCATTCATAGACCTCGAGGTACGGATACAAATGTACGGAGTCCAACCAGGAAGGTGAAGAGAAGAAATAGTAGATAGAAGAAAAGAAAAAATATAAAATGATAAAAAAAAATAAGTAGCACAATCTCCATTGCGGGGAATCGAACCCCGATCTTGGCGGCACTTTTCCACATGGATGGAATGAAAGCGCCAAATGCTAGCCGTTACACCACAATGGATTTGGAACCACAGCTGCTTAGGCGGCTGCTTGTGGCGTCATTCATCTCTGCCATCTAACTTATATATCTTTCACAGCCGTGCACCGGATGCTAGATCGTCAGGTAGCATACCCAATCAAGGCAAGAAAGCGTACGAGTAATCGAGTAGTAAATAAGATTTCCTGGTAACATAGAAGCCCCAACATCCGTTACGCCAGTTGAGTCAAATGACCCTTTTTCAATCGAGTCCTTCCCCGCCCCACACGATGTAGTTTTTATGGTACTATACAGAGTACGGTATCACATTCATGCTTACCCTATAGCCAATACTAAAGTACATCGGGGGACAAGATCACGAATTTGAATTGATCCACAATTGAAACGTAGTGATGAGGGACTTGCCAACTTGTGGTTGATTAGTTGCAATCATTTTTTGGCTATGGCTTTCATCTTACCTGACTTGTTACAACGCTACTATAAACAGGATGTTGTATTCAGTGTTTCTCCGTACGTACTACCAATAGCTTTAAACAGCACATCATCAAAATGTTCCAACAGCCCCCATAACTCTCCGCAGAACCTGTCTATTCTTCAGTGGATATTGTTCCCTCAAGTATACTATCGACTTTGGAGCGGAATAATAACAACCCCACGAGAGTACAGGCCCAAACCTACTGGCTTCAATGAGGCGGCTAGTGGTCGAACATGAGAACAAGAGCTAGAAACTTGGGGAAAACGAGAGAATCCCGAAGCAAGCTGCCTCAAAAAGACTCTTACAGGGAGGGCAAAGTGGGTGCAATGGGCACATTACCGTTCTTGCCCTTAGGAAAGCCTTACGCCCCGGAACTAATATGGAGCTTTGACCTCCGAGTGAGCCTCACTCGTATCCGTACTGCCCAGGTGTACAAATTATTGCCAGAAAACCTTCTGGAAGCTTCACGATTGCGTGGAATGGGCAACTGGGGCCACTCAACGTCGTATCTTAGTTACCTGGGCCATAATGAGGCAAATTCTCGATTGGCAGCGGACTTGTCCCCTGCATCCGCGTCACCGCGTGGCATGCCACGCACGGCATTACCTGTTACTATGTACGATCGCCATCGCTGCATAGGCTGTAACAAGTTACTATTAAGGAAGCTGCTGAGACACCGGCATGGAAGTCTGCTGGCGCCGACCTTCTGCAACGACGAGCTGTCACCAGCGGATGCACCTTTCTCGCTCTCTCCGACGCCCCGTGTCGGTGAACTACTTCTCTATGGCTACTCCGTAGCTGGAGCCCCATTGCCATTGCAATGCCATTCTGCTCCGGACATACTCGTAAGCCTAGTACTAGCTGGAAGCTGCCGCATGCGCCTCGGAATATCCTGCAATAAAACCGTCCAACGAGACCAGTGCACGACCCTGCTCGTACGTGGGATTTAGTGAGGATCAGGGCACCACGTGTGAAACCCCGGTCAGCTGGTTCCTGCATGGATCCTTTTGCGCCGGGGGGGGGGGGATAATACCGTAGCACTACGGAGTACTCGTACTAGTAGAAAGAGTAAAGTAGCACTGCTACTCATGCTCGTACGAGCACCACTAGCTGTGTTACGTGAAGCCCGGATGGATGGCGACTGGGCGAGGTGAAGCTCTTTGCCCAGCCATCGATTGAGACATCCCACCGACAGCAATTCGACAAGTGACTGGTCATGAACGAGGGCTGAGCCTTCGGCCTCATCCGTCCGGCGCTAGCTCTCAGATCCCGACTCATGGGCACATCCTCCAACCATCTTTCAACATACTGGTACCACTATGTTGATACGTACATGCGCTTGGTCTGGCGATGCTATATTCATGCGTTTGGGCGGATGACAGGCGGTAATTCATCATAAGTGGAAATCTTTGGGGCAATTTCTGAGCCTTGTTAGCGCCGAGTCGCTCATGTATTTGAGCGGCTCGGTTGACATATACTACTAGGCATCCTGTTAGTTGCCAGTGAATACCTAATAGAGCTGGGGAGAGTTGGAAGGCATCCGGCGCTCTCGTCTGTTCGTCTAAGCAATGCCACCCGGGCTGAGAGGCTCGGGTTTCAATAACATATGTCGTATCCGCACTGTTCTGAACAAGGGTGGCCTTTATGCGAGCACGCCTCGTCTCCTGGTCCTGAGCTTTTGGCCTGTTCTTTACGTACCCCTGTGTAATAATTCTTCATGATGCGTGTTGGAACCTCGTTTGCTGTTGCAGGGTTCCGCGTAATTTGTCTTATTGTGCTCTCGTGCCGCCCTGCCGGGTAGATGTGACAATGGCCGGCGGTGAGCCATCTGTTACACTACCAGCACAGAGTTGCCAACATAATGGCAACATTTAGTGCAAAAGGGGCCTCACAAGTCGCAGGTCGTTTAAGCGTCGTGGGGCTCCCTCGTGGAGTTGCCTGCCAAGTTGAGGAAGAGCATCCACTGTATCTCTCCACCCGCCTGCGTACAGATACGCATCGGCTGCCCTGTGAGCGCATCGGACAAGGCTAAGATAACCTAACCAAAGGGGATGCTGGCGGTCCGACAATGTTGGGAGGTGACGAGTCATAACAGTCCGTAGCCATTTGAAAACCCATCAGCAACGAATATCTGTAGAGGAAAAAAGACTAATAACATTGCTATTCGCAAATTGGTTAATCGGGTCATTGAACGCCGTTCAGGTGGCAGGCTTGGCTGCTAGGATCGATCCTCCAGCGCTGGGATGCTCGTTGGCCAGTTACCATTCGTTTTGTGGGTGTCTGGGGGCTGGCGGACGCCCAACTGGAGACGAGCAAACGGGACGGGATTACGGGTATCCGTAGTGGTAGAGTTGGTTTCTCATGAGCTCAGGCTGGCGCCCCAGCTGCAAGCATCGCTGGCTCATTAGGACCCGTACTCGTATACTATCCGTAGGTAGGTATTAATAGTACGTAGTACTCCGTACGGTGCTCTGTAATTCCTGGCCTTGTTTGGTGTTGAGCTCTCTGGCGCCACCACGAGGTGAACGGTCGCCATGTGGCAGATGGCAGATGTGGCCGCGCACAGTGATTCAGTTGGCCCGTCCATCCAAATCGACAAAGCCGCGTGACACTGAGCCGAGGGGGTGACAAAGGGCTGGTTGACAGGACCAACAAAGCGTCTAAACCTGGAGCCAGAGGCCATCCTTATGTCTGAGCCACGCGGGGCGACGCAGGTGCCTGATTTGCCCTCGAGCACCGCCAATGGGCCGCTGGTGAAGGTTTGGAACTGCCGAATTAGGACGTGATGCGCAGCCACACCTGCTGGCAGACCCAAGCAGGCTTGCAGCAAGTCAGCAACGCCAGCAAGTACGGGGCATGGGGGTGAGTCCTCTCCAAGCGACTCATCATTAAACTTTGTGTGTCTGGCCGGAAGAGGTCGAGAATGAGATCAATGAGATAATAGATCCAGGAGTTGTGTTTCCGGTTCCGCTAAATCCGGTGAGCATGGCACCCCTCGTCGGAGTTTCTAGCGCTGGCTGGTGGTTTGGGACCTGGGTTGGTGATATTTCGGATGCCTTGCACCAGGGAATGTTCCAATTCCAGAGAAAACCCGTTGCCCTGCTTTCGTGCCCCTAGGCTAGGTCCAGCTGTCTCCTGTCAGCGCCAGCAGTTACTGTGTAAATCGTCACAATTAATGCTTTCCACTAGCCTGGACTGCCTCACGGGTTGACTGCCATGGGCTGGACTGCACCTGCTTCTCAGCGCCCTCTTGCGCCTGCCCATCCACCTGTCTGCAGGGCGTGCGTGTGGGTGAAGGGGACCTTACCTAAGAGGTACCTGAGGTGGATTGCATGTGTACACCTCCACCACCAACCGTGCCAAATCGCTTTTGCACTTTCACCCAGGAGAGCACCGAGTCGCTCTAATTATTGCCTCATCCTACTTTATACAAGACACAAGGCGGACAGACCTGTAGGGATAAGTGCGCTTACTAGCACCAGTATTTCCAGGCGCTCGTCACAACCGGGCGGGACAGCTAACATTTTTTCTTCGACATTGCGGTGATTGTATCAAGGGACCAATGTACCTCGTGGCGCCGTATCTGTACCTGGGCGTGTGCAAAGTTGTACTTCCAAACCCCCAATTCTGGCCCCCCGGCCTGTTTTATCTGTGTCCACCCGAACACACTCGGCCTGCTTCATTCTTCTCAAAACTCAACGACCCTGGCTCATCTCCTCTCCGCTGACCTCACCTCTATCCTGACCCGATTTAACTCTCCTTCCTGGTTCTTCGATACTACTCGTACAAGCGTACGTACTAATAGTACCTAGTACTTTGTGTCCACTGGCCCGACCGCTTTAAGCTCCGCATCTGCATCTTTGCGGTCAACGCTAATAAATCACACCCGCCCCCAGCAATGTAGTAGCTAGGGTGCCACTCTACACTACCTACTTAGCTCGCCCGGTAACCTCCACACCGGCCTCTCAGCGCCAATTGGTGCAGCCCGGCGCGCCGACTTGTCATCATCGCTGTGCCACACCCTCAAACCTTCCCTAGTCCCAGCTGTTCCGTTGCTTCCTACGTCCACCAAACCCCCTCAAATCGCGACAAGGCTGCTTGGTTGTTCGAGCCTTTCGCTGTCTCGATCTCGATACTCCATCACGACTGCGTCGCGGAAGGCCCCTGCTCAGCATCCCCGTGCCATTGCGACCATCGTCAGCTTGCGCTTTGTGCGCTGCAATCGCCAGCCATTGCCGAACACTTCCCGCTTCCTGTCGGAGCCACGTTTCCACGACTGCCTTGGGCTCGATCGCAACTCGACTCTCCCAGCTGACGACGAGAATCATGCGCCAGTAACTGGCAAACCCGCCATCAGTCACGTCATACTCCCTCGCGTGGTTCATCGATCTAGCGACCGCCATCTCGACCCGGGACCCCGCCGACAGCCGTCAAGATGGGGATGTGCATGAGCTCTAATAATGAGGAGGCAGAGCAGAAGAAGAAGAGTCAGGCGATAGACAAGGCTCTCGAAGAGGACTCTAAGAAGTTACGGAAAGAATGCAAGATCCTGCTTCTAGGTGCGTGAGCTCGGCAATGCGGCAGCATGTCTCTCGCTCGCCCTTGCTGACCTGCCCTCACAGGCTCCGGAGAAAGCGGAAAATCAACCATTGTCAAGCAGATGAAGATTATTCACCTCAAGGGTTATTCAGAAGATGAGCTATACAACTACAGACCAACAGTTTTCAAGAACCTGGTAGAATGCGCCAAGGCTGTAATTACGGCGATGCAGCAGTTCAACATCGAACCGCAGGTGGAAGGCAACAAAAAACATGCAGAGTTTCTGCTGGAATATCAGGCCGAATCTGGACCACAAGCGCACATCGATCCCCGAGTCGGTGTCGCTGTTCAAGCAATTTGGAACGACCCGGCGAAGAATATTCTCATGGACCACCAGACAGAATTCTACCTCATGGACTCGGCAGAATAGTGGGTTGCGCCCTGATGGCTCTGCAACATGGCAATCACCTGTGGATATTGACTATGGCCATAGCTTCTTCCAGGAGGCGATGCGCATCGTCGCCCCCGACTACCTACCTACCGAGATGGACGTGCTCCGAGCACGGACCAAGACTACCGGCATCTACGAAACTCGGTTCCAAATGGGCCAACTCAGCATGCAGTAAGCGATAGTCAGATGTGTAATGTGAACACTAACTGAGCTTGATTCAGCATGTTCGACGTCGGCGGGCAGAGAAGTGAAAGGAAGAAGTGGATCCACTGCTTCGAAAACGTCACCTCGATCATCTTCTGTGTCGCACTCAGCGAGTACGATCAAGTCCTTCTCGAGGAAAGCAGTCAGGTAGGTACCTCTCGGGTCTCGGTGATCATAGCTCCGGCTGACGTACCGGTGGCAGAACCGCATGATGGAAAGCCTTCTTCTATTCGATTCCGTCGTCAACTCGCGATGGTTCATGAGGACAAGCATCATCCTATTCCTCAACAAGGTGGATATTTTCAAACAGAAACTGGGCAGATCACCGTTGGGAAACTATTTCCCCGACTACTCGGGAGGAAGCGATGTCAATAAGGCCGCCAAGTATCTGCTCTGGCGCTTCAACCAAGTCAACCGGGCACACCTCAACCTCTACCCACAGTGAGTCGGCTGGCATTCCTCTCCAGTTTTCTATCAGCCCTGACTTTGTTGCAGTCTCACCCAGGCAACGGATACCTCAAATATCCGACTGGTGTTTGCGGCAGTTAAGGAAACCATATTGAATAACGCTCTTAAGGATTCCGGAATTCTCTAATGGTTGGATGGCTGCAACTGTTGGTTTACTAATATCTTGGACTCGCGGGATGCCAGGTCGGTGACTGGTGTCGTGAGCATTTACAGGCGTTTTGGAGTCGCTTTTTCTTAGAGCCAGCGTGTCGAGTCGTTTGTTTTACCGCTGGTTCTTTGCGCCAGGTCCTCATACTGCTGGACGCTCCTCATAATAGGGGCAATTTTATCTCGGTGCGAATTCAACGGCAACTTCCTTGGACCGACAACTTACGATACAATCCCCGGAAACGAGGCTCTCTCATTAACTGCACGGGGCCCCGCCCGGGTCGAACCCAGCTATATATGCTGCAGGACTGAGGCATCGTTTACGATGTTGCGGCAAGAGTTCATTGCTATAAATTGGGGGCGAAGCTATAGGTCACCGGTGCCAGTTGAGAATTGAAGGCATCGTCACGTTTGGCATATTTGGAGATCTCACGGAATGATACGAATTTACGGACATTTCTTTTTCTCTCTTTTTTTTTTTTTTGAGGTCACCACGACGACACATGGAGAATATGCTAGGCAGTGGACGAGTCGTGGTGTGTCCTTTGGGCTTGCGTGGGAGTTATTGACAGGAAAGGAGGAGCTCAGATCTGAGCGTTTCTCATAGTTCAGCATGGCGGACCACAGTCGCCAGAGACCCAATATCAAAGTTTTTTATTTGAGCCGGTTGTATGATGATGGATGTGAAGATGGCCAGCGATAGGTCAGACTGGCTATTTTGATTGGACGCGGGTGACCGACAAACCTGGGGCCTTGAACTTGCTCTTGAACTGCAACAGCTGGAACGGTTCACACTCCGTACCCGCTATACGTAGTTCTCGTGCGGAGTAACGAACAGTCGAGGTCCACCAAAAACTCGGGTTAGAACCTTTGAACTCGACCCGAAACAAAAGCTCTGGGCATTGGGTTCTGGGCGAGTCTTCGGATATGCCGCCGTTGCCAAGCTGCATGAGCGACCTGTGCGCGGGCATCGGCATCCTCGGCCTGGATCGAGCTCCATGTCAGAATCGCGGAGGCCCGCGTCTCTCGAAGGTTGCTTTCAATCTACCATGCGCATCGTGCGATTCCTACCTGTACGAGTACCTACGCAGGCGGCTCGCAACTGCGGGGTCGAATCTGTACAGGGCGCATTCCGCAACTCAATGGCTTGGCAATGATGGCTGGTGTAGTGCAGGCTGACGCCATTGCCGGGCCAAAACGACGGGAAGCAAGGTTGGTATGGATGGTATGGCTGGTAAAGTTGCAAGGTTGCACGGTCGCAAAGCAAGAACGCTGATGGATGGTACGACCGGCGGCTAAGCCGAATCGCCTGCCTTCGTATCGTCCCTCCGTCGTCTCCCATTGCACCTGCCCTGGACCTGGACGGTGCTGGGCCTGGACCTGTTGCTCTCCACCTCGTTCTCTTAAAAATCCCCTTTCCGCCCATGGCCCTCGGTGTCTCCCCTCTGCCCATTGCCTGCACGTATTCCTTAGTATGCATTCTCCCTTCTTGTGATCCCTTTCTTCACTCTCCAAATCCCTATCACAAGCACGGACGGACGAGCCGCAAAGCTTGGATCCCTGTCTGCCCTATCCGTCAAGCAACATCTGCTCCACAGCTGCCCCGCTATTTGAGCGACACCTCCGCCTCCCCCCACTTCGCCTTTCCTCGTTCGGAGAGCTTTTAAGCCTCGAATACCGCCTTGGAGACTTGGAACGACCAAGCCAGAGCGAAAGAAGAACATAGTTTGTGAGGAGCTCCTGCGTCTCCCGTGAGCCTGGTAGCCGCCCTGTCACGTATATGGAGTTGATCTTACTGAACTGTTACAAGAAGATTCTGCGAGCATGGCGTCCGAGCAGTTCCGCATGCCGTTTCGGCAGCGGCGGCCCTCTACCGGTGCTCCCCTGGTCGATATCCAGGGATCCGTCGGCCCCGCGGGCATCTCTCGTCCCAAGCACAAGCGGACCATGACCGGGCTTGGCCCCGGTGAAATCAAGAGTGTTGAGGGTATGTCTTTTCCAGGTTGAATGCACTTTTGTTCAGCCATTGGTCCCTCTCTCGTGGCGTAGCATCTGTACTGCATAGTATCGGAGCTTGCTGGGGCAATGCTGACCCTTCTTGACCACAGCTTCGATCCCCGAGCCCCAGCGGGAGGCTTGGAAACGTGCCCAGACTACGGGGTTTCGCGGCACCGAGGGGTTCGAGAAGGAAGTCGTCCGCCATGTTGAAACAACTCTTGCCCGAAGTATGTTTAACTGCGACGAAAAGGCTGCCTACTCGGCCACTAGCTTGGCTTTCCGTGACCGCCTCATTCTGGACTGGAACAGGACCCAACAGCGTCAAACCTATGTGGATTCGAAGCGTGTTTACTATTTGAGTCTGGAGTTTCTCATGGGTCGCGCCCTGGACAATGCCATGCTGAATGTAGGCTTAAAAGATACCGCCAAAGGTAAGCTCGCTGCGAAACACGTCTCTCTCTCCTTGAAATTATCAAGAGGGCATACTGACATGGAATTTACCTAGCGGGGCTTGCCGAGCTTGGATTTCGCATCGAGGATGTCATCGGCCAAGAGAACGACGCTGCTTTAGGCAATGGTGGCCTTGGTCGACTTGCTGCCTGCTTCCTCGACAGCCTTGCATCTTTAGATTTTCCCGCTTGGGGCTACGGTCTGAGGTACAGATACGGCATCTTCAAACAGGAGATTATTGATGGCTACCAAGTGGAAGTCCCTGATTATTGGCTCGACTTCAACCCTTGGGAGTTTCCCCGCCACGATGTGACAGTTGATGTGAGGACTCTCTTTCGGCTTGCTCAACAGTTGTCCGGACTGTACTAATACCACCGCAGATTCAATTCTATGGACATGTCCGGAAGGAGACTGATGCCAGTGGCAAGGCAGTATCTATTTGGGAGGGAGGAGAGATGGTCGAGGCTGTCGCCTTCGACGTACCCATCCCCGGATATGACACTCCTACGACCAACAACCTTCGACTGTGGTCCAGCAAGGCGTCCGGAGGCGAGTTTGACTTCCAAAAGTTCAACAGTGGAGACTATGAAAGCTCCGTAGCCGAACAGCAGCGTGCCGAGACTATCAGCGCGGTGCTCTACCCCAATGATAACCTTGAGCGGGGAAAGGAGCTCCGCCTCAAGCAGCAGTACTTTTGGGTTGCTGCATCCCTCTATGATATTATTCGTCGATTCAAAAAGTCAAAGCGACTATGGAGAGAATTCCCCGATCAAGTTGCCATCCAACTCAACGACACCCACCCGACACTGGCCATCGTCGAGCTACAGCGTATTCTTGTCGATATTGAGGGCCTTCCTTGGGATGAGGCATGGGAGATTGTCACGAGCACGGTAAGATCCCATGAAAGAACTACTTGAACGGCAACTGATGCAACTGCTTATTTAGTTTGGGTACACCAACCACACGGTCCTACCTGAGGCTTTGGAGAAGTGGCCTGTTGGGCTTGTCCAGCAACTTCTTCCCAGGCACCTCCAAATCATCTACGATATCAATCTCTTCTTCTTGCAGCAGGTTGAGAAGGCGTTTCCCAATGACCGCGACATGCTTAGAAGGGTGTCTATTATTGAGGAATCGCAGCCCAAGATGGTAAGGATGGCGTTTTTAGCTATTGTGGGTTCTCACAAGGTCAACGGTGTGGCTGAGCTGCACTCTGACCTGATCAAAACCACCATTTTCAAGGACTTTGTGGAGATATATGGCCCGGACAAGTTCACCAATGTGACAAACGGCATTACGCCTCGGCGCTGGCTGCACCAGGCCAACCCACGCCTGTCGGAACTCATTTCCTCCAAGGTTGGAGGTAACGGTTTCCTCAAGGATCTCAATGAACTGAACAAACTGGAGCCTTTGGCAGACGACAAGAATTTTCGGAAGGAGTGGTCCGAAATCAAGTACGCCAACAAGGTCCGGCTTGCAAAGCATATCAAGGACACCACGGGCGTCACCGTAAATCCGGCATCCCTCTTTGACGTCCAGGTCAAGAGAATTCACGAATACAAGCGCCAGCAGCTCAATATCTTTGGTGTCATACACCGGTACCTAACTTTGAAGGCCATGACGCCCGAGGAGAGGAAGAAACAACTCCCTCGAGTGTCCATTTTTGGCGGCAAGGCGGCCCCGGGATACTGGATGGCAAAGCAGATCATTCACCTGGTCAATGCTGTTGGATCTGTCGTCAACAAAGACGATGATGTTGGCGATTTGCTCAAGGTTATCTTCCTGGAGGACTACAATGTGAGCAAGGCTGAGATCATCTGCCCTGCGTCAGATATCTCCGAGCATATTTCTACGGCCGGAACTGAGTGAGTGGATCAATTTATCTCGGACCACGTTTACGAAGAGATGCTAACCAAGCTGCGCTAGAGCTTCGGGAACGAGCAACATGAAATTTGTCCTCAATGGCGGGCTCATTATTGGCACTTGTGATGGGGCTAATGTGAGCTGATACCATATTCTTTCGGACAATGGAGTCTGACCTTTGACGCAGATTGAAATCACTCGGGAGATTGGTGATAATAACATTTTTCTCTTCGGAACCCTAGCTGAGGATGTAGAGGACCTACGCCACATGCACACATACGGCTCCCACTCCATCGATCCTGACCTAGACAAAGTGTTCCAGGAGATCGAAAAGGGCACATTCGGCACACCACATGACTTTAGCGCCATGATTGCAGCGGTGCGCGATCACGGGGATTATTACCTGGTGTCGGACGACTTCCACAGCTACATCGAGACGCACAAGCTGGTGGACGAGGCGTACCGCAACCAAGACGACTGGGTCGCAAAGTGCATCACCTCGGTAGCTCGGATGGGCTTCTTCAGCAGCGATCGGTGCATCAATGAGTATGCCGAGTCGATCTGGAATGTCGAGCCGATGCTCATGAAGGACCAGTAGTCGGTGTTGTCTGTTGACGTTGCGATGGGATTGGGAGAGAGTATCATTATCGTGATGGTCTCCTATTATGAATTGTCTTTAATGAGTCGAACACTGGGTATTGAGATTTTCGAATTGGATTCGAAACCTATAAGCAGTTAGCCCATATTACTACTACTTTACCTTGCACAGTAGAACTTGGTAAGCTGTTGTTGGATGAGTGCGAAATGATGCAACTTCTATTATTCGTAACAATAAATGTGACAAGGTTAAATCTGACGAGGCTCCGGGGAGAGTTAGACCAAGGGTCACGAGCAACATCTGTTTTCCCACGTCTCGAACCCGGGAACCGGTGAATGCGAACTGGCTACTAGTAGGGTTGCCAGGGGGCACAAGGTGGTAAGACATGCATTGTGATGTGATGGTTCCGTGAGAACAGGATAAAGTGGGCGAGGACTAGGTGAATTGGGCACCGATGACCACAGTGACGTCGATGCCCGCGAGTGCAGGGACTGGGGTGTACACATCGTGGATGCTAGCAGCTGCTAGGTACCTTCGAACTGTGATGGCGTGTCTGGGGACTAAATTCTGTTAGGAGGTATTGGAAGGCAAGACTGGTTCCCCGCCATGGGGGCCAGGTGAGTGAGGGGCATCTGTTGGCCCAGGACGGCACACATGGGCAGCCCTGCCAAATCAATGGGAGATCGGAGGTTTTGGTCCTGGATGAGCGGTTGTGGCGAGGAAAGTGCGTGTCAGTAATGTCGTGTTCCTCCCGGGCACTCACACCACCCATAAGGTGGTGGGTGGGATAGATGGGTTGAGGGGTTGGGCAATGGCAACATTCCCATTCCGCAGAACACCACAATCCAGCATCCAGCATCCAGCATCCAGGCAACATACCATCGCCAATCTCCATAGGTAATCAAATTCTGACTGCTCGCCCACGGTCTCCTGCTTTTCCTTGGGACACCGACATTTGAGCTACCATATCCCGCAGCAGGGATTAGCGTGTCGAGGTCAGCAGGGTGCCATGGGTAAAATACCTGCTTATTAGTAGTATTAGCTGCCAACTTGCGCATGGTGGTATTATTAGTATTAGAGCCATTTCCAATTAGGGAGAGATCGATACATCGAAATCCGCCATCGCCAGGGCAGCGCTGGGCAGAAAAGTGGTTAAAGCAGGTGCCCAGCAATCTCGATCGATCACCAGCGGCAAAACCTATTCATTCCCTTCTCACCCTGTTTTCTCCCGCCTCCCCGTCTTCCTCCTCTTTGCTCCGCAATTTTCTATATCCTCGAAACAAACAGAGTTCTCATTGACTTTGACGAAGTCTCGCGACGGCCGCCTTCATAACTCTTACGTACGGTATACTTGAGCCTGTTTGCGCCGGTCGAACCTGATAAAAGCCGCTCGCGCCATAATACGTCTACCCAGCGCAGCGACCTTCTAGAATCCTTCTAGGACACAGCAGCAGCGATCGGCAACAGACGTGTGCGCCTGCGCGACCGGACAGACCCCTCGCTACGCATCTTGGTAGGCCAGAAGACGACTTCAACGCAAGGGATTTGGGGCTCGCTCGGTACGCGAGTTGGCAGCCACATCTGGTGAGTTTTTTCGGTTCCCTTTTGAGTCATTGAGAGCGTCTTGCCCATCCACTTGGGAGGTTTGGTGGGAAACTACTGGTATTAGCGCGGGGTGGATGCCCCGGGCGAGGATGGACGAAGGGGGGCCGTCGGGTGGGATTCATCTGTCCTACAGTCCTACAGAGAGCCACCAGAGAGACCAGCCGGCGATGGCTACTACTAGTAGTTTATTAGTGGTAGCTAGCAGGTACGGCTGCTCTGTACCGCGAAGGCTCTTCTGTTGCATGTGGCCATGATGATGGCGCGGTGGTAGGCGATGACAGGCGGTGGCAGGCAGTGGAAGGCGGTGGTGGAAGGACGAGGGCGCAACTGACGAGCGCAACTGAAGAGCGCAACTGCGGTCGCTGGGCTGGGCCTCCGTCACTCTCCTCGCCGGCCAACCCGTCGCCCGTCGTTGACTCCCGTCGTCACCAGAGTCTCTGCACCTGCACTCCAGCAGGGCTGTCTCTGACAGACTGTCTGACCCACCTGGTGGCTTGCTGCAGTGCTGGCCCAGTGGCGCGAAAGATACCCGCTGGGGGCACCAACAGAAAAGCCTGCCCTGACTTGCAGGCCTCATTTCGTCATACCTTTTCTCTTCACCCTGAGGACCAAGCAGGCCGACGACTGGGGCGACCCAAAGCTTGTCCCTGATTATCACGCATTGCCACGCACGCGCACTTTGTCCATAAGACATCTCGCTAACCTTGAGCCCATCCGTGTTTGCGTCCAGATTCATCCACCTCCTCCCGCATCCTGCCTACCTACAACCTACAACCGAGTGCTTACCCGTCACCGCTCGACCACGACGCGCTCCATCCGCTGCCCGCTCGCGCGCCTCACCTGAATTACCCCGCTCTCCCCATCCCAACGTCGCCCTGCCTGTTAAACCTCCGACAAGGTTTTGCATGCTTCGCTGAAGTTGGACTCCCTTGCATCACACGCCTCCCCGAAGAGGTCGAACCCATCGAATCCGGCCGATCTGCCCCGGCAAGCCGCCCCCAGGCTTCCCAGCCACGACAGCTGCGAATCTGCCAGTCTGCGACTCTGCGAGTCCACGAGCGCTCGCATCCGCTCATCATCCCCGCGTGCCCCTCTACGCTCCCACCGTCATAGCCATCGCCCCTTTCGACTTTTCCCACATCACTTTGCGCAATCTACACCCAGCAACCGTCACAATGGCCGAGTTCGTCCGTGCCCAGATCTTCGGCACCACATTCGAGATCACCTCGAGGTAGGCCCCGCCATATTAGATTTCCACCTCTGTTCGCCACATTTTGGTGGGCTTTTCCACCCGGCTGACTTTGCATCTGTACAGATATTCGGATCTCCAACCAGTGGGGATGGGAGCATTTGGTCTGGTCTGGTACGTCGATTGAGCCACCTCTGCAAAATTAGCGATCATGGGACTGACAGGGAGTTGCACTTTCTCAACAGCTCTGCGCGCGATCAGCTCACGAACCAAAATGTTGCCATCAAGAAGATCATGAAGCCCTTCAGCACACCCGTTCTTGCCAAGCGCACCTACCGAGAACTCAAGTTGCTCAAGCACCTGCGGCACGAAAATGTGCGTCATTGACCCCCCCCCCCTGTCTGGTCTCGGCCTATCCTCCTCCTCTGCGGTACTCACACATTGGCTAGGTTATCTCTCTCAGCGATATCTTCATCTCCCCACTCGAGGATCTGTACGTCTTGCGCGGCGCGCGCCCCTGCTTCATCAGTCGCTGATTTTGAACCCCCGCCAGTTACTTTGTCAACGAGCTTCTCGGAACCGATCTGCACCGCCTACTCACCTCGAGACCACTTGAGAAGCAGTTTATTCAGTATTTCCTCTACCAAATAATGGTATGGGTAGCCTCCACTGAAACCTACACACATACACACCGCTAACCGTCATGAAAGCGCGGTCTGAAATACGTGCACTCCGCTGGTGTTGTCCACCGCGACCTCAAGCCCAGCAACATCCTCGTCAACGAGAACTGCGATCTGAAGATTTGCGACTTCGGCCTCGCCCGCATCCAAGACCCCCAGATGACCGGCTATGTCTCGACGAGATACTATCGGGCCCCCGAAATCATGTTGACATGGCAAAAATACGACGTCGAGGTTGACATTTGGAGCGCGGGCTGCATCTTCGCCGAGATGCTCGACGGAAAGCCCCTGTTCCCTGGCAAGGACCATGTGCATCAGTTTTCCATCATCACTGAGCTCCTGGGAACCCCACCTGACGATGTTATCAACACCATCGCCAGCGAAAATGTGAGTGGTTGTGGGATAGCAGAATGTTTCAAATGATTGCGTACTGACACATGTTTAGACATTGCGATTCGTGAAGTCCCTCCCGAAACGCGAGCGCCAACCCTTGAAGAACAAGTTCAAGAACGCCGACCCGGCATGTACGTAAAAATTGCCATTTACGTGCGTTGTACTTGAATGCTAACGTTGCAAAAACAGCTGTTGATCTTCTGGAGCGTATGCTCGTCTTTGACCCCAAGAAGCGGATAACTGCGGCTGAGGCGCTCGCACACGAATATCTTGCGCCGTACCATGACCCCACTGATGAGCCCGTTGCCGATGAGAAGTTTGACTGGAGCTTTAACGATGCCGATCTGCCCGTGGATACGTGGAAGATTATGATGTGAGAATATGCGTCTGGCTGGTGAATATTTTGTGAGATCGCTGACTTGAACCGCAGGTACTCTGAGATCCTCGATTACCACAATGTCGAGGCTGGCGTTGGCCATATGGATGGGCAGTTCAACGGGCAATAAAAGACGAGCAACCATGAAAAACCGAGTCCAAGATGCCCACCCCGGCCACAAGGCACGGAGGATGCCGAGTCGGCACTGCCGCTACGCACCACGAAGCACGTCCCAGACCTGGCTCTCGTCATCAGCTGTAACCAACGGCTATGTACACGCATGAAGAACCACGAAGGAGTCTTCAATTACGCAGGTCAGGCGTTTGGGAGATGGGAGAGGACAATGGCTGTGTTTGTTTTTGGTTTCTTCTCATCATTAGTCCCTTTGTGAAAGTTTCTATGGTGCCAGCGGGCGGGGGGGAAGGGTGAAATATACACGAAGGATCCGTTATTGCAAGGTTTTTGTCTAGCTTGGACACACTGTTGATCATTGTAGGCAACCCAGTTTTCGTACGAGGCACGGGGCATGGGATCGTTGGCCATGACTAGGTTGTCGTTGGGATCGAGAGCTGAAGGGGCTATGGCGGATACAACAACGTGCATGATGAGTCCTAACACATAGCGAGCAGAAATCAATAGACCAGAACGCCAAAGCAATTTAGCCGTGTAGCACTTCATGTGTAGCAAAATTTCTTTACCTACCCGGCTATATGATTGTCCCGGAGCACCTTGGCCAATTGCAAATCCTTACTCCCTCACGCTTTTGTTCCCCCTCCCAAAAGATCCCGAAGCTCCCCCATCTCGCCGCTGTGGATCACCATGTCGTAGAACTGACCCTTAGCGTCGTATAAGTGCTTGGGAGATCCATACCTGCCCGAATATTAGCTAAATAGTTATATCTGGTCAATGAAACAAGAACGTACTCAACAACCTTTCCAGCATCCATGACCACGACGTTGTCGTAGTCGATGATAGTCCTCAACCGATGTGCAATAGTGATGAGCGTGCGACGCCTTCCACCCTTGTTATCCACTGCCTGCAACTCCTCCCGAAGAATCTTCTGAATCCCGCGATCGGTCTCGTAGTCCATACTCGCAGTCGCTTCATCAAGAAGCATCAGTTTGCTTCGGCGGACGAGCGCTCGACAGAGTGAGAGGATCTGACGTTGCCCGTGGGAGAAGTTCTCGCCCCTGGCGCCGACCTCCGTAGATAGCTCAATACTCCCCGTGTGCCCCGAAATAAGAGATGCTCCCTTCTGAGCGACCGAGTGGCCCGATAACGCGGGTATGGATTTGCACCGATCCAGCACCTCTTCCAGGTTGGTGCGGAGGATGAGGCCTGTCGGATCGAGATTGGACTCTACTGAGTCGTGGAAGAGGACCGCCTCTTGAGGGATCATGGTTAAGGCTTCCCGGAGCCTGTGCCTCGGTATTTTGGTGATGTCGATGCCATCATAGAGGACCTGGCCAGATACGATGTGTGTGAATCTTAGGAGGGACAAAACGAGCTACAGCTGTTAAGGGACTTTTCTCTGTAAAGAATAAATTTTTGTCCGGGGAATAACTTACAGTACTCTTGCCAGATCCAGTTCGACCGACCACAGCCACCCTCTCCCCAGCTTTAAAACTAAGGTTGATATCCGTCAGGATGTTGGGCCCATCTGGTTTGTAGCGGATGGTCACATTGCGGAACTCAATTTCACCTGAGCGCGGCCAAGTCTTGGGGATGATATGGGGCCTGCCATCAGTGTATGATCCTTCTTCTGGGTATGGCTCATCGTGTTTTTCCTCGGGTTCCAGGCTGATATATTCCTTGATGCGGTGGAACTAGAACATGATCAGTGGAACTCACACCCCACGGTTTAAAGCAGGATGCTGGTAGTATAAAACCAAACGCGCCCAGTCTCACAGATATTATGACAACAGGGTAAACCCAAAGACACTCACACTCTGAATCTCAACTTCCAAGTTGTTCATGGTCCGGACAAGAGCCAATATGGTTTGACTGAGCCCGTTGGCATTGGTGAGCGAGAAACCCACTAGACCAGCACCGACCAGTCCTGCCTTGGAAACTGCGATGGCACCAGCACATAGAGAGACCAAGGCTGTCAAAAGATCTACACGTACTGATATCCAGCGGTTGCAGTTGGGTTGTGCTTCTGCCGTGGCTGACCAGGCTCTCAGCTTGACGGCCAACTCGTCACAGAAGATCTTTGGCATTCCCGCTCGACCGCGGATGACAGGGAGTCCCGCCAGGGTGTCAGCAAACTGGGAGAAGATTGGTGACTGCGCGGACGAGTATAGCCGTTTAGTCACCACGGCAGCCCGCGTATACATCTCGGCGAGGACTACGCCAAACAAGCACGTAAAGAAGGCGGGAACCATGAAGACGGGCATGACGGTGCTCACAGCTGCAATGCGATACAGCAGTTGTGTTGCGGACTCGAGGGAGGCACGAAGAAGAGTGCTCAATTGGCCATCGATAGAGGCCATATCTCCAGCGAATCGGTTGGTGACGCGACCGACTGGTACATCCCTGTACCATGGCAAAGGAACATACATGATGGCGCTGATAAAGCGGTTGTGTAGCTTTTGTGCAGCTCGCCAGGCTCCACATTCAAACATCATGGTGACGAAGACGACGGAACTAACCTCGAGCAGGTTGAGAAGGGTGAAAATACCAAGGTAGCAGGCAGCATCCACATGAGCCTTCTGATCATAGGCCGCGACCCAGAGGGATAACCAGTATGTGCTGGAAAAGGACAAGAGGCCGGATACTAGCATGATTACCAAACATGCTACTGCAAATATCGGATGTCCGAAGTATGACATATATTGCAGAACTGTTTGCTGTGCTTAATTCCAAGGTTCGGTATCAAGGGTCATTTTCCAACTTACAAGTAAACCGTCTAATTCGGCCGGAGGCCTTTGTCTCTTGATCTATCAGGCCAAGTGATACGCTCTCTTTGCCAAAATTAACAGGGGAGTTAAGTCTGTCTCTTCTGGACTGCAACTTAGGCCTCGGCTGAGAAGCTGGAGGAGATTTGTCCCCCTCATCCCCCCCAACCGCTTCTGAAACGGTGATGGGTCGACGAACAGCACCGATATTTTGCTGTATGGTTCTCACCCGGCCTTTATGTAGAGTGATGACCAAGTCCCCTTGCGGCGGTATCCAAGGTACCTGCGTCACTAGAAGCGTGGTTCTGCCACGAAGCATATTGCTGCAGAAACAATGTTCCCAGATACTGGCAATTGTCTTGGCGTCTAGCGCAGAGAAGATGTCGTCGAGTAGGAGCAAAGGAGATGTTGAATACAAAGCCCGAGCAAGGGCCACTCGTGCTTTTTGGCCACCGGATAAAG
The DNA here is from genome assembly GCA_016490725.1 of Amphichorda felina. Classification (NCBI taxonomy): domain Eukaryota; kingdom Fungi; phylum Ascomycota; class Sordariomycetes; order Hypocreales; family Bionectriaceae; genus Amphichorda; species Amphichorda felina. Next base: position 537,540 of record JAEMHR010000002.1, on the reverse strand, counting down.
ATATACCGCTTTCTCCCACAGTGGTCAAATCGCCGTCGCAGAGTTCTCCAAAATCTGCTAGAAGGCAGCATACCTCCACAACACGGTCGTATCGGGGTTGATCCATGAAGCTGCCAAACAAAATGTTGGCCCGAATTGTGTCATTCTGTAGCCAAGGAGACTGAGAAGCAAAAGCGACATCTCTGGGCCTGGAGATGCTGCCCCCTTCCAAGTACGTCTCGCCTAGGATGGAGAGCACTAGAGTTGTCTTTCCGCTTCCACTCTGCCCGCTGACCACATTGAGGCCACCTTCGATGAAATTAATTGATATATCATTTAGGTGGAAGGTGGCCTTCTTGTTGCGACGAAAGCATCCGTTATTGATACGCAAAGGACCTTCTGAACAGTCGACCTTTGGGACTGTACTCTCAAAGTAGTCATCTAATCGGTCGAAGGAGACCATGGCAGCGGCAAAGCTGCGAGCGTAACCGCTCCCCTCCATGATGTTCCTGCGAATGTTCCTGACCAAGTACATGGTGGTGAACGCAACGGATGCATCGAGTGGTTTTCCCCGCACACCCACATAAAGGCCAAATGTTGCAAAAAGAGAAAGTATGGGCGGAATTTGGGAAACTTGGTTGATGAGAGTCTGGAGAAATGCCACGTGCCATAGCTGTTTCTGTTCCTTGGCCCTGGAGTTGACGACCTTTTCGATGATGGCGTCCTCCCAAGCAAAATACTTGATGGTGTGGATTGACGTTAGATATTCCGTGACGAGCGAAAGTCGGGAATCTTGGGCTCTTCTTGCGAGGTACTGTCTGTCGTACAGGAGACGGCCCAGCCAGTAAGAGATAGGGGCGGCAAGTATAATCAAGCCGAGACCAACAAGCGTGGGCCAGCCAAGCATGCGATACATCCCTATAATGGAGACGGATGTTCCAATTGGGAGTCCGACTGCAACAATGACAACATCGCGGGCACGGAATATGGCGTCGATGTCAGCGGCCATCAGTGTTACCAGGCGTCCGGCTGATGTAGTCCTATTAGTGGTTGTGTTCCTGTCATCATCACTTCTCGGTTCTTCTGTTGTTAAGTTTTGCTCAAAAGGGCCGTCTTCGAGTTCCATTGATGTCAGTGCTCTATGGTACAGCTCCTGGGTCATTGCCGACTTGAACCGAACAGTCATCCTCGTAGAGTTGAAGATGTATTGTTGGAAGAAGATGGAGCAGGCCACGGGCCCAGCAAATACTAGAATAAGCCATACCCATGGACGATATGCGGCCGTCTTTGGGCTAGCCAGATATTCAAGAAGCTTAAACATGCTGTACGGAGCAACATTCTCCAACACATGGGTGATGGAAATGAAGAGTGCCATCAGCGACAGCTCTTTGCACTGATAACGGCACAAGGCCCCCATCGTCCTTCCCGAGATTGACCGGGCAAGCTGAATCTTTCGAAGAAGATACAGTGGCTCATCGTACCAGGGGATCTTGGGGATGCCGGGAAGATCAAGTGTCCTCGTGGCTCCCTTCCATATCAGAGGCGACATCCACCCGTAACTGCAGTAGTAGCTAAACCAGCTACAGGTTTCCTCCAGAGCAGGGCCTTCGTCGAGTTGGCGTCCGGGGGTTTCAAAGTCTATCTGAGGTGGAATCCATTCTCTCGGGGTGGATATGGCAACAGCAAAGACAACGGCCAAGGCAAAGACGCCACCAATGATGGCCGTGGAGCGTCTGCACTCTACACCAATCCCAACACAGGTCAGGAACTGCGACACCATTAAAACCGCAAGCGCTGCTGTAAAGAGAAAATTGATCTGATGAAGAGCCGCAGGGCGCCAGTTCGGATGGTAGACGAGGCGGACGAGGCCAAGAGTGAAACCGTAGGCTAGCACTAAGGGATCGAGCGGGTGGGCATTTCCCTCTAGATAGGCAGCGACGAGAAAGGCGAGGGATAGAGCGCGAGAGGCTTGGGAGACGATTTCGTAGGTCCATGGTGTTGAATACGGCTTGGTTTTATGAGTGCGAGGGGACTTGCGGTGCCGTAGAAGGGACAGTGTGGTCCATACGATCGAGACAGCCAGGATAGTGGCCTGGAGGATGCCGAACTGAGCGAAGTGGGAAACATGATGAGTCCATTGAGGTTGGTATACTTGATTCTGAGGGGAGAGGCTAGAAGCAAGAAATGTGGTTAGTATTTGGCAGGCCATGGAAGGAGCGGAAGACACATGGCAGGGATTACCTCGAATTGGGCAAGAATGGAAGCTGCCCTCTGCCAGGTTTCGCAGATGGCGACAACTCGGGCGGCGAGAATTCCATGGCGCACCGTGCGAGAATAAAATGATGCTTTCGCAAGCATCAATGAGCTGCTTTTCACGAGGAGCAAAGGCGGCGAGTGGAAAATAAAAGCATTCCTTTACACGGACCGGTGAGATCAATGAGACTCACTGTCCCTGGCACTAGAGCTCGGTCAAGTCACTGCCATCATGCCAAATGCTATCACTGACACCGGCTGGCGGAAACTGCCATCAGCTGATACCACAGTTGTCCCGCTGCTACTTGGAGGTACCTTCCTAGTTGTGAGGGTGCCACCGTGCCGGGATATAGTGCAAGTCAGATAGGTACCTACTAGTATGCAGGGGATATTCTACCGTTGACTGCCTTAGCGACTCGGGCCACGCGTTTTACAATATCCAGTGCCTAGACCGGCTCAATTCTCCGAGAGAGAAGGTAAGTAGCTCACTTGATGTTATTCCGTGTCTTCGACCTAGGTACTTACCCAAGGAGCGGGAGGATCCGTGACGTACTGGGTCTCAACTTCTACCGAAGAATTCTGGAACCCGTCAGGGCCACCGTCAACCGGCAGCCAAAGTTGAAGTAAATCAAAAACTTTCTGGACGATCTGAATAATTGGAGAATTTGCGAGTGTGAGGCGGGAGGTGTTGTGTAGGCAATATAAAGGGACCCTGACCAGAGAGTATTGGCGCGTTCACCTCGGCAGAGGACCATTTACGGATATAATACCTAAAAGCGGACTAACAACAAGTCACTAGGCAGGTCTATTTAAACTTATCGCTCGCGTGGGTTTTAGAAGAAAACTACATGTAACATGGCATACATGTGTTTTGCTGCGTGGCGGATTGTTGCCCCGTCATTCCTAACCTCGTTGCATCGGGGTTCGGAGAGACATGTCTCAGAGACTCAGCTCCAGAGAGGGGATCGTGGATCGGGAACTCGGAAGCACCAATTAGGCTCACAGGCACCAATGGCCATGTCGGTTATTTTTGATATTGGCCAATCACTTCCGCAGAATTCTTCCCCGCATGGCCCGTTCAAGGCATTCATCGATGATGCGAGCTTGGCATTTTGCACACTGCCAATCCGATTCCCTGCTTGCTCTCCATTTAGGGCAGTCGTCGACTCGCTGCAGCGGGCCGGAGGTCAAGATCCGGCACCAGGGTCAATGTTTTCTACGGGTGCAACAAACACCAAGAAATCCCAATGTCTACAGGGTTGTCGGAAAATAGGAGGCAGCCCTGATCGGCGAGGGATGCGACAATCTTACCGTTAGCTGATGGATCTTGGGCGCTTAGACACACATCTCGAACCCAAATCGACCGGCTGCGAGGTCACCTGTTCCAATACCTGCGGGAAGCTCGGTGAGTTGGGGGGGCGGCCAAGGAGGGGCGCATCATCATGGGGTGTGTACAAGCTCGACAGGATTGGTTAGGCCCCAGCTCCGGCAGCTGAGCGGCCACCGGCAACCTCAATCACTGCCTGCCTTGTTCTTGCATTCCATCATTGCACGGCATGCCCCGCAATTTCCGCTCTTGCCTCGCTCTTGGCCTGCGTTTATACCTTGCCCAGCATCCCCCATGCTCCTCGACTTCCTCGTCTTTTCAACCGCGTTCCTCGCCTTGCGCCCTTCTGTCTGTCCTTGGTACCTACCTCCCCTTTGAACTTCGCGCACATCATCTTCGAGGCAGCACTTGTGTAAGCCATCATCATCATGGTCGACTGGAACACCTGTAAGTGTCCTATCCTCCGGTTACCGTCACTGTCGTCATCGACAGTAACTCACACACCATTGCTCTTCAGACAACCCCTTCAGCAAGAGGGAGGCGCATGCCCGCGGCTCAATCACGACATACAAGATCCTCACGCTCATCACCTGGGCCTTGTCCGTCGTTGTATCCGTCTACTACACGGTCCACTCTCCTCACGATGGCCACACCATTCGCAAGCGCATTTGGGATCAGAACTATCTCTATCCCAGCGCCTTTACCATGAATTCCATCATTGCTTCCATCTTCTGGTGAGCCGGTATGCACCCACAGAAATCACATCAGAATGCTAACAGCTCCAGGATTGTTCTCTTTGCTCTCCAGGCCGGCTACATCGGCCACCTCTTTTCCTCCAATACTGACATTGTCCACGCGGCGGCGAGCGTCGGCAGCCACTTCATACTCAACAACCTCTTTCACTTTGCCTTCGTCATGCTCTTTGTTCGCTCCCATTTCCACTGGGCTGAGCTTATTCTCGTCTTCAACTTCTTCAATCTCACTTCGCTGTACTTCCGCCACAATACCTACCCGCGCTTCATTCACACACCCGTTGTGTCTGCTCCGCTGGCATGGACCTTTGTCGCCATTTACTGGAACGGGGCGCTCATGATCCCTCACCCGGCCAGCTTGGTGGCCCGTATTTTTGGCAACATTTTCATTTGGGCCATTCTGGTCTACGGAGGATTCTACATTGTGGTCTACAAGGTAAGAGATACCCCGATTGCATGATAGATTAGTATTGACACGAGCTTAACAGGACTACACCATGGGCTTCTCCCTTAGCGTTCTGTCCGCCGCGATCGGCGTGGCCCAATTCCTGCGCCAGGTCATCGCCCTGCAGTGGATCTTTGCCTTCGTCATCATGGCTCTGTTGTTCATTGCTACCGTCACCGTCGCTCTCCCCGACAAGTGGAAGCGAGCCGCCACCACCACTGACGCTGAGCGCGCCCCTCTCCTCAACGAGTCTTGAACCGTCCCCGCCGAATCCTAGCGCTTTCCACTCCAACGGCACATCCGTCCCTACCGACATTGTAACTTTTCTATTTCACATGTATGGAAAACTAATTGCTCAGAAGATGAAGCGTCGCTTTTGTACACGCCGCCTTGCTTCGCTGTTGGCGCATCAAATGGTCGTTGGGCGTTTTCTTTTTGTTTTTTTCTTTTTTTTTTTCCTTTTCTGGCTGTCGCTTCTTGTGAGAAAGCGTTATGACATTTGTGTGATTAACTGCAGACACTACCGTAGTACTGCAATACACCATGTATTCAAGGAGCCTTTCCTCCGTTGTGCGGCAAACAGGATCCGGTGGTACGATTGTGATGAGTCGATGACGTAGGATATTCCTGAGCAGATGTTAGAAAAAGCGGGTAACACCAAACTTGGGATTCTTGGAGCCTGGGATCTAGCCCCTGTATATTGCCCATTGAGATGTAGCTGGCAGTTGCTTCCCAGTTCCCAAACGAAATATAATTGATAAAAGACTAAGGGATGTGATTGAAGGGTGTATACGAATAGATATAATGTAGATCTTTCCACAGGGACGTTTCTGATTCAGAACGTGGGGTTTGTTATCGATAGACCCCGTGTGGAGAATTGGAGATGGCCATCACGACAGGTGCTTCAAGTGTCGAATTGCTCCGACCTCTCACTCTCCCCCAAGCAATCCATCGCCAAATGGGCGTCCGAAATCGGCGCAGATGCGGCCACTGCGACCGTTTCCCTTCCCACTGAACGTCGGGACAGACATATGCCAGATCAGCCGCATCTACCGCATCCTCCGGAGCCCGCGAGGCACGCGATTCGTCCGACGCGTCCTCGCGCCAGAGGAGCAGGGCCGCGTCGACCTGGGCCCCGCGGCGCCCGGCGATGGGCAGCGCACCGACGAGGCCGTGCTACCACGCGCTGCGGCGAGCCTGAAGCCGTGGGAAGGTATCCACGAGGAGCTGGCACGGCGGGACCCCGTGGTCTGGAAGAGCGCGACGTTTGTCGCGGGCAGGTGAGCTTTCACGCGGTGCCCAAGGAGGAAAAGGATGGGCAGCTCCACAAACGCTCCCCCCCGCGCTGACGACGAAATGGGGATGCCAGGTTCGCGGCCAAGGAGGCGGCCATGAAGGCGCACTCGCACCGGCGATTGACGTTCCACGACATCATTATCGAGCGGCGGGGCCGGGATGAGGCGCGGCTGGGGAGCGGGCCGCCCGTGGCGAGGATCAGGGGCGAGCAGGCGGACGAGGAGGATGCCAGCGCCATGGTGTCTATTAGCCACGACGGCGACTATGCTACGGCGGTGTGTATGGGCTACGATCCGAGTGTCGTGCAGCAAGGGGGGGACAAAGCCTGAATCATCTCTAATATCATATAATTACAGCGCAAGCACCTTCCGTATCTGTTTGCCATACCACAACTATGAGAACGACATGTTAGTCCTCTTGCCCGAAATGAATTATAGGTAGTGAGGGCTGAGCACTTACTGTCTCAATCCCAGCACCGACCGCTCTACTCCCCAGGAGAGACTCTAACCAGCCTGTGCGCAAGGTGGCGGTATACAGCCTCTCGGAATCGCCCTTTTCCGAGTTGAAGATTGTATTCTTGGGCAAGGCTGGGTCCATGACGGAGGGACGCCCCAGGCCGATGAGATCGCAGGCCCCGTCCTGTACCGCCTCCGCCATCCCCCCCCGTGAGCGGAACCCGCCCGTAACGATGAGGTGGACGTCCGGGAAGCGAGATCGGACGGCCTTGGCAAAGGTGAGAAAGAAGGCCTCGCGGGCCTGCGTCCTGGCCGAGGGTGCCGGCGTGTCGGCCATCATCTGTGACATGTTAGTGGCCTCAGGGGTCACGTAATCATACCGGTGATCATGGCATGGGAGACAAGGTGAGATGAGTAGTGGGAAAACACACCTGCGGATCCTCCCAAGTCCCTCCACTGATCTCGAGAAAGTCGACCCCTTGCTCGACAATGGCCTTGACCTGTGTCATGGTCTCCTCCATGGCCTGGTCGTTCTGGTGATCGGCACTGTTGAGCTTGATGCCGATGGCGAAGCCCTTGGGCGTGGCCTCGCGCATCCTCCTGATGATCTCGACGACGATCCTCACCCTCCTCTCCGGATCGCCGCCCCAGGCATCCTGGCGGAGGTTCGTCGCCCTGCTCATGAACTGGGCGAGCAGGTAGCCGTGGGCGGCGTGCAGCTCGACGCCCGCGAAGCCCGCCTCGGCGACGACCCTGGCAGAGCGGGCGAACTGGGCAATGACCAGGTCGATGTCCTCGGAGGTCATCTCGCGCGGGGTGCCGAAGAGGAAGCTGCGGGCGATGGACGTGATGATGCCCGGGCCCAGATCGAGGGGCACGGGGCTCGGGGCGATGGTCTTGGCCCAGATGGAGCGGGTGCCAGCGCCGATCTGGGACTGGCGGCCAGGGTGGTTGAGCTGGACCAGAGTGGGCGTGCCGGTGGCGGAGGAGGCCTCTGCCCAGCGGGCAAAGGTGGCCTTGGAGGAGTCGTCGAGGGCCGTGGGGATGCAGACCTCGCGCGGGGTACCAAGGTAGGCCGGGTCGACGAAGACGTTGCCTTGGCATGTCATTCACAAGCACTCTCATGTATCCTCATCATTATTAGGGGGCAAATACCTGTGAAGATCATGCCCCAGCCGCCGTCTGCCCATTTCGAGTAGGCGCGGTAGAACTGGCCATGGGGCAGATTGCGGCTGTCTGCCATGTTCTCTGCTAGAGCGGCCTTGACAAGCCGGTTCGGCAGAGTGAGGCCGCACTTGAGCGTCAGGGGCTTGGACACGTCCTCCATGGTGGTGTATCTGCCGGGGCTTCTCAATGGGCTGGGGGCCGCTTGGGGTTCCTAGGATCACGGGGAGAGCAATGGGGATAATTTATGGAAAGCTGGACGCATGGCCGAGTATGAGGAGCTGGTACTCCGTATGAGAAGCTGGTATGAGGAGATCCATGATGGGCGATGCCTCGGCAGTCGAGGTGGAGACGGCGGAGAGATTGGTGTCGCCAACGGAGCAAGGAGGCCCAACGGAGTCGAGCGGAGTCTGGAGATGGAGTGGGATCCCCTGCAGCCTTGCCCGCAAGCCGCCGGGGCCCCGGACCTGGGGACGTTTGGAGACGGTTAGACGGTCGTCATGCCTCCGAAAGTCGAGCGGCTGTGCCCGGCCCCGTCCCGTTGCCTCTCGTTTTGCGGTGAGAAACTGCGAATGCGCGAGTGCGCCGAAACCACCCGCTCAACAGGGCAGATGTTGTAAGAAGAGAAGTAGTTCGCAGAGTAACGTCGTGCGGCGAGCGGCAATTGACACATCAGGCCACAAGTAGGGTTCCATCAAGTGGAAAGGAAGAGCTCGGAGAGGTACTACTACTATGTAATCGTTGGGAGCTGGTCGAGAGGAGTGTACGAGTACTCTGTACTACAGATTACTACTGCTTGCTGCCTGCATGTGTGGCGTTCAGTTCAGCGCTGGTGGGCGCAGTTTGGCGCAGTTTGGCGCAGTTTACGGAGTACAGTGCACAATTCCCTCCATCTCCGATGGCCGGAGCGCAGCGTGCAGCGTGCAGCGTGCACCTAGGTAGTGCACCTAGTGCACCTTGGACGCCTTGGGCACTGCAGCCTCTCACCACATGCGCCTCATCTGGCCACGCTTCATTTCTTGGCTCACCACCCCCCATTGACAGACACATCAACGCCGCCATCAGCGCAACGCCCGCAACATCCATCAACGTCTGTCAGCAGCCGCCAGACCTCGCCAATCCTCGCCAAACCCCATCGACCCCATATCGTCAGCCCTCCTCGCCACTCGCACACCCCCGCACATGCATCCCTCCGTCGACACGACGCGACCCCCAGAATGAGCATCGGCCATGGTCTTCTCCGGCCTGCTCACCTCGGGCGACAGGCCTGCCTCTAGCCGCTCCAGGTCCAGCGCCGACTCCGGCCTATTACCCGACTACATCCACGACGACTCCCAGCTGCCCTGCATCCCCCCCGAGCGCCCCGACCTGCGCGAGCTCAACGACTGCCTCGAGGCCCTCGCCGCCGTCTTTCCCGACATCCAGATCGAGGTCTTCCGCGAGCTGCTGTCCAGCTTTGACGGCGAGTCCAGGCTCGCCCTCGTCGCCGATGCCCTCCTCAAGAGCCGCGTCACCTGGGTCAAGGGCCGCTGGAGGGTCCTCGACAAGGGGCTCACCCATCCCGATGGCGTGCCCCGCGCAGAGACCTTCCGGAGCGAGGAGTACATGCGCGCCGTCCGCACTCTCGCATACCACGAGTTCAAGGGCCTCTCCAAGTCTTCCATCAACGCCGTCCTGGCCGAGTCCAACTACTCCTACCTGGATGCCCGACAGATGCTCGTGTCCCTCTCCTCCAAGTCATGGCGCTTCACCATCTCGTCGATCCTGCTGCGCCGGAGACCCATAGCCACCGGTGAAGCAGAACACCACCCCCTGGTAGTGTGGCGGTCGTCTGGTCGGGGCTCCATATACCCCGCCATACGAGCCACCGGCAACCCCGAATTTGATCGAGAGCTCTTCGAGGCCCTCATCGCCCCGTTGAAGGAGAAGCAAAGAGAGGAGCGAGAGACAAAGGACCGCGAGCTTGCCGTCCAGCTCAACAACGACGAGGCAGAAGCAGCCGACGCCACCCACGAGTGCGCCTGCTGCTTCGTCCCGGGCGCCTTTGAGGAGTTCACCCACTGCAACAGGGACGGACACATGATCTGCTTCCGCTGTGTCCAGCACTCCATCAAGGAGGCCGTCTTTGGCCAGGGCTGGCAGAGCACCATCAACCCGGATACGGGCACCCTCAGGTGCATGGCCGTCGAGGGGAGCGACTGTCCCGGACACATCCCCCAGGACCACATGCGGCGGGCCATGGAGGAGGAGAAGAAGGGGGCAGAGATCCTGCATAAGCTCGACCAGCGCCTAGCTGAGCACAGCCTGCTGGCCACCAACATGCCCCTCGTGCGGTGCCCATTTTGCAACTATGCCGAGATTGACGACATCTACATGCCCGCCCACCAGGCCCGCTTGCGCGTTAGGATCGACAGCGTCATCAATTTCGTGCTCCTCGCCCTCTGCATCGGAGTCACCCCCCTCCTCCTCCCAGTGGTCGTCCTATCCTCTCTGCTCTGCCTGATACTCAGCTCGCAGCAGACATTTGGCCACTACCTTCGAGCTGAGTGGAGCAAAGCGATCGGGAGGCACCGCCGGCGCCGGCGCGGTCAGAAGTTCACCTGCCAAAACCCCGAGTGCGCGCGGGCCTCGTGCCTGTCCTGCAACAAGTCATGGACCGACGTGCACGTCTGCAACGAGTCCTCCCTCGTTGCCCTCCGCACGCAGATCGAGCAGGCCATGAGCATGGCTGTCAAGCGCGTCTGCCCCCGCTGCAACACCTCCTTCGTGAAGAACGCCGGCTGCAACAAGCTCACCTGCCCCTGCGGCTACAAGATGTGCTACGTCTGCCGCGCCGACCTCACCGAGGAGGGCTACCGCCACTTCTGCGACCACTTCCGCCCGGACGGCGACCCGCGGCCCTGCGGTGAGTGCGACCGCTGCAACCTCTGGGAGTCGGAGGACACGGACCAGGTCCTACGAGAGGCACGCCTGGAGGCGGAGCGCAAGTGGAAGGACATGGAGCACCGCGACCTGTCGGGGACAGAGAAGGCGTTCCTCGAGACAGGTGTCGCGTCGGGCAGAGAGGATAGTAGCATCGAGCACATGGTTCTCCACGGTCGGTTGCCGACGCTAGCGCAGGTGTTTGATGGTATTGTGGAGAGCGTGTTTGTTTAGAGTACGGCGTCCCAGGCGTATACCATGTACGCGACTGACTTCGGTATAACGGGTGCGTTGACTGTGCGAAATCACTACTTTTGATATGGCGCCGGCGTTGGATTGATTTGATTTTCTTGGCCGAAGGGAACTCTCCTAGATGGAATCGAGAAAGCGGACTGAGTGGATATACGTGGATGGGCGACCAAGAGGATACCAGAACACATGTGGCTTGCATTAAAGAAAGAGCTTTATAATACACAGACATCTTGACAGTCTTGACCTTGTAACCATCCTCCGACATATACATCGTTACATCGTCTTCTTCTTCTTCTTCTTTATCTTTCTCTTTACATCTTACTCTTGTCACCAGTCATAAGCTCCGCCGCGGCACCGGCAATGGCCAGCTTGCCCGTCTCCTTGACCTTGACCTGGAAGGTGACCTTGGCGCCGTCGCGCCACATCTCGGTCACGAGGGTCTGGCCAGGGATGACGGGGCCGGCGAAGCGGACCTTGATGTTCTTGAAGGGGCCGAACCTGGGTGATTGATGTCAGCAAAATATTCTTTCTTCCATTTCTTTTTTTTTTGGGACCAAGAACTTACTTGTCGTAGACAGCCTTGCCGGCAAAGCCAAAGGTGCAGAGGCCGTGGAGGATAGGAGCCTTGAAGCCGCCCATCTTGGCAAAGGCGGGATCGACGTGCAGGGGGCTAATAGAGCAGCAGGTCAGCATGGGTTTCTTTCTACCTGAAGCCGCAGAGGCTGAGGGTGGATCAACTCACTTGTAGTCGCCGCTCAGGCGGTAGATGGCGGCCTGGTCCTCCTTGGTGGAGTCCTCGACGACGAAATCAGGGGCCCTGCTGGGCGGGACGTTGGCGGCGGTGGAAGGGCCGCGGTCCGCGCCCTTCTTGGGACCGCCGAAGCCGCCGCAGCCGCGCAGGAACACGGTCATCTCGTTGTAGAAGACCTCCTCGCCCGTGTCGGCCAGGACGGTGGTGACGCCGTTCTTGGCGATGGCGGCGCTGCCCTTGTCCACCACCTCGAGAAGGCGGGCGCGGGAGACGAGGCGTGCGGCCGTAGGGAGGGGCCACTTGCGCACCTCAAGGTACTGCTCGCCATGAAGCAGCATCATGGGCGAGAAGTTGGGCACGATGGCATCGTAGTCAAAGGGCATCTCGGCGCTGAAGGGGGGGATGACACCAAAGGTGGGGAGGATCTGGAAGTCCTCGGCACCCTCGAAGATGTACTTGAGATCGGTGGCCTTGGCGCCCACACCCAGGTTGTAGAGGATGGTGTCGCGCTCCTCGTACTTGAACTCAGTGGGCGCGCCCTCAGTCTTGATGGCCTCGCTGATGGCAGCGAGATGCTCGTTGGCAGCACCGGCGCCGGACTCATCCTTCTGCACACGGGACTTGTATTAGCACAGTACAGTTGATTGAATAGAGCTTTTATAAAAGAAAAGATCTAACGCTATGTACAGAATCACTTCATACCTTGGAGCTTCGGTTCTCCATGTTGGCCATGACCCTCTGCAGCGAGTCCTGCATCTTCTCCGGGTGGTCCGCCTTGGGGCTATCAAAGTTGACAATGTCGGCCCAGTGCTTAAGCACCTCCTCGGGCACCAGGGGCACATCCACGGGGAAGCCGTAGCCGCCGGCGCGCTGCCAGCGGGTGCGGCCAACCCATCCGCTGCCAACCTCGTACAGGCCATTGGTGGGGTCGGGGCACTTGTCGCTGCTGAGGGCGAGAACGACAGGCGCGATGTAGTCGGGCTTGAAGGCCTGAACCATCTCCTCGGGCATGATGGTGGCCGTCATGGCGGTGCCGGCGTTGGGGGCAATGGTGTTGACGTAGATGTTGTACTTGAAACCCTCCTGGGCAAGGGCGCGGGAGAAGCCCAGAATACCGCATTTCTGCATCAAAATCAGCATGTGCATTATTGAACAAGAGGGTGCCTGAGAAAACTTACCGCGGCAGCGTAGTTGGCCTGGCCGAAGTTGCCATAGATACCACTGGTGGAGGTGGTGTTGATGACACGGCCATACTTCTGCTTAAGGAAGTAGGGCCAGGCGGCCTTGGTGGTCTTGTAGGTGCCGCGAAGGTGCACGTTCATGACGGGGTCCCACAGGCTGTCATCCATGTTGGTGAAGGCCTTGTCACGGAGGATACCAGCATTGTTGACGAGGATATCAATGCGGCCAAAGGCATCGATAGCACCCTTGATGACGGCCTCACCATCCTCGGCCGAAGCCTTGACACCAACGGCCTTGCCGCCCATCTTCTTGATCTCCCCGACGACGGTGTCAGGGTTCATGAGGTCGTTGACGACGACAGAGGCGCCGTGCTTGGCAAAGGCCAGGCAGTAGGCACGGCCAATACCAGCGCCACCACCGGTGACGAGGGCGACCTTGCCGGTGAAGTCGAGCTTCTCGCCCTGCTCATTGGGACCCATCTTCATGGACTCCTCGAGCAGAGTCATGAAGTCGTTGGGGCCGCTGGGGTACTGGGGGTTGGAGAAGTCGACAACCTTGTTCCACTTCTTGAGGACGGCGCCCGGGGTGTAGGAGTCGTCGGCCTTGAGGAGCAGACCGCTGGAGCGCTCCCAGCGGATCTTGGACATGGCACCGGCACCGACCTCGAAGATACCACCGGTCTCGGTGGTGTTGTTCTTGTGCACCAGAACGGCGACAAGGGGCACAACCCAGTCGGGCTTGAGGTTCTCGAGGACATCCGGGGGCATGACGGTCTGGGTCATGCGGCTGGCGGCTATGCGGTTCTGTCAGCCAAGGGCTCCGGGGGAACATGGGGGACAACGGCACTGGGGGGGCGAGCTTACCAATAGGCGCAATGACGTTGCAGAGGATGTTGTACTTGGCACCCTCCTTGGCCAGGGTCTCGGTGAAGCCGACCATGGCCAGCTTGGCAGAAGAGTAGTTGGTCTGGCCAAAGTTGCCGAACAGGCCGGCAGCAGAGGCGGTGTTGATGACACGGCCGTACTTTTGCTTGCGGAAGTAGGGCCAGGCGGCACGAGCGCACTTGTAGGCGCCGCGGACGTGGACCTTGTTGATGAGGTCCCAGTCCTGGTCGGTCATGTTCTTGAAGCTGATGTCACGGAGGATGCCGGCGTTGTTGAGCAGGATGTCGACACGGCCAAAGGCCTTGATGGCAGTGTCGATGATGCGCTCGCCGTTCTCGACGCTGTCGTAGTTGGCGACAGCCTTGCCACCAGCCTTCTTGATCTCGTCGACGACGACATCGGCGGCCTTGGTGGAGTTACCCTCACCCTTGAAGGAGCCGCCGAGGTCGTTGACGACGACGCTGGCGCCGCGCGAGGCAAACCAGAGGGCGTAGACCTTGCCCAGGCCACCGCCGGCACCGGTGACGACGACGACCTGGCCGTCGTATCGCAATTGCTCAGCCATGGTGATGTGTGTGTGAGAGGGGGAGGGTTGATGGGGGGATGAAGGGGGAGGAGATGAGCAGTGGAGGAGATGGAAGGGAAGGGGAGATAAAATATGGAGGAGGAAGAGGGGATATGTTGGAGCGTAGTAGCCGAAGCCCTTTTACGAGCTGGTTGTCGGATCTGGAGCGATGAGCTTGAGAACCAGCCGAGCAGAGACCCTGTGCTGCGGCCTGCCTGTGCTGCAGCGGCTGGTGCACTGGCCACCACGGCTGCTCCTTCCCAAGAGCCTCGGCTTACCGTGGGCCGCCGAGGGGCTTTCCCGGGGACCGGCGCTAGTCCTCTTTCGGCTGGCTCCAGCTTCACATGCAAAAGATGAGGTCATGCCACAGGCCTGTAGGCCACTGGAGGGAAAACTCCCGGCGGCCATTCATCGCTGGAGTCTGGAGCCCTTGCCAGTGGAGTGGAGGCGCGCTGGGGATTCCCCAAGTCACTCGCTGAGTCGCTGTGGTCACATGCGCCACCTCCAGTCTTGAAGCCGATTCACAATGGAAGCCCCGGATGATCAGAAGCGTAAATGCCCCGTGGGACGCCGTCCAATCTCAGTATGGGGGAAGATGGCCCCTGGGGAATTTATCAAGGCGCCAACACCAAACAGCCCAAGCAACGTTGAAGGACTCAATTGCTTGCCCAACTCCAGTCTTCCATCTGGTTCCTGAAGGCTGAAGCCGACAATCGGCGAGAATCCCGTTCCCCCACACTTCCCTCCAGCATCGTGGGGAACGGAAGTTATGGCGCTCGCCCAGCGCGCCATCACCATGCCTCCCATGCTGAACACCTCCCGCGCGCCAACCCGACCGCCCTGAACTCGTCCGCCATGGCCGCCACGCCCGCCACCTTTGTAGACGACAAGACGCCCATCTGCGTCCCCTTCATCCTCGAGCACCTCAAAGCGCACCATGGCGACCGCCCCTTCGTCATTGGCCTCAACGGCATCCAGGGCGCGGGGAAGACCACGCTGGTCAGGGCCCTCGCCTCGGCCCTCGAGACCCAGGGCGTGCACACCCTGGTCTGCAGCATAGACGACTTCTACCTCAACCACACCGACCTCGTCGCCCTCGGCCGCGAGCACCCGGACAATGCCCTGGTGCAGCACCGCGGGGAGCCTGGTACGTAGCCCAGACTTCCTCCTGGGGAGCAAGGAGGGGGACCTAACCATCCCTCCCAGGAACCCATGATCTCCCCCTCGCCATAAGCTTCTTCAACGCCATCATGCAAGGCAAGCCCGCCAAGCTGCCCCAGTACGACAAGTCCGCCTTCTCGGGCCACGGCGATCGCGCCCCAGAGTCGCAGTGGCTCCCCGTCAACCAGCCGGGCCAGCCCCGCGTCCGTGCCGTCATCCTCGAGGGCTGGTCCGTGGGCTTCCGCGCCCTGAGCCCAGAGGACGTCGAGGCCAAGTGGAAGAGCCCGAGCCGCACGCTCGCCAACCACAAGCTCGAGGACCTCATCTTTGTCAACGACAAGCTCAGGGGCTATGACGCGCTGACGGATCTGTTTGATGCCTTTATTCACATTGATGCCGATGATCTGACGTTTGTCTACGGGTGGCGGGCTGAGCAGGAGGATCACATGAGGCGGGACAAGGGGGATCCCAACGCCGGTATGACGCCAGAACAAGTCGTCAAGTTTGTTGATGGCTATTTCCCAGCCTATGAGCTGTATACGGATAGGGTACGGAGCGGCATTCTCCCCGGCCAGCCAGGGAAGCAGCTGAGGATGGTGGTGGGTCGTGACCGTAAAGTCAAGGAGGTCCATCGTATTTGAGTTTAAATTCGCCCCATCCATCCCAATAAATGCAAAAAACTCCGGTCAAAGCTATGGTACATGCGATTCCGTGTTGGAAAGATGGCCTCACAGCCCAGGCCAAGCAAAGTAATCTCAAACTCCACTTCATGCAGCCATAACAGTCGTAAGGGGTATCAATATCCCATGCACCCAAGTCAACATCGACGCCATGCACCTTGTAAAACCCTCTCAGATGCCCCTGTCGCCAACAACACGCTGGCCATCCTGCCTCATTTTGACCAACTTGTGGTCAATGGCTTCTGATCGAAGCCGCACAGCTTCCTCATGCCTCGACGCCTCAGCCTCAAACTCATGAACCATCTGTCTCTTGTCGCGGCGCGCATCCCTCAAGTTGTTCATGAGATCGGAAAACCGTTCGACAAACCAGTCTCCCGACTGTTCCCAATCCTCCATAGGCAAGCTAGAGAAGAAAGATCGTTGCTCCCTCTCGGATTGATGTCTCATCTGGTCGAGCTTCGTCGCAAGCGGATCTGCATTGCCTCTGTAGCTGTTTTGCATAGCTGCCTGCGCGGGGTCCAGATCGAACGGCTCTCTCTGGAGCTCGGTATAAGTCATACTGCTGAGGGCCATGTCGTCGTAGTCGGGGCTCGCGCGGCCTCGTTTCTTGGTCTGAACATGACGGTTCAGGTTCATCACCGGCGGCATAGAGCTCTCCATGAGAGTTTTATGTGGCAGCGAATTGACTTTGCTTGCCTTGGGTGTCTCATGTAGAGCATCTTGCTCGGCCTGCGAGCCCTCATCATCGCTCAGATCGATAACCATGCTTGTTCCCCGGGTTGTATCTTTGTATCCAGGTTGCCATCTCGGCCTATCTGAGCTGAGCGATGGACTCCTCGGCCTCCCTTTGCCGGGTTGTTTATCTCTGACGGAAGAGCGTGGTCTCCGAATCTTCACCTCCCTTATGGGAAGATTCTTGGACTTTTCAACCGGTGACGGCACACGGTAGTTGGGCTTCTGATGCCTGTCATTTCTCTCTTTGATGCCGCCGTTCTGGAATCCATCCTTCATGTGTGACAGACTTTGGCGTCCCGGACCTGAATTGACAACCATGTACCCTCCTTCCTCGCTCCACTGAAACTGAGGCACGCTGCTAGGCCTATGGCGGAAAAGCTCGAGCTCACCTTGTCCGGCATTCCTGCTGTCCTTGGGGTGCTCGGACCTCGTCTCCTTGAAATGGTCGACATAAACATCTTCCAGCTCGTTTTGTGGCGTCGTGAGACCTGAGTTCATGAAATCCTCCCCAAGCTGCGAGCCTTCAAAAAGTGAACGGTGCGTCCGTGCAAGCTCATCCAGGGGCTCGCCCAGCTCTGGGGACGGTTCTCGTTTCTGTTCCTCGGGGGCCTCGGCGTTTGCCTTTTGCGTCTGCTGGGTTATGGTCTTCTGGGGCGAAGGGGGCAGCTGTTGAGCCCGCCAAACTCTCGGAACCGGTATTCGAGCATTCTCAGCAAGAGTTTCTCTCGTAGGAATGGGAATGTTGGCAGGTGCAACTTGGGGCGTGCCAGAGCGCTTCTGCTGGATGTCGTGCTTCGGTGCGGGGGCATTGTAGTGAGCCTGGGTGTCCGAATTGCCTCGAACAAAAGCTCTCAGGCGACCGGAGCGGTCTCTCATCGTCGTCGGGTTGGGTCGGGATGCCATGATCCTTGACTCCCGGGTCCAGGTTTGATGTGAAGGTGCAGACAGAAGCTTGAGTGCAACGCGACGCGACAAAGAGAAGCTTGGGAAGTCGCGAAGTCAGGTGACGCAGATCTGAGTCAGCAAGAACACTTCTGCTCGGCTAGCTACCCTAGACCATTGGTACCTTCTGAACAACCTCCGCGTCTCCAACTCTAAATCTAGGGACTCCAGATCTCCGTGTATCGCAGTACTCCACAACCCCACTAGTTGCGGCTTGGCTGCTTGATGGGGCAATAGCCCAGAACTTTGTTCACCGCGGGCTCCGCGGACCCCCGAGATGGGCCCCGAATAGGCTCCGAGTCCACTTTGTCCGGCTCCCCGACCGTCCAACTCCACGTATCGCTGAGACGCCTCAGAGCCTCAGAGCCTCAGAATAGTCAGGAACACGCCGCTCCCACGTCGTCCTGCCGAATTGACTCGGTGACTCCCGTCCAGCCTGAGCCTTGGCTGCCCAAACCGGACACTGAAGATCGTCTCGTTGGCTGATCGGACTTTGTCATGGCCAACCAGCGGGGCTTCTGGCAGCCCCCCCAGCTGGTGATGGCATCAAATTTTGCCTCTTGACCCGTTGTTAGCCCCCGTAACCCCATTTCCAATCTTGTTGTGTGCCCGTGGCGGTGGCTGTCCCACAGATTGCAACTTGGGGCGTTAGACACCCAAAGTATTTAACATGGGCCCTCACCCCAGTGCTTGTATCATGTATTCTGCCCGTCACTCGTTCATCAATCGTGTTCTGTCCTTCTATTAGCATAGTAGGATCGCTCGTCTCGTGTGCCAACATCTCCCCCTGCCCGTCATGAAGGAGATGGCAACACAAGCCGAGACTGGCCACGTCTCTGGCCAGTCCAACGAGCCCCTCTCCCGCCCGGCTCATGCCCTGGATTCTACCAGGGTCGTCCGCGAACTGGAAACAGATGCCACGCAGGGCCTGACGTCTGAAGCCGCGGCCGAGCGTCTGTCCAAGTATGGACCCAACGATCTGGGCAAGGAGAAGGGCGTCCAGCCGTTCCAAATCTTTATCGCCCAGATCGTCAACTCCATGACCATGGTAATTTCCCTTCTGGGATTCGTCATGCCAGAAAGTTCAATAACTGACTAGCAATGACTCTAAGGTTCTTCTCCTGGCTCTCGCCGCCAGTTTTGCCATCCAGGCCTGGATCGAGGGAGGAGTACTAGGTGGTCTAATCCTTATTAACATCGTCATTGGCTTCTACCAGGATCTACAGGCCCAGCAAACCATTGCCTCGCTCGATTCGCTCAACTCGGCCACGGCACGTGTGATCCGCGGGGGAACCAGCGTGACCGTTGACGCCGCCAGCCTCGTGCCCGGTGACGTGATCGAACTCAAGATGGGCGATATGGTTCCTGCCGATGCCCGCATCCTCGACTGCGTCAACCTGGAGGCTGATGAGGCCGCCCTCACTGGCGAGTCTGTGCCATCTCGCAAGGATCCTGAAATCACCTTTGGGAACGGCGATGACAGCGACGACAGCTCTGACGACATCGGTCCCGGAGACCGTCTCAACATCGTCTTCAGCTCCACCACTGTCACCAAGGGCCGCGGCCACGCTGTTGTTTTCGCTACTGGCATGTTCACCGAGATTGGCGCCATCGCCGCTGCGCTACGTGATCAGACTGGCGGACGGAGAGTGAAGCGTGACGAAAATGGCCATGCTTCGGCCAAGGACTACATCCTCTTTGGGCTGCTCAAGATCTGGGACTTTTGTGGCGAGTTCCTCGGTATTACAGTCGGGACGCCTCTCCAGCGCAAGCTCTCCAAGCTGTTCCTCACCATCTTCGGGTTGGCCATCATCTGTGCCATCATCGTCCTTGCCGCCAATAAGTTTATCTCCAGAAACGATGTTATCATCTATGCCATCACGACTGCCATTGGCACTCTCCCCGTCACCCTCATTCTCGTCCTCACCATCACCATGGCGGCTGGAACCAAGGTCATGGTCCAAAGACACGTCCTTGTACGCAACATGCGATCCCTGGAAGCTCTTGGAGGCGTCACAAGTACGGCATCCTGCAGTCCCCCTTTTGCCACGAAGGCATATTGCTGACATGCCACAGATATTTGCTCCGACAAGACAGGAACTTTGACGCAGGGTAAGATGGTTACCAGGATGGCATGGCTCCCTAGCTATGGCACTTACACCATCAACGTAACCAACGAGCCTTACAACCCTGAAGCCGGAAACGTCGTTTTTAGTAGGATTCCGCCGAGTGAAATCCGTGATGGCACAACAACTGCTTTCGAGGTGTCGGCCCTCGAGGAAGAAGACTCGAATTCGTCCGTCAAGTCGTTCCTCAACGTCGCCAACCTGGCCAACCTAGCCACAGTGAAGAAGGCATCCGACGATAAGGAGAGCGACGCTTCCTCGATGAAGAGCCGATGGCAGGCCCAGGGCGACCCCACAGAGATTGCTATCCAGGTATTTGCCGCTCGCTTTGGCAGACACCCAGAAACACGCCCATCGTTCGATGAGACCGAGTGGAAGCAGCTGGTCGAGTTCCCCTTCGATTCCGCAGTCAAGAAGATGTCTGTTCTCAGCCAGAGCAAGACATCTGGCGAGGTTCACGTCTTCACCAAGGGAGCCGTTGAGCGTGTGATTGAAAGCTGTGTCCAACTGTCCGGCCCTGACGGTGCTCTGGTCCAAATGACGGACAGCTCCAAGACCGACATCCTGTCCAACATGGAAGCCCTCGCTCGCAGAGGTCTCCGTGTCCTGGCCCTTGCTAGCCGCACCTCTCCCCGCTCCGTCTCAGCTGATGAGGCACGCCGAGGCACTCTCAAGCGCGAGGAATTTGAATGCGAACTCGTCTTCCGTGGACTCATTGGTATCTACGACCCTCCGCGACCCGAGTCTCGACCCAGCGTCTTCAAGTGCCACCAGGCAGGCATCCGCGTGCATATGCTCACGGGAGATCATCCCGAGACGGCCCGCACCATCGCTACTGAGGTCGGCATCCTGCCCAGCCGAATCGAACTCCTACGACAAGATATTGCCCAGGGTATCGTCATGACGGCCTCGGAATTCGACCGCCTTTCCGACGAACAGATCGACCAGCTCTCAGAGCTGCCCCTCGTGGTCGCCCGGTGCGCTCCCTCTACTAAAGTCCGCATGATAGATGCTCTTCACCGCCGCGGGCGGTACGTTGCCATGACCGGCGACGGCGTCAACGACAGCCCCAGTCTCCACCGCGCAGACGTCGGCATCGCTATGGGTCTTGGAGGAAGTGATGTGGCCAAATCCGCTTCGGACATTGTTCTCAGCGATGACAACTTTGCCAGCATCCTCAACGCCGTTGAGGAGGGACGCCGCATCTTCGACAACGTCCAAAAGTTCATGCTCCACGTCCTCGCCGCCAACGTTGCCTTTGTCACCACGCTCCTCATTGGCCTCGCCTACAAGGACGAGAGCGGTATTTCCATCTTCCAGATCACCCCCATAGAGATTCTCTTCATGCTTCTCGTTGCTGGTGCCTTTACCGAGACCGGTCTCGGCTTCGAGTCTGCCTCGCCTGACATTCTCAGGAGGCCACCTCAAAGCGTATGTTTGCCCCTCCCCCCTTTTCCTCCCCAATATCCCGCAAGCCATGCTAACCCACGCCCACAGCTCAAGCACGGTGTCTTTACATTCGAGTTCCTCGCAGATCTGGCCGTGTACGGCCTCATCATGGCCGCCTGCATCATCACCGCCTTCGTCAGCGTCCTCTTCGGCCTGTTTGACGGCCATCTGGGTCACGACTGCAACATCCGCTGGTCCGACTCGTGCAACGGCGTCTTCCGCGCCCGCTCCACCTGCTACACGGCCATGATGTGGATCTTTCTCTTCTTCGCCTGGGAGCTCGTCGACGCCCGCCGCTCCTTCTTCGACGGTATCATCTCGAACACGCGCGCCTGGGCTGGCCGTCTCTGGCGCAACCCCTTCCTCTTCTGGTCTGTTATCATCGGGTTCATCATCGTCTTCCCCACGCTCTACATCCCTGTCCTCGACAAGAGGGTTTTCCTCCACACCGGCATCGATAAGGAGTGGGGCATCGTTTTCGCCGTTAACGTGCTCTTCTTCGCCGGCGCCGAGGCCTGGAAGTGGTCAAAGAGGGTCTACTTGCGCCGTAATAACCTCATGCTCAGGAAGGATGAGACCCTCCGCGAGGAGGACCTTGAGGCTAGAGTGTTTCAAAGGTTCTACCAGGGCGACGAAACCGAGAAATGAGTTGCCATGATACCCACGCATAATAGTAGCCATGTATAGATTGATACCCTGGATATCGACCCAAGTTGTCATAGAATAGAGAAGCAACATTAATATGAAATTACCTTCTGGCGTCGAGCCAGAACTTTGTTACCAAAATCAAGCTTTTCTGTGGTATCATTGTCAGTCTTTGGCTGTTTCCGAAGAACTTCATCGTATTGCAAGCAGCTAGCTTCAGATTTTCCCATAAGTTGACCCTCCCTAAACATCATAGCAGGAATCCAAGCGCTCCTGTGGTGCTAGGCAAATTTATGTTAGAAAGTTGCCCCGGGTGAGCTACTCGAAATGAAGAATATGCTAGCTACAACAGTCCACATGGGCGTTCGACACACCGATTTATCGGTTATCAGCCTCTTCCATTATTACCGTGTCATAGAATTCGTGCTCGTACCAAACATGTCCCAGCCAGGGCCCTGAGGGTATCTAGTCATAGCAACAGGTATCGCGTTTCCTCAACACCAAAACACCAACAATGCGTGAAATCAGAGGAGGAAAATATCTCAGATGTCGTCAAGTTCTTCCTCAAGGAAACCCAGGAAAGATGAGCCAGGATGCGAGTCCCCACAGCACGGGCAGATGTCACCATCTGAGTCCACATCCGATGCCTCATAGCCAGTGTAGCGAGAAAACTGAACCCAAGATCGCTTTGGGGAATCGCGGGAGACAGGAACTAGTTTCCAAATGACAACATCGTCAGACCGCGTCGACTCTGGGTGGCCGACCTCCTCAGGAGCGGAGGGCATAACTCCGATCTTGGTGTGACCCCGGCTGAAAATGGTATCGGGACTCATATCAAAATCAGAGTCCGACTCATCGCCCCGATCCTTCCACGCTCTGACAACTCGACTACACCAACTAGGGCCGTCAAGGGAGTGAAGCGATCCTTTCATAGGCTCAAAAAAGGACGCCACACCATCCAGATACAGGCCCTCATCCTTGAGCAAGCCGCTCAATTCGGCGCCAGCCTTCATGCCCGCATCATCGCGGGGCATCCCCGTAACTTGAAGCTCGTTTAGGGTACATCCGAACTCGTGGGAGGTAACGTCGTGGAATTCGGGACCGGAGAACGGTAGGAGGGAGTCGGAGAAATTGACTAAGTCCAGCCGCAAGGACGTCAGAGATGGAAGCAGCTTGGGGCGCGGGACTGATTTCAAGTGAAAAGATGGGTCGTAAGGGGGGCGGAGCGCAGTCAAGAAGTCAACTATTTGAGTCCACGCATAAGATCGGAAGCCGCCGCGGATGAGCGGCATCTCTGTCGGCCGTTGGTGGACCCTTAGCCTGATGTCCTTTTTGAGAGACTTGTGATAGAAACGTTCGAGCTTCTGCTTGCGAACTTGGTCATCGTAGTATCGCGCAATGATGCGGAAAGTGACATGGGTCATATGGTTGCGGTACTCGGGGTTCAATTCTGCAAGGTTTCGAACAGCCTGAGGCGTGGTAAAGATAAAGGTGTTGGAATCCCAAAAGATCTTGGTCCCTTCCTCATGGAGGGCTCTGCAAGTGGCCAAGAAGTGAATCGCGACCTGATTACCTCGAAACTTTTCGATGTCGGTAAGATTGGCAGTGGTGAGAGAAGACAAAGGGTCGATGATGGGATGAGGACTTGTCAGAGCGAATTTGAGAATCCGAAGAATGACTTCCATCGGCAAATGCGGGCGTCCTAGATCCATTGAAGTCATGGATGATCGAGTCTTGCGCCCGTTGGTCTGGCTCAGATGGGCTTGCGCCACGGATGACCAGGGAATGCCATTCTCGCGGAGAATGCGTTTGAGGCGCAGGTTCTCTTCATTCAGAGAACGGTTTGTACGGCGCAGAGGGTTGTTGTAGGTAGCTAAAGCCTGGTCTTCTTTATCACGGCATTCCCAAGCGAGAACGACCTGTTGAAAGTTAGTGCGGGTTTTCGAGACACTTGGACCGGGGATAACGGACCGGGTCTAATGCCATCGCGATAGGCAGCTCTGCTAAGAGAAGATGGGGAAACCTGGGCCTGACGATAGAGATAGGAGAGAAAGGGTGGTTACAATCGAAAACGAAATAAAAAACCCCGATGAATGGTGCGTGGCCGGTTGCGGGTGATCAGTGCGGCACGGGGAGCACAACAGGCGTCGGGAGAGACGGCTCGACAGCGTCGCTGCTGTAATCCTCCTTCCGGAATTGAAGGCTGCGGGACGATCAGATCAATCAGTCTCAAGTCAAATATGGATCACGATACAAGGAGAACGGGGGGTGGGCTTAGACGGAGGCAATGAAAATGAGGGAAGTGAAGAGAAGTTGACGCAGAGAGAGTTGAGGGAGAGAGAAATGGGCGCTGTGGCAGAAGGTAAATTGGTGGAAGGCAGGTAAGAAGGGTGGAAGAAGAAGGAAGGTCGAGACTCTGCACAAACACCTCACCACGGCAGTCACCACCAACGCCCAAGGTGAAAGCGAGGTGAGGCTTGGTTGCTTTGGCTGGAGGTTAGACGAGAAAGAGCAGGCGTTGGATGATCCACTATTACTAGATTTAATGGATGGCCGGTGAGCCTTGGGCTAGGAGGGAATTGCCGCCAGAAACTCTGGCTTCAGCGCAGAGTGAGAGAGATACTTGGACGCAATACTGCCCGAGTGGCAAGCGCCACCATCAGTCGCTTGCCGACCCGTCCTGGCAAACAGCCATGATGCGACGGGACTTTCCTGCACACCTCAGTTGGTCGACCTAGGTACTACGTACTACCTTAGGTACTAGGTATTACCTAGTAGTAGTACTAGTAGTATCCATGGCATTGAATGCAAGAGCGAGTGCCCCACATATGAAATAAAATGGCCAACACCGCGAGCCCGTCCACCATGAGGCAAGCAACCCATCCAGAGGGTCCAATTTCAATCACACGCACCGTTTTGAACTCTGTTTAGCTATTAATAGTACTTAAATACTGCAAGAGTATTATAATGACATTCTGAAATATCCTAGCCAGTTGCTACCTACTAAGGTACTAATACTCAGCCCTGTTTATCTTTGAACCCATTTTCTACTTGCTTAGTACCTAGTACTATCAATAGGTACGGTTACTGCTACTAGTATTAGTGCCTGGTACTTACCTACCTAGGTAACGTAGTCCACAACCTCTTTGTCGCTCCACTGGTCACATCTTTCTTTAGCTCCAGCGGCGAAATGCTGCGATGGGTATGTGTGGGCTACCACTTTTCCATCGGCGATTACCTCGATCTCAATGTTTGATCGCAGATTACGAGCCTTTGGGGCTTGAGACACCGACCTGAATGAGAGGCCGTTCTTAGCTGCAATGCACCCCTTTGTTGCCTTACATATTAGACCCCACGCTGACCGGAGTCGCGCCGTGACAACGTTTGACGTCATGACGACTGCTCCTCGTAGTACCAGGTACAGGCGTTTGTTGCCGACTTGACGTTGTTTCAGTAGGTCTATGATGATATAGGTCAGGCGAAGTGAGGTAATCTCATACATACTTTCTTCGGTTAAAAGGAGCCCCGGGCCCTCGCGACTCACGATGTCCCGGCCAACTCTGTTCTGAAGGCCCTCAGAATTAGTAGCCTGTCAAGACAAACAACTCCTCCCATTAATCATGTCCTTTTCCAACACCTCTACTGGCGATAAGCCTGCCGACCCGTATAAGAAGGTCAACGAGGATCACCCCGATCTCGAAACCAAGGTCAATGAGCTGGTCGACTTCATCACAAAGGCCAAGTTTGGGATGATGACTACGCACGAGTCGGCAACCAATAACCTCGTCTCACGATGCATGGCTCTGGCCGCAACTGTATGTGTTACTATGTTGTCCAAATATGACCGCCTACTGATAGCTACAAGGAGACAAACGGCATCGACCTGTTGTTCCATACAAACACCGAGTCTGGAAAAACGAACGACGTCTCGGGCGACCCCCATGTCAACGTTTCTTTCATGAACTCCTCGGGAGAATGGGCCTCAGTGGCTGGGCAGGCCAGCATTGTGACCGATCGATCCCTCGTCAAGAAGCACTATACCCCCGCCCTAAAGGCCTGGCTCGGAGATCTCGGCGACGGGGTACATGATGGTTCAGAGAACGATCCTCGCATCGGCGTTATTCGCGTCAAGATGAACACGGCCACCTATTCAATCCTCTCCAAGAATATATTCACTCGTGCTGCCGAGGTGGCTACTGGTGCCGTCACTGGTAGACCTGCCGCGATCAACCATCTGCGAGAAATCACTGCTGCCGATGTCAAGGAATGGAGGGCTACGCACTAGTATACAGTAATGTGATGGGTTTGGACTGGAACAAATTGCACTAGGTGCATCAAATCGCTGGCGCGGAAATCATGGGGTGTTATGTAGCTTCAATATCAAACCTCACTGTTGGCCGTACTCGGCCTTCCACAATCGGTCCCACTTCTCCTTATCCACCGCGAACTGACGGACAAAGTCATGTTCTAGCTCGTGTGTTCTCCGCCCCAACAACACAAGACTGTGGAGTGGTGGGCCGAGCTCTTCATCAGTCGAGCATAGTTCCTCTAGAGTTCCAGCGACGAATTTCTCCGTCTTTCCTCCCACCCGAGCGGCGCCAATGGCCAAACTATCCCGGGTATAGACACCTTCCTTGCGCTCGTCCTCAATCTCGATCATTTGCTGCGCACATTGTCCAACTGTCATATATCTCGGCGGCTCGTAGATCAGTCTTCCCCTGGCCATGTTCTCGAGGCTCTGTTCCTTGACCTTGATATCGACCAGTACCAGCGTATGCAGACCAATAGATCGGTTCTCTTTTATGCGGTCGTAGAACGAAGCAGGCTTCCAGGAATCCGTGAAGAATACCATGGATACTGTCTGGCCAAAGTTGTACAGCTGCAGCCCGCAGGCGCCGATTCCAGACAGGATGGAGGCATTGGGAATCGTCCGGACGGGAATATTCAGCTCTCGAGCCCGGAGAACAAGGTCGGTGTGAGTTGTTGCCCTGGATACTTGTTAGAAATCAGGCGCCCAGCAGGGATGCGTCTACTACGAACCCGAAGGGATCTCCGACGACGAGGAATGCGACGTCTTCATTCTGGGCGTTTCTCAGGATTTCATCACTGTTCGACTCGACCATCTCGCGGTCGGCAATCGTTATTGAACGTCCATAGTAAGCTTCCTACTGCAAGTCAGCGTTAGCTCTCAGGAAGGTATGCTGTCAATAGGAGGGTTATACCAGGACAGACTGGTTCACCAGTAGGATGCTAGTGTATGCCTCGAGGTAGACCCTTGAAGCAGTCTTGGCGACCTCAAGCCCCTTGACCGTAATGTCCGTCTCGTCCGAGAGACCTAGTCCTACGAGATACAGCATCTTGAAGCCGGTGGTGCAATGGATGGTAATGGGGGAAAATTTCCTCGCTGGTCAACTGCGATGGAAGAAATGCCCCGCGGCGGGGTACTGAGTACCCTTTTAGTGCCCCTGTGCCGCTACAGCTGCAGGACGTCATGGGCAGGCGCTACCTACCCCTGCCTCTCCGACCCATGGAAGACGGCCCAAGTTTTCTAGGCTTGTCCCGTCTCCATTCCATCGCCGCGTCCTTCAATCATCAAACTCTCCAACACCCCGACCATGGCCGACTCCAAGAAGGGCGGCGCGTACGGCGCGCCTGCGGGCGACACCGATTTCCGAAAGAACTGGGACCTGGACGAATACGCCGCCAAGGCCAAGGAGCGCGAGGCCAAGGAGAAGGAGGAGAGCAAGGCGCGCTGGGAGGCCAAGGCCGCGGGCAAGAAATACCACAAGCCGCTGACGGGCGACGAGACGTACACGACGGCGCGACGCAATGTCATCGACCTGACGGCCCAAGTTGGCAAGACACAACTCGTCCCAGCGGGAGCAGGTGTGGGCAAACGCGGGCGCAGCGCGGGCTTCTACTGCGAGTCCTGCGACCTGACGTTCAAGGACAATCTGCAGTTTGTGGAGCATCTCAACACAACACAGCATCTTCTCAACACGGGTCAGACAACTGAAGTGCGACGGGCGACTGCGGAAGAAGTGATTGAGCGGATCAACTACTACGTGCGGCGCAAGGAGGAGCTCGAGAAGGAGAAGGCGACGAGCTTGCACGAGAGGCTGCAGTTGCGCCAAGAAGAAACCGAGAAAGAGGCCGAGGAGAAGAGGAGAAGAAGGAGGGAGGATGCCGCGAAGAAGAAACTGGAAAGAGAGAAGGCGGAGAAGATGAAGACGGAGTATGGCGAAGATGTGCGGATCGAGGGTGAACACGACGAGGAGGACATGATGGCCCAGATGGGGATCACGGCCTTCGGGTCGTCGAAGAAGTAAGCTTAGGAGATCTTGGATGTCGACAACATGATACCCCACAGCTTGGATTTGGATGTTAAAATTGTACACTATTCTCGGATCTGGGGCCTATGAGCTTGTAGCAATATGCAGAGGCGTTTGGGAATGGGAAGCGTTGGTAGTACAGAAGTGCAACAGAAAGCGGTGCATTTCCATGCTAGTGAATATCCTCACTTGAATTGTTTCCTAGGTGCCACTGGAAGCTTCAAAGGCTACTACTACTACTACTATCACGAGCTTCATCTTTCGAACGCACACGGTGGGGGTCTGTTGGCAAATGCTGGTTGCACCCCGCCTTCCTTCCTGACCCCCACCATAACCCGTCTTCTCTAACCTCGTTCCGTCTTGCGACCTTCCGAGACATCCAAGACTTCTCTCTACTCGAGAGCAAGATCCCGAGAGCTTCCCAATTGACTATCCGCCTACCCGCATGCGCTACGTCGTATCGACATTTTGACTAGGTACAATCCCCAGCCGGACCACGCTTGACCGTCACATTCCCGGCACAATGAGTGCGAGCTCCGCAGCTGGGTCGCTGCTTAAGCGCCAACTCAAGGACATACAGACCAGCAAGGATCTCCAGGGCGTTTCATGTGGCCTCGTCAGTGATGACAAACTCTTTGAGTGGGAGGTCATGCTCATGATCAACGACGACTGCAAATACTACGGCGGTAAGGGCTCTCCCTCCACCAGCCATAACCCCAACTCCAACCGCAATCCCCAGGCCCCATCTAGAGCTGTCTCTTTCTAACCATCGTCACTCTAGGAGGCAACTTCCGCGCTATAATGGTCTTCCCGCCGACATATCCGCACATGCCCCCTTCGCTAACCTTCCTCACCCCGATACCCTTCCATCCCAATATATACCCAGACGGCGCCCTCTGCATCTCCATCCTGCACCCGCCCGAGGAGGACTCCACCGGATACGAGCTGGCAGCCGAGCGGTGGAGCCCCGTCCAGAGCCCAGAGACGATTCTCATTAGCACGATAAGCCTGTTCCACGACCCCAACACGGAGAGCCCGGCCAACGTCGAGGCTGCAGTCTTGCTGCGTGAAGAGAGGGAAGGAAAACATAAAGAATTCAGGAAGCGGTGTCGGAAGTGTGTGAGGGAAAGCCTAGGGGAAGATTAAGATATTTGGGGAGAGGGAGAGGGAAGTGCTTCATCAATTATATGCATGGGTCACTCCCACGGCGCAAGTATATTGGATCCAGCAGTTTCTCAATACCACTACGTTCACGAAGGCTCATGCGAGGCCGAACCATCATTCTCTGCTTGTCTAGTCCTCCTCGACAAGGCCAATTATTTTCCCGACAACTCGATCCCACTCCTCATTCCAGCGGAGACTTCCTTCACGAATTGCTCCTTTCTTTAGCCGTGCCAGTTCGGCTGTTCCGCCAACTCCTAGCAACCGCGTCAGGATCTCTGCCAGCTGATCTGCCGTCTCGAAGCCGCAGCCGTTCTGGCCCTCCTTGATCAGCTCCCCGAAGCTCTCGAACGCTGAGTACGCAGCCACAGGGAGTCCTGCGCCAAACATGTCCACCACCTTCATGGGCAGGTCGACCCCAGAGCTCGATTTGTGGAGCGAGACACCGAGGTCGGCGCATGCGAGGAGTGAGGCATAATCGCGAGTCGACAGCCATGCCGTCAGGATGCGGATGCCGGGGAGACGTCCTTGGCCCTCAAGCTCTTGAATCTTGTCAATGTACGCCTGCTTCTGAGGTCCCTTGCCAGTGATGATAGCAATGACCGGCGCAGGGCCGTCGACAGCCGAAGAACTTGCCGAAGCCGGGTCGGCATATTTCATCAGAGCCTCGAGTAGCAGGCCAAAGTCTTCATCGGCAGTCCAGGAGGTACTGCTCACAATCAACCGGACGGTCCCCTCAACGATGTTCTTGGCGTCCTTCTGGGTTTCCGGTAGGCGTGATAGAAACTTCAGTCGATCCTTCGCTGAGGTTATAGGCTGAAATGTCTCGGCGGGTCGGTCATGCAAGGTATACACGGGAGTCTTGACCTTGAACTGTGGGCCCTTGAGTTGACGATTCATGGCATCAGTGACAGCCAAGTTGGCATCTCCCAGACGCCGGCCAAATCCTTTTTCATACCAGCGGTAGAGAGGCACAAGAGGTTTCAGGACAAAAGTTTCTCGAAGCAGGGTGTGTCCGTAGTTGTGCCAGTCAACGAGGACCTTGGTTCCACGGACCCAGGCAACAAACATGGCCACATGGAAAGTTGGTATAGAGGGGGGGTTCTGAGGTTCGTCAGCGACTAACTTGATATTCTGATGAAAACCCACCTACCTGGATTATGATCCACTGCGCAGGCGGAGTCGCGTACATGAGGTTGTAAAAGAGGGTGCAGAACTGATGGATGACTTTGTAGGGGATGGCAAGGAGAGGGAGCGTCCCCCATGCAATCCATTCCGGCTGCGGAGTGAGGGCGTATAGAGAAACATTGGGCTTTCCGATGAGTTCTGGGTGCCGGGCCGTCTCTTTGACGATGTCAGCTTGCCGTCTCCAAACGCTGACGGGCAACACTCACCTTTGTAACCGATGAGGTCAACCTTTCTACCGTGGCTGGCGACACTGATTCCATGGTACTGCATGCGGGGACTGCGGCCAATGTCGCCTACGACTAGGATCTGGATGTGTTCATCCTCTGGTTTCTCTGCTGGGACGTATCGCGTGGGTATGGCACCGCGTGTCTTCCTGACCAGCCAGGCGCCAAAGGTGAAGATATGTCGTAGGGAAAGGATAAACAAGGCACCCGCTAGCACGGAGAGAAGAAATGAGAGCCACATAGTGATGACCCCGAGTGCCAGAGGCACCGATGGCTTTCACAAGGGGCGGTGCTGGGGTGAGGTGAAGTTGGAGCAGAGCTGTGAGACAGGTCGCGAGATGGATTTTGAGTGGCTGCGTGTCCTCCACACCTACGAGTAGACACCTAGCACGAGATCGGGGCGCCACTCTCCCACCAGCTACTGGCAATAAGACATTGGCAGATTCGTCTCGAATTCACCAGCATGCACATTCACCCTTCCGCCATTTTTCATAAGGGTTGATAATAGAACTGTGCGACGAGTCGCCTCAATGCAGTGCGCCGAAACATGGGAGGCACGAAGCCGTCTTGGCCGCGTTTTGGTCCCAGGGAACGTTTCCCGTACAACGCGAGGATTGGCGGGATTACCGGGCGTGGCGGGCGTGGCGGCGGCGGAACGGTTGGCTTATCTGGCCGTTGGAAGTTTTGAGCTGGGCTAATATGTGGTCAGTGCTGAACGAGCGCCTTCGTCAGTCCGTCCGACCTGCAGCCTCAGAGCATCTGATTCAAAAGCCATGCAGGACGGCTGCGGGAATGATGGCGAGTTTCGTTGTGAGACACTATTACGATATTACCAAAGCCCCGGATGTGAGGCGCAGACTCGAGAGCTGCCCAGGTGTTGCCCAAAAAGTACTACCGTATATGGATGGGTACCGTAGATATTACGTAGCATCCGTCAAGGGACCAGTGGACGGCTAGCGTCTTGAGTAGGAGCAGGGGGCGACCTGAGCGAGTGGTATTGGCGGGGAAGAGACGCCAGCTGATGCCCAGTGGGCAGCACCCAAGGCTAAGAGGCAGGTACTAGTACCTACTCGTACTCGCACGCACAGGGGCAAGACGTCCTACTAAGGTCTTGGATCAGCACTCTGTTGTTATGCCGGGTGGACATCCAGTGAAAAGCGGAAGGTAGAGCCGCCAGTCCGCCACCTCCTCAACCCCAATCCTTTGGGTGCCCAGGTGCTCTCCATCTTAACCTGTCTCCTCGTCTCTCTCCATCGATCTTCATCGCCCTTCATCGCTCATCCGGAGCGATCCATCTCTTCTCCTCGTCATCTTGGATATTTCCGGAAAGCCCAACTTCCGTCACCTCACCCCCTATCTTCCCATCGACCCCGTTGGCCATTATCGGCGCTCTCGACTCCACACACTGTCTCTCCTGTTCCACCACTCAAGAGGCCAGCAAGTGAGACGTCCCTGGACAATTCGAACATTTACAATCCGCACGGATACCTATTACTCGCGACCGCGTTTACGACTAAGGGGCATTTGATCTGGAGATTCCAGCCCATGATACCTCAATTGGCCTTGAGGGAGCCTGTGGTTCTCCCATCATAACCCCGACCCTGACTCGGGTGGATCCGACCCCATTCTCTGGCTACTACATTCCAGTTCTTTATCATGGCCTCATCATATGCGCTTCCCTCCTCTGCGCTGCCCCATGCGCACCAGCACCACATGCATTCGCACGCGCACTCGCAGTCCCAGTCGTCAGTCAAATCATGGAAGTCGTCCATGTCCAACGGCGGTCTTCACTCGCATCCTGAAGACGAAGGCTCGGACCATGAGCACAGCTACCCGCATTCACGACCCTACGCACACGGCCGGACGAGCTCGCATGCTTCGAATGCCTCGAATACTAGTGCCTCACTCTCGAGCCGCAAAGCGCCGCCGCAGGCCCTAGACACGATGAACGGATGGATGAGGGAGACAACCGCAGGCGGGAAGAGTGTCATAACACCCCTGACGGAGACCATCCCAACGCCGTTATATTCGCCCTCGAAGCCACACTATCATCAGCCCGGTCATCACCACCATCACAGTCACGATCATGCTCATACGCACGATCACAATCACGACCACGCCCATACCCACGACCACGACCATCACGGGCACCACGACCATCACGGGCACCACGACCATCACGGGCACCACGACCATCACGGGCACCACGACCATCACGACCACGATCACAGCGCCGAGAGGTCTATGTTCACGAGGATGTTGCTTCCATATACTGCTCCTTATCCCCTCATCCACGCAATCATGACCGAGAAAGACTCGAGACGAATATTCTATTTTATGGGGTATGTTGGGCATTGGACCGCACTCAGGGCTACTTGCTAATGATATTTCGAACAGGCTGAACTTCTGTTTCATGACTGTTCAGGCGTTTTACGGATATGTGACCGATTCTCTGGGCCTTCTCAGTGACAGCATCCACATGTTCTTCGACTGCGTTGCGCTGCTCGTCGGGCTCCTGGCAGCCGTGATGAGCAAGTGGCCACCTAGCCAGAGATTTCCTTATGGTTTTGGCAAGATTGAGACCCTGAGCGGCTTTGCCAACGGCATCCTCCTGATGTAAGGAGGCACGACGGAACTTTGTTATTTGGATCGTCGGTCACTGACTTCTTCTAGGCTTCTTAGCGTGGAGATTGCTTTCGAGGCATTTGAGCGACTCTGGGAAGGTGCCCAAACGAAACGACTCACTGAGCTGTTGATTGTGAGCACTCTTGGACTGTTGGTCAACCTGGTGGGCATGGCAGCCTTTGGCCACCACCACCATCACGGCCATGACCATTCTCATGGGCATGACCACGGGCATGGCCACGGGCACTCTCATGAAAAGCAGGATGGTGGGTGTGGCGGACATGGAGGGCATGGCCACGATAACGAGAACATGCATGGCATCTATCTGCACGTGTTGGCGGACACACTTGGCAGCGCATCGGTCATTGTCTCAACCATATTGACGAGCTTCTGGGGCTGGGCTGGTTGGGACCCGTTGGCGTCCTGCCTGATCGCCGCGCTCATTTTACTGTCGTCACGACCCCTGGTCGTGTCTTCGGCGAAGCGACTGCTGCTCGGCGTGCCCGAGGACACGGAGTATAACCTGCGCAATACGCTGGGTGGCATCCTGCAGCAACGCGGCGTGGTGAGCTACGCCGCACCCAAGTTCTGGATGGATGACCGCAGTGGTGGGGACGCCGGGGACAAGCTCCTCGGAGTGGTTCACGTTGTCGCCTCGAAAACAGCTGCGCTCGATGATGTGCGGGACCGAGTGAATGATTATCTCGTCAAAGAGGGCGTCTCGGCCGTGATACAAGTGGAAAGGGAGGGGGACAACTCGTGCTGGTGTGGACGAGGTCGGGGCTCGATGAACGCGCCTCCGACGCCGAGGCCCTTTTAAATCGGGGGTGATGGCAGGGATGAGAACAAGTCGGCTGCGGCAGCCGAAAGTTGGATATGCTTTGGGAAGCAGCTAGAAGTGTTTGATTTTTTTGCGAGCTCCTGCGAGGCGGGGGGTAATCGGGCGAGCATATATGTATATGGTTGTTATTTATTACTGGGGGTGGGTTGACGGAAGTGGCACGCATGGAATATTTTGCATATGGGTGGATTTGGTTTTGGATACACATGTTGCTAAGGGTGCTGTTACTGTACATAGTTTGGAGGCGCGGTATATTATGACGATACCCTTCTGATGATGGGATTTCACATGTCAGAGCTTCCCACTTGCAGTGTGCAGTGTGTGCACTAGTAGTACCCAGTTCCAGAGACGTGGGTCGGATGGAATTTCAGAGTCGTGCTGCCAGGCCGGGGTCCCGGAGAGGACATGCGCACTGGGACTTGGTCGTATGAGCACCGCAGGTAAGGTACTTGTGTTAGTAGTAGTAGTAGCACCTACTAGTACTCCGTAGTGGTTTCTACTATAGATTACACAGACGACGGAGATTCCAAATGTGTAGATTACCATGTACGCGTACTTGGCACGGGCCCCAGCATATTCTCCAGAGCCGCACTAGCCGACAGCCTCAAGAGTTGCGTCACGGGCTCGCAGGAAATGGGAAGCTGCAACAATGGCAGCCTCTGCCCTCGACATAGTACAGGTATCCGTACTCCGTGCAAGTTAGCACTATAGTAGCCTCGAGATTGGCTGTTCCAACTTCCGACTTCCGACATGGGCCCGCGGGGATCCTCGGCCGGCAATTCGCGGGGGAACATGGGGGCATTGGGGGGTGCGGGCGGGAGGCTTGCTTGGGCTATGGCGGCCCAGCAGCGCCCACTGAAAGACTGAAACAGCCAGGAGTCAGCAGACGGTGAACCAATCTATTATGGCTCACTGGCTGGCAGCGGCTGCTGGGCCCCGCCATCGCCCACACAGCAAACAGCCGAAGCCGAGGCTCTCAGTCTTGCTGCACACGCTAAGGCTGTGTGCTACTCGTACAGTGACGGAGGAGCCCTCGAGGCGGGCGATCTCTCCCAGGGGGTCACGGTTGGAGAAACTTTCTTGTCCCCTTCTCCAACTCGGCTTATCTTTCTCACGGAATCGTACACGCGTGCTTTTGACATCCCATTGCCTGCGTTCTGTCGGCCCTTCTTGCCAGTTTTTCCCCCTTTGTCTTGGGACTCGTGCACGTTCGCGCCGTCGCTGAGGAGAGACTGCAACCTTGCTCGACCTGAAGCATCGAAGCATCGCCATCGGCTTGTGACGTAGCGGTAGCGGCCAGGGTAGCTGCATCTCCTGCGCACACGGTCAGCAACTGCGGGAGCTGTTTCCTGCGAGAGAATTTCTCAACGACTTGCAACACCGAGCGGTTCAGTCCATTGGAGCACTCAAGTTAGACTACAAGCATCTCTTTCGAGCGACACTCAGCCGAGCACAGCGCATCACCGTCACCCACACCTCTCTCATCACCACCACCATCGCCGTCTCACCCACCGCCAACTCACCCGCTTCCCTCCGACCGAAACCACCACCACCACCACCACCACCACCTCAGGTCCTATAACGCTCCCTAAACCTCCCATCCCCCCCTTGGTTTTACCCTCTTGTCCTCTCCCCCCCCTCGCCTCTTCTCAAATCACACTCCCAGCCCTCACAATGTCCACATCAAACGCCCCTGCGCCCACCGCCGAGGCGGTCGTCGACAAGCTGCCTCCCAAGCCCTCCAAGGACGAGGCCAAGAATGCCTTCGCCTCCCAGATCCGCGCCCTCGGAGCCGGCGGCTTCGGTGGCATCTGCGCCGTCGTCGTCGGCCACCCCTTTGACCTCGTCAAGGTCCGCCTCCAGACCGCCGAGCGGGGCGTCTACTCCTCCGCCATGGACGTTGTCAAGAAGAGCATCGCCCGCGATGGCCTGCGCCGCGGGCTGTACGCCGGCGTGAGCGCGCCCCTCGTCGGTGTGACGCCCATGTGTACGTGCCTCCCCTCCTCACCACCACAGGTACCCGTGGCCCCCTTGCTGACACAGGCCCCTCAGTCGCCGTCTCCTTCTGGGGCTACGATCTCGGCAAGCAGATCGTCTCGGGCATCTCCACCGTCGGCCCCGACGGCCTCACCATCGGGCAGACCTCGGCCGCGGGCTTCTTCTCGGCCATCCCCATGACGGCCATCACCGCGCCCTTTGAGCGCGTCAAGGTCATCCTGCAGGTCCAGGGCCAGAAGAAGCTGGGCCCCGGCGAGAAGCCCAAGTACAACGGCGGCCTCGACGTCGTGCGCCAGCTGTACCGCGAGGGCGGCCTGCGCAGCGTCTTCCGCGGGAGCGCCGCCACCCTCGCGCGCGACGGGCCCGGCTCCGCCGCCTACTTCGCCGCCTACGAGTACATCAAGCGCGAGATGAGCCCCAAGGACCCGCACACGGGCAAGCCCACCGGCGACCTGAGCCTCATGGCCGTCACCTGCGCGGGCGCCGCCGCCGGCATCGCCATGTGGATCCCCGTCTTCCCCGTCGACACGGTCAAGTCGCGCCTGCAGACGGCCGAGGGCAACGTCACCATCGGCGGCGTCATCCGCGAGCTGTACGGCAAGGGCGGGCTCAGGGCCTTCTTCCCGGGCTTCGGCCCCGCCCTGTCGAGGGCTGTCCCCGCCAACGCCGCCACCTTCCTGGGCGTCGAGCTGGCGCACCAGGCCATGAACAAGACCTTCGGCACGCTGAACAAGGACGACTAGAAGGGGGATATAGAAGGCCATTTTGTGATATGGGGGATGGGTGCAGAGTTGCTGTCTTTTGCGATAGACCGGGGTCGATTTCATGCATAGTAGAACTGAAGAAGCATGCATACCGTATATATACGTCTTCCTGCTTTGGGACCAAGGCAACTAGGTATATAGATAAAAAAAATGTGATTCACGAAATCCTTTTATTCCACAGGCCCCATATCCGGGCAATATGCTAAACATCGCTGAATTGCTGGACAAAGTAGTTCCATAGCAGCTATTATTAATGGTTGTCGATCCCTTCTTCAACCCCCTTTTTCTTTCGAGTCGCCCGCTGATGCGATAAAGATATGTATATGCGGGTTTC
This sequence comes from Amphichorda felina, assembly GCA_016490725.1. NCBI lineage: Eukaryota > Fungi > Ascomycota > Sordariomycetes > Hypocreales > Bionectriaceae > Amphichorda > Amphichorda felina. The sequence goes on along the minus strand of JAEMHR010000002.1, from coordinate 500,108 downwards.
TTCCCGCTTATGAAGAAATAATCATGATCGCTTCATGTAGAAAATTCACAATAGATGCCAACATTCCTGGTCATCGGTTCTGCTCGTTAACCGTCCAACGCCGCTTAGTATGGCTCGTGTCGCGGTTTCGCTCCGCCTCACCAGGTGGCCTCGGCTGGCCCCATAGACCACCCAGCCCATCCCCGAGCTGAGGAATGGGCACCTCCTCCGACGTTTTACCCCCTCCCCAGTTGGTCTGCAGCTTTATGGAGCCCGGGAATATCGGTCCATTGGAGGACGGGCTAAATAACAGCCCAGGTCTCTCCCCGGGCGCCCCAGATGCCACCGGTTCATCCTGGGCACTCTGCTTCTTGAGGCGCTTCTGGTCAAAATCGGGGAAATTGTAGTCGTCCTTGTCCGAGTCACCAGAGCCATCGTCCATGAGCCTAAGCGAGGAGGGCGTCGGCGCCCAAAGGCCAAGCGATGGGGGCCCTGAGCTTCCCGGCACGGAGCCACTTGTAACTCCACTGTTGTTACTGGAGTTAGAGAGGATCCCAATCGAGGACACAGCCGACTGTTTAGGTCCCGCCTTTGATGACCCCGACTCTCGCCGCTCCGACGCTCCCATCATCGCTGGGTTGGCGGATGTGCTGCGGCTTCCGGGCATGGAGGGAGGGTCCGAGTACGTGAAGGGACCCAGGCTCGGCCCAAGAGAGCTGCTCAGGGCCGGCGTACGACCTCGAGCACCATGATTCCCTCCGCTCTTAACGTTAGCTGCGGAAGAGGACCTCGATGACACAGGTGTAGAGCCGGTAGAGCGGAGGTGTTCTGTGCTCGCCGAAAGCTTAATATCGTAGAGCTTGTCCACGGGGACGAGGGGTGGAGTCCCAGGGTCTCTGCCCTTCTCAGCCTCCCGCAATAGGCCATAGTCGACATCCGTCTTCCGAGACGCCATGGTGATGGAGGCGATTCCCACATCCATGAGAACTGGCTGATGGGTGATGGCTCCAATCAAGGCATTGCATCCTGCACCATGGGAAACGATGATGACGACCGTCTCAACCTCTTCATCCTCGGCGGGGGTCATCTGCGCCTCATCGACTCCCCGATTCGGAGCCATTGACAGCATTCTCTCTGGTGATTCCGCATCGGCATACCAGTTGAGCATTTTTTTCAAGCCTCCCCTAAACCGCTTGTGCATGGCCGTCCATTCCTCGCCCAGGGTACCATTATCTCCGAATTCTAGCGGCGCTCTCGTCGAGTCCCATTGGTAGTCGACCGCCAAACATTCGTCCCTGGCGTGAGCGACAAAGCCATCAGGTATCTTGCCCGCACTTGAGACTGCATAGGTCGGCCGTGGAGCTCCATAGCTCTTCTTCTCTCCTGCCTGGCCGGGAAGTGCTGTGGACATGGATGAGGTACCAAATGCGCCCTCAGCGCCAGCGGCCTGGGAAGGCGTACGGTCTGGCGACCCGCTCCACAGAGACCCCTTACGCGAAGGCTGGGGGGCAGCAGAGAAATCCGTGTACACGCTGTAGTCCTCGCGCTTCAGGAGATCGGCCTTGGCGGTGCCGAGCATCAGAGACGAGCTAGGAGGGGGTGTAATATTCTCGAAATATTCGTCGCACAACCATTCGCCCAGGAAGGAGTCCAGACGAAGTATGGAGGAGCGGAAGTTGTTCTTGGGTTTGCCCGCAGGCGTCGGGACGGAGATGAGGAGGTCGGAGGGATGGAGAGAGGACTCGGGCGACGCCTGAGCAAGGCCAGAGCTTATACCGATCGAGGTCTGTATGCATCTCAGGAAAGGGGAGCTATGGATGACCACCTTGAACCGCCGACGCTTGCGCCCTGGGTTGGAAGCACCGCGCGACGACTCGGCCTCGGTTTTGGCCAGCTCAAGGTAGTTGCTAATCTGGTTGCCGACCTGCCTGGCTTGTAGCCAGCCGCCGTAGGTCAGGGGAGGGTCGTACGGGGTTGGCGACGTGAGGTGCCATTTCTTGTCGGCTGCGTCCAGACGATTGCCATGCCTAAGGAAAGGGCCGTTAGCAATATGTTGCGCGGCGGCGCCCAGGTTCTTCCGAGCTTTACGAACCTGACGACAAAGAGGAGAGAGGGCAGACCAGCCATGTTGGTCGCTGGCAAGAGCGACAGCTTTGACAAGCTGTCAGCCCCTCGAGGGATGGCAGGGGGTTATTCGCCTGGAGAATGGTCGCAATGCTTGTGCTCGCACAAAGCACCGGTCGCGGGAGTCGGAGAGGGCTGCAGGCAGACGGGGATCGGCAGGCAAGCTGGGATGACTCCGTCCAGGCCGGAGAGCAACAGCAGAACGGGCCAGCCAGCGACTGCTCGCCGCGATGACGGGCTGGCAGCGCGAGGACTTGTGGTTGTAAGACGGTGTCGTCAAGGGTAAATCAAAGGAGAGGAATGCGCGTCGTGTGATGAGATGGGCTGATATCCACTGGCAATGTTAAAGCTTGGAGAAGGAGACGAGGGCGGGGGGTGGTCAGATCAGGATGTGAGGTCAGGCAGGCAGCGGAGTAGCACAGGGTCCCTGGACTTTCTACAGCAGGGGTACGTTGGTGGGTCGTCGTGGCTGTATTTTATGCATATCGCGGCTGGGAGCTTTTTGGAATGCGCGAGCGCGACGAACGGGGGGCTGTTGAGAGTGACTAGAGGGGTATTTTCCTCATGATCACGGAATCGAATATGTGAGAAGCTGCAGAAGGCAGCCAGAAGCAAGACAAGCGCCTGTTAAGGCGAGAGGTTTCGCGGGTAAGTGTGGTAGTACTCCGTAGTAACACAGTACTCGTACATAGGATGGCGCCAGTGCGACATTCCGCTTCTACCAAAATGGGGAAAAGGGCACAACCAAGTCTGGTGACGTTCCAGTCACACGGTGGGAAGAGTCTTGTCGCGAGCACGCCCACAACGGCGACTGGCGAGCATGTGATTGTGCAATCAACGTTTTATTAGTCACCATTGTCTCGCGGGGTTAGCAGCGGCTTGGTGCCCGATCCGGGCCTGTACCTACGAGTATTGCCTACGAGTACTGCAGTGCCTGCAAAGTTCAAGCTCCGACTCTCCGATGTCCTCGCCAACAGCAACTGCGAGACGCCGAAGGCTACGAGACCATTGCTGCATGTCCCCATTCATTCTCCCCTCTTCCACCATCCCACGTGCGCGCTTTACCAGGGTCCTACCTCCCGCTGCGTTTCACGTTACGCGCATACATATCTCCGTTTTTGCTCCGGTGCGGTTCGGCACTGCCTAGTACTGCTACGTAGTGCTGAGAATAGAAATCATACATAATACGGATACTACTAGAAGAATGCTGGCCCGTCCATCGGGAGTCGGGCGGTCGGCGGTGGGACGACGTGATCGACCGACTCCTCCCATTGTCCCCATTCTCCAAGACAGCCCGTAAGCCGACGACGACCAAGTATCGAGCGTGAGCTCCGTATTCGCAGGGTAACCAGAATAATTATCATTTTGGATAACACCTCGCCATTTTCACCCTTTGGCCAAACATAAAGGCGATGGAACTCGCATTGCGCAGTGGTCAAAGCTATGGGCTTCCATAGGTAGGTACATGTGTGGGAAGTGACGCAGGCTGGAAATTGTTAGTGCCAGGGGGGCTCACCACCACAGCCACAGTGACAAACTCCCGGATTTGTAAGCCCAGGACATCGCTCCTGCTACCTCCCTAACAACAATCCTGGAACACAGCGTGGTTCAACCACAAGCGCATCGCCATGCCCTTGTTGGCATCACGTTCCTAACCTCGCGGCTTGTTGCAACACCACTGAACTAACCCCCAACCAACGCGCTAAGATACCGCCCGCCATGCTACCAAGCATGCGCCTCGTGGCCCTCGTGGCCACAGCCCTGCTCGGCATCGCCCTTGCTGAACACACGAGCAACTGGGCAGTCTTGGTTGGCACCTCGCGCTTCTGGTTCAACTACCGCCACATGGCCAACGTCTTGGCCATGTACCGCACTGTCAAGCGCCTAGGAATCCCCGACTCCCAGATCATCCTCATGCTACCCGACGATATGGCCTGCAACCCCCGAAACTCGTTCCCTGGCACCGTCTACAGCAATTCCGACCGCGCCGTCGATCTTTACGGAGACAACATCGAGGTGGACTACCGCGGCTATGAGGTCACTGTCGAGAACTTCATCCGTCTACTTACCGACCGCGTTGGCCCCGAGATGCCCCGGAGCAAGCGTCTACTCACTGACGACCGGAGCAACATTCTGGTTTACATGACGGGGCATGGTGGCGATGAGTTCCTCAAGTTTCAGGATGCAGAGGAAATAGGCGCGTGGGATCTGGCGGATGCTTTTGAGCAGATGTGGGAGAAGAAGAGGTCCGTAAAGCTTCCCTATTCCACCGACTCCTGGCGCCCCCGCTGACCCTCCACAGGTACCACGAGATCTTCTTCATGATCGATACCTGCCAAGCAAACACCATGTTTAGCAGGCTCTACTCTCCCAACATCATTGCCACAGGCTCCTCCGAGATCGACCAGTCGTCGTACTCCCACCATGCCGACAGCGACGTTGGTGTCGCCGTCATCGACCGATTCACGTACTACAACCTCGAATTTCTTGAGTCCCAAGTCAAGGACATCAACAGCCAAAAGACACTAGGAGACCTGTTTGACAGCTACGACATCAGCAAGATCCACTCGAACCCAGGCATGCGCTACGACCTGTTCCCGGGCGGTGACGACGCCGCCCGCAGCCGGCTGATCACCGACTTCTTTGGAAACATCCAGAACGTTGAGGTTGACCGCACAGGCGATTCGAAACTAGACGAGGAGCTCCTCGAACTCAGCAAGACGATTACCATGCTGCGCAAGAAGGCGGACGAGCAAGAGGCTGCCGGCAACCACACCGCCGCCAGCATGCCCGCCAGCGTGCCCGCCAGCGTGCCCACACAGGCCGCCAAGAAGATCCAGGGGGCTACCGCTTTGACGGATGACAGCTGGTGGACCAAGAAGATCATCGGTGCCACAGCTCTAGCCGGTTGTGTGGCGCTATGGGGTCTAGGGTCGTTCTTGGAATCATAAGCGATGAATTGATGCCGCAGCCAACATGCAACATTTTATGACCCTGTGATGGCGAACCCTTAGAATGCTCGGACCAGAAACGGTATATATGTACCATTCCCAGGTCATCCACACCCAGCCAAAGCACCCGTCGATTACCATTATGACCCACAGGCTCAGAGAGCGGTCGTGGTATCAACCCGGAAGAAGTAAACTAGCCCCACACAAACCTGCGAACGTGAGGGCATCGTGGATAGGAAACCGGTGAAAGGAAATACCAGAGCCCCAAAGAATAGAAAGGGGACCATTCCCCTTGGCTCTAGCCTTATTTTGGACTGGAGCATGCCATCTACAGCTCAATGAGCGAGTGTTGTTCTCAATGTCTTAGTCAGCAAGCATTCCGCCTCCAGGCAAGTGATGCTTCACCAAATTCACCTTCAACCAGCCAGCGCCTGCCTAGGTACCTTAGATTTTTTATACAAACATCCAAAGCACATTGCTCCATTCTCAACTACAGCTACTCTCCACTCTCTGTGCGTGACTGTATATGATCGAATGAACTCTAGCGCAATGAGATGACATTTGATCTTGAAATTTTCCGCTGATATCAAGGCTGGTCACGGCCATGTATCGTTCTCAGGTGAGACGGCTGTTTGCCTAAGCCATTAGCCTCAAAGTTCACCACATGTATACCTACTGAACAAACCTCAGATCCGACCGCTCAAATCCCTGCCACTGAGATCGCGCCCACTCACTTCTCACGCGGTCGCCTGGTCCTGCGATGGCGAGCTCGCCGTCGCCACCGACGACACCGTCTACATCTTCTTGCCAGAGTACCCAAGCCCCGGCACCGACAGAGATGCCGCTGTTAAGGACGTGACGCAGAGCCAGTTCTCTCTGTCGCTCAATGCCACAGGCATCTTCCTGCCGCTGCCCCAGGTCAACACGCAGCTTTGCGCCTTTGCCGGCATCCGCCTGCCGCCGCCGGGCACCGAGGACGCCGATGAGGCCGTCAACAGGTCATCCGTGGATGGGTGCCAGGTAACGGGCGCGGGGGGGTCGATATCCCAGGTCATCAGGGTGGAATGGTCGCCCAACGGTCTGGGCGCGAACCGGCGGCCCGTCCTGCTGCTCATGACCACCAACGGCGAGCTGCTGGCGCTGGGCGAGTACACCGACCCTCAGTCGACGGTGGCTTCTGGCCTGCGGGCGAGGAGCACCAAGATGTGGAAGATGCTCTGGGGGCTCGGGGCGGGCATGCCGATCCCCGCTGAGGACCACGAGGGCGCCTATCGGACCATGGACGAGCGCGTCAAGTCCTTTTCGTGGGCGAAAGAGATCTCGCCAGGGAGGGCATTACTCGCTTATATGACGGACGAGGAAGATGTTGTCATTATGAGCGTGCAGTACTTTGCGCGGCCTGGTTCGTCTGCGCAGACTTCCAACGACTTTGTCTGGCAAATCCGCGAGGTGGCTCGATTTGATGCCGCGGGGCCCCATAAGGTGAGTAAAATGCAAGAAACCCGCCCCCCCAGAACTCTAGTCTAACACGTTCCTAGCCAGTTGATGTTATGGATCCCGACTATGTACCTAATGGCACCCCTTTCGCGTTAAAATGGAGTCCTTGGGTGTCTTCGGGCGACTCGCGTATAGCAAGCCTCGCATTCATCTCAAGTAATTACGTTGGTTTCCGCAGGATAGCCATTCAGGGGTACTGGGAAAAGGTTCAAGAACCTACGATAGCTGTGGAGGATTCAGACACGACAGGGATCTGCCTATCCCTCTCCACGGATGCCTTCGTAGAATGGGAGGATACAGTATGTTCGACGCCCAACCCCAGGAAACGTTGCTGACCCGGGCAGGTTTGGGATGAAAGTGGCTCCAAGTTTGCCCGAGGCGTCATCTGCAGTCCCTTTGAGGTGACTCCATTCCAAGTCGATGTCCTTGGAGCATCTCGCCCACCACTGACGGAGCATTCCACACTGGACTGCTCTACGACATACCCCAAACATTGGTCAACGAACCCTATCGCTGGCAAGTACATTTTAACCCTATTTCAAGAGAACAGACCTAATCAAAGCTCCAGGTCTTATCGTCCACCGGGTCGACCCCACCAGCAAACCACCCGCTCCCCTTTATTCCGCAGTAAGGGCCTCTGTCACGGCGACCAACCAGGATTGGTTCGAAACCAACCTCCCACCAACCTCAAGCCTCATACCCCCATGGACTCAGAAGATCAGACAGTCTTCTCAGAGGCTAGTACCGAGGGAGGAAGCACTAGAGGACCCCGATGAGGGTTCGGAATCTGACGAGACGGATGATGAGTTCCAAGAAGAGACCGCGTCTAGCATCAAGGTCCACCCGTACCGCTTCCGGTTCTGGGGGATGGCATCGTCCCCCGGAGACGGCTCGACGGTTTGCCTCATCTCGAAGTACAGCACCCAGCTCCCCAGTCGACGAGGTTTCTCCAGGCTGCTCTTCGGAGCCTGCTCCACCGAGCAGCAAAATGCTGCCGAGAACCAAGCATTACCAGCAAATGACAGCCTTACCACGGAAGGACAGATGTGGGAGTGGATGTACGGGGGTGGGGGCCAGGTCCCCGGCGCGACAATACCAGAGACGGCAGTCATCACGAATCTCGAGTCCCCGTTGCAGACCTTCTTCAAGGACGTAAAGGCCCAGCAAAAATGCGCCTTCTGTGACCAGGAGCTCCAGAACGACGGCACGGAGGCTAGATGCCCCGAAAACCACACATTCGGTATGTTCAACGGCCCCTCTCCCCCCTTTCCCCCTCCAGCTGGTGCGTCTATTTAGTAGGGAGTGTCTAACATTTCGGTGCCTTAGCTGCCTGCTCCTCTTCGGGCCTCGCGATTCTGGCCCCTGGAGTGTCTCGAGTGTGCGCTGTGTGCCAGCGGCGATGTCTCAAGGAAGCAGAGCTGAGGAAGCTTGCAGCCGAGTATGTCGGGCCAGACCAAACTATACCGTCCTCCGGAGAATTGTGTGGTGGCTGCGGAGGCAAGTTTGTTGCATGAGCGGTAAATGTGGGTAGATACCAGACTCGAGAAGGAAACGGGATACTGCCTGCTGTACGTTATCTGAGTTGACATAATTGCCATGGTGCTCTAACTCGGTGGTATTACTTGCCTATTGGCACCTTCACAAGATGGCTATTGAACTCATAGCAACTCTACAAGCACTCCAAAGACTGCGTGGGCTTTCGAATGATCTCCATTCCTGCATCTGCTCTAGACACTACTGCTACTTCGTCTCTGTCATCAACTTTCGCTAGCGATCATATCCGACGGAGCTGTTTCGTGTCCCCCCGCCGTGTCCTTGTGACACCACGTGCTCTTGGGGGATTGACCCCCTTTCTTATACCACACCAACTGACGTACATTGTGAAGCGAAGTCCGAGGAATAAACGAGCGACTAGCGCCAGACTGACAAGCCATGTACACGATGTCAAGTTTGATCCCCTCCCAGGAGGAGTGAAGCTCTCGGTCATTTGCCAGGTTACCCTAGCTTGGCACATACATGTGTCATGTATACCCAAAGAGTTTGAAAGCGGAAAGAAGTTGCCGCAGTCGGCAAATAAAGAATAATGGATCAGCGAGCGTGAAGAAATCCCCATCCAAGGCGCCAAAAAGAACTCCCTCCCCAAATATTGCCCGAGATAAACCAATGAGGTGCACTACCCCCGCGCTCTTCACAGCGAACAAAACGTAAAAACGCCTTTTACCCATATATCAGAATTATTGCACAGGCACCCAGTGTCGCAGATGCCAATTATGATTAATCAACGGATGCAAACCTCCGGATCCTCACATCGCCATGCCAGGTGGAGGGGCAGAAGGGGCAGGTCTCGCCCCGGGGTTCATGGGGCTGGGGCCGTGGCTCTTGCTGCCGGCGCGCGCCCGTCCGGCGGGTTGCCCTTGGGCTCTCGGTCCGGGTGACTGAGCACGACCCGACGCGGGGCTCATTGGCCGGCCCATCGGAGACTGTGTGCGGTACGCACCGGGTGAGGATGGCCGATCTTGGGGCGTCATAGGGCGTTGCCCAGATCCGGGTTGGTATGCCCCCCGAGCTGCCCCCTGAGGGTTCACAGGGGGGCCGCGAGCACCACCCTGAGCGGGTCTCGGCTTGACCGGGCGAGTTGAAAGGCAAGTCCGGGGTACGACGCCTTGTCGGGACCTGTCCAGTCTAATGCACAGTGCCTAGAGAGGGATTAGCTTAACTTTCTTGTTAAAAGAGGGATGGGTTGGTTCTTCACTCACCCATCCATCGTCATATTCGTGGAGAAGCCGGACAAGCTCGCCGGCCTTTAGCTCCATTTCGTCTTCCAAGCTGGGCGTGAAGTCGAGTTGCACACGATGAACGGAAGTATTCTTGGGGCCACCAGCGGCAGCAATAGCGGCAGCACCACTCGACGGCGCTCCAGACCCACCTCCGGGGGCATAGGAGGACATGCTGAACTCGGTCCCTGCCGGGCTGGGGGGTCCCCTCGACTCGGGCAACGTGTAGTCAACGTTCTTAGTTCCGTGCCCACGCATAGATGTCTGGCGACCAAGAGCAAGGGGCTTCGTGTTCCTATCAGGTGTGGGAGGGGCGTTGCGTGAATGCATGCTGTGTTCCTCCGTGATGGGCGACGCAGCACGCTCTGCCTGGTTGCCGAACGGATTCGAAGGGTGAGTACTCTGGCTAGTGCCTGGGCGGCCAAAAGGTGAGGGGCTTGGCGAGGGACGCCCAGGTCCCATGGAGAAGCCAAGGTCACGACTGTTGCGCTTATCAGAGTTGTTGAAGTTGGGGAAGAACTGGGTAACAGGCCGGAGGCTCAGGCGCGGAGTCTTGCTCCGATCTTTCATCGGCGGAGGCGGGGCAGCTCCCACGGGGGTGAACTTCTCCTCGCCACGTTCCACTCCCCCCTTCCTGCCCTTGCGTCGGGTAAAGGCAAAGTAGATGATGAGACCAATGAGTAGAATACCGCCCAGGGCACCGAAGGCGATACCGGCCTTGACGCCTGCACTGGTGTCGTCACCTCCGGAATCATCGTCATCGGAGGGTTTATCAGAATCCTTGGTCGGGGCGCTGGTAGGGGCCGTCATGGTTCTGTCGCCGACAATGTTATCCGTGGGCGCCATGGTAGCTTCTCCAGTGGCTTTGGCGATCTCTGTACCGAGGGCACCAGTCCGAGTGGGCTCTGAGATTGCTGTAGGTACCGCATTGTTGCTGCCGCCCCCATTTTGCGGTGATTTCTTGACCAGTTCTACTGTCAGGTCCTCATTTGCCCCTTCGGCATCTTGGGGAGGGTTGACGCCGTCAATAATGTCGCCAACGGTGTCCACAAGGCCCCGCTGGGCATGTACGTGCCTGTGTGATAAAGGCATCTTTACGCAATGCGCGTTCGCTCGCGTTCGTATTTACCGCGTATCTGGCGTTGAGGGGAATTGATGCCAGGAACTTGCGATTCGTCGTTGAAGGGAACGATAAGGGTGAGATAAAGGCGGTCCAATAGAGGGATGGCGATTCGAGAAAGGAATGATTGCTGTTGTTGGACCAGATGCCAAACGAGTGCTTAAGCCCCTTGGGCCAGGTCAAAGATCCTGTGGTGACGGGTGTTCGACGTGTTACCGACGTGTGACTGAATTTCGTCCAACGGAGGAGGCGTCGAGGTGGAGGAAATGGCGGCGTAGAAAGGAATGGACGAACTGATACCAACGCGCACAAAGAGACTCCCTCGTTCAGGCAGAACCTAGCGCATCATGTGTCTGGCGACAAGCAAGCAGTCCTTTGTGCGGTTTTAGGGCAGCTCAACCCGATTGAAGGTGGTGGTGATTGCGAGAGAAGGGGAGGTGGGCGGATAGGTAGGAAGCGGAGAGAGATGAGTACCACGACTAGTGTAGGCGGGAGGGGAGGTACCTGCGTCGTACCTTGCGCAAGCGGGTGGGCGAACCCACCAACATCGAATCTGAGCGAGCTCATCCCTATCGAGTATTAGGTGTCTTGGGCCCTTAGCTGGGCAGGTACCCTGTAATACCTACCTCGTTTGGGCGCTTTGGGCACCGCGCTTGCCAGAGTGTCGTGCCGCTTGCCTGTCTGAGCTTATGCACGGAGATTTGTGTGATTGTGGGCTGACAGGCGTCACAGGCTATGCACAATCCAGGCACAAGGGCGCCAAGGTGGGCTGACAGGCGCGATCCGCAGTACCTGCACCGCCTTGTGCAGCACTTGTGCGGGATGTGCCTGGTGTTCCCGAGAGTGTAACGTGCACAATCCTCCCAGACAATCCAAGCGATGGGACTCGAGGGGAAATGCGTGCTTGGCGCTGCCGCTTGGGCCAATGGCGCGGCGCGGGACGACCAGGGGAGCTTGGCGTCCGTGCAATATGCATGGGATTGCCAGGATTGCCAGGATTGGCCAGGATTGCATGCGAATTCTTATGCAGGAGTTCCCCAGACAGTTGTTTGCCCGGCGATCGTAATTTCGTGGCTGGTGTCTGACGTCGACAGCCCGGCTGGGGCTTACGCCATCCAAGTTGGGACGATACGGATACCAAATATGGGGTGCAGATGACCAGTAGTAATAATATTACAGTGATACACATCAAGACCGTATTATATATGCGACTAAAATCATCGGAAGAGTTGGAAATATTCCAAATTGCCGTGTATATATATATATACACGGCAGAAGAAGAAATGACGCTACCCTAGCGTCCGTGCGCCAACGCTCATCTCCACACTTTTCTCCCACGTCAAAGTCCGCTTTTATATCCGCGTCCCGAGCTTGAAGAAACTCCTCTATCTCTTGGATAATAATAGTAGTCTTTTCCAATGAGAGACAATCCAGCAGGGGCATTCCCCTATAAGAAGCATCAAGCAGCCAAGACCGGTTTTCCACCCAGTTATGAACCTCCTTGCTCAAGCAGGAGTCGGTGAGAAAATCCTCCCAGTCAATGTCGGGATCCTCAACAACGGCCTTCATATCCGATGCAACCGAGACGATCTACGCTGGAGAAGCTCGGTCGGAAACTAGAGAAGATAGGTGCGCCACAAAAAAAAATAGCGATCATTCAAGCCGCTGGACCACAAGAGCTGGTGAAGACGATGGGTCTGCACTCGTACAGATCATCCACCATAAGCCTGGTGACAGAAGTGCCGGAGAGCCCAAGCCTATCCGGATTGGGCGGAATCTTACCAACAACCAATCACTTGTACCACAAAAGAACCCGACAAAAATCATTAACATGCCCCCTACGAATAGGAGATTGATACCTACCCTGTGACGCTGTCCTATGTATCCATGGTCGATGATGTTATGCACCGCCAGGCTCCCGTGTAAGACGGAGAACAGCATGGTTTTATCTACAGAAAGATAGCAAGGTGCTGTATCTGTTAGGGATGGTATTGTATTTGCTAGTTGGCCCCCGTGTCCTTGTACTAATACTTGCGCGATCGTCATCACAAGCCCAGTCAGTACTAAGTCTGTGGCCCTAAAGGAGCCAAGATAAATGCAATGCTACTAAGAGCTACCTCTTCAGGCCAATGCCAACCTCAGATTCATATCCCCCGCCACTCCCGCCGGCGGCGATGTTACTATATAACTGATCTGTCGTGCTCCTGACCTAATGGCTGCGGTTGGCCGTAATTACGAGTAGCCATGGTCTGTTCAGCCTTGTGTTAGCACAGATTGCCCGTGCATGTACGAAGCACCTACGAGGACGAATACTCCATCTAGTTTCCTTCCTGGCGTGATGGATAAACAGCTGTCATCGTATTCATCGCCCCTTGACATCGCGCATCTTCCTGGCACACTTTCGCAAAACTACTTGCCCACATCCGATGCAATCATGAAGGACAAGATCTTCCGCCATGCCAGTTTCAATCTCGACGCTCTTCTTGCCCTTGCTGGAAAGCTTTGAGGCCGATCATGCATGTGTGACGCATCAGAGCCGCCCAAATCCGGGGGCCTAAACTGCGCTATTTTTGTCTCCTTTGATGATGGAATTGACTAGGTGTTTCGTTCCCCGCGCACCGGTCTGTCTATAGTCATCACCGACGAATCGGTCTCCAAGTTGCTTGTGAGAGAAGCATCTACTTTGAAATATTTGAAAGCTCATAGCTCCATTCTAGTCTCGGAAGTTTACTCTTATAGGTGGGGCCTGCATCGTAGAAACATGTAGCTTCTGGTTAACCGCTGACCATCGCAGTGTCTCCAAGGACAATGACGTTGGGGTTCCGTGGATTCTTCACAGTAAGGTCACTGGCCGCACTCTATCTGAATACGGCTAGGCTGAAGTTTTCCGTGAAACGTCTGGATATAAGCTGCCTTGGCCACTGATCCCTCTTTCGCATCAGGACCGACAGAATATCATGCGTAAGCATGGGCCTATCATGGCCTGCCTACTAGAGATTCGCTTTGAGCAGATCAGTTCTATCTTGTAAGATTGCCACGGTAGTTTTTTATCGGGGAATACCTCTCTCCGTTACTTTTCTAGCAATGGAGAGACTCAGTTTAAAGAAAAATGGATAGAGGCTCCTCTTTCGAAGAAGGAAAGCAACCGAGCTCTCTTATCTCAGCGTTCACTTCTTCATGAGCTTACCCTAATACCTCACGCCTTTTTCGCCTTGATTTCCGATTCTCTCGATTATCCCACCTGGGATAGCTGAGAAGCGGTAGGACGATGAAATGACTTTATAGCCGTCGGCAGCAAGACAGAGGAGCAGCCAGAGTTGGCTTTCCCACTGTATAGCAGGCCAGTTCCTAGACGATACGATCCCTCGCCTTTCTTCTACGGCAAGTGACGGTTTCACTCTATCACACCCAGAACCTCATCTTGAAAATATATTTGTCGATGAAAATTTCAATATCACATGCATCATTGATTAGAGTTCTGCAACATCAGGCTCTGTCACCGAGTTATAGCTACCCTAGAACTAGAGGGGTCAACACCGCCGCCACCCAGGCCAGATTGATGCCTTCAGGCCATCCTTTGACCCAGCAGCCACAAAGATCAACCTTGATGACTGGGAGAGAGCCGAGGGTATTTGGTGTTCCCCTCAATTAGTCCATCTACTTTCCAAGCAAGATTGCATTCTGCTCAGATCATTGTACGAACTTGTGTACAGCGTGGAGGGCGAGGTGGCTGGCTCCTACTACGGCGTCCCAATCCAACCAATTTCGCACGCCTTCGCGCTGCACGTAATATCCATTCTCTTCAGAGTCTGTTCCTTGGCCTGCATCTCTACACGGCTGGGAAACAGTAACCCATGTACTAAGACGATGTCGACCTTGAAACAACACAAATTCAGCTCCAATTTGAATGGCTTCCCCAGTTGCATCTTGAATCTGTGAAAGGTTAATAGTTTTGATCCAACTAGGAAGTCATGAGGTGCTGCTAACAAACCGGTGCAATGTACTGCCACCAACACACCTAACATAGGTACCTAGATTCACACCACCGACACCGGATAAACTGGGTAGCCTAACCTGGGCCATATAGGCGCAGTGGAGTGAGGGCAACTATGCGCCATTTAGTGATCAATGAATAAATCTTGATGTTATCTATCGAGACCATGCGCAAAGTTTGCCATGTCAGTTCATTGTCTTTAGTGAAATACAGCATACTAAAGTGCCTGGGCTATAAAGTTGTCAGCGCTTAACGCTGTGCGCGCAGACGATGGATCGCTGTGTGATGTCACGCAGTTAGATATACCAAGTGGTTCAGTTGATACCAAAAACTGACCAGTTAGAAAACTGCCACTCTGCTCTATGATTATAGTAACGGGGACTAGAAAATACGCGGTCATTACGCCGTCCATCTCTGTGATATACAATGGCCAGTCTGTACGGGCTCATTGCAACTTTGGAAGACTGGGGGAGTTCCTACTCAACTCTTTAGTAGTAGTCGAGTTCAAATCGAATTCATCCAAAGTTACCTATGTGATAATACAAGACCCAAGTGCCCAATACTACTGCGCCAGAAGGTGATACCACAAACGACTCTGGCCTCATCCAGATCTGTACAACTCCACTGCTGCAAGCATTCCCAGAGCTTTCGCGGATTAATATATGCGTTAATGGGCCTGCGGCCGACGACACGTGAATATTTCTAGCCAGCGGCAATCCTGAATAGCCTATCATTAGTCCTAATTGCAAGAGGAGCTCTCGGGTAAGCGGCACAAGCATTGATGTCGCACGGATTGAAGTGCTGAGTGAGTGAGATCAATCGTCAATTACATCGTCCTCAGGAGTCGAGAGTCGAGAGTCTAGACCGACCAGCGCAGAACAGCACGTGGTGGTTTTGCGGTGAGCTGGTGCCTGTAGTTGAACAAGATTCCAATAGTTCTAGTCCCTAGAGGGTAAGGGAGACGACTGAACATAGGCGGGTAGTGCTTACATACCTCACCATGAGTAGCATGACTATTGACTGTAGTGTCTACTATTAATAAGTAATAGTATTATGTCTTAGTAAGGTATGACGGGATACTGCGCCTCTTATGGTATGAAGCCTTGAGAGCTTAACATAATCTTGTTTGGAGCGATGGTCAAGATGTAGAACAGAGCCCGCAAGTTACCAGTGAGGTTTTTTGATCCCGCCAAACCGTTAAATCTTATCTCCAGGGACGTTGGCTACGCCGCGCCCGGAGCTGTAGAAAAAATACTTGTAATCAAATTAATTATGTATCTCAGATATGCAAGAGGCCATCTGTCTGTGAGAGCTGGACAATTGCTATCCATGTGTTGCAGATTCGATAACTAGTACGGAAGAGCTAATTATAGCCAAGATATGCGCATCCATTCCCCCGGAAGCCGCAGAGCAGAGGCCTCTGTTAGCTGCATTGCTAGCATATTGTTGACACATGCCGTCATGGTCTGGGGTATGTTTCCAGACTGGGCTCGTGGCAGCTGTTTACGTCCGATAGCATGTCAACACCCCAGCTTTGCCCAACACCTATTCCTCGCGTAGAACACACACCTGATGATCACATCTAACATCTGTTGCAAGCTTTTCTACAAGATTGCTGGGCAGTGAAAACAGTCATTAGCCAAGGTAGGAAGAAGATCTGTTCAAGCTTGCAAAGAGATGCTAGGCAAGAGCTGAGCCGTTGACATGCTATCGGCATAAGAACAGCTCTTGCGGCCCTGTTGAATCACACCCCTCAAGCCTGTAGGTATTGTCGGATGACGTCTGGTAGCTAATTATATTCCCACCCTAGGCATCTTGGCCTTCGGTTCTTTTGGCCTCGAACAGGTGCTGGCACATCTGACCAAGAGGCAATGCAGGATGAAAATAGAACACTCTTATACAAGACCAAGCGGTCAAAGAAGTCTATAAAATGACCACAGAGCCCGGCCACAGAAGAGAATGTCTTCTCATCACCAAGCTCAAGATATCTCACAAAGCTGCTCTCATCTCTCAGCTTCTCCCCAAGTCCCTTCCATCTTCACAGTCTGTTTCAAACAATCAAAATGGTTCACGCCAAGTTCATCATCTCGGCCGCCTTTGCCCTGGGTGCCTGGGCCCTGCCTCGGAGTACCGTCAAGAACACCAAACGCTGCACCTTCAACGACGGCGTTGGGGATGTTGGCTGGTAAGTGTCGACCCGCCCATGTTGGCGTTGGTATCGCTCGTGAGCGGAACTGACGCCATGGCAATATACAGCGATTCCTGGAGCATCATTTTCGGCGACGACAGCATTCTTGGTGCAAAGTCGGCAGTGGCCATTTACGGAGATGGCTTCAAGATTGAGCGAGGCCTCAACTGCGACGTCGGCGACGGTTGGGACAGCTTCTCTGGAGGCGGCCTCCACTGGTCGGTCGAGATTCACCCCGGGAACGCATGCAAAGACCCGAGCATTGGAGGAGACGATTACGACAACCTCTGGATCAAGTACGCCAACCAGTTCATCAACGTCCCCACCGACACCCGCTGCGGCCCGGTGTACTACGGGAACAAGGGCCGCCGCTGCATTGTCCCCCTTGATCCTTGATTTCCTTCTTCTTCCTCTTCTTCCTCTCTCACTGCGGAGTTGTTGGTGGGACGGGAAACCACCTCCTCGGTGTTCTTCAATAGCCGCGATCTAATGGAGAAGCACTTATTTCTTAGCAGAAGGGAGTCGGCGACCAAGTTGACTGCTTGGCTGAGAAGTAGCGATATGGCACTCGAGGGGAGATAGAAACAGAGAATAGAGAAATCAGCCAGTCTAATAAGCCATGAAGGAAAGGACCAACATTCAATCAATTCTTATACAAAGAGATCATGAACGCTTCTTCTCGTGATCTACTATGTAGGCTTGAGGTGCAACACCGTGACCAGCAACTTGTGGGGATAAGAAACAGATCCTGAACCCGCATGGAAGTGAGCCCCTGCTTTGCAGCACAGGAGTCGAGAAAATCCCCTCCTTTCAAAGGTCCCATCCACCGTGTTGGCGATCTAGAGTATAACAATCAGATAATCTACACTTCTCTACATGTCGAAAATGCTCAATCCGCCGTCTAGGTATGCTCTATGCCAACGCTCCAAGTATCTACCGCGTAGAATTTAAACCAGAAAAAAACCCACCCACTCGTGCTCACATCGAATCCTCATACTGCCGGCTCCTCGTCTTGGTCCAGCTATCCTTCTCGGGCTTGCCCCCCTTCTCCTCCAGCCCCATACCCCTCTCCACCCACTCCTTGCTCTCCATGTGGCTCAGGCGGCTCAGCGCGCGCGCAAAGGCAAAGGCCTCCTCCTCGCCGGCGAACAGGTCCGTCTTCTTGAGCTTCTCGACGCTGCTCTCGACGTCGCCCATCATGCCGCCCACGACCTCGTCCACGTCGTCCTTCCTGCCGCCCGCCGAGTCCTTGGGGTTGTGCTTCATGAGGCTCTCGGCGATCTCGTCGCGCGTGACGAACAGCTCCGACAGGGGCCGCTCCGTCGTGAGCACCAGCTTGGCGTTGCCCTCATACACGGCGTCGATGAAGGTGATGAATCGGCGGGCCAGGTCGCGCTGCTGGATGTTCATGCCGGGGACGTCGGTGACGATGAAGGCGTCGTAGTGCCGCACCAGCTCGAGGTAGTCGGCGGCCGACTTGGGCTGGCGGATCAGCTCGTCAAAGGTGAACCAGGCACAGCGCCCGCTCACGCGCGGCACGAGGATGTCGCGGCCCCAGACCTTCTGGGTCTCCGACTGCGGCTCGGGGCTGTCCGGGTCGCCGAGGAAGCGAAACCACTTCTCGGCGTGGGACTGGGCGTGCGAGTCGAGCGCGGTGTGGTAGACGTCTGACGGCGGGCGGGGGATCTTGCGGTAATCGGTCGGCGAGTCGAGGTTGATGACGTGCAGGCGGGTCTTGAGAAGCTGGATGGCCGGGATAAAGGACTCCCGCTGGATGCCGTTCTTGTACAGCTCATCGGGGTGGCGGTTCGACGTCGTCACCAGAACAACACCATGCGACATCAGCGACTCTAATAACCTGCCAATTCGGTCAGCCAGGGCGCATTGGAGCTCAGACTTGAAGATGCCCACTCACCTCCTCAGAATCATGGCGTCGGCCACATCAGTGCACTGAAACTCGTCAAAGCACAGCACATTGCCGCCGTCGGCAATGTCGGCAGCCACAAACGGCACGGCGTCGACATCGGTGCCATACTCCATCTTGAGCTTGTGCAGGCGGCGGTGGACATCCTGCATGAAGTTGTGGAAATGTATGCGGGTCTTGGTGCGGACCGACGGGGGCAGGGTGTCGTAGAAGAGGTCCATGAGCATGGTCTTGCCGCTGCCGACATCGCCGTAGAGGTACAGGCCGCGCGGGAGGTTGGTGGGTATGTCGCCAATGGCGCTGGCGGCAGGTTTGCCAGAGCCGAAGAGGGAGGAGAATACAGACTTCTTGGCCGGCTTGAGGAGGTCTGGGCTCGGGTGGACGACCGGGGGCGCATGGTAGTCTCGTAGTTCGTCGTGGAGGTGCTGGAGGTTCTCGATGATGCCTGCCGCGGTGTAAGTAGAGGGGTTCCCGCTTGTACGCTAACGGGCCATGTCTCACCTCGCTGGTGCTTGTCGTTCTTCAGCAGGCCCTGCTCAACCCGTCTGTCATATTCCTGCAGTGGACCCAGCACATCCCCGGTCTGCGTGGCCTTTGTCGTCAGGGTCCGCGGCTTGAGGTGCCATGACGAGGCATCTAGCGGGCTGTAAGCGGTTGGGCGCAGAGCGTATTTGCAGCAATGCGGTACAGCAGCGGGGCGTCTGGGAGTCGTCCTCGTGCAATGATATCTGGCGCGACGAGCACAATGGCGGGAATGGCCTCCTGGGGCTGCTGGTGGTGCTGGCGGTGCTGGTCCTGCTGGTGCCCCCGCTCGCGCAACCTTGCGCAGGTGGATGCGCACGCTGGCGCTGGGGCGCATGGTTGCCGGGGCCTCAGAAGCGTGTCGGTGGTCTAGCAGATGGGCGCCGGTCTAGAGGCATAGTAGGAATACGGGTGGCAATGGCAGCGGCAGCAGCAGCGTTCCTCGTCATGCCATGGAGGAGACGTTGGGCGAGTGACGAAATTTGCCCGGAGGTGCTGGGGCGTCGGAGAAGAAGTGGGCAGGCCCATCCATGGATCTGCCAATCCGTCATGTGGCAGAATTCGGGGATTCGGCTTTGCGCCCGCCTAAAGTGCGACACCAGTCGTATCCGTAGCCGTACTCGTGCCGTGCCTGCGGGGGAATACCGAGGCGGCCCCAGCCATTGAACGGCCTAATTCTGGGCTTGACTGAGGTGGCCTCTGATGGGCCAATGGCCACTAATGGCCACTAATACTACGATACTACATACGCATCATGGCCGCCCTTCGGCGTTCAGAACAAGCACCGATGGCTCCACTGGCATCTTGACCTACCTTATTGTTAACATTTTAAACAACAACATCCAGTTTACCTATTGCGCTGCCAATGAGCAAAGAATGTTGGTGAGCTCTCATGTGACATGTTGTCCAATGACTCAGATAATAAGCAACATACCTTGGTCAGTCGATATCAAGGACACTCCAGTTTCCAACAATACACATCTCTCTCACACCCATCTTGAACCGCCCAACACGATTGATTCATCAGGTCCCAAGACCCCCCAGATAGGTCGACTCGTCAAAACAAATGGGTATTAAAGACATTAATATCTAGGGGAGCTCTAGTATCCCAAGCCCCGAACTGACGCTCACCACCTCATTGGTCGCTCTGCCATTATCGATAGTCTGCAGCGCCTACTCTCATACGCAGAAGCTCTCATACCTAGAATTGACCCAGCTTAGGCCATGAAAAAGGCAACACCCACGGCGGTAAGCAGGCTAAGGACGGGGACATGGAACGACCCAGCAGCGTCCTCGCCATCCTCGCCCTTGTCCTTGTCGTCGTCCTTGTCGTTCTTGTCGTCATCCTTGTCATCATCCTTGTCATCATCGTCCTTGCTGTCGTCGTCGCCGTCATCCTTCACGACCTTGCCGCCAAAGGCCTCGCTGCGGGGGGACACGGCGGTGGACTGCTTGGCAGCCTCCTTGCTGTACTTCTCGAGCGTCTGCTTGTCGTCCGGGTTGATGATGCCGACCATGCCCTTGGGGCACTGCTTGTCGACGGACGAGTAGAAGGCGATGGGCTTCGTGTCGTTGATGGTGACGCGGAAGACCTCATCCTGGATACCTGTCAGCTGTCTCTTCCCTACCCCCTCCGTGATAAAAATGCAGTGCCACTCACAGCCTTGTCGTCGTCGGTGTCGATGAAGCCGGAGAAGAAGCTGCCCTCGCTCATGTACTCGAGCGGGCTGCAGGGCCAGTCGTAGGCGCCGGCGACGACGCTGTGGTTGCCGCGCTCAAAGTGGAACTCGACGACGTCGCCCTTGGAGGCCTTGATCTCGTCCGGGTCGAACGAGTCGTCCTCGCCGGCCGTGACCTTGATGGTCTTGGCCTGGCCCAGAGAGGCGAGGGCGAGGGCGGCGGCAGCGGCCAGGAGACCCTTGACGGAAGGCATTGTGTTGGTTTCGTGGGAGCGGTGAGTGCTGCACCCTGAAGAAGAGACGCGATGTATGGATGCAAAAGGGAAAAAGGAAAATCAAAATCAAAAATAAACAAATTGGTGGATGTGGTGATCATATACCCGTTCCATGTGTCTGGGGTAGGAGGTGCCGTAGGCAGGTAGCGCTTACATACTGGATTCGTACCTGGTGGACTCGTACATGGATGATATGATGGGTGCATCAGAAATACGAGACACAGCTCATCGCCGCCAAGAAGACGGGTCGTTTCATTGGGAGGCGCAATGACGCACTGCCTCTGCCATCCGTGCTGGTCCTGATTGGGAAAGAAATCTCACAGGCCATCATCACACTTGAATTTGTTTGCCCGACGATCCTGGTTCTCGACTCAGATTCCTTCAGAAGGGGTTCACGTGGGCGACGACATCATTTATTCACAGGGCAATCAAACACACGACATGTCGACATGTCTCTCTACCTGATTCTCAAATGCCCGGCTGGCTGATTTCTTCGAGTTTTAAATACTAACACTGCGCCGTCGAGCTTGGCACGTACGTAACCCACAGGTCCTTCAAAAAGCGTCCAGCCCCGGACCAACACGTTGGGAGACGACGCCTGATCAATCCCCCTGTTTATGCACGTCGCACCAGTTGGCCAGCACCGTGGACAGGGGCCAAGAGCATATTACACGGCACGATGCCTTACCAACATTCTTGTTGTTTCGGTTGGGCGTGCTCTCGTCAGCTGAGTCCTAGGACCTGGATGTGAGAGACGGCCTTGACGTGGCCAGCCGACGGCTCCCATTGTGATGGAGCCACTAACTTGGACAATACGAGGTATCCATATACGAATACTTAAGTGCAAGGTCGGAGAGAAGAGACCAGTGCTCCCTTTTGGTTGCTATTGAATGCGGCACCTGGAGCAAACACAAGTTTGCCTGGCCTAGCCACCGGGTGCTCCATGGTACAGGTAGTTGGTCGTGCCACAATTGCCCCGTCCTCTCATGATCCTTCAGCCTGGTGGTAGGTTAAATATAGCAGCCGAAATGCCGGCCGGATTTGGACGAAGGGTGGCAGTGCCCAAAGACCCACCTGTTTCTGATCTAGTTTCTCTTCTCAAGCTCTGACTCGGCCACGCGTGTGCCGGACTATTGCATGAGTAGTACGAGGCTCATAGTATCCGTAACAGCACTGCTATCAGGAACAGCAAGCCCCGACATACACTGGAATAAAGGTTGGCCACTCTCTGGCCATGATTGCCTTGGCTACCCTCAACCCGGATGAGCCGTCTCCCCCGGCCCCTCTGCTGGTAAATCCTGCCTCCGATCTCGGGGGCGTCTCCGTTGCGGCGCTCCCGCTCCGATGTGCCCCACAAGTCCCGGATTCCATCGGCGACCTCCGAGTTACTGGCCGTCATCTGCCCCAAGGTGGTTCCCCTTGTTCCCCGAGGGGGAAACTCCACCAATGGTCACTCCAGTCCCCCGGCGTCTTGGGCTCTCCCGGCCAGATACTTGTCCAAATATCCTTGATCCCAGCTATGTCCCTAAAGTCATTGCGCATGAGCTCTGTTAAAATATCACGCCTTCTCGGCTCTCCGCCGGCCAACAACCCCGTCTGCTCCGCAACGAGGACGCCGGAACCCGTCTTCCTCACCTGCCAGCATTTTGAAATCCAGTCCAACATCTGATACACACTGAGATGGCCATCCCACGAGGCTTGCACCCTTAGATCCAACCACTCGAGTGCTCCACCATCCATCATTCGGAACAGAGAGCATGCTAGGCTCTCATCAAAGGCACACTGGATCAAGCATTCGCGGAGGCCCTCAAGACACTCACCTTGCTCGTTTTCCAGGTCGAAACTAGGCCCCTCCACTCTAGGGTAGTCCCAGATCAAGAGTTCGAGCATGACATGCTTCAGCCGTGGCATCCGGCCCAGAGCCTGATACAGGGCTATCTCCTCGACCCTGTCACGGCTGCGTATAGTTGTGAATTCTAGGGTCTCAATGCGGGGGCAATGTTCCCGCAGAAGGTCAATCTTTTGTGCCCAGTATAAACTCGACACCACCGGCACACGGGTCCTACCCAACGTCTGGCCGAGTTTGCGAAGCGTCTTCCCATGGTAATCCAAGATGACCCGGAACAGTGGCCCATCCTTCCTCAACGAGCCGGCAATGTAGATACTCTCGAGGGGAGGTAGATTCCGAAAAAGATCAGGCATGATCAGTTTCTTCTCATCCCGAAAATCCTCGAATCCCCCGGAAACGGAGCGGAGAGAACGAAAGGCGCCGCTTTTTGCCATGGAGCATAGCTCCTGTGCCATTTGCACGCTGATGCTGGACCCCACCTCGAGGTTCCGGAGCTGGCTCAAATCCCCGTAGTTCCCCCACGCCTCGAGCACGAGTACGGGTAGAGGATCCCAATAGGTCTCGTAAACTAGGCTGTGCAGCCTGGCTCCCGTCTTTGTTCCTTCTTTGTTCCATGGGAACCTGGGGCTTTGTTTCTGGCCATCAGACGTAGAAAAGGTTCCTGTCCAGTGGAGCAGCCTCAGTTTTGGCGCCAGGCCTCCAAACAAGCCGATGATGGGATCATGGTTGTAGCCTGACGCTGGGCTGTATTTTCCCAAGTTGTCATTGGAAATATAGGCCACGCAGTGGAGATTGGGCGAGGTAACGAGCTCCCATTCATCCGTGTCAATCCGACACTGCAGAGGCCCCTCTGAGTCCTTGCTAAGGCTGCGCAGGTTGAAGTTGTGCATGTGTAGGCGAGTCCGCGGGCAGTGCTGGCGGAGAGCGTCGAGCAAGCAACGCGGCATCTGTTGGGGCGACTCAAACATGAAATCCCTGAGACCCGTCAGAGTCGCGACCAGCTCTGCCAAAGGCGCCCATGTCTCGTCGGCCTCGGGAAAGATATCAGTTGACAAGGAGTGGTCAAGCCTCCACATGCAGGACTCGTCTGAGCGGCGCTCCCGGTCGCTCTTGGTGAGTTTCCTCTGTGCCCTTACTGTGTTCTGCCAGCACCTCCTATCTCGCCCAGTCTCGAACGGCTCGTCGGGATGTTCCAGCGTCCTACCAGTGATTTCCAAGCGTCGGACAAACGCACGGCGTTTGCCAACGGCCAAGGCGTTTTGGAGGCTCTTCACATCGACAATCAGCTGCTCTGGACCTTCCACATTGATGTGGATACTGTCAAATTGGTGCCTCCCGGAAGCCTCATAGCAGGTTTTGCTTGCAAGCGCCAAGGCAATCAAGTCCCGTCGGTCGAAGCCGTCGCAGTCGACGAACTCGCAAATGGACTGTAATATGAGTAGCGGCAGCTGCTCAAGGGGTGAATTTGCCGCCATTATTCGCCGTACGAGAGACCAAGGCCCATCAAATAAGGTACTAGGAGGTAGTATACCTGTATCCGTACCTACTACTAGCAAGTACTACCAATGTAGATGCACATTTATGCGGATAACGAGCTGGGGCAGGAAGTACATGTATCGAGTCACTGACGCACTGCCGGGGGAAGGAGGTGGGCGGGGTTGCCAGGCTACGGTACAACAACCCTGGTTGGTGATCGTGTTCCAAGGAAGAGAGGCCCTGTCAGGGAGATGAACATCTTTACCCTGATCCACAGCTACGTGGAAAATAGGCAGGCTGGATTGTCAATATCGTCAATAGCTTTGACTACCTTATAGATTTGGCCGCTGTTGAAGGCGTAGTTGGGTGTGCATCCCATAATGGCCAGTTGTATCCGTCATCTCTTACTATTGCCGACCACCTCGGTCAGTAATACGGCCGCACATGGGGCCAACGTTTAAAAGTTGCTCATTCAATAATTCCACCCTCAGCCTTACACTATAGGTATGTAATATGCGAAACGCAGTCAATTATCATCACCTTATACCTTATGGCTTCTCTATATATTCTTAATGATGCAGCTGTCTATGATTATAAGCGCTTCCTCTGGTTACAAGGGCTACCAGGGTTTCTGGTGCCTCTAGTTACAAGTATTGCTACGAGGCTGGGCCCTTTGGCTACGAGGACTGCCTCTACCTGTGGCTATGAGGCCATAAATTAAAACTCCAATCGTAGGCAACTTCGATTTCTTATGCTAGACGTATTATGAGATATAGAGATGGTATCGTCGTGATCAAGTCCGATTCGCATATAATAGAGCCTAGAGCAGGGAAGTTCAACATGGAGAAAAAAGCAACTTTTCGAACGCGGCCTAATATGAGACAGTACAGATTATAGTATTCCAATAAGCGATAGTGATATACGGTACGCTATCACGTGTGCGTACTGAGGAAGCCCTTTGTTCGACACGGTTGGGAATAGTATTGTACCATAGAGCCTCGAGCAAGGACAAGCGGAACATTCTGAACAGAAGCTCTGTTCATATCGACACCAAAAATATATATCTGGGGAACCTCCCGGCTCTTTCCTGCTGGCATTGTAATCTGGCCACTTTTGTTGTCTTACTGGAAGTAGACCTGGAATACTTGTTGTTAAGATGGCATCGGAAGTTAACCATAATAACCGAGAGCGGTCCAACTTACCTTGCCAAGACAGACAAATAAACTGGAGGTACTTGCGATCCAGCAGATCTGTAGATACTCCACTCACAACGCTGAGAGAACGACTTCAGGATTTGAAATTCGTTAACAAAGGTAGGTCGCTGCTTCCCTCATGGCTCCAACCGCAACACAGCTATGATCGAGACAGGTCCTTCATCCCCTGCCCCAAGATCACATTCCTCATCGACCGACCGCCCCTGCTGGTCTGCCAGATCTGCCGGGATGCGCGCTTCAGGCTCCGGAGCCCTGCCAACGATGGAACTGTCAATGACACAACCTTCTCGATTCTGCCATGCGGCCACGTCGCCGGTGCCCAGTGTTTAGAAACCTGGTGTTCTGCATATGGTACTTGCCCCTTTTGCCGGCTGGAGCTGCGTTACCCGGAATGTGGCCATCGGGTCCATCCGCGGCACATCACGCATGAGAGCATCCATATCATTCCGCGGACGCTGCCTGACGGAGGGAGGATTTCGGAATCATGTGCCGAGTGCCTTAAAACAAACCTGGTTGCCGAAGCGGATGACAGATTCGCGAGCGCGGCGCACAAGTTCCGGGAGGCGAGGAGGCGGGTGCAGCGAACAGGGGACCCGGGAGATGAGCAGCAGTTGTTAAGGATGAAGGAAGAAGTTGAGGCAGTTATGAAGGATCAAGTTCATCTGCGCTACCTAAGCAGCTTGTTGAGTG
The DNA here is from genome assembly GCA_016490725.1 of Amphichorda felina. Lineage (NCBI taxonomy): Eukaryota > Fungi > Ascomycota > Sordariomycetes > Hypocreales > Bionectriaceae > Amphichorda > Amphichorda felina. The sequence continues at coordinate 473,852 of JAEMHR010000002.1, read as the reverse complement.
CCTGGTAATACTGGTACTTAGTATGTTGAGTCTCCGGTTGGCATGGACATTGGGGACATCTCCCTTATTACCCACTATTTGCCAACTATTAGTAAATAGAACTAGAAACCGGTTAGGAAAATGAGCATTCAGCACTGGTCTCATAAATGTTTGTACAGAGACGCTTGACTGATGCAACCAGTGACTTAATTGTGTGACTCACCAGCCGCCCAGGAGTCGACCTCAACAAACTTGTCCCGACAGTATGCGTGACTTCTTACTCCCCACTTGAGGTCGTTCAACACCAATAGTACGGATGGATTGGTCAACAGTGATAGGAAATTGCCGCGCAATGCTTGGCCAGCTGCCGACAAGGATTGTCGATCGCAAGTGCCATATGGGCCTTTATCCGAGGTCGCAGCGTTGAGGTTCCTTCAAGTTACATGCCTGAAGATAGCCTCTGTGGACTTGTCATTGCTGCTAAAAGAGGCATTCTGACCGAAATCGCCATGTTAATTCTCTTGCGGAAACCGCCAGGTTGGGCTGTGGTATCGTCGCGGTCCAAACTTGCACCAGTCGCTATTACTGCTCGACGAGCCGGCCTTTGCATGTCAACGACTGTCGATTCCGTAACGCCGACAGCCATCCGCTCTATCAGTCACGAACAGACCGAAAAACAGCGACAAGAGGCTGCAGGCAACATATTGGGGGATGCGGTCGCCGCCAAAAGCCCCAGGCATGACTGGACCAGAGAGCAGATTGCGGCCATCTACTACCAACCGTTGATGGAATTGGCCTTTCAATCGGTACGTTGGTACCTTCTGATCGTAAGAACCGATGCTGTGGTCCACTGAAACTAAAACCACATTGCATCTATCAAGGCTCAGGTCCATCGAAAGTTCCACGACCCCGGCGAGGTGCAGCTTTGCACACTCATGAATATCAAGACGGGCGGCTGTACTGAGGACTGCTCTTACTGTGCCCAGTCAACACGGTACCAAAATGGAACAGGGATAGAAGCGAAAAAGGTCGAGACTGTCGAATCTGTACTAGCCGCCGCTCGCACAGCACGCGAAAGAGGGAGCACCCGGTTTTGCATGGGCGCTGCGTGGCGCGACATGCGCGGTCGCAAGAATGCCCTTAAGAACATCAAGGCCATGGTACAGGGGGTTCAGACCATGGGAATGGAAAGCTGTGTGACCCTCGGGATGATTGATGGAGAGCAGGCCAGGGAGCTCAAGGAGGCTGGGTTGACCGCATACAACCACAACGTCGATACGAGCCGCGAGTTCTATCCATCCATCATATCGACTCGCAGCTACGACGAGCGACTCAAGACACTAAGCCATGTGCGTGATGCCGGAATCAACGTCTGCTCAGGCGGTATCCTGGGCCTCGGTGAGACATCCGAGGATCGGATCGGGTTGCTGCACACTGTCTCAACGCTACCTTCGCACCCAGAGAGCTTCCCCGTCAATGCTCTGGTACCAATCAAGGGAACACCTCTCGGAGAGCGGCCGCCTATCGATTTCACGAGTATGCTTAGGACGATTGCGACGGCTCGTATCCTAATGCCCGCTACCATCATCCGTATCGCAGCCGGGCGAAAGACAATGTCGGAAGAGAAGCAGGCACTCTGTTTTATGGCTGGTGCAAATGCCATCTTCACTGGTGAGAAGATGCTGACGACTGAGTGCAACGGTTGGGACGAAGACCACGCCATGCTGGGTCGCTGGGGATTGAGGCCGATGGGGAGTTTCGATAAATCTCCAAAGCCGAAAAAATGATATCAAGGTACATATGAGCAATTGCATTGGGACATGCCACGGAGGACTTGCGTTTGAACAGGTTGAAGGTGGTGGGTGTTGGACGAGGGAGCAAAAAGGGGGAGATCAGACCTACCAAGTCCCGAGATACAGCCACCGACGACATGGAGGCGCGTAGAACCAAATCGAATACAATAAAGTTTGAATAGAAGCAAGTTGGCCGCGCCTGCCGATTTGTTCGATGGAGAAGTTGGTAACGTGCGCGTTGATACCTAATGAGAGGAAGGAACAAACCGCGTAGTGGAAGGAGGGGCGTTGTGTGCTGCCCAGTGCCCACACCCACAGTTACGGTTGGAACCATCACAGACATCCCCATCGACTCAACTCAATATCCTCGTCGTCATGGTTTGTTGTTCTCCATGTTTCGAAAATGGGGGTTACGATGGGCAAGCCAAAGTGTCCAGTACCCCGTGTCTGGTGGCTCTTCGAGAAAGAAAGATCGTGCGCGAATAGGAAGTTGTGAGGACATCCACGCGCGTGGTATGTATGCGTGGGTTACCAAATTGATACGAGTACAAGTCGCTAGCAATGGAGTACTAATCATCAGTATGCTAGGTTCAAGTCGATATCACGGGACAATTTCGGAGCTTCCCTTGTCCATTGGCCCCCATTGACCTCATGGACCACTGTACCCAGGGCTCAATCCAAGCAAAGGATCTAGTAAGATGTCATCTCGCTGACATTTCGAATATTATCGTCGAACTATGCCGACGAGTTACTAATACTAGCCCTCCAGAGATTACACAGAGTAGATGGCTAGATGAGACAAGCATCAGATTTCCACGGACACTTGGGCCTTGACTATTGCGCTGAAGGACTTAAACGTGCTATACGTTAGGTATTGGTCAAGTTGTGTAACATGGTTGGAGGAAAATGCACAGCGAACCCGACAGCTTTTCACTCTGGGTCTATTACGCAAGGCGCACTCGGGATCCAGACGAGCATGGACTGCTATGGGACCCTTGACTCACTCTGATGGCTCTAGTATCCCAGTGGCGTCTAATAATTACTACATAACAGTGGGAACAGGATAGTTACTCGGCCGACGCCCACCCCGTCAACCGGGATCTGCCAGTATGTAAGTCAGAAGACAGACAGCATCAATTTGCGAATCCTTCCGGCAGGCAGGGTTTTTTGATTTTGGCCAGGAGGGACCACCTGCGTGTGTGGCGCAAGCTCAACGTTGGGGAAGCGCCGCCTGCGAGCTTCAGTCCTGTGAAACCTTGGTCCTTGAAGCCTTGGAGCCATACTGTGCGATGAGTACCTACCTACCTCTAGGGCCTAACAATTGAACTCTCTGGTCCCCCTCTCCTGGACCCTTCCCCCAACTGCTGCGCACGGAACGAGGAATCGCCTCCGCTGATCATAACTCTGCAGCTTGCACTCTTTCCATTAGGGCAATTTACACCGGAACTAGGTTATTTATGATTTCGGTCAACCTCTGGATGGATTCAAGATCGACGTCGAGCCTTTGTCCCGCCCCCCCCCCAGGCGGGCCGCAGGCAACCAGGGTCACGTTGCTCCCTAGGGGACCATCAAGAGCGTCCCATCACCGTTGTGACCAAGGCCTTGCTCACAATGGGGGTCTGATTGGCATTTGGGGCTAGGTATTGACCCATCAACATTCCGCAAGGATTGCCCCTTATTAACTGATTACGGTAACAAAGCCCGTTTTTCTCTGTTTGGTTTTCTGTGGACAATGCAGAGTGTTAGCGCAGCGCATCGGTGCGGGCCAGCGGTGTCTAGAACTCTAGATTACCAGCCTTTCCTAAGTTGCTCCCAGCCATCGAGTCCCAAAAAATGGCCCGGCTACCCGTCCGTGGGGAAACCGGAGCAGGAGACCTCGCCTAGTCCGCATGTGGAGGACAGAGTTTGGTCGAACCAAACAGTCGGCTCGAGTTGGAAGGAGAACTAACGCGACTAATCCAACTAACAAACTGATGTGGTGTGGTTTCATGATTCAAGGCGGCCGTTGGGGCCAAACTGACTTTGAGTCTGTTGCAAGTCCCCATAATCGGCGGGATCTATCCGAGACGACCGTTGGAGCTCATTGGGGGGGCGAATAGCCAGCAGCACGACAGACTTGATTACCCAGTTTCTTGCCAGACATGCGGTATCCATGATGCCATGCCGTCCCGACTGGTTGACAGAGTTCGTAACATGGTCCTGGGCTGATGACAGTCATGAGCACGCGCCAGTAGCATGGCTCCCAGGGGCCAGGTCAAACTCGTGGTGGTCTGTGCTTGTGGATGATAATATGCCATGCTTTCGGATCGATAGGTGCCGAAGAAGGGTTTCTTTTTCCTTCCTGCATCCGTCGAGTTTCCAACCCAGAAATCCCAATTGTGGCGAAGCTTTGCCCAACCTTGAATGAGCCGTGGCAAGTTGGCGAATCGCTTCCCCCAAGACAGCAGCCATCTCCCAGGAACTCGGGTAGGCCATGCTACTACGCAAAACTCGACCCAGGTCTGTCCACGGGATTTGGCTATCGAATTGGAAGTTGGCGACATGTCTCCTGGAGGTCTCGAGTTGCGAAGCCGTTGTATGACAGGCCATGAATAAATGAGACTCGAAGCCTACCTAGTGGTCCTTGGTCCTCGACGGCACCAGAGCGCACTGAGCTGGGCAATGGCTGGCCGAGATGGCTTACTGGGTGGTCAAGTGTGGCGCCTTGCCAGCAGGCACTAGGCATGGACCGCCAGACCAGGGCTCGTCCGTCCGTGGGTAAGACGGTGGGTGATGTGACTTACTTCCCACCCTCCTTCGACTAGCGTGGCAAGACGCGATCCCCAATTGGCATTGTCCTGGTGATTCTGGTTCTAGCCTGCTTGTCTGGCCGCTTCTGGGTCTTGGGTATCCGTCTGGTTTCTGTGCTTGCTTTTAACTGCTCTCTCTCTGCCTCTACCTCCAAAGGCTCAAGCTGGGCTGGGCGCTAAATGAGGTTGCTGCCCAGGCCATGCACGAGGTGGATATCTATGTGGATGTGCATATGTATTCGATACATGATATGGTGCATGGATTTGCCGCACGTAGCAAGATCCAGCCCCAAACAACATCCAACCTGTGTCTTCCCGCGTCGACAGTCGCTGTCTCGACTGGCAGATATCTCTGCTCCTCTCCTCCTCTTGCACTCTCTCCTGTTCTAATCGACTAGCAAAGTCCTTTCTATTTTCTCCCGACCTTCCTCTTCTTACTTGCCAGCCTGTGACAGAAAGAGGAACTGTCTGGTGCAGATACATGGATCCGGCAGCGGCGGGGGACTTCGACCAAGACATTGCTCCCTCCTATCATCGACGAACTATCGGATATACCTGGTCAGTGACCGGCGGGTTCTCTCTAAAGTGGATTGACCAACTTCCAAGCTTGCTGCTGTTTGCCAGTCCGTCGTGCCCGTTTCGATGAGAGAAACTTGCCAGCGACATTTTGCCCGCGCGAATCACGTCCATGCTAAATGTCAACGCCTGCAGTAAGTCATTTCAAAGCCTACCCACTCTGTTTCTGTTTCCACCTCTCCGTCTCTTGCTTTTCTGTTCTTCCTCCTTCTCCTCCTCCTTCTCCTACATCCCCCCCGAAAGAAGCTGTTAATCCCTTTGGCCAACACCGAGCCCCTTTCTTCCTTTTGCACTTGTATAGCAAAAGGCAAATCTCGCCCGCATCCGAGACAACCAGAGAAGATCCCGCGCCCGTAAGAGAGAGTATCTCCAGGAGCTCGAGCAACGCCTCAGGACATGTGAGCTCCAGGGTATTGAGGCCTCGGCGGAGGTCCAGATGGCCGCCCGGCGGGTGGCTGAGGAAAACAGGCAGCTCCGCGAACTCCTACACAAGCAGGGCGTCAGCGACGATTACATTGCCCACTACCTCCAGACCACGACAGGCGGCCATCCGGGCGTCGACATGAGCTCCGCGACGGCGGCGGCGGCGGCTGGTGTCGCTGCCGCACCGGCTCAGGGGTTTCCTGGGGTAGCGGGAGCCGGCCCCGGTCCATCGGTCCAGTCTCTGCAGCAACTGCTTGCGCCACGACGACCTGCAAGCCTTGACCCCAATACGCCGTTCCCAATGACCGGACAAGCAAGCCGGGAGGCATCCATAACTAGTGCGTCGACGAGCACCTCCTCTCTGTGGGAGCCGCAGCAACAGGCGATCCCCGCGTACGCTCATCATCAGTCGGTTAACGTGGCACCAGGAGGGATGCCAGGCTCATCTCAGTACTCGACACCGGTCTACTCTACGGAATCCACGCCCCGTATTGATACCTATACCGGACAGCAGACACCACAGCAACAGCAGCCGCAGCAACAGGGTGGTTTTTCGACCCAGCAGATGGCAGGCGATCTATCGGGGGCTTCTGCAAATTACGGTGATCCGAACGCGCCCTTTAACCCAAACCCACGAGATTATGGCCCTCCAGGGGGTTATTGTTGAAGAAGGGTTGAAGTTGGAAAGAGTATCTCAGCACTGATTCGATACAAAACGGCAATCGAGGTTCTGGTTAGGCCTCAAACTGCGCGCCGCGATTTTGGGAGATGGCAAGGACCTGATCCTATCATGGAAATCCGTCTTGGAGCTTCTCAAACGCTGTAGGTTGTTCTTTTCACACTGTCAGGAGGATGGGAAACTAGCCAGGGGGAACGCATAGGCCCGGAGAAGAAGAAAACTGCCGAAAAAGCTTGGTCGAGACGTTTCTTCCACCACGGGTATAGAACAAATGCCATTACCAACTTTCTGTCAAGACTGTTCGAACACTGGGCGACCGATCAATATCTATTCGCGAAAACGAGACCATGCGCCATCGACCCTACCCGTCAGCAGATCGTCGTCATTTATTCCGAAAGACTCATGGTTCGAACTTGACCCCTTTTTCTCGGCTCAAACGGAAACACCCCCGAATACCTACATCGATCATGATAAAGGGTCCTGGTCATAAGACTGGATTTCAACATCCTAGCGGCCTCGGGCCATAACAATGGGTGGCATATGGTTGGCAGGCGCCAGGGTCGTTGGTTCAGTCTGCGGCAGCATCTGTGTCTAGAAGTGACTCAAATATGCCGCACAGAGTCAGGGAAGAGGAGAGGTACAGAAGTGGGAACGTTGCCTCAAGGTCCTGCAGGTTTTACGAATCTCACGGTTCAGCCGATAATAGTTGGCAACCCTGCGTGGGATAGTAAAGTAGGCAAACTCGAATTCTCAACCCGAATTTGCACAGGCAGAGCACCCAACATGAGGCCCCGTTACGATTTCCGTGGCTCTTTCCGTGGCTCCGTGACAGATGAGAAGAAGAGTTACTCAAGGGATGATGATGCGTGGGGAGAATGAAAGGACAAAGGGGCTAGTTTGATCGGTCAAATGGTTAAAGACACACCGCTTGGACCAGGCTTTGGGGAGCCGTTAGTATACTCATTCAGTGGGGAGAATGGCAATGATTCAATGGACCACGGCGCATACCCCAAATAGAATGCTGATAAACTCGCATAATTATGTCCGTGCCATCGGATTCCAAGAAGGCCACAATGGCAATCAATTGCCTTCATTGCCGTTGTTGCCCTCCTTGTCACCGTGCAATCTCTGAATCAGCAAACCTTTTGTCTGCGCAGGCAAACAAAGGGAAAGCAGGACTGACAATGGGGGGAACAACCTATAGCAACAGAAGTCGCAAGTTACAGGTCATGCCGTTGACATATAAACGGCAACAACGACGAACTGCAGTTTCCAAACCACCTGTATCATTCTTGTTCCTTCCTAGACTGTTCTCAATGCTTGTGGAATAGATACCAATTCAAATTCGCAGACTCTGACGCTTCCAGCTTGGTTTGTATAGACAACCCAGAACTCGCCATGCCGGTATGACAAGGGCCTCAGATTCATCACCCCACTACCAAGTTAGCAGAAACTGACTGAACAATCTCAAATCAGCCTCAGAAAAGGCTCAATTGCAAAGGCGCCCAACAAGCCGACGCAAGCAACTCCAAGAAGAGACGCACTGCTGGCCCTGAACGCCCCAACAAGCGTCCCCGCGACAACAACAACCACCACAACAATGTTAGCACGTCGGCGTCCAAGCGGCAGAGGACCGCATATGCTGCTACGCATAATGATACACCCGAAAAAAGACCTGTTCATCGGTCGGCGAGCGTTCAGGGGAGGCCAGCCGAGTGCTCGCGTAGGGGATGGTTGGACGGGAGGAGTGTGATGCTCGTGTCGGCACCGCAGGGAAGGCAGCTGCGTTCCGGGAGAATCATCACCACTCAGGAGATGGAAACAGCTGTACCAAAAAGCAGACGGAGGGGAGAGCCTGCTCAGAGGCAAACACCTCCGCAAGCGCAGAGCCCCTCCCAACCGGGGCCAACCCCTACGAGCCCATCTCGTCCCTCGTCCCTTCCCCGAGAACGCGATCCTCTACAGCCGTCATATACCCCCAAACCCTCAGAATTTCCTCCAGATGACCCTCCAAAAAGTCCTCTGAAACTAAGTAGTGTCACTGGTGCCGCTATTCATGAGACAGTATCCAACTCTGTTGAGCCCCTGAATGCCCCTGAGACCGCCAACACCCCCCGGCCAGCAGACACCGAGAAGACAACAGCCACAGACCAGACTTCAGCTTCTCCCCACTTTCCAATCTCTCCACTGTACATGAGCAACACCCATTCACCAGATTTGCTCTTTTCAGAAGTTGAACTGCCTTCTGACACTGGGGACCCCAACAACGCTTCTTCAACTAATCTGCAGTCCGAAGTTACTCGAGACCAGGAAGCTGTCAAGTCACCCAAGGAGCTAGGAGAAGACGGCGGGATCTCAAGTCCTCAGAGCTCGGAAGTGACAGGGACTTCTGTATCAGAACCAGAGCCACCCACCAAGATTGGGGACATTCAATCCAGATCCAAAACTCCAGAGACTGCCAAGTCCCTTGGGTCCCCAAGGACCACTAGAGGGCCTACCACAAAGACTCCCCCTCCTACTATGGTTCCTAATATCCCTGGCCTTTCGTTTGGCCCAACGCCGCTCTTTACAGCACCAACAGCGGGAGCCCCTCCAATGCCCAGGTCACCATCTTTAGCAGTTGCATCCGGTGGGAACCCCTCTTCCCCACCTGGTGACTCTTCAGGAAGCGAAGGTGGCTCTGACAATCATGACCGTAACAATGACCACAATGACGACCGGGACAGAAAGGTAAGGCAGAACGAGCGAGACGATGAAATGAGTGATCATTGTTCCTCCCCAAACTCGCTGTTTGATGAACCGACTTATCTAGAAAGACGCCAAGAGGATAATAGTGGCTTGGAAGAGGAGATTGAAACAGAGGCCATGGACGGCAATCCATCGAGACAAGAAGCGAGTCCTTCCAATAACATAATGTCTGACGAGCGGTGTCCGGAAGTTGAGGCGCCTCAAGCAGAAAGTTCTGAGCCTCGACAAACACAGAAGGAATCTGCCCATGAATCTAAGAGTCAATCCTTTCTCGACGAGGAAGCGCAAATTCTTGCTGCAATAGCAGCAACGCTGGAGACAGATGACCCTGTCCGGATATTAGAGTATCAGTCTGAGATGGCACAGAGGAATCAGAGCCAGCAGCAACAAGAAAAGGGCGGCGGTAGTATTGAAAACGAGGCCAAGTCCGGCCACAACGAAGACCTTGGCAACAATGATAACGGTCAGAGCAAGAGAAATGCGTTTAGATCTCGATGGGCGACCCCAGAGGCTATCCGCGCCACCGCTAACGCCATGCGCACCATCTCCCAACTCATCGACGCCGCCCCAGACCAGGATCACATTTTCACCCATCACTGCCACGAGTTGAGGCAAGCCCTCCGGCAGACCCCCCCGATCCTCAAAATGCCCAATCCCGGGCAAGGGAGGAACGGCCAAGCCCAGCAGGCCATGGCTGAGTGTATTGAGAGTGAGATGGAGAGTCTGGGGTTCGAAGGGCGTTGTCTCTGCCCCATGGATCTGGCCAATATCAGCCGGGTCACCCTTTTCAGGGCTGCCGCGAGTGCGACCCCGACTCAGGGTGAGGATACCCAGGGGAACGTCTTCTTTGAAGTCTAAGTAAGCACAAGGCGGCTCAGATCATCTCCTGTGTACACTACGAGTATTAATAGTGCGCCAAATCTGATAGAGGCTACTAAGTGGTAGCCGCCAATGAACATATACAAGTCTGAATTCAAAACTCCGTGCTTTCCTGTAGTCCTGCCTATATCCACAAATACTAAATAAAAATCAAGAACTTGACCCCCGAGGTTTTAGCCAATTTACAAAAAGTAGTCTGCCACTGGCTTCTTAGCTGGCATTCCCCTAGAATCTTGCGGCGCAGCTTGGAAGACCCGGTATCGCCTCGCGGGCCCGCTCTTAGCGAATGGCTCACCCTCGACCATGACACCGTCGCCGCCCTCGCTGCGACCAACATCTCCGTTGCTTCGCGAGAAGATGCCAGTGCCCGACTCATCCTCCGACAGCTCCAGCATGGCGGCGACGTTGCCACAGCGGTAGCAATAGTTGGGTGCGGACCAGACAGTGACAATGGAGGCATCAAACATTTCCTTAAAACCCTCCATGACAAGCTGGTGCGCCCGGGCAATGAGGCTGAGGTCATTCCTGTGGTTGAAGACCTTGACAATATCAGCTCCGAACAGGAAACCGGCTCCGCGGGGGGAGAGACCCCAGCCGTCTATCTCATCCGGGTCCGACCATAGGAGATCGCACATGGCGCCCTCGTGCGGCACCTCTTGCTTGCGATCAATCAACCTGATCCTATCAATGGTGTCGATGAGCGGGCTCAGGCCGCCGTGAACACACAAAACCGCGCCCGCCGGATTGCCGATGGAACCACCGCTGTCACCCGACGCGCCGGATCCAGGGGGCCCGGTCCTGTCGCCGCCGGAGACCCCGTTGGGGCTTCTCCCTTGCTCACCCGACCGTTGGTGTGATTGCCGGGGGAAGCGGCTCATGACGTTTCCGCCTTGGTCGCAGACCTCAATCTCGGTCTCCGAGTCGACGGGCTCGATGCTGGACGAGAGGGTGTTTGAAGCACCTAGGACGATGGCTCCCAGCGCGAGATAGTCGAAGGTATCGCAACAATAGCGCCATACGTTCGCGCTGCCGTATTTCCTAATGCATTCATCGTAGAATCCGTAGACAGTCGTGATTTGGCGCGATTCGTGGTTCCCGCGGATCAGGGTCATGCGGTCGGGATATCGGACTTTGAGGCACAGAAGGAGGAGAAAGGTCTCGAGGGAGTAGAATCCACGGTCAACAAAGTCACCTTTTTTGAGAATTAGTGTATGCGTGTATGTGCGTGGGATAGAATGTTGATGAAATGGAAACGTACCCATGAACAAATAGTTTGTGTCCGGGACATCACCGCCAACTCGGAAGAGCTCCATGAGATCATGGTACTGGCCGTGAATATCGCCGCATATCTGGCCATTGTTAGCGATGGGGGGGAATCAGACAACATTTCAATATTTACCGTTACAGGCGCCGTAACGGTGACGACGTTGCCCTCCTCGATCAGGAGCTCTCGCGCCTTGTGGCAGATCTCGCGGACCTGAGCTTCTGGGATGGGTCGGCATGAGCGCAGCTGCGCAATAGCTCTGCGTGAAGAACTGTCAGCTTACCTCGCCCCGTGGTCTAAATGCGACCGTTCTTGAGGCGTCATACCTGTCGAGATCACTCATAGCGGAAGAGGTAGGACAATCGCAACACGTGCAGCACTGAGCGCGACGTGGTGGTCCTCGACGATATTAATCATGCGATATCACAGCATTTCGCAATATTCACCGCGAGTGTAGAGTCAGATATTCTTCTCTGAGTCAGATCAAATAAGCGAAATATCGTATGAGGATGCTGTGTGAAAGGGAAGAAGAAAATATCAACAGTGTGATAGAAAGAGTTGGCTATTACAAGGTTGGGTGGTGGCGCATTGGGGAATTTGGGACGATGCAATGCCCCTCCAAGCAGAGTAGTGGTGGTTGGGGTGACTGGCGGCTCGGGTTTATCGTTTCTCCGAAGCTCTTAGTTGTACCTAACAATCGACCTGGCAGGAGCCTTCCGGGCTGTTGGGAGCTTCCCGACACGACGGTACGTACCTCTCTTTGCCGGAGCTCCGGCATTTTCTAACCTCGTCCAATCCTGGCGCATGCGATTTCAAGCAGCGACATCAGCTCCTTGAGAATTCTCACAGCAAACGGGCAACTCTCCCACCCAGGCCATCCACATCGTGGCGCCTGGAGGATGATTATTTGCGGGAGCTGTGAGTCCCCAATTGATCATTAGTATTATGTCTGGATCCCCGTACTGACATTCAATTGAGCCTGCTAGAATTCTTTTTCGGTCTGGCCCGACATAGCCGACGACACAAGCATCACCCCCCGACCATGCCGCCGCATCTCCACCCGAGGTCCCGAATGACCTCGTCGCTCTTCGCATCGACCGTCGTCGCCTGCTTCTTTGTCGTTGCGCTGCCGCACATGCTGCCGTGCCCGGTCCCCGCCACCAAGTTCGCGGATGGCGACGTGGTTGTCGACGAGAACGGGAGGAGGAGGCGGTTCCGCCGGAGAGAGAGCCCGGAGGAGGTCAAGCAGGGGATTGTGCAGTTCAACGACCCCATAGAGACCGAAGACGCGATACAGAGGGCGAGGAGGGAGTGTCCCGTGCCCAAGCCGGGCGGGATGCTGGGCGAGTGGCTCGGGTTTCACAAGGACGATGGCGACAATGCCAATGCCGGGAGGCGGGTGGATAGGTGACAGGCCATCTCCCGAATCAAAAGTCAAAAAACAACACATAAGCTCATGTCGCGCGGCGCTGTCTGCTTTCGGTCCGTGAGTGCGTTGGGCGCTTCGACAGAGCTCTAACTGTCATCGGCACGAGGCAGAGTCCAGCTACGGAAATCGCCCGGCACTCTGAGGAGGTTGGTCTCCGCCTGGAGCGAATGTGCTGCGACCTGGAATCGGCGTCCTCGCGAACGTCGATCTGACATACCATGCCAGTACTTGGTGATGAGACGGTGAAGGAGTCTAGTTGCTGCCTGAGAATTGCTAGGCCGTTTAGGCCGCCAGGAAACGGGCTCAGTTTCCTTATATCAGATAGATTGGTCAATCTGAGACTGAGGTCGTATTTCACCTGAGACTTCATTCGTATGATACGGGCATCGACTTCACGATGTTGCGCAACAGACCGTTAATGCCTTAAGTGAAGGTCGTTCCGATCCGGCAGTGTCCATGCACTTTACCTTCGGGGAAATCCCAGTTGCCCATAATAGCTCGTAAGTTGTCAAAGTTCAAAGCCATTGGTCACCGAAAGGATTGGTCATGGTCCGTGGAGCGTTACGCCAAGGCTATTGAATCTCCTTACAGCCCAAGATGAACATCCAAGGCGCCATTGGACACTACTCCCTGAATAGCCCGTACCGTACATCTGGCATATTATTAGTAGTATCCGTATTTGCAATTGAAATGCGCCAGCCGCTTGTAGCGGTAACAAAACCACCCCTGTAGCGCGTGAATACGCGTGTTGCGTTGGCAAGTACTATGTACATAGTAAGCGGTTGGCCAAGTTGCCAATGCAAAACAACGATGGTGACACAATGCAAATCATGAGGTACACTTGACAAGTATCGGAATGGATGAGAATGGTGTGCTCACTCAGCTGCGTCTTCATAGTACGAGCGGCCCGAATGGATGTGTAGCGAGATGTATTGCTACCCAGCTGAAGTTCACCGTGGTCATCCATAGGCCAGAGGCACGAAGAGCACACGTAAATCGTCAGCCTCACGAGGTACACACACTCTCGTACTCGTGGGACAGCACATTGAAGCGTCCAGGGGTTGGATTGTTGGACTCTTGTAAGAGAGCGGTGTCGGCTTGGGGCGCCCCAGGGTAAGCGGGGGGATGGGTGGGCTTGGCGCCAAGTCAGCTACTACGAGTACGGCTACCTGAGGTAATAATTCCCATGGCAATTGAGTCGGTAAAGAATGCTCAATTGGCGGTGGTGAGGTGAAATCTTGGATGCGTTGAGTGGGCAGGAAGCATTGTTGACAGAAGGAGCTCCAGCTGCCTGCATCGACATGAGCTGCTGGGGAAGCACACCAGGGCATTGATTCACAGCCACCTCTGAGATCATGTTCATCGTGTTCCGGAGTTTTCGCATCTTTCATGGCACCACAGCCCAATCGTGAGCACGATGAAAATCACTGCCCTCTCCTGACTCCTCCTTTCATTTCAATATCGCGGGGAAAGGGCCTCTAGCTCTCTGCACGTACGCATGTAAGACGCAATAGATCGACGTCATCCTGGAGAGATGAAACTGGACCAACCACCCATCAAGATCGATATCGCTTTCGATTTCGGAGCCAGGAAACAGCCAAACCGTCGCCACCATATCGTCACTCTCCTCGCGGAGCTAGTCTAATCCTACATGTACTCGTATGAAGTACTCATACTACTAACTACTACTTACCTAGGTACCAATATGCAAACCACAACCTTCAAGATTCACGTATGACCTAGCACACGGCATTCGTACCTGACTTAGAGACCGGCCCCTCGTATATCTGAACCAGGGTTGAACACTCTGTGCGACCAGCATCAGCTTGTGGGCTGCACAGAAACAATGCCAGGAGAATTTGTGTCTTGTTGTGGTTCGTTGTCCTATTTGTAGCTTGTACTCCGTACGAGTACAATCTGATGCCTTTGTGGCCTCTGCCTATTATTACCTGTAATTACGGATACTGGATGGTTAATTATGACACTAGATCGGTGTAACCCACCGTTGCGTCCTGTTAGCGTGGCATGATATCACAATTCACCGGCATCGAACAAACTGTTCGAGACCGAGAAAACCGTTCTTGGCTTGTTTCTCAGCCCGAAACATGTCTCTTGTCGCCCAGATTCCCAATGTCGGCACGTTGAACTGCAACGGAATATCTAGACTCCAGCTGCACCAAAAATCTGCAGCCAGCGAACTCAATGTCAACCAACGGTCATCTGGCGGTCTGGTGTTCATCAGAGTTCAGCGTGGGTCAAGCCTCCTAAGCGACCCTGCGACGCCACCCTGTGCTATTTTCATCGCCAGCCTCTGAACTTTTTTGTGCGATGAAAAAGGGGAGCTGGGACTGAACTTCTGAAGTTTGCTACGTCCTCGGCGGCGATGGATGCGCTTGGCTCGTCTAAAACTAATGTGGCCGAAATGCTCACAAAGTCAAAAGCGTAATGGTACGAAGGCACTAGGGAGCTAGTTATTCAGGGCTTGGCTGCGACGATGCCGTGATCAAGGGCAAAGCCGGCCTGGGCTGGGCCCCTTCCTTAGTACGGGTACGGAGGTATGAGTACATAAGTACGTACGAGTAGGTCCCTCAGGGACCGTCCCCACCATCGCCCAGAACGTCCACTGGACGGTGTGGACCACTCCTGGAGATCCGAAGCTAGGACCCTCCAACTTCCCAGGGTTCCATCCGTGGAGGTGCACCGCCCCAGGCTCCATTCAGACCGCCGGCACCGCCCTAGCCTCCCTACCACACTGGTGGCAGTCTGGCACACCCCCTGGACAAGCCTTGAACCCATGACGGCCGAGGCGAGAGGAGCTCCCCTGGCCGCCGCTCCACCTGGGTACCTAGGTGGGGCTCTGCTGGCCTGGGCTGCGGTGCTGCTCGTGTTTCGTCGTCTCGGGGCTTTTGGGTGCCCGGAGTGCGGATGTCTTCGTATAAATCACACAATGCCCCCTCCCTCCAGGTGACGGCCCTCCCACTCTGACCTAACCTCGCCCTTGACCGCGATTTGTGCCCATTCACTCGCTTGACTTGTGCCATTGTGCTATTATTCCCGTCGCCCAATCGGATTGGCGGGTCTCTAGGCTTCCCGGAAGCTGCTCGCGTGCTCTGCTCCTTGTCTGGTACTAGGGGCAACGTACCAATAAGGCAAATAAGGCTCTCGGTGGAAAGGGAATTATCTGCGCCGAAACATGAGAAAGGGCTCTCTGTCTTCTGGATTGAGGACTGGAAGAGTTGCAGAAGCACAGAATGACGGCCAAAATGACCCGCGATAATAAGAAGCTGGTGTTCGACGACGACATGCTGCCCGAGGATAACTACTTCACCTACCGACCCCTCTCAAACCTCCCCACGCCTCCTCCCAGCTCGAGAGAGTCGTCAGCGTCACAGTCGTTGCAGACGGAACTGGACGATGGCGAAATTCTCCAGCCCAAATTTAGAGGTAGCGCTTCCTCATGCGCACCTGCGCTTTCCCATGCCGAGTTGCTGACCTTTGACCCTAGGACCTGCGATTCATCTCGTCAACCTCATTCCCTCGTCCGCTTCCCTAGCCATCGCCTCCATCCCTCTCGTCCAAGCCATCCTCAGCCGAGCCAACCTCCCTCTCGAGACAGTCGCCCTCGCCGTGTGCATCCTCGACAGCCTCGACTCAAGATTTGCCCGCACATGGCGCCTGTCGTGCCCCCTCCGCATGGGCTGCCTATCCACCACCTCCAAACGGCACACGCTGCCCCCGACGCCCCTCGTCCACCAGCAGCTCCACATTGATTCTGTCAATCCGGAGATCATTGTGCTCTCAGCGCTCGTCATCGCCGCCAAGTTCGTCGAGGACCCCCAGGAGTCGACACACTACTACTGCGCCAGCTGGGGGCGATCCGTGTGGTCCGCGGAGCAGCTCAACGTCACGGAGCGCTGCATTATGGAGAGCCTCGGCTACCGCATCATGCCCCTGTACAACGAGGACGTCCTCGCTGATGCCATGGTGGATATGCAGCTGGCCGCCCACCAGCACGACTGGCACCTTCGCCAGCCCTCCCCCCCAGAGAGCGTGTCAGCTACCCCAGGTGCTGAGGACGACTTCGTGCCCTCACACAGTCGCTCCAAGACTATGGCTGCCATTGGAATGGGCGTTCCTCGGATTCCTTTTCACGTTTCTGGGCCTCAGGCATGATGGATATCAGCGCCAAGGGGCGCGTGAGGATGTCTTGTGAGGACGGGTTGCTTTAGTGGGCAACGGTTACCAACAACTGGCTTCCTTTGGACATGCATGGCAGCGGCGTTTCATGATACCTGGGCTGGCTTCCGGGATTGGTGATATTGGTGTTTGTTTGGCAAGGTCATCTTGGTGCTTTTTCTCATACGTTCTGGCGCCCATTTGGTATACTTGCTCCCTCGCCGGGACTTGGTTTGCTTTCCTGGCTTTGGCGATTTTATTGTAGAGGAATTTGGCGTCACA
Source organism: Amphichorda felina (assembly GCA_016490725.1). Classification (NCBI taxonomy): domain Eukaryota; kingdom Fungi; phylum Ascomycota; class Sordariomycetes; order Hypocreales; family Bionectriaceae; genus Amphichorda; species Amphichorda felina. Next base: position 456,835 of record JAEMHR010000002.1, on the reverse strand, counting down.
TTAGGGATTGTTCTTGTGCACGGAAGCGGGATGAACATCTGGCGTTTTCGACAACTTCGGTTTATTGGCGACAGGACAGACCTCTACTCTAGTTCTCTTATAATTCATAATGGCCGTTCGGCTCGTCTTGACATATCTTTTACTCACCACCCCGCCACCTTGTGTGTAGTGTCATCACGGGCTCAGTCTTTGGATCTTCCACTCTTCCTCGCCCTCCTCCCTTTCGTACACAAACCTATCGTGCAGCCGGTTCTCCCTCCCCTGCCAAAACTCAACCCTCGTGGGGACGATCCTCAACCCTCCCCAGAACTCGGGGATGGGGATATCATTTCTGCCCTCGAACCGCTCCTCCACGTCTTTGACCCACCCCTCCAGCTGCGCCCTCCCGTCGTCGCCGTCCGCGTGCCCCTCCTGCGGCTGAAGCACCTGGCTCTGGCGGCTCGCCCAGGCGCCGATCCTGCTGCCGCGCACACGTGTGTCAAAGTACGCCCTGCTCTCCTCGCTGGTCATCCTCGTGGCCGTGCCCTCGACCCTGACCTGGCGCTGCAGCGACTCCCAGAAGAAGAGCAGGCTGGCGTGCGGGTTGGTGCGCAGGTCGGCGGCCTTGCGGCTCGTGCCAAGGTTGGTGTAGACGACGAAGCCGCCCGCGGCGTCGAGCTCCTTGAGGTAGACGACGCGCGAGGAGACGCGGCCTGAGGGGAGCTCGGCGGTGGAAAGAGTGGCGGCCTCCGGGTGAGGGAGGTGCTCCTGGGCTTGGGCGAACCAGGCGTGGAACTGGGGGATGGGGGACGACGGGTCGAGGTCGTCGCGGGTGAGCTTGCCGCGGGTGAACTGCCCGGCCTGGCCGCTAGGAGCTATGGCGTGGTTAGTTGGTTTGCCGAGTCGCTGCGAGTGTTGGCCATGTACACACAGATGAGCTTGGAACGATCTGGGGGCGGATGGAGGGCCATTGCTGTGCTTGTGAACAGGCGTCTAGCCTGGAAGAATCGCATCGACTGGTGTAGATGTCGATGACTACTAGGATGGCTTTTCAGACAGCCCAATCGGCCTCCGTCGACACCTTTGGGCACTGCACGTGACTATGCTATGATGGCTTATGGTCGGAGGCTAAATCCGATGGTAGGCGTAGCAGTGACTATCGGTACTCTACTTAGTACTAGGTATTTGAGTAGTGTACGGATACTATGACAAGTACGAGTACCACTGCCTACGCCGATAGGTTCCCTTCTATCGGTTAAAGTGACGCATAGCTTGGCTGATGACATTGTATTAGCTCAGAAAAAGTAAATAGGGACCACGAGGATTGCCGACAGAGAACGAGCAGGGTGTCGAAAACGGATAGTATCCGCCGCGGAAGGTACTTGTACTAGGAAGATTACGAGGCAGTTCGAGTGGTTCGAGTGGTCAGAGCGAGTCTTCCGCATCGTACGGAGCAGGTACGTATGGCCGCTTTCGATGGCGGGGCGCATGCCAGTCAAAAAGGGCTGTTGATAAAATACAGCAGGTATGACTACCGGAACTAGTATCTACTGCCTACCTTATGATAAAGACCAGGCAGGTACGCTCGACTAAGTATACAAACCTACTGATCTACTATAACAATTAGTATACTCGGACTACGAGAAGACAGTATTCAAGAATATGAACAGGCACAAATGAATTCTACCTATGTATCCGTACTCCGTACGGAGTACACAAATACATATTGACTTAGGTAAACACTTACGTATATCTATGACAGCCAATATCCTCGTGTTGCCTTTTATTTTGGTACCAAACTGCTTGCGGGCATCGGCCACCACCTTGGAAAGTGGGTTGGTGGGGTCCGAGCGGCGGAGTGACGAAAAATCAATTGGGGAAAAAAATGTTTCTACTGGAAAAAACTCGCGAAGTGGCAGTCATCTCAACCGCGACTGACGAGTTAATTGTGGGGTGCCAGAGGCCCAGAGTGGCCAATTTTTGCAGTATTACTTCCGATTCTCGCTCTCCCACTTTTTTTTTTCTCACACTCTTTCCTCCCCATTGATCGTGCCTCAGACCAAGACGGACTGGCACGACTGGCACAGAGGAAGAAACCATGGCAGTCCAACTTAAGCCGCCGTCGTCAGCTCGGCTGGCCAACGACGATGGGCTCATCTGCCTCGAATTGGAAGATGGCTCGACCTACCAGGGCTACAGCTTCGGCGCCAACAAGAGCATCGCCGGAGAGCTCGTCTTCCAGACGGGCATGGTTGGCTACCCCGAATCCGTCACTGATCCCTCCTACCGTGGCCAGATCCTGGTCATCACCTTTCCCCTCGTCGGCAACTATGGTGTCCCCTCGCGGGAGACCATGGACGAGCTGCTGGGCGACCTGCCGGCTCACTTCGAGTCCTCGCAGATCCACATCGCAGGCCTGGTAACCGCCTCATACTGCGGTGAGGACTACTCCCACTTCCTGGCCGCCTCGTCACTGGGCCAGTGGCTCAAGGAGCAGGGCGTCCCCGCCATGTACGGCGTCGACACCAGGGCCTTGACCAAGAAGCTGCGCCAGAAGGGCAGCATGCTGGGCAAGATGCGTGTCGAGAGCAAGACCCTGCCCAACGGAGCCGCAAATGGCCTCGTCGACAGCCACCCTTCGCTCGACTACTTTGATGCAATTGACTGGGTGAACCCGAACGAGAAGAATCTCGTCGCACAGGGTGAGTCCTCTCTCTCCGTGATCCATCGTGCAATAACTGGACGGTTGTGCTCATTCGTTTTCCTGTAGTGTCCGTTAAGGAGCCCAAACTGTACAAGCCACCCCCGTCCGTGGCTCGCAAGCACCCGTCCGGTCGAACGATTCGTGTACTGTGCGTTGATGTTGGAATGAAGTATAATCAGCTGAGGTGCTTCCTCAAGCGTGGCGTCGAGGTCCTGGTCTGCCCTTGGGACCATGACCTGGTCAAGGAGGCCGGCGACCAGTATGACGGTCTCTTCATCTCCAACGGACCCGGTGACCCTGCAGTCCTAGACAAGACTGTTAAGAACATCTCCGCAGCCATGGAGAAGAACAAGACTCCCGTCTTTGGTATCTGCCTGGGCCACCAGCTCCTGGCCCGCGCCTCTGGCGCCAAGACGAAGAAGATGAAGTTCGGAAACCGAGGCCATAACATCCCCTGCACCAGCATGGTCACCGGCAAATGTCACATCACCTCCCAGAACCACGGTTTCGAGGTCGATGCCTCGAGCCTGCCCTCCGGATGGAAGGAACTTTTCGTCAATGCCAACGACGGCAGCAATGAGGGTATCATGCACGTCGACAAGCCCTACTTTAGTGTCCAGTTCCATCCCGAGAGCACGCCCGGTCCCCGGGATACAGAGTTCCTCTTCGACGTCTTCATTGACACCATTGCCAACTGCGCCGAGGACTCCAAGCTTCTACAGGCCCCTGTGAGCTTCCCTGGAGGTACCATTGAAGAGAACGAGAGGCTCCACCCCCGCGTGTCGGTCAAGAAGGTCCTTGTTCTCGGCAGCGGTGGTCTCAGCATTGGCCAGGCCGGAGAGTTCGACTACTCCGGTAGCCAGGCCATCAAGGCTCTCAAAGAGGAGAACATCTACACTGTTCTTATCAACCCCAACATTGCCACCATCCAGACCTCCAAGGGCCTCGCAGACAAGGTCTATTTCTTGCCTGTCAACGCCGACTTTGTGCGCAAGGTCATCAAGTACGAGCGCCCGGATGCCATTTATGTCACCTTCGGTGGCCAGACCGCCCTCCAGGTCGGTATCCAGCTCAAGGACGAATTCGAGGAGCTGGGTGTCAAGGTGCTAGGTACTCCTATTGACACCATCATCACAACCGAGGACCGTGAGCTCTTTGCCCGCAGCATGGACTCAATCGGCGAGAAGTGCGCCAAGTCTGCTTCTGCCAACAACATTGATGAAGCCATGGAAGCCGTCAAGGACATCGGCTTCCCCGTCATTGTCCGCGCTGCCTATGCCTTGGGTGGTCTTGGCAGTGGTTTCGCTAACAACGAAGACGAGCTGCGCGACCTCTGCAACAAGGCTTTCGCTGCTAGCCCTCAGGTGCTCATTGAGCGGAGTATGAAGGGTTGGAAGGAGATCGAGTACGAAGTTGTCCGCGATGCCCAAGACAACTGCATCACGGTCTGCAACATGGAGAACTTTGATCCTCTTGGCATTCACACGGGCGACTCCATCGTCGTTGCGCCGTCGCAGACTCTATCTGATGAGGACTACAACATGCTACGAACCACGGCCGTCAATGTCATCCGCCATTTGGGCGTTGTGGGCGAGTGCAACATCCAGTACGCACTGAACCCCTTCTCAAGAGAGTACTGCATCATTGAGGTCAATGCCCGACTTTCAAGATCTTCGGCTCTTGCCTCCAAGGCGACCGGCTATCCCCTTGCCTTCATTGCCGCCAAGTTGGGTCTCGGCATCCCGCTCAAGGAGATCAAGAACTCCGTCACCAAGGAGACCTGCGCCTGCTTCGAGCCCTCCCTGGATTACGTCGTGGTCAAGATGCCCAGGTGGGATCTGAAGAAGTTCACTCGCGTCTCCACCCAACTCGGCTCCTCCATGAAGAGTGTCGGTGAAGTCATGAGCATTGGCAGGTCTTTCGAGGAAGCCATCCAGAAGGCCATTCGTTCCATCGACTTCCACAATCTCGGCTTCGGCGAGACCAAGGCTCTCATGAAGATCGACGATGAGCTTCAAACACCGTCTGACCAGCGACTCTTTGCTATTGCAAATGCTATGCACGACGGTTACTCTGTGGACAAGATTTGGGAGATGACTAAGATCGACAAGTGGTTCCTCCGCAAGCTCAAGGGCCTGAGCGACTTTGGCAAGGAAATGACCAAGTACAGCACTACCGACATTGCTAGTGCCCCTCACATTCTCATGCAAGCCAAGCGACTTGGCTTCTCGGATCGCCAGCTTGCAAAGTTCTGGAGTTCCAATGAGATTGCTATCCGCAGACTGAGACTCGACGCTGGAATCCACCCCTTCGTTAAGCAGATTGACACTGTCGCCGCTGAGTTCCCGGCTTTCACCAACTATCTATATCTGACCTACAATGCCTCGGAGAGCGATATCACCTTTGACGACCACGGTGTCATGGTTTTGGGTTCCGGTGTCTACCGTATCGGCTCCTCCGTCGAGTTCGACTGGTGCTCCGTTCGTGCTATCCGCACGCTCCGTGCTACTGGATTCAAGACTGTCATGGTCAATTATAACCCGGAGACCGTGAGCACCGATTATGACGAGGCTGATAAGCTTTACTTCGAGAACATCAACCTAGAGACGGTTTTGGACATTTACCAGCTCGAGAACGCCAGCGGCGTCCTTGGTGCCATGGGTGGCCAGACCCCCAACAACATCGCCCTGCCCCTTCACCGTGCTGGAGTCAAGGTTCTCGGAACCTCGCCCGAGATGATCGACACTGCTGAGAACCGTTACAAGTTCTCTCGCATGCTGGACCGCATTGAGGTTGATCAGCCTACCTGGAAGGAGCTGACCAGCTTTGAAGAGGCTCAGAACTTCTGCAACAAGGTGACGTACCCAGTGTTGGTGCGCCCGTCGTATGTTCTGTCAGGAGCTGCCATGAACACTGTGTACTCGGAGAAGGACTTGCGAAACTACCTGGCCCAGGCCGCCGAGGTGTCCCGCGAGCATCCTGTCGTCATTACTAAGTACATTGAGAATGCCAAGGAGATTGAGATGGACGCCGTTGCCAAGGATGGCAAGGTTATTGGCCACTTCATCTCGGAACATGTTGAGAATGCTGGTGTCCACTCTGGTGACGCCACCCTCATCCTGCCTCCCCAGGACCTGGAGAAGACTACGATCCACCGCATCGAGGAGGCTACTCGGAAGATTGGTGCTGCGCTGAACGTCACCGGCCCCTTCAATATCCAGTTCATCGCCAAGGACAACGACATTAAGGTCATCGAATGCAATGTCCGCGCCTCGCGGTCTTTCCCCTTCGTGTCCAAGGTCATGGGAGTCGATCTCATCGAGATGGCCACCAAGGCCATCATGAACCAGCCATTCCAGGCGTATCCCCCCACCGACCTGAGCCCCAACTGCGTCGGTGTCAAGGTTCCCCAGTTCAGTTTCTCGCGACTCTCAGGCGCCGACCCTGTTCTTGGTGTTGAGATGGCCTCGACTGGTGAAGTTGCCTGCTTCGGTGTCGATAAGAATGAGGCGTACCTCAAGGCACTCCTGTCTACTGGCTTCAAAATCCCCAAGGCCAACATTCTTCTGTCCATCGGCAGCTACAAGGACAAGAAGGAGATGCTTCCCTCGGTTGAGAATCTCGCCAGGATTGGATACAAGCTCTTTGCCACGGCCGGAACGGCAGACTTCCTCCAGGAGCACGGCATTCCCGTGCAGTACCTTGAAGTCCTGGGCAGCGATGAGGACCGGAGCTCCGAATTCTCCCTCACTCAGCACCTGGCCAAGAACACCATCGACCTTTACATCAACCTGCCCTCCAACAACAAGTACCGGCGCCCTGCTAACTATATGAGCAAGGGGTACCAGACTCGTCGTATGGCTGTCGATTACCAGATCCCTCTGGTCACCAATGTCAAGAATGCCAAGATTTTGATTGAAGCCATCGCTCGCAGGTTCGATCTCGAGGTGTCGAAGCGCGACTACCAGACCAGCCACCGTACCGTTGTTCTTCCTGGTCTGATCAACATTGCCGCTTTCGTCCCTGGCATTGTGTCCCCTGGGAGCACTGATATGCAGGCGGTCACCAAGGCTTCTATCAAGGGCGGCTTCAGCATGATCCGTGTCATGCCACTGGGCGTTGGAGGCTCGATCACAGATGCCATAACCCTTAAGACTGCCCAGCAGAACAGCAAGAAGGGAGGACACTGCGACTACAACTTCTCCATCTCTGCTACCTCAGATAACGCTACCCAGATCAGCACCGTCACTGGTGAGGTGGGCTCCTTGTTCATTCCGTTCAACCACCTCTCTGGAAACATCAACAAGGTGGCCGCGGTCACGGCTCACTTTGACGCCTGGCCTGCCCACAAGCCCATTGTGACGGACGCCAAGCTGACCGATCTGGCTTCTATCTTGCTCCTGGCCAGCCTCCACAACCGTCGCATCCACGTCACCTCTGTGACGGCCAAGGATGATATTCGTCTCATTGCCCTGAGCAAGGCCAAGGGGCTGCAGGTGACTTGCGACGTCTCCATCTATTCTCTCTACCTGTCGCAGAATGACTTTCCCGACTTTGACCGCCTTCCTACGGCAGAGGACCAGGCAGCTCTGTGGGAGTATATGGACAGCATTGATGTCTTCTCCATTGGCAGCCTGCCGTACCAGCTGGCCACTGCTCAAGGCCACAAGGCTGACCCGTCGATGGGTATCGCCGAGGCTCTTCCTCTCTTGCTCTCCTCTGTGACGGAGGGCAAGCTGACTATGGATGACATCAAGGCCAGGCTGTACCAGAACCCCATGGAGATCTTCGAGCTGCACGACCAAATCGACACCACGATTGAGGTGGAAGTTGACCGATCATACGCGTTCTCGTCTGCTTCTTGGTCTCCATTCCAGGGCCGCCAGGTGTTTGGTTCTGTCAAGCGAGTGACATTCCAGGATACCACGCTGTGCCTGGATGGTGAGATGCTGTCTGTGCAGCCGATGGGCAAGGACATGTCCTCCCACCTGATGCCTCCACAGTCGCCGACTGTGATGCCTGTAGTGCCGTCCATCAGCCAGGTCACTGAAAGCCCGCGGCCCCGACAGCAGTCGCTCCTTGGGCCTGCGAAGATCACCAAGCTCCGAGGAATGGACAGCGGATTGGCAACCCCAATGTCACCTACCCGGGGTGAGACTGGTGTTGAGGAACTTTCTCTCCCGGCACAACTGCAGCTGTCGACGATCTCTTCGATCCAGCAGCTTCTGTCGCAGCCGTCAGTTTTCAAGAGATCCCACGTCCTGTCCGTGAAGCGGTACTCTAGGTCGGATCTCCACTTGCTGTTCACTGTGGCTCAGGAGATGCGCCTTGGTGTCCAGCGGGAAGGAGTCTTGAATGTCCTTCCCGGACGCGTCCTTTGCACTCTGTTCTATGAGCCATCCACTCGAACTTACTCATCCTTCGATGCAGCGATGCAACGCCTAGGTGGCCGGACAGTCCCGATCTCTACTCCGCACTCCTCAGTCCAGAAGGGCGAGACCCTGCAGGATACTCTGCGGACGCTGGGCTGCTATGGTGACGCCCTCGTGCTGAGACATCCTGACGAGAGCTCGGTTGATGTTGCCGAGAAGTACAGCCCTGTGCCCGTCATCAACGGTGGAAATGGCAGCAAGGAGCACCCGACGCAGGCATTCCTGGACCTCTTCACCATCCGAGAGGAACTGGGTACTGTCCAAGGCCTTACGATCACCTTCCTAGGTGATCTCCTCCACGGCCGGACGGTGCACTCGCTGGTGTACCTGCTCCAGCACTACCAGGTCCAGGTGCAGCTTGTGGCGCCCAAGGGCCTGGAGCTCCCGGAGAATGTGCGCGAGCAGCTGGTCGCCTCGGGTCTCCTGCTGAGCGAGTCCGAGACCCTGACGCCTGAAATTGTGGCCAAGACCGACGTGCTGTACTGCACCCGGGTGCAGAAGGAACGGTTCGCCAGTGTGAATGATTACGAGAAGGTCAAGAACTCGTACCGCGTGGACAATGCTGTGCTCAAGCACGCCAAGAACTCAATGGTGGTCATGCACCCGTTGCCGAGGAATGAGGAGATTGCGGAGGAGGTGGACTATGACCAGCGGGCGGCCTACTTCAGGCAGGTGAGTGACACACTTCCCCATAGGACGAATGAAGGGGGTCGGATGCTAACAGAAATGCAGATGCGGTACGGATTGTACTGCCGGATGGCCCTCCTGGCGCTTGTCATGGCTTAGTTTTAAGAGGCAATGATATGTGTCGTTGGGTCTGCGCAGCATCGACATGATTAGTCGATTGGTCGGGATTGCTTTCACAACTAGAAAAGTTACGGCGGATATGGGTTATCGTAGACTTGTATGGTTTTTGCTCTGATTGATATAAACGTATTCACATGGGTCCGGCTACGTATGGCGTTAGCGTGGAGTAGGTATATGTGTACGACGTGAACGTACACGGTTATGTGAGGGTCGGCGTTATTTGGGAGCTCATCGACGTTGTGTGTGTCGTTTGTGCTTGGGTCAAGCGTTTTATGTATTTTTATGTATTTTTACGTGTTGTATGAGTATGTATGTGTATACGAATATATAATGTCAGCTTGCGTTCTCTGTGTCTGTATGTGTTTATTTATATCTTGTACATTCGTGTATATATTCATATGCTTGCTCGTATATACACCAACATATGAATATATATACATATATACTATATATACTCTATGTACGCCTATGGAGTAAGTAATAAGTCCTACCAGCAGTCATTTTAGAATCCAACTTTTGCCCACTGTACGTCCACAGTGTTTACGCGCCACCATAGCAGGTGGGGGGCCCTTACAATCAAGGTGCACTAGTACGAATAGCCTCTGAGGAACACTATGCACTAGTAGTTCACTGGGGGGTGCGATCTGTACCGAGAACTTTGTTTTTGTCTCAAGATGTCTGGAGAGTGGAATCCTCGTTATTCTGGAGTTCTCTACTCCTCAATATATGTGCATTGGCCCTCCCGCGGGCGTCAAGCATCTCAGCTGTTGGATCAGAGCCTTTGAGCCTCATGCTTCAGCTGTTGCCTCATAGAGAGAGAACCCTCCCGAACCCGTACATAGTAGTCGAATTATGGCCTGACGTTGCCAGCTTGTCGCGGCTCTAAGCCCAGCATTGATATTGCAAGATGACATCTATTCGTGTTCCCTACCCGGGCGAGCCCTTTCTTTCCGAGAGCCAAAATGGCATCGTCTGGTATTTCAACCCAACCCATCTCCAGCAACGCCCCCTCCAGATCGTCCATGCCTGCAATACCAGTTCTTCTAATCCAAGCATTGAGGATACGTGTAGTATGTACTAGTTATGTGCCAAATGATATGGACTGCTCTTCAGTAACGCCGCTGTTGGACTCCTCACTTTTTATCCCAAATAACCAGTACCGAGCATCCAACGTGGCGCAGTTGATTTTCCCAAATTTGCAACGCCAGGGAAAAACGCCTTTGAAACGCACAAAACAAGCGCCTAGTCCGATCCCTCCTTGTGTCCGAATTGCGCGTGAGCATGCATTCTGGGCGATCACAATTATCTACGTCCATCCAGAACCCGCAGCAAGACTCTTAAGGGCCGGCTCCGCCTTGGCTTGGAGGTGCTGGCATGTTGGTCATCTGAGGTGTCTTGTGTGTGGTCGGGCTAGGCTGATTGAACCCAGGGTTCGCCTGCTTCTGGCCCATTCCCGGCGCCCGGAACGTCGGCTCCTTATTTGGGTCAATTCCAGGATAGCAGGCCTGCAGCCGACCATAAAGCTCTTTCATAGCCTGGCTGCGCTCCTCACGATCCGCTACCGGGTCAATCTTGGCATCACTTCCCTCCGCCACAACAGGCTGCGCCCTGAGCTTAACTGACAAGGTGAGGTTTGGCGGTGTCAAGTAAGCTGGGCAGGGTGGCAGCTTTGTGTCTGGCTTACGGTCTGCCAAGGCCGCCATGTAAGACAAGTTTGCTTGCAAACGTCGCATACACCTGGACAAGGCTTTGTTAGATCCTCCTCTCATTAGATATGGTACGGACAACTTACTGGATATAATCCTGCTGCAACGAAGTCTCTTCCTCCGTGGGTTTCCGATCCGTCGTCAACTTGCCCCCCGCGGCAAGTTCTTTCTTGATCTCTTGCTGTGATGTCTGGATCTGAATAGACTCGTATAGCAGCTCATGATTGATGTCTAGCAAGAGTGCGAATCTTTCCTTGTCGCGCGGCTCCGCCCCCGGGCTCACGGGAGTGGCGCTCGCGGCAGGACCAGCTTGTTGTCCGCCTTGGTTAGAGGGGTGAGTCGGTGTATTCGGTGTCACGGATTCCGCAGGCTGGTGCTGCTGCTGCTGCGGCTGCGGCTGCTGCGGCTGTTGCTGTTGGTGGTGCTGCTGGTGGTGTTGTTGCTGCTGCTGCTGGTGCTGCTGCTGCTGGTGCTGCTGGTGTTGCTGTTGGTGCTGCTGCTGCTGCTGCTGGTGTTGCTGGTGTTGTTGATGTTGCTGCTGCTGCTGATGCTGCTGCTGGAAGTTGATGGGAGTCTGGGGCTGGGGAGTGGGTTGTTGAGGCGGCTGGAACTGGCCTTGTTGCTGCGATGGTATGGCGTTTGAGGGCGTCCCGTGAGCTGAGCTAGGGGGTCGCTGAGGGGTGGAGGCTTGGTTCATGGCAGGATGGTTCGGTTGCTGCTGTTGCATGCGCTGCATCATCTGGGGGTTCTGCTGCGGCATGCCCGGTTGCTGCATGGGGAAGCCCTGCATGCCACCACCGGCCATCATGAAGTTGTTGGGAGCGAAGCTCTGGGGGCTCATCGAAGAGGGGACAACCTGCCCATACGGGGACCCAGGGAACTGCTGCTGGTATCCTGGCACTAGCATCACGAGGTCAGCACATGAGAAATCGCATACCGGGGCTCCATGGCTAGCCAAGCGGAAATGTTGGGCGCCCAGATTCGTATCAAATGCGGACAGCCATAGCATAGAGGCGTACGGGGCGCCGTGGGGACACGAACAGCAGGCAAGGAGGGCGACTCACTCTGACCATTGGCACCCATGTGCGGCATGCCGGGATTCTGCATCATGCCGCCGGCCATCATCTGGGGGGTTGCGCCAGGGCCAAAAGCACCTTGGGGCGTCATTCCGGCGAACTGTTGTTGTTGGTTGTACATCATCTGCTGTTGCGGCTGCTGGGGCTGCTGGGGCTGTTGCTGATGCTGCTGCTGCTGCTGAGGGTTGGCATTGTTGAAGCCGGGCCCGGCAGCATTGCCGAAGCCGTAGCCACCCGAGTACATGGCTAACACCCCGTGCGGATGGTACTGGGTGATTTTGGAAGTCTGGGGAGGAAGGGTTGTCGCAGGACTCGGCGATGTGTCCCAGAATCGTTTCGTCGCAGGCAGGTGGAGGCAAGAGAGTCCCTCCAGACACGACACGCCACGCGAGGTCGGAGTTCAGCAAATTGTACTGCCTCACAACGGCAATTGTGCGGCGCTAGGGTGACTGTCTCCCAGTGCCTTTGCGTCGGGCGAGATTCGACTTGGCGGGCGACGCGACAAGCCGATATGCAGATGCGCAGGGAACTGCCGTAGACGCACAGCAGGGTACTTGTTCGGGAGCGAGATTGTCTCGCAGCTCGCAGCTGTGCTGGAAGGCGGGGTCTCGAGGTCTTTTCAGATGGCGAGGCTGTTCGACGCGAACACTGGCGGCTGTGTGCGGGCAAATACCGAGCGCGCAAGATCCTGGCGACGCGAGGGACGGGCGTGGACGGGCGTGGACGGGCGTGGCCAAGGGACGATGATAGCTCGAGCCAGGCGCTCAGTCGATGGCACGAAGATGCGTACGAAGAGGAGGCTCTGAGACGGGAGGGCGGGCTCTGGAGATTGTGGAATCGAGGACGGCGGAAGGGCGGACGTAGGCGCGGAGGACGGATCGCAAGGACTGATCGCAAGGATGGAAGCTTGGAAGCTTGGAAGCGACGACGAATTCTGTAGAAGCCAGGCAAGGGAGGTGGGACTGGCTGGGCTGGGAGCCTGGGACTGCCATTGACTGGTCTGCTGACCGCACCAATGAGGTGGGCGGGGCTCGACTCTCCTCGAGCGACCATGGAGCATCAACTGAACAACTGAACAACTGAACAAGTGCACAACTGCACAACTGCACCCGTCTTCACCATAGCAATCTCTCATCCCGCCAACATCGCCGCAGCAGCCTCAGATTGGATCAATGGATAACGGGGCCTGGTTACGGCACCCACGAGCTCGGAAGAACACCACTCAACTGATCGCCCAGCATGCACCTTGACGGCCCTTTTCCGCAGGGCCAGGTGGGCGGATGTGCCATTGTTACAGCAGCTACACGGCACACACGAACTGGGTAATTGGATGTAGCTTGGGGGTGTCGACACGCAGCAAGATGCAGAGCTCGTACGCCGATGTCATGCCAACTATCTACCAATTCGCCCTCAACCCTTGGCACTCCGTCACACGTCTTCCGACTTCTTGTCGATCCCCATCGCCCGGTTCATGACGGCATCTGGATCATCCCCCCCGTCATCCAGCACTTCCAGGTGTCCGCTGCCGTCCTTTGCCCCCGTCCTGTACCCCGAATGGCTTCCAAAGACGTGCCACGTGTACCCGGTCGTGATGGCTGTGACGATGAGGAAGGCAAAGATGGTCCAGTTGCCCATGCTGTACATGGGCGAGTCGCCGCCAGGGAAGAGGAAAGGTGCCGAGATCCCGCCGCAGTTGGCAACCGAGATCATGCCTCCCGTGGCGAGAGCCGTGGCAGTCGAGCCGCGGACTGTGGCCGTTCGGTGCTATTGACAGGTTCAGCTTGGGATCTCACGATGGGCTTGGTGGCCGTGAACGTTGGACATTCGTGAATACTTACCGCAATAAAGGGGAGGACGGCGGCATTGGTGCAGGCAATCATGCACAGAGCCACATAACGAGCACCCCAGTGCTTCACCACGGCCAGGAGGAGGTACCCTATCCCGATGAAAACGCAGGCACCGATGACATGGCGCGAACGCTCCTTGGTCCTGTCGCTGTGCAGGCAGTTCCCCACAATGACAAACATGGCCACGACATTGGGCGGGACCGTCAGCAGCTGGGCATTGTACCCATCGAAGCCGAGGGAGGCGACAATGGTCGGGCAAAAGTAGCCAAAGGCGTTGAGGGAGTTGGTCATGAGGAAGTATTGGGCGGCAAACAGCCAGAAGAAGGGGTCTGCGAGGGTCTCCTTGGCGACCTTGCTGTCCCAGTGCCTGTCGTTCATGGAGGGCGCGTACGGCCCCAGGCGCTTGACGGCGAAGGCGCGCTCGTCGGGTGTGAGCCACGCTGCCGTCTGCGGGTAGTCGGGCAGCATGAACCAGACCATGACGCCGACAATGACGGCGGGGATGCCCTCGAGGACGAAGAGCCAGCGCCAGCCCTCGAGCCCGGCGCGGCCGTTGAGGAAGGATATGGCGGTGGCAAGCAGGCCGCCAAAGGCGCCGGCGACGGCGATGGAGGAGGCGAAGATGGCCATGCGGGTGGCACGCTCCTCGGGCTTGTACCAGAAGCACAGGTACATCATGACGCCCGGGAAGAAGCCGGCCTCGCAGATGCCCAGGAAGATGCGGGCGGCGAGCAGGCCGCCGTAGGTGGAGACGGCGGCGGTGCAGATGGTGACGATGCCCCAGGAGACCATGATGCGGGAGATCCAGCGGCTGGGGGAGAAGTACTTGAGCAGGATGTTGGAGGGGAACTCCATGAGGACGTAGGGGACGAAGAAGAGGGCGACGGCGACATTGTAGCGCTGGCCGGTGAGGTTGAGCTGGGTGACGATGTTGTCCTCGGGAGTGTCGTTGTTGAGGGTGCGGGCGTTGCCAAGATTGACCCTGTCGAGGTAGTCTAGGGCGTGTGAGAGAATCTATCCTCCAGGCTTTGTGTGGGCAAGTCTTGACTTACTGAGGAGGTAGGTGACGCAGATCCAAGGGAGAATGCGGGCGTCTTGCTTGCGGACGATGCGGCGCTCCATGTCCTTGTCAGCCAGGTCGACCGTTTCCAGGCCGGGTACGTCCAGGGACGGCGCCGGGGCCGTGAGAGACTTCCAGCTGACCATTTCTGCGGTGTAACTCCTCTGGTGTCCGTACCCTGGTGTAACTGAGCCGACCACTACTGTGTACCCTGCACGCCTGGTCGCACGGAGATCAGGAGGATGGCCAGAGTCCCGCTCCAGTCGAAGAAGCTGCTCCTTTATATAAAATAGCCAGCAACATTGCGAGCATTAGAAGGGCTACGAGCCCAATGCCTTTCCCCTCGTTCTTCGATAAGGCCCGTCCGGGGTCCAGTTATGCGCGGAGATGTGAACCCCCAAGCCCCAGGGTCCTTATCTCTGGAGGAGGAGCACTTAGAAACCACCCAATCAGCGAATTGGCGGTCACAGTCGGCCGCCGGGGAAGTTGGAGGTCGTCGATGCGGTCCATGGCTCAGTGGCATTTGGGCCCTCCTGCGTACGGTGGTCCAACTGGGCCCGAGTTGACTCTACGGAGCACGATTATGGAGAACGGAGCATGTTGTAGTCACGGTGGTGAGTCGGTGGCCCTCAGCAGCCGGGACAGCAATTGAGCTCCCGTCGCCCATTCCATGGCAGCGCCGACTGCGGCCCCACAACAATTAGGTGACTCTCAGTGGTCGAGTCACCGCCAAACTCGTCACTGGCCGCCTCTCCTCCGGTGTCGGTGGGGCCACTCAACATAACCCCCACCATCCCACCATCCCACCATCGCCAAACCTCGACTCTGGACGTGTTGAGACAGCATCGCATCATCACCCTCATCTCCGCCATCCGGTGTCCGCTGTCCACCTTCGACTCTGCAGGCCAATTCGCACAGGCGGCACACCCACCATGTCGCCCTTCAACCTCGACACCTGCGCGCGTCCCAATATCCTGGCCCTGCAGCCCTACCGCTGCGCCAGAGAGTGAGTCCCTGCCACCCCGCCATACCACCATGCCACTGGAACAGAACCACCTGCTGACACACTCCCCCAGTGACTATAAGGATGATGGCACAAACATCCTCCTCGACGCCAACGAGAATTCCTATGGCCCTTCTCTCCCCGAATCCTTGGCCGCCGCCAACGCCGCCAATGGCACGAATGTCGACATCCTCGGCCTGAACCGCTACCCGGACCCCCACCAGCGCGAACTCAAGCAGCTCCTCTGCGACCTTCGCAACACCCACGCCCACACCCCCAAGACCATCACCCCGGACAACCTCTTTGTCGGCGTCGGCAGCGATGAGGCCATCGATGCCCTCCTGCGCTGCTTCTGCATCCCCGGGCGTGACCGCATCCTCGTCTGCCCCCCGACGTACGGCATGTACGCCGTCTCGGCCCAGGTCAACGACGTCGCCCTCGTCAAGGTGCCCCTCCTCTCGGCCCCCGACTTCGCCCTCGACGTCGATGCCATCTCTTCCGCCCTCTCCAGCGAGCCCAACATCAAGCTCGTCTACCTCTGCTCCCCCGGCAACCCCACCGGCTCCCTCCTCGCCAAGGCCGATGTCGAGCGCATCCTCGCCCACCCGACCTGGAACGGCGTCGTCGTCGTCGACGAGGCCTACATCGACTTCGCCCCCGAGGACGCCTCCCTGGCCGAGCTCGTCGCCGAGCACCCCAACCTCGTCGTCATGCAGACCCTCTCCAAGGCCTTTGGCATGGCCGGCATCCGCCTCGGCGCCGCCTTCACCTCCCCGCCCATCGCCGGCCTGCTCAACAACCTCAAGGCCCCCTACAACATCTCCAGCCCCACCAGCGCTCTCGCCGCCGCCGCCCTCCGCGGGCCCGGCCTCGCCGTCATGCGCCGCAACCGCGCCAGCATCGTCCGCCAGCGCGACCGCCTCGTCGCCGAGCTGCCCCGCATCGACGGCGTCGGCCGCCTGCGCGGCGGCACCGCCAGCAACTTTTTGCTCTACGAGATCCTCAACGCCCGCGGCGAGCCCGACAACGCCACCGCCCTCGCCGTCTACGAGCGCCTCGCCGAGAACCTGGGCGTCGTGGTGCGCTTCCGCGGCAAGGAGCACGGCTGCCTGGGCTGCCTGCGCATCACGGTGGGCACCGAGGACGAGACGACGCGGTTCCTCGAGGCGATCCGCAAGGTCCTGGACGAGGTCAGGGGCGGTGGCGCCAAGGAGGCCAACGGGGCTGCCGCATAAGATGTTATATTGCATTGCGTAGCGGGAGAGCAGAACTCAAAAAAAAGACGAATGGGATCATAATGGACTGAGCGGCGCTATTTTGGGTAATAGAATACAATCAAGTTTCTTTATATTTCAGCTTTATCATGTCTTCTTTGCGACCTGATAACCTCTATTGATAGCATTTGTATGCAATATTCATCATCTAGGTACCCGTTCATATATATATATATATATACACAACAGCGAAAGGGCCCACATCGCCACAAGACCAGCAAGACCCCCCACCGTCACAGCCTGCAACCGAGTCCCTCCCTAGGAATTATCCGGCCTGTACGGGTTCACGGGCTCCCACTTGGCCTCGCGCACGACCTTGATGTCGTCGCCGCGGAGCGGCGCGGGGGCATCGTTCAGCAGCCACCCCTGGATGGTCTCGAGGGCGGTCATCTGCGGGCCCAGGCCGGCGTTGCCGTCGAAGCCGCCGACGTACCACTTCATGCCGCACGAGAGGCCGCTCTCGCCGCCCGTGCACGTCTGGGCGGCGGCGGCGGCGGACGCGCCCAGCAGGCGCTCGACCTTGGGCCGCAGCGAGGGCAGCATGACGGTGGACTGCCACATGTTGCGGGCCAGGTAGGCCTTGTGGGTCTCCATGTCGGCGTTGCAGCGGTTGTTGGGCTCGCAGGCGCCCTCGTACAGGATGTCGGTGGCGTTGTCGAAGGGGCCGAAGAACCACTCGGCGCCCTCGAGCAGGCGCGTGGCGCGGTTGGCCCAGCGCTCCTCGCCCGTGTGGTTGGCGAGGACGGCGGCGCCGTAGAGGAAGACGCCGCTGGTGTACGAGTAGGCGACCTGGTTGACGTCGGCGCAGTCGTTGGCCGAGTCGGTGCCGTCCCAGATGTGGTAGTACTCGTGGTCGATGAGGCCCTTGTCCCAGCACCAGTTCCAGACCTTCTCGGCCCAGCCGAGGTAGTCGTCGTTGCCCGTGGCGCGGGCGAGGCGGGCCGAGATCTGGAAGAAGCCGCCGTTGCTGATGGAGTTGCGGTAGTTCATGCCGTTGGGGTTGTCGGCGTAGATCTGCCAGGTCAGCCCGCCGCCGCAGTTGGACGTGTTCCAGCGGCTGTGGAGCGAGTTGAAGACGTTGGCGCCGATGTCGAGCCACGAGGGGATGGCCTCGTTGGGCTGGGGGAAGTTGCGCTCGGCGGCGGCCAGGGCGGCCGAGCCCCAGAAGTAGAGGTCGTCGTTGCCCTCCTCGAAGGCGTGCTCGGTGGGCACGTAGTCGAACTTGGGGCCGAGGTTGGTGGGGTTGAGGAGCGCCTCGAGGACGACGTCGTTGTAGCTGGGGTCCTTGGTGACGTGGAAGTAGTCGAGCATGCTTCCCCAGAGGGCGCCGGCCACCCACCAGTAGTACGGGTCTTGGAGGTCTCCCACGTCCTGACGAGGTTAGTCTCAAGTTACCAAGGTGAGGGGGAGCGGGTGATGGATGGGCGATGGGCCACGTACAACCGGGTTCGACGAAGAGTTGCCCTTGTAGTAGCTCATGGCCTCGTGGGCAATGGTCGCCGCCACATTCCGGATGGAGTCTGCCTCCTGTTAGTATCATGTCGTGTGCTCATGTTGGAGGGAGCATGAGACTTACAGGGGCTCTTGAGGTCCAAATCCTTGGGGGCAATGATGCCACCGCCACCCAGGGCACCGCCAACGCCGGCCAGGACCGGGACAGTCTTGGTGAACCGCATAACTAGGATTGGCCCCCCCTTTTTTTTTAAGTCGTCTCTCGTGAAAAGAAAAGGTTGAGCGTCAACTGAGGAGAATGTCAAAGTGCTCGGCCAGTGACTATGAGTGTGACTGGGGTGATGTAAATCTTCAACCAGGAAGATTGGGGAACAAATAAAGCGACCAAGCGACCGAGGCGCTGGGAATGGTACGAATTGGAATGAGAGATTATTTTAGCATGAACGGAGAAAGAAGCGGAAAGGAAAGGGAGGAGGGTCGAGGAACAGTGACAGGTGGGTGGAGGCGAGGAGGTGAGGGAGGTGAGGGAGGTGGATCGTATTGAATGCTTCACTGAACACCAGGTGAATGACGACAAAGGGAAAAGGACGGGCACCCTCCCGGCCTTATACAGGGCGAAGAATCCTATTCATTATTATATAACGGCCCTATTAATACTACCAGAGCCCAAAAGCAGCAGGTCGGGGGCCCCCGCATTGCTCCAGTCGCATCGACAGAGAGTATCCCTGATCCATGTGCCGTGGGTGTGCATCGCGAGTACGAGTAAGACTAGTTAGCACCAACGGAGATGGGGCTCTATTGTTCACAAAGCATACGTTTGCGAAGCTGTACGAGGGCAAAGTCGAGTCGACGGGTCGCACGGCGTCCATTCAATCCATGCGTCGTGCCTTGAGTCGCCGCGCGGCAAAAAAAGAAGTCAGCCATCTCTGGGCGGTTGGTAAAAATAGAGGCATGGAGACGCCGTGGCGCAGTGGGAGCCGGCAAGGCGGAAGATGTGGAAGGATTGGGAGCCGGAACCATTCTGGGATCTGGGAACCAAGGGGAACGATTGGGAACCACCAGGAACCACTGGGAACGATTGGGAACGATTGGTGGGTGATTGGGTGGGAGGCACCCATTGCTACGCAGAGCCGCCGCGGCTCCCACTGGGCCACGACGACTCCATGAGGCGTCAAACTTGAAACTTGAAACGTTGCCGCTGCCTCAGAGTGACAGACTGGCAGACACCCTCTCCAGCCCTGATTGGGGAAGCGTCCTGACGATCAGCTGCCACTGTCGTCTGCCACGCTGGCCCTGGGTCCCTGACTCACGGGCCTTGCCCAGGAACACGAGCAGCAGTCCAGGGAGGTTTGATACGTACTCGTACTACTATTCGTACCTCATCAAACAAAACAATAAAGACCCAGTGACCTGGTCCGTGGTCGGCGTCGCCCTATTCGCACACTCTGTATTACTACTACCTAACTACTAGTATGTACGAGCAATACCTTCCCTCGACGCTCGACTCTGTGCTCTGTGCATGTGCTCTGTGAGACTTTGTACGAGGTACGGCCGAGTCTCCCGATCCCCCGACCTCCCGCGATCCTGATGCGACCCTGGAGGAGGAGGCTGGAGGAATTCCTCCCACCAACACTGACACCTGCGCCGCGCGGGGAGGCTTGTGGGAGAGACGCCGATTCGGCGAGAAGCGTCAACCTGCCCCATCCACATGTCCAGATGGTCGCCATTCCTCCAGTTGCTCCGAGTCGAGGCCCGTAGCGGCCCGTAACTTGGCTTCGGTTGGAGACGTGGTGGCAGCGTCCGGTTTGGCTGCTTTGAAGGCCGCATAGGGATTCCGCAAGAGAATCCGCTAAACCTGCTGCAGTGGTGATGGGCACATTGGGGTCTATCCCCGCGATGATGGCGGCAGAGACGATGGCCCCTACTAACTCTTGGAAGACGACACAAGTGTATAGACTGAACGCCACGACTATACAAGCTGGACAAGATAGCCCCGTCTATACACTTGTGTCATCTCGCAACAGTTTGCGGGAAGCACCATCTATACTGCCGTCATCACACGGATCGACCTCATCATCACTGCAGCGCTGCTCAGCAGACTTTTCCCTGAATCCCTCCCATCTGCCCATTCATGCCAACCGATATCCAATGCGTACCAAAAGCTCATTTCCGGGTATAGTTTCCTCCAACGTCTAAGGTTCCTTCGCTCCCCGTTCCCCCGCGAATCATGCAATGTCACCTGTGATGTCCGGTGGTAGCACATGTAGAGAGTCGGCCGTAATTCGTTTCATACAACATGATGCCTCCCATCCACCGCTGGCATGGGAGGCCTAATTAAATGCTGAGCGGGCGAGGTCATCAGATGACAACGCCAGCAGCCACGATGCCCCCCAGAGCAGCACCGGCAGCAGCCCATCGCCTGTCCACCCGCACACCGGCTGCCTCGTCCGTCGGCGTCGGCATGTAGTACAGGTCCCCTGACGACTCGAAGGCCGGCCCGCCCGTGGTCATGGTCACGCCCAGGGGATCGGCCGTCTTGGAGGGCACGTCCGTCATGGTGAGGGTGCCCCACTGCACCTGGGCCCCGTGGTACGCCGATGTCCACGTCACCTCGGTCGGCCCGGTGCGCAGCCCGTCCGAGTAGCCCGACTTGTAGCTCGTGTAGCCGGAGCACGTGGCCGCGGCGGTGCCGTTGAGGTCGCACTCGAGATTCGCGGTGCTGTTTGGGCCATGGGTCAGCAGGTTTCATGGCACCCTTCTTCTTCTGTGGGCTATGGGGGGACATACTATGCCGACGTGATGGTGCCGTGGAACTTGAGCGTGCGCGGGCCCTCGACAATGACAAAGGGGAACTCGAGTGCCAGGTCGCATGCGGGCGGCGTCTCGGTCGGGCAGAAGATTGTGTACGTGGTCTCGTTGGCGGTGGCATTCTGCAAAGCAAATGTCAGCTGGAACGCACTGGGCGAGCAGATAAAGTGATCGGCCGGGAATACCTTGGAGATGATGCTGCCCCTGACAAGAGACCAGTCGTCTTCGTCGTAATGTGGCAGGTATATGGGGGCTGTCGTTGGCGTGGGGGTATCGTCTTTGTCGTCGTCATCGTCGCTATCGCCCTTGACACTGCTGTCGGCGGCTGCTGAGGGGGAGGCAGGGACGGCGGCGGAAGCGGAGGTGAATGCGCAAAGGGCGAGCAGCAGGAGCAGCACTCGTACGTGGAGGAGGCGAGGGTGGGCGGGAGGCCGTGGCGACCTGGGGAAGTGGGCGGCCCCCATTGATGATCTGGGGATTTGCGCCGATCGCCTCTGTGGTTGTCGCAACTCGCAAGCTAGCTTGGAGGCACCGAAGCGCCTTCCTTCCACTCGCAACGGCGGAGGGCGAACAGGCCCAGATGTCGATGCCAGAGACTACACTCTGAGCAGCGCAGATTGATGCGACGGGGCCCCTCGAGCGTCGTCAGCGCAGTCAGTTTGCGATCGATTTCGAAGCGGCGCGCCCTGCAAGAAACATGAACCGGGGCAGAAGTCAGTGTCGCAGATGTTGTCGTCGTCGTCGTGGCAGAAGGTGCTTGCGGTCGGCCCACAAGAAATCGGCGATGAATGAACGAACGCCCACGGTTTTTTTTTACATGTCCAAGCAGCAATTGCGAACAAGAGAACGGAAGTTCGGCGCACCGCTGGGAATTCCTCTGTCGTCTGTGGGCGAGTCGGAAGACGCCAAGAACAAGGCCAAGAGCCAAGACTAGGACGGCCCAAGGCACCGACGAAGGGACCGGAGCTAATCTATCTCTGTCTTAAAAGCCTACCATCCAGTCTCACCCACGCACCACTTCCGAGACCCCAAGACTTGCCTAGGAATCGTGGCGAGGATTCCGTCGGACGGTCGCTGGCCATCTCGCAGTGGACGTGGCCATCACAGCTGCGATGAATCTGATGATGAGTCCACCGAGACCGGCGACTCCAATCGGGGATTTCCCCCGTTGTCCATTCCTGGCTCTCAGGGCCCCATCTGGTGGCATGACCAATAAGGTACCCTAGTTTCGTATCCGTACTCTGTACTCTATATCCGTACCCTTCACCCTTGGGACCACGTGAAGCGAGCCGCTTCCGCACTTCTCGCCCGTAACAGGGGCATGTATACTACAGTAACTGGATATACCTAACTCCTACTCGTACCAAGGTAGTACTCATCGGAAGATATCACGTTAAAGAAGCAACAGGGAACAGGCAACAACTCAGGCAAACGCTGATAACCCACTACCACCCGCTAGCGCTTGAACGGGCGGGACCCACGCCGCCCGCCCCCGTGGCCTAGGCAGGTCCAGCCCAGCCCAGCCCGTGTAATGGCCCCAATACTAGTACGAGTACAGGCGGGTAGCAGTCGAATATACGGGGTTGCTAACTGAGTGCTACGAGTACACACTTACCAAGTATAGGTAGGTACTAATGATACTACCCTGGTACTACGGCGTAGGAAACGGGGTTAACGGACCACCTCGTACGGAGTACTACCAGTACTAATGCCACTAGGAGTAGTCGCCTCTAGTACAACATGGGATGAAACCCAGGTTTCTTCTCCTCACTACCTTACGTTTTCCCTTATTCCAACTCCTTCTTGTTGATTTCCCTCTTCAACCGAGACCCAACTTCTCGTCCCTCGTTCTCGCACCCAACCCACGTCGCTCGTTCATATTACCACATCGCTCGCTTACACCATGTCGCGCACCATTGCCCTCCTCGCCCTCAGCGGCGCCGTCATCGCCCAGAAGACCATCACGGCCAGCCTCCTCATGCCCGGCTGGGACGACGGCAACCTCGCCGCCTCCATCGTCGGCGCCGATAGCACCATGACCACCTATGCCGTCAACTGCATCAATGATGACCCTGTCGAGTGCGGCCTCCCCTACGGCGGCACCATCGTCCAGGGTGAAAAGTCCTGGTCCATGATAGCCAGCTACGAGAACGAGTCTGACAGCTTCACCATGTACGTTTGAACCCTTGCTCCCGTCCTGCCGTCTATCGTTCACGTCCCCTAACCTTGTATCTTATCTCTTCCCCCCGGCAGGACCCAGGACTACAACTGCAAGCTGGACCCAGCCAAGGATGAGGCCGCCTGCACCGTCCGCCAAGACGCCACCGAAAGCGGCGTGAAGAGCAGCACTTCCACCATCGAAACCATGTCCGAGTACTCGGCCTACATCTTCCCCGTCCCCGTCACCGCCGGCGTGGACAAGCTGAGCGCCAACCCCGGCGCCACCACCACCGCCGCCCCCAAGACCACCGCCACCGTCCCCGAGACCAGCGGCGGCGGCGCCTCCAAGACCGCCGAGACCGGGGCCTCCACGACTGGCCAGGCCACGCCCACGGCTGACCCCGACGATGCTGCCGCGTCTCTCAAGATCAGCGTCTTTGGCATCCTTGCCGTCGTGGGCGGCGCCCTGGCGCTCTTCTAAGCTCGGGGCACGCAGAGCCGCACTGGCCGATTTCTGTATCAGTATCGTTGTTAGACCGGATATAGTACAAGTCAATAATGCGGGATGGGAGAATGCAAATCATGACGGTCTAATTAGGCAGCGGGGGGTTATTGTTTGATAGAATGCTAAGAACAGGATGTGCTTCTATGATCATCAGCCATATTTATTCGGTGATGGCCATGCAAAAAAAAAAAAAAAAAAAAAAAAAAAAAAAAAAAAAAAGGTCCGTATAAATGCCAATCCCGAAGATGCGGTTGCGCTCGTATCGCTCGCTATGCTTTGATGAGAAAGAAGAAGATTAAACCAGGCCTAAACACCTTGCCGGGTCATGCTTGGGAGGGGACTGGCGACACGTGCTGTTGTTCTGTTGCTCGAGCTCGAGTCTAATAGCGGACCCTCTCCTCTCGGCCATCGAGCCAGCTGGTGCAGTTGATGCACCGGGTAGACTGCAACCTTGACGTTAGTAGGAGCATACCAATGGTGGGAACCGGGGGTGGACTGACGGCCTCGGCAATGCGCTGCTTGCAGTACTTGCACTTCTTGCTGTGCTTGATGATGGGGTCCGTCGACATGAGCTGGTAGAGGTGGGCGAGGGCGTAGAGCGCGAAGCCGACCATGACAAATGACACGACCTGGTAGATGAACGACCTGCTCTTCATCAGCACGCCTGGCTGAGAGAGGGAGAGAGAGAGAGGCAAATCCTACCCGTAAGCCATGACGACGGCACCATCCTCCTGGGCCTGGTGCAGGGTGTTGTATCCCGTCGTGGCGTTGTAATTGTTGCCGGTGCGTAGGACGGCAAACTTCTCCTCAATGTTCTTCTTGAGCGGGAGGATGATGGAGATGGGAGGCATGAGGATGTCGCCCACAAACGACTTAACCAGGTCGGTGAAGACGGAGGCCAGGCTGGGTTGGAGGTTGTCAGCATTCATTGAAGCGCCCCTCCCCCAGTATCAATTGGGGCCGACGTACATGAGACCAAAGGCAATCTGCAGAATGTTGCCCTGGCAGGCAAAGTCGACGAAGCCGTCCCAGATGCGCTTCATATTGCGCGAGCCCTTGCCCAGGAGGGAGTCGGTCTCGCTGGCGCCGCTCTCCTCATCTCGCAAGTAGGGGGCGCCCGAAGTCGAGGCCATCTTGTGCTGTCAGGCCGGCGGTGTGCCTTGGAGGTGCTGATGCAGGAATCAGAGACGAGCCTGGGACCAGCCGAGGACGCGAGGGGGCGAGGTGAAGAAGCAGAGGGCCAGGTGCATCTTATCGCCTGGGGTCTTATCGTCGTCTGCCTCCAAAGTGAGCTCACCCCAGCCGCGGAGTTGGTCACGCTCCTCACGCCCAGTGGAGAGGAACTGGAGGTTGATTCACCTCGTCGACCAATGACGCAATGCGCTGCTCGTCGTTCATGCTGCCGTTCATGGATGGGGGCCGACGATCTCCGGCAATGACAAATCTCTGCCGCTGTTGATGAACAATTTATGGCTGATGGATAATAGCACAAGTGGGATTGGGATTGTGGTGCGTCTAATGCGAGAACAATACTATGTATCAATACTATGTCGATGTCTGAAAGAATTAGGGGTCGCTTGTGGAGGAGTCCTCATGTCTGAGACCAAACCCAAGGCATGCAAGCGCCAACCACAAACTGAGTACTAATACTCCGTAGTAGGTATTAATTAACTTCCCCAATCAGCACTAAAGCATTATTATCCAAGGCATGGGTATCACCACAACTTCCACAAGTCTACCAACTCAACTTCAACCCTTCCAAGCCCGCATTGTCACCATCGACGCTACCATCGCAGACCGCATCTACCTACCCATGCACCACCCATGCCACGCATCCGTGCTCCATCTTAGCTCGGTGCAATATGATCACCCTGAGGACTCTGGGTATTACCATCTGCACCCTGAGGGCTCTGAGCATTACCCGCTGCATCCTGAGGGCTCTGAGTATTACCCGCTGCACTCTGACCATCCGAGGAGCTCCTTGCAGTAGCATCGCCATCCTTCTCAGAGTCCAACCCCTTAGCCCTGCGCTTTTCCATCCAGAACCTTACCCCCCAGAACACCGTCGCTGACAGCATGACAGCCGCCGCGACCCACGAGATGGCGATGAAAGCGGACCCGCGGCTGACGTTGACGCCTGCCTTCTCGCCCAAGTCGTTGATGGCGTCGACGCCCTCGGTCACGACCGCGGTGATGAGGATGCTGGCAATAGTGAGCGACAGTGCCCCCAGCGCCGCCACGACTAGGTTGGCCACGTTCACACGGTTGGCCAGGCTCACGTCCCTGAAGGTCTGGGGCAGCACCGCCGCCGACGCGCTCCCGAGGATGCCCACCCCGCTGAAGCCCATCCCCAGCACGTATAGGATGAAGAGGCCCATCAGCGCGTTGTTGATTTTGTCGAGCTTCTCCTGGATCTTGTCCGTCCAGCCCAGCTTGTTGAGGTTCACATCCAAGGGGCCAACTGACAGTTCCTTGTCCAGGAGCTCGGTGAGGTTGAAGCGGTCTGCCATCTGATTAGTCTTTTGCCCCTAAATCTCCCCTCTCAGAGATAAAAGCCACTCACATCCTGCCGAAGCTTGGGTACAGTCAGTCGTGTTGAGCGAGGTGCTGGAGCCGGTAGCGTTAGGCTTGAAGTTGCCCTCGCAGGCGTTCATGACGTGGATCGAGTACCAGTCGGAGATGCCGAGAGCGTCGGCCACCTGGTCGGCGGCATCGCCCAAGAGATCTTCCAACTTATCGACACCATCGTCCACAACCTCCTTAGCCTTATCCATGATGTCGCTCAATGCGCCGCCGTCTTCGTCATCATCGTCGCCCTTGTCTTTCTCCTTGTCATCGCTAATCTTGGAGAGAAGGTCCTGGCCCATCATAGAGACGTTCAACTGCGGCTTGTTAAGACCTGCGATCGGCCATGATCATTCTGGAAGATGAGGCTTACTCTAGCAATGGCATACTCCTCCATAAACCCCTTCTTGTTACCGGCAAACAGTGCCAGCGCCGGTAGGATCATGCCAATAATGGATAGGACCAGCGGTACGAGGATGACCAGCCTGGGTAAGAGGGCCATCCCGCGCGTGTACATTTCGCCCATGATGATCTATGTGCGTTGGGTTGAACACTTAGGTGAGGTCGTGCAGGCAGGAAAACAGGTCAAGATATCACAATTGTATGCGCTTCTTACTGACCAGGTCCGACGGACTATCACCGCTATATATCTAATACACTACATGGCGCCTAGGGCAGCCAGCGGGAGCCCATGATGCAAACGGCCGGCGAGGACTGAGACCCAATGCCACAAAGACCCTTGCATGGGTGGGCCGTCATGGCGCAGGCTGGCAACCGACTTGGGATACTTGTTGTTGCTAGGGAGAATGATTGGGTATGTGTGTCGGTGGGTGAGCCAGTGCGGAGCAAGGATTTTCGCCTTGAAGCGCTGCCCAGTTTGCGGTTTGCTGGAAGTTGGCTGTTTGCCTATCCTGGACCCTCAGAAGGGAGCAATCCAAACTTGGGCGGCTTGCGCGTCCTGTCGTGGCGTGGGTGCGTGGATGGCCAATCGCTTCTAGTCACATGACCACCTTTGTTACCATCAACACACGGCTTCAAAAGGCGGTTTCAGGCTTTTGAGGCCGTCCGGCGGGTGGCGGTGGTGGGGCCGTCCACTGTCCACCGTCCACCGTCCACCGTCCACCGTGGCTGGTGCCCGGAGGCCGGGGGGCGTTGAGAGTTGAAACTTTACCGCCAAGATCCGCCAATTTTTTGTCTTTCTTTTCGAGCTCCAGAGCTCCAGAATCTGGACGAATTAGCTTAGTGCTAGTGCTAAGCTTGGGGTAGTCTTTTTGAGTTTCCAACCCCATGGGCAACGTTCAAACCGCCTCCCTCGCCATTTGTCGCCGTTGTTTGGAACTGGACCACCAGCCGAGATGGCGGCCAACATGCTACTGCTATGTACCAGTGCTACTAGTAGTAATTACCCAGGCCTTTTAATGCTTTGAAAATAAGTCGCCCAATAGGAACTGTGGAAACGGGTCCTTTTAGATGCCTGTCAGCCTTGGAGTTTTTGCTCCGGCGGCAGATCACGAGCGGCTCTTCTCCGCACTCCTTCGGCTCTTCTAGATCCTCGCTTGTAAGCGCGCAAGGGTTTATTCGAAGGGAGCGGTGTGTGCTTGGCGCGCCTATCACTGCTGTTCGCAGTCGATGCCTGTGCCCTTTTAAGGACAATTCGGCATTGCCCAGCAGCCACAGCTTCTTGGATGACGTCGCCACTGCTTCGGCGCGCCTTCGACTCGCTGGGGTTCGTCAACTGACACATGCCCAGACGACCACGTGAAGCACCACCTGAAGTCCACAATCACTGGAATGCCTGCCTATTGTTATCGAACGCCAGTGCCCATCTAGCGGCCTCTGTCCCCCGCTCCATCGATACTGATAAGGAATTCGATGACACGATGCACCTGGATATTAGTACTACCAGTAGTGCGAGGGGATGGATTGCTACCAGCATGGAGGTATGGAGCATGGACCCCTTGGATCCCTGGAGGCTAGCATTGTGCATTCTGCAGCCGCCTGCACCTCATATGTTCCCGAATCCCATCCATGTCCGTCCCTCTCTCCCATAATCCATCATCATCCATGTCCCCTCTCCTCGTAACCCACTTCCCGCCCCAAGTCCAACAGCGCCACCCCCGACATCGCGACGCCGACAAAGCAAGACAATAAAGCCTGCCGTCCGCTCGTGCCACGCGCTGCGGACTCGATACAATGACCGCCTGACTCACCTCGCTACTATGACATTGTTGTCGCAGCACCTCCTCCAGCTCCTCTCCACTACCACAACCCCACGCCCACCTACCTAGGTAGGCGATAAGCCCGCGCCCGCCACCACCACCACCACCACCGCCAACCACCACAGTATTTCTCGACGAGCCTTCTCTCCCCGCCTATCCCTCTACCAACCTCACCTCAATCATGTCCTCTCTCGAGGCCAAAATCGTCGTCCTCGGCGCCCAGGGCGTCGGCAAGACGTCCCTGGTCATGCGGTACTGTAAAGGCACCTGGAACCCCTCCCAGATCGCCTCTACCGTTGGCGCCAGCTTCCTCACCAAACGCGTCGTCGACTCGGACACGGACACCACTGTGCGCCTCCAGATCTGGGACACTGGTGAGTTGCACAAAAAAATCATTGTTTCCCCCGTAATTACGCGACCCTGCTGACCTGCCATCGCGCGTCTTCTAGCTGGCCAGGAGCGCTTCCGCTCCATCTCGCGCCTCT
Source organism: Amphichorda felina (assembly GCA_016490725.1). Classification (NCBI taxonomy): domain Eukaryota; kingdom Fungi; phylum Ascomycota; class Sordariomycetes; order Hypocreales; family Bionectriaceae; genus Amphichorda; species Amphichorda felina. The sequence continues at coordinate 427,753 of JAEMHR010000002.1, read as the reverse complement.
ACTACCGCGGGGCCAACGCCTGCATCCTCTGCTACAGCATCACCGACGCCCAGTCCTTCGTCGAGATGGGCGTCTGGCTCACCGAGCTTCGCCGCAACCTCCCCCGCGACGTCGTCCTCCACGTCGTCGGCACCAAGGCCGACATTGTCGCCCGCGACCCCTCCGCCCGCCAGGTGCCCTTCGAGCGCTGCATCGCCTACGTCGCCGAGAACCTCGCTCCAGGCCAGGGCGGCACCCCGCCTCCTACCGCCTCGGGCTCGACCCTGCCAGGGGCGCCCTCCTCCTCCTCGACCACCCTCCCCTCGACGTCCCCCAGCAACATGGCCGCCGCCGCCGCCGCCGCCCAGATCCAGGCCAGCTCCGCCGACCCCCACAGCCCCAGCTCCAAGCGCAGCTCCGGGTTCTGGGGCCAGGAGGTCGGCTGGGACGCCTGCCACGAGATCAGCGCCGAGAACGGCGAGGGCGTCGAGGAGGTCTTCCGCGTCGTCACCCGCAAGCTCGTCGAGCAGAACCGCAAGATCCAGCAGGCCCTCCTCATGGCCACCGCCACCCCGCAGCTCACCCCCGGCGGCCCCGGCTACGACATGGCTGGCGCCGCCGGCCTGGCCGACGGCAGCTACTTTGACGGCTCCAACCCCAGGGGCAGCTTCCGCATCGGCCGCGACAGGCGCAGCTGGCTCTTTTCCCCGGGCTTCTCGCCCGCCGTCACCATCGACCGCGCGAGCGGCAACCAGGAGCAGCAGGCCCATCAGCTGGACGGGCCCAAGCAGCCGAACAAGTGCTGCTAGGATAGACGACACGCACGAGCGGCCTTGTTCTTGTTTCTTTTTCTCTCGCTTAATATCCCACCCAGAACGAGGCGGTACGATTGTTGTACACGCATTAGATACCCACACTGGGATTTGTTGGTTTTTATTGTAAACTTGCCTTTTTTCTCCTTTGTTTTTGGTACACAGAAATTCTTTTGGAGCATATCGAAGACGAGAGTACCTGTTTTATAAGAGGCGTTTGGGCATATGTCGTTCTATGGTTTACGTTTTGCTGGCATTGGGTTTGGGGAGCGGCGCATTGATTGATACCTATTTTGGCATCCTGGAGTTTGCGAAATGTTTTGCGAGAATTTCCAAGAATTCTATATACGGGAAAGGGCTTTGAGCTGTCTATTGTGCGATTTCTTTTCATGATGCTAAATGGTGTTTCCTTCTCGTGCTACGCGAACCCCCTGTTTGACACGCTAGGGACCCCGAGTCTTCTTGTCCAGATCGTCGTCCACCGTTGGCGGGGCAGGGATATCCACGCCCAGCATACGATGCTCCAGACCAACATACCCATCGCTGACGACAATGACATCGAACTTCCTAGCTTCGCCGTCCTTAGGCTCGGGGAGTTTGATGACCGCCCTCGCCGACGGTCTGGTCCCGGCCTGGAGCTGCTGCTTCCCGTTGCCGCCCCCGCCACGGCCAGCGGCCGTCCAGCCAACACGCTTGACGGCAATGACCTCGTCCCTGGCGACGTCGGCCACGAGGACAAACCACCCCTCGGTCTGGGGCTTGGGGAACTTGGGCGCGTACATGCGGGCATCGCGCTCGACGAGGGGATTGGCGCGCTTGATGCCCACGGTGAGGGAGAGGGCAGTGACCGAGTCGATGGAGAGGGAGATGTTAGGGAGGGCGGAGACGGCGCGGGCGAAACGGGATGTCTGGGAGTTGGGCACACCGAGAGTCTTGGCCAGTTTGCTGACTTGCGGCTGGGGCAGGGATGCGATGGTCTTGAGGGGTGTTTCGTCCGTGGTGGTTTCTGGCTCGACGCCGGGGAGGATAGTGGCAGGGGCGTCGGTTGGCCAGCGAGCCGACTTGATGGACTGCAGGAGGCTAATCATGCGGAGGCAACTGGACAGGTACCCCAGTTCGGTGAGAACGTCGATGGAGGCCTGGATGATACGGATGGCCTGGTCGAGGACACTGGTCTGGTCGCCCACGTAGTCGGTGATGGGCAAGTCGATGCGGGACATGTGTGCCTGGAGCAGCAGGAATGCCTTGACGTGGGGATCCCACATGGGGAGATTGAACGAGTGGCCGGGGAAAGGCAGGTTCTGCGACAGGGTGTCGTTGATGAGATCTTCGTTATGGCGGACGGGGAGCTCGTCGTACTCGATAGCGCGGGACATCCAAGACAGGACATCGAGAAAGGTGGCATTAGGTTTGGCTTGGCTGGCGAGGTGGCGGATCGTCTTGTGGGAGAGATAATAGTAGCTCATGATCTTGCCTAAAGGCGTAGGGTCGACGTCTCCATTGGGGAAGACCTCGACGCACTTCGACTCAGCAAGCTCATCGAGAGACTTATTCACCATCTCAATCATGTACTCGTTGGCAAGCTCTTGGGCAACGATGGTGCTGTGGTCCTCTGCTGAGATTTCCAGTCCATAGTAAGATGGGTTCTTGTGGAGCCGTCGGAAGAAGAAGGTCCAGGTCAAGTAGTCCAGGGCGTCTTGTTTGGTAATGATGGTCTCGGCGGAGACCTCGGCGCAAAGATGGTTGTCCAAGACGGTATGTAGGGACGACTCGACTGGAAATCCCGTGTGGAGGAAATGCTTGTAGAAGTCTTTCTTCGAGTCCTGAGTAAAGATCCGAGCCACACCTGACGTGTCGAACTGCGGTCGCCCTGCTCTACCCAGCATCTGGAGCACATCTGTGAGGTCCATGTCCCTGTAGCCCTCGATCTTGGCATCGAAGAACTGGGTGCCCTTGACAACGACGAGGTGAGCAGGCAGGTTGACACCCCAGGCTAGCGTGCTCGTCGCTATGAGAATCTGGATCTTGTTGTTCAGGAAGAGCTCCTCGGCGAGCTGACGGTCCGACTCGACAAGACCAGCGTGGTGGAGGCCAATGCCAAAGTTAATGGCTTCCTTCAGCGCATCGTCCTTGACTCTAGACAGATGCAGCTGCAAGTCTTCCTCATCCATATGGAGGAAGCGACGTGGATTGTCTTCCATGCCGCAAAAGTTGATGAGGTCCTTCGCAGTGAGACGCGTCTGTCGTCGGGAGGGTACAAAAACAATGACGGGCTTGCTGGGGCTGTGATTCTTGATGGCGAGGAACGTTGGTCGGTTCATCGACTGCATCAACGGGCAGAAGCCTCTCACCTCTGGGAAGCCATCAATGTACGACTCTAGAGGCACCGGTCGCACAGAGTGCTTGAAGTTGAACAGGCCCTCCTTGACGCCAAGCCAGTTTCCTAGATCTGTGGCGTTTGCGCAAGCTGTCGACATGCCTAGCAGACGCACCGAGTTCTTGGTCATCGAGGCAATGTAGTTCATTCGCGAAACGATGATCTCCAGAATCGGACCTCGGTCACTGGCCAAGAGGTGAATCTCGTCAATAATGACCAAACTCACCTGCCGGACATAGCCTCGGGTCTGCCACGAACGAGATATACCGTCCCACTTCTCGGGGGTGGTGATGATAATGTCTGCATCTTTGATGGTACGCGTATCAGGGGTATTGTCACCAGTCAGCTCGACCAGTTTGAGACCGAGTGGTCTAGCAAGACGTGCACCCCAATCCTTAACTCGCTCGCGAACCAATGCCTTCATCGGTGCGATGTAGACAACTTTGGACTTCGGGCGCTCCCGGAATGCCCACCACATGGCCAGCTCTGCAGCAACCGTCTTTCCAGAACCTGTGGGAGAGCCCAGCAGGACGTTGGCGGGCGTGTGATAAAGAGTATGAAAGATCTGCGTCTGCATCGGGTTAAAGAACTGGAACCTCTGCGCATAGACCTCCTCCAGACCGGGGTTCTTGAGGGCCGAAATGGGGAGAGGCTGCAAATTCAGCAACTCTGTATACACGCTTTCGGTGTCTGGACGAATGAGATGTTGGAAAGACACAGGTGTGACTGTCTCGGCGCCGAGCCAACGATCCGACACAGCCCTGACGTAGATCTGTTTTGGTAGCGGATCGGAGAGGGGAATGGTAAAGTTCAGCTCATGATCGTCATGCAGCTTTCTCCGGTTGAGGATGAAGTACTCGTGGTGATAGATCTCAGAGGTCTCCGAGTTCTCGACCCAGACATAGAATGCCTCAGAAGTGCCGTGGTAAAAGTCCTTCCAGGTAAAGTCAGGGATCACATAGAGCTTGATTCGTAGCACGTCTCTGTTGAGAGGTGCAATCTCCGCCTCGACATGCACAGTCGGGAAGTGGTTCAGGATTTTGGCAATGTTCTTTCCAGCACTCTGGTTGTTCACCAAACTGCCGATCTCAGAAGCATCCATCTCCTTCATGGTTTCAATCGTTAGGTGGTCCTTGGAGTCAAGATTGTTGAGCACCGGCTTGGTGAGATCGAACTGGTGAAGTGGATGCTGGAAGGGCCAGATCCTCTTCTCGATCGACTTGGCGAGAGTGAGAAGGACTAGGCACTGGTGCCCCCATCTTCGGTTCAGCGCGAGCATGAAGAGAGCGCGGCAGATGCGGCCAGACTGCTGGGCGACATAGTTCATGTCGTTTGTGAGTGCAAAATCTTCGGGCTGCTGCCGAGAGATGTAGGACTGTAGCAAGATGTTGGTCTTGCTTTGGGGGGTATCAATTCCACCGTCCACATCACAGGGGACAACTTCGTCCTTGAAGTGTGTGAGCTCATTGGCTTCGCTATCCCGAGACTGAATGTTGTCGAACTCTCCGCTCATGCTGATCATCTTCAGAATGTCCGCTTCGGTGGCATGAGGTCGCATCATAGAGTTGAAGACTTGGATACTGGTGTGGAGGATGTAGTACTGGCTGGCAATTCTACCAATATCCTTGCTTCGTAGTTCCTCGGTTCTCTCGTTAAAGATGATCATCTGGCACTGTTGAAGGGTTCGAGCAGCCTGGATGGCCAGCTGTCGTCGTCTCTGAACCAATGCTGGATCATCCCGAATCTCAGCCCATTCAATACCGTAGGTGAGGGGACTCTTCTTCATCCGGACAAACAGGTAGGAGTACCCAATCCATGTCACAGCCTCAGGGATCGAGGTGACCGTTCCGAGAGAAATCTCAGCGTTCAAGTTGTCCACCAACTTACTCGAGAACTTTGATTCAATGGGCTGTTGCTCCGTGACGGCAGATAAGTAGTGAGCCAGCTTATCGTGCGTGGTGCAGATCATGCCAATACCAGTGTCCTCGAATTGAGGTCGGCCCGCACGACCAAAGATCTGCAACACATCGAGGATACCGAGATCAACAAACTTACCATCCTGGGCGCTGTAGACCTGTGTGCCCTTGATGACTACGGCAGCAGCCGGCAAATTTACACCCCAGGCCAAGGTAGCCGTACAGCAGAGCACCTTAATAACGCCTTCGGAAAAGAGGCGCTCCATGAGATTCCTATCGGATCTTGCCATTCCCGCGTGGTGAATTCCTAGCCCCTTTTGCAGAAGTTCACGAATCTCCTTGGATCGTGACGACTTCATGGTTCGAACAGCCTGGTCGTAGTTTGGATGCCCGGTGGGGTCAAAGAGCCCAAAGCAGTTATCATCCAAGGCTTTGGAATTGAGCATTTTGGCAGTGACCATCGTGTCCCTCCGAGAGTGCACAAACACCATGACTTGGTGATCACGCTGGAGCATTTCCTTGACCTTGTTGAACGCAACGGTATCCAAGTTATCTTTAGTCTGCTTGTGGCCCGCCTTGCCCTTGACGCCGATGAAGTGTTGCTCCAAGGGAACAGGTCGGAAGGACGCGTCAAAATAAAAGAGCCCAGCATGCTTGTTGACCTTGAGAAAATCGGCGACATCGACGTAGTTGGGCAATGTGGCACTTAGACCAACAACTCGAATAAGAGACTGCGTGGCTTCGACCTGCCTCTCAGTTCGAGCCACCAGGGACTCAAGCACGGCACCTCGCTCATCGTGCAGCATGTGGACTTCGTCGATGACTAGGAGCCGGACTTTTTGCACGAGTTCCGTATCACCGGTGCCCTTTCTTGTCACCACGTCCCATTTTTCGGGGGTAGTAACAATAATTTGCGTCTGAACGATCTCGGACTTAGTGAGCTGCATATCGCCAGTGTACTCGCGGCACTTGATGCCGAGCCAGGCCAAACGCTTGCCAAGCTTCTCAGTGATTTCAGCAGCGAGAGCTTTCATGGGAGCGACGTAGACAATCTTGAAGTCGTCTGCATTCACGCCGAACTCAACAGCGGCAGGGTCGTCCATCGGGTTGGGAAACACGTGCTGCGCAATGGTATGCAGAATAGTGAGCATAGCGGCATCGGTTTTGCCCTGGCGGAAAGTAAGTACAGGGAAAGCTAAGTCTGAGTTAAGAGTGCGGTTCAACGTACTGCACCTGTAGGAGCGCAGATGAGCATATTCTCACTCGTTTTATACGCAACTGGGTAAACAAGGCTTTGCATGCGGTTCAGCGTCTTGTAACCCTTGAAGGTATTGCGACAGAGCCCATCGAGATCCGAGATTTTGACCAGCTTCTGGCCGGGGCCCAACGTCCCTTTGCGGCCGGCTGGGATAACATACTCCTCATACTTGTCAAACTGTAGCCTCTCGTGGCCCTCGGGCAACCCGAATTTCTTGCCGGTGTGGCTCAGGGTGTTTCCTGCGTTGTATGCTTTGTAGACATGGGGATACTGGACTTCGCGAGTCAGGCTGGCCGCGAGGGGCGCCGACTTGTGCTCCAAGTCTTTTCGTCTGAGGGCCTCCTCGCGCTCACGCTTGCTCAGCAATCTCCTTCCTGTCGGCTCTTCGGTAGTCTGAGTGGCAAGGGCCGCCACGATCTCGTCCTTGTGCCCCAGAATTTCAATGATGAAGTCAAGGTCATCGAACCCGACGAGGTCCGTCAGATGAGCCTGGAGCTCTTCGTCTGATTGACCAGAGGATAGCACACTCGAGATCTGGGCCTGGAAGACATCGGCAGACAACCCATTCTTTGCAGCAATCTCGGAGCACCGGGTGGGAAACCACTCTGTGCTGTGGCTGAGGACGCCATCCATGATATGGTCGTCGACAAAGTCGCTGCTGTCTTGGTCCTCGTCATCGTCACTGATAAAGTCCCAGACATCCTGGCCACTGGTGCCGGACGAATAGCCCTCGAAATCGGAGTCGTCAAGATCACCGTCGACCAACTGAGTCTTGGTATCCTGGGACGGGAGCTTGAGGTCCGCCAGCGCGGCTCTCATGGCGACATATTGTTCTCTCCATTGCGCCTCGGCGGAGCTGAGCTCGCTAGATGCCATGGTGTGGTATGTCGTATGAGAAGTGAGCTTTGATTGAGTCTAAGCGGAGACAAATCGGAATCGGAATTGAATCAAGCCCAGACCTGTTAGGGACACAATGCAGTTTTTTGCTGTGAAGCAAACGCAAATGGCCCAAGAGCCACAGTGATGCTGGTGTCGAGCTTTTAAGAGAATGGAAGTGAGTCTATCGGGGAGTCATACGGGCTGCAGATGGGATTTGTGGCTCATCATCCGTCATGGATGAGGGATGGTTGTGGATCTGGGCTCGTGGAGCAATGGAGGGGCAGCGGTGAACCCGGCAGGAGCAACCGCGACCAGGGTTACAGAGGCGTCCAGGGTAAGCGACCAGGGTGGTAGGCATACAGGGTAGGTAGCAGTACTAGGTTGGGCACCCCCACCACTGGCAGCGCTGCTCGGAGCGGACTCCAGGCGCCCCCCGACTGCTGTACGGAGTCCCGCCAGGCCCCAACAATCAGCTCTGGGGGCATGTGACGCCGCCGTTCATCCATGGCGGTGGCCACCAAAGGAAGCTCCAAACATCAACGCCGCCCCGTCCAAGCTAGGTCTCTTGCTCCCTCTCCATTCCATTCCACGATCTGTCCTCCTCCCCGAGCTGTGCCGTCCGCTGCGGCCCATTTGCACCACCACAATCAGCAATAGCCGAACGAATAGCCCCGACCGACCGCATTCTTACCACCGCCCACCATGAAGCTCCTCTACATCGGTGTACGCTCTGCCCCTCCCCACCGGTGATATCACCACCCGCAACCTCGCTCTGACCCCCTCTTGTTTCGCCTCGGCAGATCATCCGCAACGACTCCAAGCCCGCCCACGAGATTGTCGCCGAGAAGGAGCTGAGCGCCTACTCGCGCTTCACACGCAATAAGTCTGTCCCTCCCCCAGCGCAACCCGACGACCCGGCCTATTATATTGACTCTGGAGGATCTTAGCTATGGCGAGTTCATGAGCCTCTTCTCCAAGACCGTTGCCGAGCGGACACGCCCGGGACAGCGACAGGATGTCGAGGAACAAGGTGCGACATATCCCTAAAGACGCGGCAGCAAAGGGGCCCCTGTACTCAACTCATCCCGTACCTACAGACTACACATTCCACGCCTACGGCCGCAGCGAGGGCGTCTGCGGTATCATCATCTCCGACCAGCAGTACCCGGCCCTTGTTGCCCACCAGCTGCTCAGCAAGGTCGTCGACGAGTTCCTGACCAAGAACCCGCGCTCCGCCTGGGCCACCGGCACCCCCAGCATCGCCATGCCCGAGCTGCGCGACTACCTCGCCAAGTACCAGGACCCCGAGCAGGCCGACAGCATCCTGAAGATCCAGAAGGAGCTTGACGAGACCAAGATTGTCCTCCACAAGACCATTGAGAGCGTCCTCCAGCGCGGCGAGAAGATTGACGACCTCGTGGCCAAGAGCGACGGGCTCAGCAACCAGAGCAAGATGTTTTACCGTGCGCATCCCTCCTCCCTACTCTGCCGGCCGACGGTGTACATGACTGACAGGGAGAGCAGAACAAGCCAAGAAGCAGAACTCCTGCTGCATTTTGATGTAATTATGCTGTTACGTCCGCAATGAGTTCTGAAGAGGGTTCTTGAAATTGGCTACTGATGAGACGGCGCATATACTACTGATCCGGGCCTTTCGTTTTTTGCTTTTTTCGTTCGTTGCTTATGGAGGCGTGGCCAGATCGCGCCCATGATTGATAGATGATGGCAAACAGACATTGAGACAAATAACGAGCCATACGAGTCGGACTTTGGTAGGTGAGATAATGCTTCTAATATCAATCTGGATAGAGATCCGTTCTTGCCGTACGCCCGCTCCACCGTGGTAATATGTACATCGCTCCAGTGCCATCAAGGCTGCATCGGACAACAAAAGAAACAATGCGGATGATGTCCGTCCTATGCAATATACCGGGTTCGCCCCGAAACCAGCGGGGTGTTCCTCCGCCAATCCCTAAAGATTCAAACGAGAGACAAGAAAGTAAATGCCATCAAGAACCAGCTTTTGAACTCAGCCCTCCCCCTGATCATGACCACATTCCACTCCCAGGTGGAAAATCTGAGTATGGCCGTCAGCTTCTACGCCCCCTCGACAATGACACGCTCGCTCCTCCGATGCATATGAAGCGGCTGGGGAGAATCAACGGTGAGACCGGGATGCACCACCGTGGGAGTCAGCTTCTTGGTCTCGGCGAGCCGCTCATTCTTGTCCGCGTGCGCCATGGGCCCGAAGCCCAGCGGCGGGGGCGGGGGCGGCGGTTGATGCTGCGAGGGGTCCTTCCTCCGGCGCGTGCTGTGCGCGCGGAGGGAGCCCAGGAGCTGCCGCTGTTCCCGGGACACGCTGATCTGCCGTGTGATGGAGGCCTCGACCGCCTCCCGGAGCGCCCTCTCCGCCTCGTCCTCCGGCGGTACGTCGGGGACGGCGATCTGCCTGACGATGGTAATCTGTTCCGACGACCCGATGGACGAGAGAGAGCCCTTCTTGGGGGTGCCGGTACCGGAAGAGGCTGTTGATGCGGGCGGGGAGATGACGTCCCATCCCGGCTCCCTGTTAGGTGGCGGCGAGAACGTCGCCTTCGTGTCGCCAGCGGGCTCGTCCATGCTCACTGGCGAGTCGAAGACGGGGTTGGTAGCGGTCGGCGGAGTCCCGCGGTAGTGTCTGGAGGAAGGGTGCGGGCGGCGCTGCTGCGCCTGCGGAGCGGGATTTGATGGCAGTCTTTCGGTGGAACTGTTGCCGTGGGCAAGACGCGGGAACGTCTGCACTCTCAAAGCTTCCCTGGAAGGGAGGGGTTGATCGAAGCTTGCCTGACTCGGCGAGGGCAGGCCAGCTGGGGAGGTATTCGACCGTGGGCGAGACAGAGAGGTTGGCGTCTGGGTGATGCTGGTGCGCCTCGAATTAGGCGGGAATATGTGGAAGGTCGGCGAGTTCTTGGGTTGGGGGGATGTCGCTCGTCGAGGCCGGGGGAGCTGGGCCACTTCTGATTCAATGTCCTCTTCCAGAGGTTCGTCTTCAATGGTCTTGAGCCTGCTCAGAGTGGCCTGCCGCCGAGCAAGGAGAGCTGATGATGGAAGAAGTGGCTTCTGCTGCGGCAGGTGCTCCTCATCCTGTTGCTGCTGCGGGGGCTGATGCTGGGCCGGCCTCTTCTGCAGTACTTGGCCAAACATGATGCTGTAGCGCTCCATGGTGATATCGGGAATCTCAACATCTAGAAGGGGTCCTCGTGACGCGGGCAGGTGGAAGGCACCGATTGGAGCGGGACGCTCATGGTGCTGTTTCGAGGGAGCTGCCTGCACCGGCTGATGCGGTTGTTCTTGAGGGGGTAGAGGAGGAGCTCGCTGTGGCTGAGGAGGGCGATGTTTTTCAAAGCCGCCATCACCCTTGATGCGTTCTGTGTTTGACCGAACAATGATAGGCTTGTGCTTAGCCGATCCAGCTGCCAGAGAGGCGCTCCGGGCGATGCTCGGTGCAGGCTGCCTCTGCCTCTCCCCCGGGCTCGGGGTGACAGGCGGCGGCGTCTCCATCTTTGGCTTTGGCGAGCTCGTCTCCGTGTTGGCCCTGGCCCTCTTGGCCGCCCTGGACTTGCTCCTAAACAAACCCCACATACGAGGCTTCGTCTTTGGCGCTTCTTCCTCCTCGACGGTTGCCTGTGGTTCTCCTGGTACTGAGCCGGGCGACATGACGCTCGCGAGCTGTGGGTGCCACCCCGTGCCAGACGGGGCATGCGTTGGACTCCCCAGGGCCATCCCGATGGCGATGACTCCAGTGTCACCGTGGGTGCCGATGGGATCTGGGCTCCAGTTACCAGGAGGGTACTGTGGTGACGGAAGCCTGTCACGACTGTGGACGTGAAAGTTCCTGTTCCGCTTCTTGTCGGCGTTCAGAGTGAGCCAGAGGTCATCGCGAGACTTTCTCTTGTCAAAGTCGTTGGTGATGGGCACCATGAGCCCGCTAGACCCCGATCCGGCACCAGAAGAACTGGTCGGACGCTCGCCCAGCGTGGCGGTCCTTGATCGAGGGGCCATGGTCGAAACGAAGGAAGAGGGGGCATAAACTACGCAAAGAAAACTGTTGCAGGAAACGTTCGAGGACAGGCCGCCAGCGGGTTATGAGTGAGTGACGGGCGCTTCACACATTCCTGAAGCAGAGTTAGTACTAGTAGTAATAGGTGTTTTAGCAAACAGTCGCGCGCTCTTGGGCCAAGGTCGAGGTCAGGACCCCTTGGCCTGGGCGGGCCAAAAAGGCGCGCCCCCTCGCCCCATGATGCATGGCTGCCATGGCATGTTTGGCACGTTTGGCACGTCTGGCCTGCCCTCGTTCGTCACTGTTTGCGCGGCCCGTCAGGGCTGTCCCACCACGGCCTCCCATATGGACACCACGAAGGGGCGTTGACTTGCAGAAGTGGTGGAGGGTTTCCATTGCTGCCAAGTTTGAGGTCGCTGCAGGCGGTGAAATGGGCGCGAGGGGCAAGGGAGGTGCAGATCGGAAACGCCAGCTGGCCAGGGCGCGTGTTTCAAGTGGAATGAAGGACTGCTGGGGGCGCCAAACCAGAGAGCCTCCGAAACTCTCGCTAAACTCTCGCTAGCATGTACAAAAGCTATTATTCGCAGTCCCTGCACATAAACTGCCTTGTTTGTTCATTTCATCAACGTCCTCTGCATCCTGCCTAGACCCTGCCCAACGAGTCGAGGTCTGGTCCCGCCCAGTGCTAGGACTCCTAGGCGCCCCGATCCTCGATCCTTATGCCTTATATGTACAATATCCTCCCATCTCATCAGAGCATGCATCGTGCGGATCCGGAACTTGGCGACGCTCTTCGCATGTCTGACTTGAATCGTAACACCGTCCGGGGGCAATGGCTCACAAGCTCACAAGCTCGCAAGCCACGGGAGCTCATCTCTGTGCCACGGAATCACCAGCCTCCTCGGCCTTGTGTTCGGCCCTTTGGCAACATCCTATTACAGCTGGCCCAGCCTGCTTTGAAGTCATGTGCAATGTGTGGACTTCTTTCATGTCGCCGTCTTCCAAGTGAAGCCCCCATGTTTGTTCGGGGTGCCAACGTCCCAGCTCCATCAGGAGCTCAACTTGTCATGCTGGGCCACCTGAAGGAGCTCCGTGTGGCTTTAACCGGTGAAATCAGCAATCAGACATCCATGCTATATCTTCAAGACCCTGATATAAGCCCCAGTAACCCCTAGCCTTGCCCGAGACATGTCCACATGGCGCACGGGCTCGACCTAAACGTGTCGAGTATTCGTACTACGGATACTAATACGAGTACTAGTACTCGTACTCCGTACTACGTGTGAGATCGCCAGCGTTAGTTCGGCAAGGTCTTCAACGGCAACGGCAGTATGTCTCTCTTGGGACGCAACACCAACAGAGAGCCACATGGGCGTACCCGTAAGTAGTAGTGATACTAAAGCGTGGTGCAAACATTGCTGTCGACATAGGATAATGAGTAAGCTTGGAGATCGGAGAGCCGGAGTATACAAGCTAGGTTCAAGCACGATCCAGTGCCATGCTTATACTGCTCATACCAGGTACGTTTTCCTAGTCTGGAATAAGCCCCGTGATTTGAAGGCCGCGTTAATGCCATATCGAGTCATTCATCCCTGGAACCGTCGATGCAGAGGTCCATGATGCAAGGTTCTGTCAAGTGCCGACATGGCAGATGCACAGGGTACCGGCAGACAACAACCCTTGGAATCCCCATATCATGCCAGGTCCCGCTCAGAAAGCAGCACCGCAAGGATGCCCGAGTCATGAACCGCAGCCAAAGTCCGGGGGATCGGTCCGCACCGTCGTTATAGGTTAGTGACTGATTCAAGGCCGTCGTCGACTGCCGTGGATGGTCGTTGGTGGGGTTGGGTTGAGAGGTGCAAAAAAAAAAAAAAAAAAAGGCAGGCGCACCCCAACAAGTACCCCTCCCTGGCAATATCGGCGGTGGGGTACACCCACTGTACATCGGATGACAGTGGGCAGAGGTGCACCAGCGCAGCACTTGAGGCTGGCCGTCCCGGGCGGATGCGGCGACTGACGGCATTCGTCCTTGGCGGTCGAGGCGGTGATACAATTTGCTGTCGATTTTAGCTGAGGGGCAGACCCAGCTTCCCCCCATTCATTCATTCCGTCAACAACAATCCAGGAACCAAGACTCTGCAACACCCTGCACTGCTTATTCCCACTTCGCCATATCGAGCACCGCAAAGCCAAGCACCAGCATCCTCCTTCTGCTGCGTTTCGCCCTTGTCCTTTCTTCACATCACCATGTCCTGGCAAGGTCAGTAAGCCCCGCGCGAACCCCACCCCACCTCCCTGTGTACCACAGCAATAACATCCGATTGCTAACATGGTTGAACAGCTTACATTGACACGAGGTACACCACCACCCGCATGCTCCCACGATAAACGCCGATGCCAGATACTGACCGACTGTGTGTGTTCTTTTTATAGCCTGGTTGGCACTGGCCACGTCGACAAGGCCGCCATCATCAGTGCTGCTGGCGATAGCGCCTGGGCCGCTTCGGGAGGCTTTGATGTACCGCTCACCCTTCCCACTATACCGGAGCCATGAGGCGTTCCTTTCGCGGCTGACATTGTTGGTGTAGATCAAGCCCGAGGAGATGAAGGCCATCTCGGCCATTGTTGGCGGCGACGACGCCGCGAAGGACAAGGCCTTTGCCGAGGGTCTCTACATTGTCGGCGAGCGCTACGTCATGGCCCGTGCCGAGGACCGAAGCATCTACGCGCGATCTGTAGGAACTCCCCTGCCGATCCACCCGATATACAAGAAAACTATGTGTAGACACGTAGCTAACTCTTTGACAGGGCCGTACCGGTGTCGCCATTGCCAAGACTAAGCAGGCCATCATCATCGGACATCACCCCGAAACTGCTGTTGCCGGAAACGCCACCTCGACTGTCGAGGGTCTGGCCGACTACCTCATCGGCCAGGGATACTAAGGGCGAGCCAATATCTCTTTAGAGTGTTGCCTAGGACAGTGGTTGAGGGTTGGAAAACTGGGCACCTGCCTGCCCGCGTCGTGATGAGCTTGACAGCGGCTCTGGTGCAGGAATGTGGGTAGCCGTTGATTAGACAGGCTGAGAGGGTCTTTGCCGTCTGTGTTCGACAAGGGTTCGGATGGTTCTCGTTGGCGATTCTGCATATAAGCAAATAAGATGTCCTTCCTACATGGCCCTTGATGCAAGAGGTGTCCCGCGCCTCGCTTCTCCCATTTCCATCAGATCCAGTGGTAAAGTTGTTCCGTGATTCATCAAAACATGATACAGTAACTGTACAAGCTTTTCCATCCGCTACAAGACCCTGGTCGTAGAACGCCATGCTGTCGCCGCTGACCTGCTAATGTCCCAAACTGCGCCTTCTAGCTGACACCAATAGTGGACAAATTCTCAGAGCGCCTAAACAATTACCATGATAATCCATTTTTCGTGTGGGCCTTGTCAGCCCGTCATCTTTTTCACATTTGAATCGTTTAGACTGGCAGTTCCGCGTTTCGGCGTCCAAGCCCAGAACGGTCGACGACCATGCCGATGTACGGGCCCACGACTGGCAGCCCTCGCGCGAACCCGGCGATGGTGCCCAGGAAGTCCCCAAACAGTACTATGATGCCGTACGCCTCGATAAGGAAGCCGATAAATGTCCACCGCAGGAGGATCAGCGTCAGCCCTCCGAAGAATGCAGCTGTGCCCTTGGCCTTTTGTTTCCGCGCGAAGAACAGGAGCGTTTTCTGGGGTCCAATAATAATAGTGAGGCCTATGAGGAAGAGGATCTGAAAAAGTCGGCTGTTAGGTTTCGACGTTCGGGGTCCGCGGATTCAGGGGAAGAAGGGGGTTCGTACGTTTCCCATGGCGAGCCTAGATTTGACATGTCAGCAGGAGGGCCATCGTAGCAAGGACAAACACTAACATGGCCCGATCAAAGAAGAGCATAACGCCTCCAATGAGGAAGAAGCCTCCTTTTGTCGAGATTGTCATCAGCTTTCCCTGCCTCTATGCGCCGCAGCTTTGACGAGGCGCATGCCTACCTCCAGAGCAAAAGACTACTCCAATCTCTGTTCTTTCATGTCAGCCTCCATATACCTATTTGTCTGCATCGTGAAACGGCTATACACGAGGTCGCGTGTCTTGGGGCGGAACATACTTTGGGTGTCTGACAGCCACATCGACGACATCTTGGGCGACTTTGTTCAAATAGACCAGAGTAAATATTTCAAAGAGAACCAGTAACTTAGAACTCGGTAAATGTCGAGCTGCGCAGGGTCGGGGAGGCAAGCCTGGGGGGAAATTAGGTCGTCGGGGCCGAAACACGGGGTTCTTGGGTTCGCAGATAAGAGGACAGCTTCAATCAAGAGTTCAAGGGGAGCGACGCGGCGATTGTCAGGAACCGAAATGGCCAAGCTAGAAGTGGGCTGTAGCTCTGACCCGCGCACCGGCTGCTGGGCTCCTTCCATTGGCCGCTGCTTCCCTCACCCAAAAATTTGACCACATTGCACGGCCTCCCACTCACAAATTTCTTCTCCTCTGCATGTCCACGTGAAATCAGCACCGCCTACATCCGAGCCTCATCGTGTCGCCGTCACGGTTGATACTTATCGCGAGAGCTTGTGAGTCATGGTAAGTAACTGATGGATCACTCCTTCGACTCGGGGATGGCACCAGTGAAGCATGTTTCGCGGCCGTCACCAAGCGTAGAGGGCAAGCAAGGTCTGGAGTGCAGTCGACCTCGACTCAATTATTATGACTAGGCACCCTAACAAGAGCCTGCTTCTTTTCCAGACGACCTCCTGTCGTATACGCACGGCGTGGTATACGCCTTGTATCCCCAATATCGCTATTCTGCGTTCCAAACAACTGCCGCGACGGCCAGGGCTCTCGCCCTGGCAACTGAGATCCGTTCCTCCATACGTTCTCGGTAATCTGTCGATAAATACAGGCGGAGAACAAACTCCTTGATCACGATTAAGCCGGAGCGCCATTTGCCATCCCTTCGCCGAGAGGTGTAGGGTGCATAGTTGGAGCTTGACTTTGTTGGTCGGACATACATCATCCCCAGTGACTGTGATAGAAGTCATGGAGATGGGCTTAGCATATAGTAGTCATTACCCTCGTAAATCCCACGAGCCTTGTAGGCTCATGTAGCTCCAATTTGTGGTCCATGTTGTGTATCTGCATGATGGCTCATTTGAGCACCGTGTGCGCACCACGCGCCTCGAGGAACTGCTCGGCCGTCGTCTGCGGAATGGACCGTATCAAGGCAAAGACTTCCTTGTTGTGGTATCTCAGCCTTGTCTTAGGATCCATATAGGGCGCAGGCAGGCCCGTCACGTCGCAGTAGTGCCTCGGGTGCGCCAGAGATGGTGCCGATTCGATGTTAGTATACGTCGCGGTCGGAGCGGCCACAGCAGCGCCGCCGCCGCCGGTTGGCGGCTTCAGGCTCTTCTCGAGGACTAGCTTGGAGAGGCTGCGCGAGGCCTGCGCGAGATTGGGCGGGTTGCTCCCGTTGCTGCTGGTGGCGGGCGTCGAGGTGCCGCTGGTGGACAGGCCGTCGTCGCCGACGGTGGCAGCGGGAGTCGCGTTGCCGCTGATGTCTTGTGGTGTAGCGAGAGCTGAGGCCTCGCGGCGGGAGGCGTCGCCGACGATAGCCTTGAGGTTCTTGTTGCGTCGCTGGTTGGGCCGCCAGTTGGGATTGCGGAAGTTCTTGTGGATGGAGTGGATATCGAGCTGCTCGATGAGCTGCTGGTGGGCAATCTGCGCCTCGGTGGGTTGAGCCATTGCGAGGGATCTGAAGAACGGTTATTTGAGATGTATGCTAGGGATGAGGTTGTTTGGATGACGATGCAAAAGTAGGTGATTGATGGATAGACGAGGGGGGCAGTCCAAGACCGTGCAAAGAGTGCAAGGAGCCCGGGAACCTATTCTAGATGTGGTGAATCGCCGTCTTTAACTGGTGGGGTCCCAGGTCAACACGGCGTCTACCGCGAGTCGCAACCTCAACCTCACCAAAACACAACGTCCTACGAAGCTTCCAGCATGGTAAGAACCGTAAACAGATAACCCGGAGGCTTTTGGGGAGCTGACCCTGCAATTAGGAGAGCCCACACGAACACCAGCAGAACCTGCTGCTGTCCCGCATCGTCTCCAATGTTGTGAGTTGAGCAACGGCACGCTACGGCCGGCCAGCACCAGACCTAACCAGCCACAGGAGAAACTCAACGAGGCAGTTGTCATTATGAACAAGGGTCTTCAGGTACTATCCCTTAGTGAAAAGACAGGAGTTACGCAACACTAACACCGGTGCAGGAAATCAACATCGAGAACATGAACGTGGAGCTGGTGGCCCAGATGTTCAAGAACTACCAATCCAATGTCCTCTTCCACCTTGAGGGTAAGATACTTTGAGCTTCTCAAAAATTCCCACAGCTAATGGCGGGCTACAGCGACGGATAACCTCAAACCGCCATCATGAAGCAAATACCATGTTGGAACGCGGCGTGGAGGACACGAGTGATGATGGATACCCTGGCTGCACATAGGACAATGACAAAGTAATCAATGAGATCACGGGCCTCAGCAATTCTGAGGTCACTATGCAATGAGTCGAGCAAAGCCTGAAAAGTGGCCAGTTGTTCCTTGTAACCAGCCCCTTGCGTCCATCTTGAGAGCCCCTCCATCGCGAATGACAAGAGACGCGACGCCTGCGCTGGCACAGTGGAGCTCCCTCTGAGTGGCCGCCCTCAGCCTTGCCCAAGACAGCCTTGCATCTCGACCTGGACCAGCGTCTTCCATTGCCGAAAAAAACACCCGTCATCAAGCTTCGCACCAATTGGTGGTCGCAAGCCTGCCAACGCTGCCATCACTTCCATCGATCATGCCCTCGGTGTGCATCCTGTGATCGCCACCTACGCTCCCCCGATCCACCATTCAACGCCGCAATCATGGCGCCCTCCGCCATCGACGAGCCCGCTGCCGCGGACGGGGACATCAAGATGACCGACGCGAGAACGTATCCGCCCGCCCACATCTACCCTGTCAAGGAGACACGCTTCGAAAAGTACATTGAGCCCCAGAGCGACGGCCGCAGACGGGCTCTTGAGCAGCCCGACGGCGCCGCCATCGTCATCGACAATGGTGAGTCTCTATCGTAGCCCCAGAGCTACAAGAAGCAACCATCCTAACCTAAATCCTAGGATCTTCTACCGTCCGAGCCGGATGGTCCTTCGAGTCTTCACCGCGCCTCATGATGCCGCCCATCATGGCCAAGTACCGAGACCGTAAGCTTGGCAAGACCTTCTCCTTTGCGGGCACCGATTGCTATGCCGACACAACGGCGCGCGGTCACATTCGGAATGCCTTTGAAGCTGGCACCGGCATCGTCAGCAACTGGGATGTCATGGAGCATGTCCTCGACTACATCTTCCTTAAACTCGGGATGAACGACGCCGACGGCGCCATCGACGTCCCGATTGTCATGACAGAAGCCGTTGCCAACCTGCCGTATTCGAGGAAATGTAGGGCCAACACCAATCTCCGCTACGAGACCTTGATTACACAGACTAATACCTCTTCACAGCCATGACGGAAATCCTCTTCGAGTGCTACGGCGCCCCGTCAGTAGCCTACGGCATCGATTCCCTCTTCTCCTACCGATACAATAAGGGCAAGACAGGCCTCGTTGTCTCTTCCTCCTACACCTCTACACATGTCATACCAGTCTTCAACTCCAAGGCGATGCTAGCGCAGGCTACGCGACTCAACTGGGGCGGCTACCACATGTCTGAGTACCTACTCAAACTGATACGCCTGAAATACCCATCCTTTTCGGGGAAGCTCAACGTGTCTCAAGCGGAGAATATGCTCAAGGACCACTGCTATGTGTCCCGAGATTTCGACAATGAGGTCCAGAGCTACCTTGACTGGACGGGGCTGGAAGATCGTGATGTGGTAATCCAATACCCTTACACGGAAGAAGTAGTTATTCAGAAGAGCGAGGAGGAACTTGCACGGATAGCAGAGCGCAAGAAGGAGAGTGGACGGAGGCTACAGGAGCAGGCTGCAAAGATGCGTTTGGAAAAGCTCATGAAAAAGGAGCAAGACTTGGAGTACTACAAAAACCTCCAGGCAAAGCTGGTAGACGAGACCAAGAAGGAGACCCGGAGAGTTCTCGACAGCCACGAGATTAGGGACGAGGCCGAGCTGGACAAGATTATTAGGGAACTGGAGAAGGCGATCAAGAAGGCTCGGACTAAAGATGTGGGAGGCGATCCCGAGGAAAATGAAGAGCCTCCCGACTTTAGCCTGCTCGACGTCCCAGATGACCAGCTCGACGAGGCACAGCTGAAGCAGAAGCGACAGCAGCGCCTCCTCAAGTCCAACCACGACGCGCGAGCCCGCGCCAAGGCCGAGAAGGAGGCCGAGAAGGCACGCATCGCCGAAGAGGAGCGTCTCGACCTCGAGCGTCGCGAGAACGACCTCGAGGGCTGGCTGGAGGAGAAGCGCCAGGCGCGGGCTGAGACGCTGCAGCGCATGAGGGAGCGTGACCGCCTCAAGCAGGACCTCGGCAACCGCAAGTCGCTAGCCTCGCAGATCCGCATGAAGAGCATCGCAAACCTGGCGTCGGACAACCCAACCAAGAAGCGCCGGCGTGGCGGCGACGACGATAACTTCGGCGCCAACGACGATGACTGGGGTGTTTACCGCCAGATCGCCGTGGGCGAGAACAGTGAGGACGAGCACGAGGAGGAGGACCTCCACTCCACGCTCAAGGCCCTCGAGCAGGACCTCCTTAAGTACGACGAGACCTTTGACTACGAGCAGACCTACGAGGCGCAGTCCGACTGGTCGCGATCGCTCCTCCACGCCTTCACCCGCGGTCCGCGACCATTCGATCCCGCCTCCCAGGCCGAGCTCAGCCAGGTCCACCTCAACGTCGAGCGCATCCGCGTCCCCGAGGTGGTGTTCAAGCCATCCATTGCCGGCGTCGACCAGTCCGGCCTCGCTGAGATCGCCGGCGACATCCTCAACCAGCGCCTGGCGGGCATGCCCGGCGGCCGCGACGAGTTCCTCCGTGACATCTTCCTCACGGGCGGGGCGACGCTCTTCCAGGGCTTCGACGAGCGCCTCCGCGACGAGCTGAGGGCGCTGCTGCCCGCTGGGTCCCCACTCAACGTCCGCAGGGCCAAGGACCCCTTGCTTGATGCGTGGAAGGGGGCTGCCCAATGGGCCGGGTCGTCGGCTTGGAAGACAGCTAAGATTTCGCGCGAGGAGTATCAGGAAAAAGGAGCGGATTATATCAAGGTAGGTCTCCCCTAACGTTCCCCCTCTGATAACCGACCACAGTTGCTAACGCTAGTTGAAGGAGCATGACATGGGTAACGCGTTTGTGTAAAGTGTCTGGGCTTGGAGTTCACAATGATCCGTGTATAGGTTGGGACAGGTAGTCAAGTGTTTGCGAAGATAAAAAAAAATAGAATTTATTCCTCAACCACTCCTGCTCCAGTGAGACCGTTCTTGGACCTCTACAGGCATCAAATCCCTATCTTTCTCGTCGCTTCGTACAGCTAGATTCATAGAACACCAACCCAAGAAAGCACATTTATATCCCATGTAATCAATGCTAAAACGCCAAACCCCTTGCAGCTCTGGCCGCGCCCTGCCCAGCCGATATGTCTCGGGTAGACAGTGACCCGGCTACACAGGACTCGACAGCCAATCTACTGTACCGGAGCTGCGATCAACGGTACGTCAGATAGAACCCCGGAAGACCGGAACGCCTTAAAAAAAAATTGAAACCACACAGTCCGCCTCCCTCTCACGGCAGGCGGCATTGGTCAAGGAGTCATCAGAAAGGAGAGGGTTGTCGTCGCGGTCTACGTCTCCGAGGCCCGCTCAGGCTCTGCCTCTGCGGACTGCAGATGCCTGTTGATCTCTTCGGCCGTCCGCGTATCCTCCGTGGGCCCCTCGTCCTTCATCTCCTGGTCGTCCGGGTATTGGTGCTGGCTCTGGTTCATCTCCTCCTGCGCCGCCAAGCCGGCAACGGCCCTGGCGACAGCCTCCAGCGGCGTCCCCGAGTTGATGTGGGTTGTCGCAGCCCCGTGCTGCTCGTGCTCGTCGCTGATCCTAGCCTCGGAGCCGTTGCCAGGTTGGGACAGGTTGACATTGGGCGGAGGTGTTGGGAATTCACCCTGGACGTCCAGGAGCCTCGACTGGAGTGTAATCACATATTCGCGGAGCGCGTAGTTTTCCAACTGCATTCCCTTAAACGTCTTTTCCATCTCGCGGTATGTTTTGTTCTCTTGCTCTAGTTGGCGAATGTACGACTCTTTGCGCTGACGGAAAGCTCTCTGTAGGAACATTAGCGACTAAGCCCCGCGAATAACGAATATGCAAGTTTCAGCTGTGGGGTCGTACCTGGGCAGCCCGGTTCTGCGCAGCGCGCTTCGATTGCGACAGCTCCCGTTTCGGCCTGCTTCTCCCATCCGGAGAGACATCTTGACCCCCAGACACTGTGGGCTGTGCAGGTGCAGGAGCCAGGTTGGCGTTTGGCGTTTGAGAAGAAGGATTCGGCTGGAGGGCGGGATTCGGGGAGACGGATTGGTTGGAAGACCCTGGGCTGTGCCCCGAGGGCGGTGCAAGCGGCATCATGCTGGCGGGCGGCGCGTGAGCATGAGCGGCGCGCAGCTCTGGGTGGATAAAGGCCTCAGCCTCGGACCTTTGGCTCAAGGCTCGCGTGGCGTCTTGTGAAGCGGCCGCTTGGGGGTCGTAGCCATTCGACGGGCCCGGAGACGGGGATGGGTGACTGTGGCTCGCCTCGCGGGTATCGTCCGTCGAGTTGGAGGGGGGTTGTCCCTGCGGCGGGCTCCTCAGGAGCTCAACCTGCGCGCGCAAGTGCTGGTCTTGCTCTGCGAGGCGCATTGCATGTTAGCACGAAGGCTCCAGGACGATTTGCGCCAGGCGCGAGAGTAAACGATTCGCGAAATGTTTCAAGGTACGACGTGGTTCTGATGATCGCGCCGGCAGATAGGTAGGCTTGGCGATAGCCCTAGGCTTCAAGTTCTAGGGATGGTCCGTAGTACATAAGAGTTGCAGCGAGCGTGTAAGGCCTTTGACAGCTTCGAGCGCCCACGTGGAGCGCAAGTCGGGGACAGAGCGCGTTTCGACTCAATTTGACAGGGAAAGAATGTTGATTGACGCGCGAAGCGGTACAGAAGCAAAGGAAACATAATCGAACATACCTTGAGAGTTGGGGACTGTGTCCGTGGCCGACGACTGCATGGCGGGAGGTTCGAAGCCGAGGTGAGGATCTGACTCAGCATTCATATATGGGGAGCTGGCTGGCGAGGATGACTACGAGGGTGAGGAAGCGGCGGAGAATGAGGGCGGTTGGGTGGATGGAGAGGGATTATGTAACCACGGCGCTTTCCTCTCCTTCCCGTGTGGTCGTTATGGTGTGGCTGGCTGGGGTTGACGGGATTTTTGGTCTCGAGATTGGCTTGCAGTGGCTGAGAGGGTGGCCTTAGTACGTGTCGTGTGGCCCCCACCCCGATCAGTGATGGTTGTCGTCAGTCTGAGCCAACCTGCAACCTGCCAATTCAGTGATGGATTTCGCTTCTATGTCGGCACAGTCGCTTCTCTGCACAACGCCCGCTGCTGGAATATAGACTTGGACAAGAGACTTGGATTAGAAGAGGCCTTCTGGGAGCTGAAGGCACAGACAAGGACGGCCTTCTCATCCCCCTGGAGATTCGGGAGGGGTGGACGTAGTAGTATTGAGATGGTTTGTCAGCAAAATATTTGTTGTGGGAGGATGCAAGGCAACAAAGCCGCATTCAGAATTTCGGACAGGGAAGGCAGGAGCCACTCACATCGCCTGCCGCCACGCTCCAGGGACCCAAGAAGTGGGTCACCCCTCGATGGGCCCAGATGGTCGACAAACACCATCAGTGCATCGCCATCAGACCATTACCTACTCGTACCAATGTAAACAAACGCAACAACCAATCACTATCCTCTCATGCCGACAACCAGGCTGTCAACTCGACTACTGTCCTGTTGCCTGCACACCATGGTTCAGGAAGAGCCACGGATGCAAAACCGCGTGGCAACGACAACGGTGCGCGTTCCGCCCGAGTTCCTTGACCAGTCAGATGGTCGATAAATCATCCGAGCCTAGATGCGCGGGATACCTCCCGAGATCTGGTGATTCTATCGAAGCCTGAAGCCTGGAGGATCCGCCTGTCAAGGAAGCTCCCGTGGCCACACAAATCGCACACCGTTATTGGTCCTGAGACCGCCTAACTCATGGCCAAGGCCCAAGGATACCTACTCCCGTCTACCAAGCCCGGAGTTGGCCCTAAAGTCCGAGGCCTCTATGCAGCTTTCCTTCTTCTTCTCGAGCCGCTGGGGCTTGACAAGAACTACCTGGCCAGAGTAGCCAGATTCCTGAATCCTGGATAACACAGTCCATACGTTGCAGTGTTTCCGGGCATTCCGACGGATGTAACCGGGCGGATAATCCCCCCGAACTGATCTCCAGCACGTAACTGGCGGAGTTATTAAGGTTGAGAGCGAGACGCGAGGGGTATCAAACATATACATGTCTACGCTGAGTGTCTTCGCACGAGTGTCGATGTCCCTTATGCAGTCCGCGTCTTCTTTGAAAGCGTATTACTCCGTACATCTACGTGGACTGCTTGTTCCCTGAGAACGGAGGCTCAAGAGTTAATCGATCGCCACCAATTATTGAACTCGATGGTATTTCCGTCATGTATTTCTATATATGGTAAAGTTAACGGTTTATGTGGGATTTTCCTAGAGGCTAGCGCTGATGCCTCGTGCTCACAGGAGTGCTTAGAAATCATAATGCTTCCCGCCTTTCCAGACATGCAAGATGTTCCGCTGCTGCCCCAGGACGGCAATGTCATCCAATGGATTTTCTGCGACAGCAATAAAGTCTGCGTCGTATCCCACTTTGAGCTGGCCGCTCTGCGGAGCCAGGGCACCCAATGTCATGGGTCCATTAGCCGTGGCACATTCAATGGCCTGGAGCGGCGTCATGCCCGCCTCAACAGCGTATACTAGCTCCATAGCGTTGTTCCCGTGTGACAGCTTCGACTTGCGATCACTGCTCAGCATGTCGGTACCGAGAGCAATGTTGACTCCGCTACGCACCGCCAGCCTATACGCCGCCTCCGCACGCTCCAGGAGGGCGAGGAGCTTGCCGCGCACGGGCACCGGCAACGTGTCGAGGTAGTCGGAGGCCAGGGTGCGCACGATGTGCCGCGTGGCGACGAAGTAGGCGCCCTTTTCCTTCATGAGCGCGATGGCCTCCTCGTCGAGGAACATGCCATGCTCGATGCTGCGGACACCGGCGTGCAGTGCGTTCATGATGCCCGCCTTGCCAATGGCGTGGGCGGCGACGGCGCGGCCGCTGCGGCCGGCCTCGTCGACAATGGCCTTGAGCTCGGCGAGGGAGAATTGCTGGTCCTCGGGGTTGTCGTTGAGGCTGAGGACGCCGCCGCTGGAGCAGACCTTGATGACGCTGGCGCCGCGGCGGATCGCCATGCGGACGGCCTTGGTGCACTCATCGACGCCGTCACAGACTGCAATGGGGAAGCCACCGTGGCACATGGCCTCCTGGACGGTGGTGATGGGGGCGAGGTGGTCATCCCCGTGGCCGCCGGTGATGGAGAGCGCCGTGTGGGACGAGTAAATGTTGGGCCCGATGAGAGCCCCATTCTCGACGCCCGCCTTGACATCGCCAGCGTACCCCTCCAACTCGCGGACGGAGGTGTAGCCCGCACGGAGGGTGGCCTTCAGGTCGTCCACAATGATGGCTCCGATAAGGGCGTTAGTGCCAGGCAGGTAAGGCGAGCCATTGACGCTGGTCACGACATCGGCGCCCACGTAGTGACAGTGGCAGTCCCAGAGGCCCGGCATGAGGACTGGGACATGGAGGGAGCGCAGATGGCCATACTCTGGCGGAAGACTGGCTGCACTCCCGACCCATAGGATCTTGCCATCGCGGAACACCAGAGCAGCGTCGCGGACAGGGTCGCCGCGGCCGGGGATGAGTAGCTCCGCCAGTATGAGAGAGGCCGCCCCGGGATCAGTATAGGCTCCCGGGCCACGGCGATAGGTATGTGTAACCCGCATTGGGCTAGAGTAAGAAGTAGTACACGGTGGTAAGTCTGATGTCGCCGCCGTTCAAACGAAGTGTCATCCAGGTGGTGTTTATATAGTTGCTAGGACCAATGGCTGACGCGTGTCTCCATGATGCTGATGTTTCCAGGTGGAGGATGTCTGATGGCCACAGGGTTGTTGACAGCGGTCCTGGGGTTGCTGACCGTTCGTACTAATAACAATATCGGTCTCTTGCAGTCTTGCTGACACCGGGTACGAACCCCGGCCTGGGACTATTGGGCGACCTGCCCGAATGAGACTGGCGATCCAGGGAGACTATGAAGTAATAGAAATATGGCAACTATTCGCGACTTTGTTAATCAAGTTATATTAGAAACTTGGCTGGTTCTGCTTTAAGATGTATTCTGTTTCCTTCCATATACCATATGATGGTGGTTGTGAAATCTCGACCATACCTATCCTCGTACTATAGGTATACATGTCTGGATGTTTCGACCCTCCGTTGTGTGGCAACCACTTGGGTGGTGCGGCGATTGACACTCAACCTAGGCCAGAATAAACCTGTTAACCTCTGAGCACTCACGCAGGCTCACCGCCTCTGCCCATCAACAGCAATGCTCAACACCCTGAGGTGCCAGCTGCGCTCGCACTCGTCCAAGCCGTATTCCATCGCCGCGCCCGCCCTGCGCATCACCGTCAGAGCCATGCACGCCCAGCCTCGCTTCTCGCCCGGCACCGACGAGGCTGCTGCCACCGGCCACCTCAGCACGCTCCTCACCTCCGAGGGCGGGCGCTGGACGCTTGCCAACGACGGCGAGGCCATCGAGCGGAGCTTCAAGTTCAAGACCTTTGCAAAGGCCTGGGTACGCTACTGCTGCTGCTATCTGCTGCTGCTCACCCTGGTGGGCGCTGAGGATTCAGAGGGCTGACCGGGAACATCAAAGGACTTCATGACGGCCGTCTCTCTGCAGTGCAAAATCAAGCACCACCACCCCGAGTGGTCAAATGTGCGACTCCCCTTTGAATTTGTTTTCCCCCCATCCTCTTTCGTCCTTTTATCATCCCCCCTCGTTCATGGCTCATGGCTAACATCTCCCAAGGTTTACAACACCACATATGTCCGCTGGACAACGCACAACCCCAAGGGTCTTTCCGTCCTGGACCTCGACATGGCTGACGCGTGCGACGCCATCGCCAGTGATCTTGGCGAGCTAGACCCTGAGCCCGTGAGCTGCGCGGTGCGTGACGTGGCGGACCGGGCCACTGTGTCGGCTGGGGACTGCTGCACGCCAAAGAAGTGAGGGTTGATCTGAGCAGCATGCTATCTTGCCTGTACATATCTTGTATGACTACGAGTACGGAGTACCTACCTATAAGACCGGAGGTACAATCTATGCTTACCTAGTAGTATCAATCTTGTAGGAATACAGTAAAAAGTTGACTACTTGGACACGAGAAAACAGCCAGGTAACAATGTTTGGTCAACGAGCGACGTTACGCATTACGTATTTACTACTCTATGTCTAGAGCCCCCCCAGATGGACATTCGCATGTATATACAAGAACCATCAAATATTAGGTTTTCTCAGAGCGTGATTCCTAAACGCCTTCCAAATTCGAATGCCGCCTCTCCCGGCGGCGGTACGCCGTGAGGTAAATATTAGTCTATGCGTCGGCAATTTTTGTCCTCTCCGTTGCACTAAGCATCATCCATTCTCTCATCCAAAATAGAACTGCATCTCGTGACAAGCACACTCATGCCATGGCTGGCGAGCTGCCCCCGGCTTGCCCAGCTTGACGCTTACTGGGACTTCTTCTGGGCCTTGATCTTGGCCATCTTCTTCTCCAGCCTGCGCTTGCTGGCCTCGGCACCGGCCTCGGTGTCGAGCATGTAGTCCCACCAGCGGAAGCTGGAGGCGTAGTTGCCAATGAACTTCTCGTGGTGCACGTCGTGGTGGTCGGCGCCAGCCCAGACGGGGAGGAAGTGGCGCAGGCTCCAGGGGAAGTCGTAGCCGCTGTGCGCGTCGATGGCCTGGAAGAGGCGGAGGATGATCCAGATATACATGGTCAGGAGGTGCAGGTCGCCGGTGACGGAGAGGAGGAGGATGGGGGAGCCGACGACGCCCAGACCCAGGAGCATGGTCTCGATTGGGGACGCGTACTCAGCGGCGAGGCCGAAGGGGGCCGAGTAGGTGTGGTGCATCTTGTGGATCATCTTGTAGAGCTTTCCGTAGTGAAGGAAACGGTGGAACCAGTAGTGCCAAGCATCTTCCATGACGAACAGGATGCTGATCTGGATGGCCATCTTGGTGAAGGACGGGAAAGGCACACCGTAGTCGATACCGAAGTAGGTGGCGACGGGGTGGAAGAACCAGATCTGGGGAAGCTCGGCGGTGAAGTGGCTGATGAGGACGATGAAAGCGCAGTCCCACTGCTCCTTGAGGGTGGGAATCTTCTCCTTCTGGAGCTTGTACTGGTGGAAGTAGGGGATCTTGTCCATAATCATGAAGGGGATGCAGCGGCCGAAGTAGACGAGCTCGTGCATGACAAAGCTCAGTATGCCGGTCGCGAGGGTATCATTTTGCATCCAAAGGTACCAGGCCTTGAATGCATGTTAGACTTGTTGATCCGCAGAGATCGGTCAGGGGGCGCGTTGAGAGGGGTTTGGGAGACGTACGGCCCAGAGCTTCTCGCCATAGCTGAGGTGGATATTGTACTTGGTGACCTCCTCGAGGACACCGAAGTAGTCCTGGGTCTGGTTGAGGGCGCCGATCGTAGCGTTGCTGCGTAGGAAAGATAAGGTTAGCATCGTGATGGATGATAAGGGGGTCGAGTAGGTAGGTACTCACACCACCTCCATGGTTGTAGCGCGACGGAGTCCGGGGCAACAGGAAGAATCCTTCGCGGGGTATGCTAAGCCAGGTGCAACTCTCGATGCTTAGGCGGTCTCGAGATGTGCTGGTGCAAGAGGGTACTCGAGGTGTTGATGAGGAGGGGAGGAGAATGATTTAGTATCAATTCAGATCAGGAGATTAGGAGAGGGAGGAAAAAAAGATCATGGGGACCCTGGTCCGTCTGGGAGTCTGTCTGGGACGCCAATGGCCTGATCTGGGCGGTGCCATGCCGAACCTTAGTGTGCTGTTGGGGGTTGGTGCGGACGGCAGAACTGCCCTGTGGATCGCATTTGTGCCTGCATCAGTGCCATGGGATTGTGCAATTTAGCACTGGCCCCCCCCCTGGGCCACCTGGCCACTGGGCACCTCTGGCGCGCCGGCACTGGACCACCCGCAACCAAGAAATGAGACCACCACAGGGCCCCTCGGCCCTGTGGTCTTCCGACGCCGCGCATATCAGATCATCCCCTGGGCCCTCAGCCCACCCACAACTCGCCACCGCGAGTTGTGTGTCAGTGCTGCCATTGGTGCACACTGCATAAATAATGCGGGGACTGATAATGAAACTTCGCCCTGCCAACCCGAATACGAGACCGCATATACGAGTACTAACTAATCTGTACAGATTAGTTTCCTGATAACAACGGATCGGAAATGCACCGCCACAAATCCGGAGAACGAGGCGCCACAGCTGGTGAGGCTCAGGCTCTCAGGTCTTATTATCGAAGCCGAGCAAGCCCCGACCGAAGGAAACGGCAGATCTGGCGCTTCGATCCCAGACACTCATCAGTGCGCGATCCACCTCCAAGAGGTAGAGACGGGTAGGAGCAACCGACGAATGAGTGCCAACCAACGTCATTAGTGGTTCCTTGACGCTTCGAACCTTCCATGAGCTGTGTCCCCCAAAATCTCGTCCAGCTCCCCTGCCAAGCCCTCGAAATCGGTTCAGGAATCACCAGCAAGATCAGCTCTGCCCTCTTTCAGGCGCCTCCAATCGGCTCCGGCAACTCATCATCCCGTCATCCCACCGCACTGTTGTGTAACTTGTTGCTGGGTTGATGGTTGTCGTCACAGTGTCACCCGTGCATCTTGCATCCTGTCAAAGCCTCCTCGGATTTTGCCATTGGTAATGCCAGTCGCATGACCTGATTTTGGCACCTGCAGTGCCTCCCACCACACCACCACCAGGTCCGAATACGATCATTAGTTATTACACAGCACAAGCATTTCACCTTCGGATCCCCGCCATTCCGGAAGTGAGGCTCGCTTCGCCTCCGTTCTGCGGGCTCGGCTCCGGATCCTGGGACACCTCATCTCACCATGTCACTGGTCACAGAGTGAGTCTCCCCCTTCGCACCATTTCTCACGTGATCCTTCTCACACTTCTCACACTACTCTCTAGTGAGGTGCAGCGCCTTGATGCCTACCTAGATCGGCTGCCCGTCCTCTCAGAGGGGACAGGGGCGTCTGAGGCCGGCAGTGAAGTGGACGAAGACCATGGCCGCCAACAGTACCGGGAACAGCGCCACCACGAGCAACTCCAGCATGAATTTGCTGTGGCCGATGCCGCCGCCGGACCCCGTCTGGGCAAGCTCCTCGGCATCATCCAGTCTCTGAGCACCACCAACTCCTCCAGACCGCTTCTTTCCGCACGGCGCATCAAGCAGCTCCTTTCCCAGTCAGGCATACCTGATCGTGCCCTTTGGTCAGGTGAGATAGCTGCGCGTAGCACCTATGAGGACGAGATTGAATGGCTGCTCGTGAGCAAAGCCGCTGTCCAGCTACACGGGGTTATTCTCAACACCCTGCTGGATCAAATTATCCCTTTACATGACGATATCTGGTACTGGGATGAGGTCTTGAACTCGTATACATACAGCAGCCTTTACACCATCCAGACCTCCCCATGGCGCTTTGGTGCCTGGTCGTTGGACATTTATCATGCCAGCATCGCTCGGATACGGTCCTCTTCTTCCCCCCAAGCCTCCGCCGAAGCCCTTATGAACGCGACGCAGACCGGTCTATCGCAGCGGTGGGGCCGATTTTACGGCATCGTCCGAGACAGCATCCGAGAACGTTCGTTCGCCAACATCCAACGCAAGGTCCTGTCTCCTGTTGCATTCTGCCGGGCCGAGGCTAGACGGAAGCAAGCACAGCTGCGGAAGCTGAGAGAGGTCACGGCTTGCGGGCTAGGCGTTTTGATGTCCGAGGGTCTTCAATTCATCCAAGACGACGATAAGGTCAGCGTGATCGATCATGATGATCATAACGATCTCAAGGGAACGATCGAGCGCAGCGTTGCGCTGATGGAGATGGTCCTCGAGGAAGTCTGCCACATTGACTCGAGCATCAGCGATTTTGAAGAGAAGGTCTTCGCCGGAGTCGAGTCCGATCCCGAGCTTTCAGTTCATGCCGAGGATGCCACCGCGTCCAGACGCCCGTCAATTCTAGGGCGACGTCTATTGCACATCATCGACAAGACTTTACCGAAACACGGTGCTGCCCTTCGTGGGCTAGTCAGGGAAAACGGGCAGCCATCTCGCTTTGTGCGCTACTGGCTTCCTGGCGTTGTCGGCCTTGTTTCATCAACGACCGTCTTGAAAATATTGGTCAACCGAAAAGCGGACATAATCAACTGGATTGCAGATTTCGGGGTCACTATCCGTGACTTTTGGTTCAACTGGGTTGTTGAGCCGACCCAAAAGATCATCCAAACCATACGACACGACAAAACGAGCGAAATTGCCATCATGAGCCGAGATAGCCTCAAAGCTGATCGTGAAAGTCTCGAGCGCATGGTGGTCGACTTTGCTATAGACAAGCCTCATTTTGCCGACGTCACGGGGTCTTCTCTTTCCGAGGCCCAAATTGCCTCTATTCGCTCCCGAGTGGCAGAGGGGGATGTAACCCCGGTACTGAAAGCTTATGAGAAGGACTTGAGGACCCCATTCTCAGGGGCAGTACGGGGCGACCTCGTCCGCTC
The DNA here is from genome assembly GCA_016490725.1 of Amphichorda felina. Lineage (NCBI taxonomy): Eukaryota > Fungi > Ascomycota > Sordariomycetes > Hypocreales > Bionectriaceae > Amphichorda > Amphichorda felina. The sequence continues at coordinate 396,477 of JAEMHR010000002.1, read as the reverse complement.
GCTTCTTATTCAGGTGCAAAAGACAAAGGTAGATCTGGAGGTGGCCATGACCGGGATTGACTCTCTCTTGAAGAGCCAGGAGCTAGTCTTTGGCTTCGTGGGACTCACCCCTGGCGTCCTGGTTTCTTTCGGCATCTTTCAGTACATCCGCGGCGTTTTTGGAGGTCGCTCTGGTCAGCGCAAGGTCAAGAAGGCCGGCCAGGCCATCCGAGTCCTCCGCAATATCGACCGCATTCTCTCCGAGGCCCGACCTGCGGAGGGCAATAACGTTCTCTCCTATAAAGATCACGGTCTTCTTCTTTGCGAAGTTCACGTACTCACTAGTCTTGCCCAGAGGATGATGCCACGATATATTCAAAAGGAGTTCCTAGAGGACGTATCAGACTTGGCCAAGATGAAGGGAATACATGTTCAGGTCAAGGCACTGGCACGGCTTCGATGGGCCTACGCCAGATGGCTGCAGTGAGACGACCTACCTGACATAATGCATGGGTATTCGCCATAAAACACACATACCAGAGGCAAAGGTGGTATATCATATATATCATCATACATATCAGTAAATACTGTAACCACTCAAAATTGATTCTAGATGGAATCTGTCGACTTATACTAGGGTATCATGGCTCCTGACCCCGTGATCACGACTCCTAACCTAGTGAGGCTTGTCTAAGCAAAACAAAATCACCGCCAACTCCCACAAGGCCCCTGCCCCTGCTTTGCTCATCGTACACACAGGTGGATATAGTACACAGCCCCCTTAAGCCAGTAGCTTTTGCACATCGGCAACTCGGGTAGTCTTTGCCTCCTTCTTCTGACCGCGCTCCCGGAATGCTTTGTTGACGAGCTCGCGCTTCTCTACCTGAATGTTGAGCACACGCTCCTCGACGGTGTTCTCCATGACCAGGCGCCAGATGGTGGTCTCGCGCGTCTGACCAAGACGATGGACGCGGTCAACGGCTTGGTCCTCGATGGCAGGAGCCCACCCTAGTGCATGTTAGAGACGACGTTTCAAGCTCGGGAGGAGGGGGAACCTACAACTATCGGAGAGAATAACAGTATCAGCGGAGACGAGATTCAGGCCGACGCTGCACACAGCCAGACTTGCGAGCATAACTCGCGTCTCATCGTCGTTGTCCAGGGCGTTGATGGCACGGTCACGCTTGTCTGCCGTCATGCTCCCATCGATTCGGGTGTATTTAATGTCAGCGCTCCCAAGCTGACTCTGAATAACGTTGAGAAATGATGTCCACTGTGAGAAGATGATGACCTTGGAGCCCGGCTTCTTGATCGTAGCACGGACTATTTGTAACATAGCATCGGTCTTGGAACTCTGAGTCTCGCAATCGAAATTGACATCGTCAGCGCCCACTTCGGGCGGGGGTTCGAGCAGACAATCCTCGTTGAGGCTATTGCGGCACATGGGACACTTGCCCTGAATTTGTATCGCTTTGACGATGCAAGGGCGGCAGAAGACATGCTTGCAGTGAGTGATCACCGGATCCGTTGGTACATCGTAGCAGATGGCGCAGTCCTCTTGCTCCTCCATGTACAGCTTCAACGCTTCTTGCAACAGCGCTCTGTTCTTGTCGTTGAGTTCGACGACTTCGTCATTCTCGAGAAGTTTCATGACCTCATCCACACGCTCTTTGCATAGGGTCCAGTGGTTGCAACTGTGTTGATGAGCTAGTTGTCGAATGTACACAGGGCTAAAAAGACTTACACCTGTCGTAGACGCAGCAGTCTCTCCAAAACGTTTGAGAAGCGCCCTTTGGTCTGAGTATTGGTCCTCGCTTGAAAGTCTTCGAGAGCGCCCTTGGCTTCAGACCTGAAGGAAGTTAGCCCTGCATTGGCATACAGGATGGCAGCGGCTCTTACAATAACGCATCGTATTTCCGTTTTTCCTCGGGACGGAAGGCAATGCGATGCACATATTCCTTCTTCTCAGGAAGTTTTAGGTCGACAAACTTCATGTCCTTCTTCCGTCGGAGACAGAGGTCCTGCATAAGAGCCTGCAAAAGAGCCTCACCCAGTCGGTCGCTTTGACCTAGTCTACGGGCGATGACGGAATTGAAGACTTCTGCCTGCTCGATCCCACCGGTAATGCGGAGAAACTTGACCATGGAATGCAGATCCTTGACAGAATTCACGCTACCAACGTCAGAGAACATGTTGAAACACAACAAAAGGGTGAGAACTTACATCGGGGTGCCTGTCAGTACCCATCGAGACTTCGCCTCAACCTTACAGGCAGCCAGAGCAACTTTGGTCTTGGCATTGCGGATCGTATGGCCCTCGTCGAGAACCATGCGGCGCCACTTCATAGATTTCGAGGACAAAGCTGGGTCCTGCGAGAGCTTCCCGTAGCTGGTGATGACAACATCAAATTTTTTTAGGTCCTTGGGCTGCGCCTTACTACCATGGTAGATCAAGACACTCGGCTGTTTGTCCGGTAGAACGTGCCTTCTAATCTGTTGCTCCCAGTTGCTCATCACACTCACCGGGGCCACAATCAGAGTCGGCCCAGGGCCGCCAGTGAGGATAAGACTGATCATCTCCAAAGTTTTGCCCAGCCCCATGTCATCGGCTAGAATACCACCGGAAACAAGGCGTGGAGGAGTGTTGGTATAGTAGTCAGTGGCCACGTTCCAGTACAGGCCGTTTCGATGGCGTCTCCACAGCTGTACAGTATCATCAGATCCAGTCTCCGGTAGTGACCGTTGCTCTTTCGCAGTCAGCCAAGCAAGTCCCTGTCATTCTGTCAGTACACATATTTTATATAAAACCCCACAGTTGAGCTCTTACCTGAAGCTGATATGGCAAGAGTGTGGACTTGAGCTGGGGTGGCTGGGGTGCCAGGGTCATCCTGGACAGCTCCTCCTCGCCCATTGCCAAAGTCTTGACGGCATCGCCCCCTTTCCTGAACTCAACAGCCTCGCTCGTCTTGAGAAGACTTTCGAGGGTCACCTCGGGCTCGTCCCCTTGAACCCCGTTATTTCCGAGGCCACCGGCCGTAGAGCTGCCATTTGTCAAGCCCAAGACGCGCCGCTGCTGTTCAGCTTCCTTCTTAGTCTGCTTCAGTTGCGTGGCCTTGGCAAGCTTGTCCTTCTTTAGGGAGGCTTCGATCACAGCCCGTTGGGTGGGGTCGCTCGGGCCATAGAAGGACAACCTGACGGGACAGTCGTAGAAGCCCTTCTCGCCGATAAGCTGAGCTTCCAGGAAAACATCCCCCCGATCCTAGGGGGTGTCAATTTCAGTAAGCTCTGCCCCTAATAGTCAAAAACTCACGACATAAGGCGCGATCTTCTCTACGACCTTACGGGGAAGATGGCCAATCTGGTCCCCAACGACATTGTCAACTCGAATGGCGTTTCGATCATACTAAACTGACGTCAGTATAAGTACAAAGCCTGGGGTTCGGTGAATGGGGGACAGTACTTGGTTTTGAGGTTCCCTTCGGCAGAGAACAACTTCACCGGCGGAGGCACGGCCCTTGTAGTACCGGATGCCTACAATCTTGCCGTCTACTCCCAGTCAGCACACATCCCATCGCGTTCCTCGCCCAGTCTACCATACCAAATGTGGCATAGAGCTCCCTCGCTGGGCCCTCATCTTCCTGTGTCAAATCCAGCCATTCTGGTTCAGCTGGCTGCGAAGCCGGTGAGGAGGCAAGAGGAGGGTAGACGTAGGCTGAACTGTTTGATGCGTTTGAGTTAAGGCGAGGGGGCTGAGTAGGTGAAAAGGCCGAGCTCGAAAGTGCTGGTCGCTTGACTGGCGCATCATCGTCCCCGGTGAGGTCGACGACTTCACGTCGGCGTTTGGCGGGCGGCATGGCTTCCGCTGCAGCACTGTCTCACTCTAAGCAATGGGTCAACTGCAAGCTTACAGGAAGAATACTACTACCTATACGAATAGGCGTGAAGTGACTGGAGTTGGGCGAACCTCGAGGAGACGCGAGTCGCGCTATCCGTCTGGAGTATCCATTGCAATTACATCAGCTACGACAAAAAAAAGAAAGGAAGGCGCGTTGTCGGTCAATGCTAGTCTCTTCCCCAGTTGACAACACACTACGAGTATTAATTGCTAATAAATTTTCCAGCGGTGTGCCGAAAAAAAAACAAAAAAGCGAGTTCTGGGAAATTATATTAAGGCTATGGACAAACAAACAAACCCATCCTCTCTCTATAACTGTTCCTGGATCCTCCCAGATTTAAGGGTGCATCATTCTTTCTGTCCCCAATCGGGATTTCCTCGTGCTGGTGCCTGACGCGAGGTCATGTGACCAGCCATGTAGTACTAGTGGTACCCCCATCCCGTAGGCAACAAAACCACCGGGTCATTCGAAGAAGTGAGCATAAGCGTTCTCAAGCAGAATTTAAAAATGAATACACCTAGAACCGTATTAGAGTGGCTTTTGCATTGAATACTTCCTCTATATGTATGTAGCTACATAATACGGTTTCGTATCTCCCAAGTATTCATCACACGGCCACCTTGAGTAGGACGGGCTCCGTTATGAAATTCAGTTGAGATTTAAATTTGCACAATGACTCTAATAATTTCAGTCTCATGTTGATGTATTGCTGGAAATTCTGTAGCCTATTCCAACAGGCCTCGCATACACATTAGTAGTACTTACTGGCGTTCGTCCTACCTTGTCACCAAGACAGAAAAGAAGGACGGTGTGAATACAGTGCTATTACTATTGGCGCACGGTCCACCGCCAAGCCCGTCTGGGAAAAGCCGCGATCACGCAATCCTGAGTGCGGCTGTCGGAAGATGAGCCAAGAGGGTTTGTATGGACAACAGCACTTCACGTCTCCTCCCCGCTTCCCAATTTCACCTTTTCCCTCTTTTCACGATCTCAACTTGCCAGACTCTTTTCTCGGGGAACTGACGATTTATTCCATGCTATATTTGCTAGGACCCGCTACCGAAAAAAGGATGCCGCTCATCTCATCGCTCGACGGCCATCGGCCTTAATACACCACGAGGACAGCACCACGATGAGGACAGGAGAGAAACTACGTCAAACATGCTAAAATCAACAAAGAACACATTCCCAACTCCCACTCCGTCATTCCGATCATTATCGCGCATCGCGCACCAGTGGTAGTGGAAGTCCCTACTCCTTTAGCAGTCGACCATACGCCGAGTAATAGAGGCAACTCGGCACATGGCTGCTACGGCCCGTCTTCTCATCAAAGATGTGGCAGCCTCCCCTGGCCACGTTGGGAGGTGTATATACTACACCATCTTCTGTCAGCTTTGGAGACAAGTGTCTCTACCGGCAAGGGAGTCTTACAATGCAAGGACACAGCGAAGTCGCTGCCTTCGTTTGTCACGCGGTGGAGGCCAAGCTCATCGGCCATATATGCCACCTGGTTTTCCTTGTATGTCTTCTTGGCTATGACCGTCATAGGACCTTCCCCTTCCTCGGACTCTGGGAACTCGAAGCGAGTCTCGGTCAGGTTCCCTCGCAGGATCTTCATCAGGCAATGGGCGTTGCCGTGGTCATGGATAGGGCTCCCCTTTCCTGGGGTCCAAACGAGGACCAGCTGTCCCTGGAGTCAGTTGGGGCACGTCTGGGGAGACCCTTAGTGGGGTATGCTCACCAGATTGCTCTTCCCATTGCCCTCGTCAACGAGGTTTCTCGTGTACCCCCGAGTGCTGTCGCCAAAGGCATACCTCGACCACTTGTTATCGGAACCGTCATAGTCCCGCATCAGCTGCGTCAGAACCTCGACGTCCACATCATCCGAGGTCAACCCCGACGACGGACCCAGTGCTTCCTTCAGCGCCTGCACGAGCCGTTCGAACCGATCCGATTGGGTGTGCCCCGCTGTCATGTCTTTGACACCAAAAGCGCCCGAGCTCGAGACAACGTCGATGGCCATGGTGTGATGCTACAATACTTGGGTTTGGACTAGGAGTTTGGTGGTGGTCACTCGTGGTGATTGAGGAAGCAAGATGAGGCAGAACTAGACTGGGAAACCAGGTGGCTCTGACCAGCAGACAATGGCGGGGGGCTCCTTCTTCGGTTACATACCACTTTGCGCGGCCTCCTTAATCACATGACGTGGTTTGGAGAGCACAAGTGGGCGATAGGAAGGCTGCGGGTTCCTCTTTGTGGACCGATCCTTGTTTCGTTGTGTCACGTTGTTGCGGTGGTCGGGGTGGATGCGGTCAATGGCTGGCATATGAGCAATGTGGTTGGACGCTAAAAAAACGGATTGGGCGGATGGCGGTTCCCACGGCTCGGATGCGGAGCTGGAGATGTTGGCTGCGGCGTCATCCGTTGCATCTCTATTACCGATCGACGAAAGTACCAGGCGGCATGGATGGACAGCAGCGATCAAGTGATGGTACATTACACATGCATCAAGCAGCTGGTTTATCAAGGGCAAAAGGTGCCTGGGTTGAAGCCGTGTTTGGCCCTGCAAGTCCTGTTGACTCGTTGAGGGGTAATATCCCAGGGGGACGGCAAGATACGGGCTTGAGTAGGAGTGGGGCTAAGGGGGCTGGCTGTTCAGGTCACGACGTGGGCATGTTTCCCCGTTCCTCAAGTGGAGCAGAGACTGGGTCTGCAGCGTTACGATCAGCACATGTACTCGTTTCGGGAGTCGCTGGGCGCTCCCAGGGCTAGAAAAAAAAAGCAGCTTCCGGGATGATCATTGCAGATAGAGCCGAATGCTGAAGAATTTGAAGCGAATCCATAACGACCGGTTGCAGTATGGTGAGAGTCAAACTCTATTCCAAAGCAACTAACCAATAGTCAAGTACTTATCTTATCCAGGTCCGGCCATCGGAGGGTACGACAGTCCCACTTTACTGGCTGAACCTTGTTTGACTTGAGTCCGCGAGACTTCAATTCAGCTGCACGCCCAGCTTCCAAGTCCCATGGCTCGAGCTCTCGAGTATCCAGTACCATCACCATGTCCACGGACGCGGAAGGTACCGCTGCCGCACCATGCCCCAGGCAGCCTCTGTCCGATGCTCAGACTCCGGCTGCCGAATCACCTTTCCCCCGTAAAGACGACCTTGGATGGCGGAGGATCGTCCGCAATTTCACCCCATCGTGCGTACAACTACCTTGCGCTTATGTCTATGTGAAACCAGGTGTCAAGGGTGCTGACAGTGTGGCCCTGTAAAGATGGTTCTCCATCAACATGGGGACCGGCGTCGTCTCCATCGTCCTGCGCCAGCTGCCGTATACGGCCACCGCGGTGCACTATGTGTCCTACGTCGTCTTCGGTCTCAACGTTGTGCTCTTCTGCATCTTCACCGTTATCACAGCGGCACGCTACGCTCTGTACCCGAGGACTTGGCCAGCCATGATTGCGCACCCGACCGAGCCGTTGTTCCTGGGGTGTTTCCCCATAGGATTTGCGAGTCAGTCCTCCATATCACCACATACAACATGGCTATGTCCCCGCCTGCGACGCAGAAGTGGTACTGATATTTGGCAGCGATCATCGACATGATGGCGATATGCTGCAAGAGTTGGGGTCACGGGTTCATCTATTTGACCTGGAGTTTCTGGTGGGTCGACGTGGTGCTGTCCGTGGCTGTCTGCATCGGCATGTCTTTCATCGTCATGGCCCACCACAAGCCAGACCTGCAGACCATGACGGCAGCGCTCCTCCTGCCCATTGTCCCGACCATTGTTGCGGCTGGCTCGGGAAGCATCCTCTCCGACATCCTGCCCAATGATTATCATGCCTGGACCACCATTGTTACCTCATACGTACTCTGGGGCATAGGGGAGTCATTCACGGCATGTGTCGTCGCATTCTACTTTATGCGGCTCAGCCTCTACCATCTTGCCCCCGGGGACGTCATCGTCTCGGCCTTCCTTCCCATCGCACCCCTGGGACAAGGAGGTTTCGGGATACAAAAGCTAGGAAAGATGGCGCTGGCACACCTACCCAAAACCAAGGCGTTTGTTTCTCTTGGCGTCGGAGCCACTCGGCCAGGCGAAGTCCTTTATGTACTCGGGGTCTTCTTGGCCCTGATCATGTGGGGTTTCGGGCTGATCTGGCTGGCCTTTGCCATTATCAGTGTCGCCACGACGAGAAATATCCCCTATAACCTGGGCTGGTGGGGGGCTATATTCCCGCTGGGCGTCCTAGCGCTATGTAGCGGTCTCCTGGGAGTGGATCTTGACAGTGACTTCTTCAGAGTATCTACGATGGTATGTATTGTTCCTGGGATGGTGTTCGCTCTTCTCGCTGACCTGAACTAGATTCTGTCGGCATCCGTAATCTTAATATGGGTTATCGTCTCCCTAGGAACGGTGTACATGATTGTGGCTAAGGAGGTGTTCCATGCTCCGTGTTTAAAAGACATGAAAGAAAAGAAGGTAGCTAAGGGTCCTGACAGAGGACGCTAGATATAATATTCCACGAGTTTTTGATACGTAGTTTTATTTCAACGATTGTAGCAGTTTTTTGCTTTGTGATGCTTTGAGTGATGATGCCACTTACAAATGTCTCGGTACTCTTGAGGTGCCTGCATTGACTCACCTTGAACCTAATACACACCCTCAGGTCGTGTAAATCACATTGCACGGATTTCTTAATGGGACAGCCCTCCCAAACACCACCGAAATTCTTCTTTTAAAAGCAAATGCTCTACAATGCTAGCCTCCAGCTTGGTCACTAGTACTATTGTCTTCAGGGTAGGCAGTGGAGCTCGCCCTGTGGATGGAGACCCCGCCAAAACTTGGCGACATGGAGGGGCAAATTTATCATCCTCAATCCAATCCACTCACCACCATTTGTCACGGCGCAAAGGTCTGAAGTCCAGCGGCGTCACTTGTCGAAATGGATTCGGGTCTGTCAAATGCCAGCCCTTGGATGGGCGGCTATGCTGATTGTATGTCGATGCACTCCTGGAAATTGGCATCACAACTGACGAGTCACAGATCTGGTCGAAGCATGGCACACCCATCGCGGGCCGATTATTCTCGTCGTCCTCACCGTTCTCCTCGCGATCCGAGTGCGCCTCCATATGAACGAGCCCGCGGGCGAATTAGTTGCACTGCCTAAAGCCTACGGGAAACTACCCAAGCCTGCGACAGACAATAAGCTCCCGGTTGAAAAGTTGGATGAAAAGAAGGATGCCAAGGCAAACGGCCCGCGGCGAATCAAAGGAGGATTGACAAAGAAACCGTCGCAGGAGAGCAATGAAGAGTTCAGGCCCAACAGCCCTGTTAAGATCCTCGTCTTTTTCTCGTCTGTCACGACCAAGACGCACAAGATTGCTGAAGACTACGTCAAGAGCCTGTCTTCCTTGGTGGACCAGATGACCAATGAATCGGGACGTCAATTTCTTCAGCCCGAGCTACGCGATTTGACCGAGATCGACTTCGACGACTATTTTGTCTCCGCGCCCAAGCTGGAGGGCGGCGCCGATCTTTTTTACCTGTTCCTGATCCCGAGCTACAACATTGACACCATCAACGACACCTTCCTGCAGCATCTCGAAGAAACGCATCACGATTTCAGAATCGACACTGCCCCCCTTTCTTCTCTGCTGGGATACTCTGTGTTTGGCTTTGGCGATAAGGAAGGCTGGCCGAACGAGGCCGAGGGTTTCTGCTTCCAAGCCAAGGACATCGACAAGTGGATGGCTAAGCTGACTGCGAGGAAGAGAGCCTATCCCGTGGGAATGGGAGATATGAAGGATGACCACGCTGAGAGACTCGCAGAATGGAGTGCTGGTGTCCGGGAGGTGATGGAACATATTGCCAAGACCGGTGGTCTGGGTGAAGGCCTGCCGGGGAGCGGAGACCCTGTGGAGAGCGATGTGGAAGAAATCGCGGATGAGGATGACGGAGAGGTTGTCTTCGACGACGAAGAAAGCGCCGGAAAGGACAAGTCGAACGGCTCCCGTGCCCTTGACGATTTGGAGGATCTGGGGAAGATGGTGCAGTCATCTGGCAATGGGACGAGCTCTAAGACTAGCAAGGCGCCGCTGGCGGTCGACTTCACCACATATGGTGCCTCGTCAAAGAAAAAGACTCCCACAGCGGCTCCCAAGGAGATGGTGGCTAAGAACTCGCCAACGTATGCTGCGCTCACGAAGCAGGGATACGCCATTGTCGGGTCACATTCGGGCGTCAAGATCTGCCGCTGGACCAAGTCAGCGCTGCGCGGCCGAGGCAGCTGCTACAAGTACTCATTGTACGGCATCAACTCGCACCAGTGCATGGAGACCACGCCATCGCTTTCCTGCTCCAACAAATGCGTTTTCTGCTGGCGCCACGGTACAAACCCTGTCGGGACTACCTGGCGATGGGTCGTGGATCCCCCGGACATGATCTTCAACGGTGTCAAGGAGAACCACTATAAGAAGATCAAGATGATGCGCGGGATGCCCGGCGTCCGGGCTGAGCGCTTCAGCGAAGCAATGAGGATTCGCCACTGCGCCCTGTCACTGGTGGGTGAGCCTATCTTCTACCCTTACATCAATGAGTTCCTCGAGCTTCTGCACAATGAGCGCATCTCATCCTTCCTCGTGTGCAATGCTCAGCACCCAGAGCAACTTGCCGCGCTGAAGGCGGTGACGCAGCTCTACGTGTCGATTGACGCGTCCAACAAGGACTCGCTGCGCAAGATTGACAGGCCTCTGCACAGGGACTTCTGGGAGAGATTCCAGAGATGCCTGGATATCCTGCGGGAGAAGAGGTTCCGCCACCGCACCGTCTATCGCCTGACCTTGGTCAAGGGATTCAACGTGGAGGAGGAGGCAGAGGGCTATGCGCAGCTGGTCGAGCGCGGGCTGCCCTGCTTTGTCGAGGTCAAGGGCGTCACGTACTGTGGCACGGCCACCTCGTCCAACGCAGGCCTTACCATGGGCAACGTGCCCTTCTACTGGGAAGTCTGCGACTTTGTCAAGGCGCTGGAAAAGAGGCTCAAGGACAAGGGGCTGAAGTACGGGATCGCTGCGGAGCACGCCCACAGCTGCTGCATCTTGCTGGCCAGCGAGCGGTTCAAGGTTGATGGCAAGTGGCACACGCACATTGACTACGAGAAGTTCTTTGAGCTGCTGGAGGAGAGAGGCCCCGACGGTGACTGGACACCGGAGGACTACATGGGCCCGCCGACCCCGGAATGGGCACTTTGGGGCAGCGGTGGTTTTGATCCACGAGATGATCGGGTCGACAGGAAGGGCCGGAAGATTGAGCCTGTCGTCGTTCGCGAGCGTCCCGCAGAGCTCGAATACTAGACTCTACGCATATCAATACATTGCTCTCTAAGTACTTGACATTATTGAAGCTCATCCGATGTGAGACTCTACCGTAATGATCGTCAATGGCCTCTAGGTTGTAGTACAGTCTCCCGAGTCCCGGGCGCACAAGTCTTGGGATGAAAGATAGTAGTAGTCTGATGTATTACGAAACACTGCCAACAGGGTTGCTTTCCCGAGCGCCGCGGCGGGTTCATTCAGCGTAACATTGTTTACACAAAATATGGTACATTGGGGAGAATGCTGTGGGGGCCCCCATTTAAAATCCAGCTCGCTGTTTTCTCTGCAGAGCCAATGATTGAGAGGTCCTCTCTCTTCTCTTGTGATCCCTCCCGGTTCAGTATTACCGTTGAGCGGAGGCGTCCTCTGGGTTGCCTTAGTCCAGGCCAACGTTGGGAATGTCGCCGAGGTTGATGCCGCTAGGGGCGCGTGCGCGGATGTCCAGGGCCGAGTCGTAGGCAATCATCTCGGCGAGAATATCTAATATGGGCTGCATAGAGGGGTCAGCCTCGAGAGCACAGGTTCCGGGCGGAATATGTCCACTTACCTTGGGCACAGTGCTGTCGTAGATCTTGATTAGGTCACCGGGGGCAGGGTACACCTTGAGGCCCTTGTAGAAAGCCAGGGCGGACTCAACCATCTTGGTAGCTGTGTAGACAATTAGCATACGGCCCAAGGGCGCTTGTGGCCTTGGTAATGAAGGGGCCTGGGATGGACATACGATCTTGGCTCAGGACCTCGCCAGCCATGACCTGTTCATTGAAAAAGGCCTCGCGCTCCTCGACGCCCGCGGGGAAGCCGTCCTCCTTCGCCTCGTCAACCAGTCCCTTAATGGCTGCCCGTTGGCGCTGGGTCGAGGCCTCGGCCTCCTCCTTCTGAGCCCGCACCTGTCTGCGCTCGTTCCTCCTGAGATTGCGGCGGAAGTCGGCTTGGGTCCTACGCTGGTAGTCAAAATAGACAATGTAGCCTGTGAGATTATGCGATGTCAGAAAAGAATCGAGGGGCAAGCTTCGGCAGGGAAGAGGGCGGGCATACCCAGCAGGCCGGCCGCAGCGGTTGCGACAGAGGCCGTCACGATAGTCTGCGTGGAGACCATTTTGGGGAGATTAGTTTTCTAATGCGCGCAGCAAGAGAGATTGGGGAACAAAAGGGAAGGGCGCGGCGTGATGATGAAGCTCGCGAAGTGACGAATCCGTTGGCGTGGGCGTCGGGTGATCTAGGAGGTGAGCTGCAGCTTGGTGCTTCTTTGCATCATCAGGAAACCAATTTTTTTGGACGATGTTGGAGACCGTTTGGTTGCTGCTGCCTTGGCCCCCTGCAACCAACCGTGACGGGCCCAGCACCGGCGCCTCGGAATATCGATGGGGCGATTGACGTACCTACCTGAGCCTTTGGTCGGCAGAACATCGGAGCAGACAGACAGCTTCGCTCCAGCCTCTATCCACCATCCACCTTCGCCGACCAGCCAATTGGACAGCTGATAACCATAGGTACCTGTTGCTGGTGCCACGCGAACTCCATCGACCTGACTCTCAGTCGGCCTGCTGAGCTTCAAGGACTGCCGGAATGTCCGAGGAACGCAGCAAGATATCTCTTCGGAGTGTTAAGCGGAAGAGCCGTCCCACGATTAGCGCACCGCGCCAGATCTCCAACCCCATCCCTCAAGATGATGCCCACCGAGCTCCCGTCCCTTCTATCCCAGAGGCTCATGCACAGCCTCGTCCGCGACCGCCGCCAATGGCTGGTGGCAAGGTGAGCAAACCATGGTCCAGCAATGGTATCGCACATCCCGGAGGCTGACGCGCTCTAGACGTCCGATCTTGTGAAGCGACGATACTCGACCCGGTTCAACCAAGAGTTCGATGCGTCCGCGCCACCTCCAATGCCCGCCGTCCCATCCCTGGACAAGTTTGTGCAAAAGGAAGGACTACCACCTTCACGGGGCGGCGGTGCAGCTCCCGTACCCGACATGAAGGCACTGCGAGATCCCCATCTTATTCCGGACCAGTACGTGGCTAGCGTCCTGAGCGATGCCACAGACGACCAGATCCGGGACTTTGAGGCGTCTCTGCGCAAGCTCAAGCACCGCGCATCGGCAGACCTGCAACAGAACCTCCTACAGAACCGCACCCAGTTCATCAAGATTAGCAAGGAGGCTGAGAAGCTCAAGGGCGAAATGCGAGCTCTGCGCAACCTGATGGCAGACTTGAAGACGAATACGACCGCCCTCCGTTCGGCGTCGAACAAGAGCGACCAGTCTCCCGACCTGGGAGAGATTGGTACGGGTCTGAGCAAGAGGGACAAACGCAGCTCCGTGGCAGATAGGAGCGCACTATGGAACTCGCAGATGCAGGCCTTGTACAAGAACGTGGAGGGCTCGCAAAAATTCCTGCCCAACGCGGCCGGGCGGCATGTAGTCCAGAACGCAGGCCCTTGGATCGAGCTTGACAACGCAACGTACAAGTCGCGACGGGCCATGCAAATCTTTCTTCTCAACGACCACTTGCTCATTGCTTCTCGCAAGAAGCGGAAGGTGGAGGGATCTCATGCCGATACGCGAGGCCCCATGTCCAAGCTAGTGGCTGACCGCTGCTGGTCGCTGTTGGACATTGAGGTTGTGGACATGGCGGCTAGCACGGGCGAGTCTTCGGGCGGGAGGAACAAGCTCGCCGACGCCATCATGGTTCGCGGTGGAGGCCAAGAATCATTCATCTACCGCACCGAGAAGCCCGAGGACCCCGAGAAGAAGCAACTGCTACTCAATGTGCGGAAAGCTGTTGAGGAGCTACGCAAGGGATTGCGATCCGAGATGGAGGCAAACAACAAGGCCAGGGAGACGATTAACTACTTTGCATCGAGAGACCCCGGTCTTCTTCAAAAGACGGAGCTCCTGGAGACTCTGTCGGACGTCAAAGACATGCTCATCGAGGTAGACGGCAAGCAACAGAATCTCCGCTGGGTCGAGAGTCAAATGGACGAGCTTGATATTGATATTGCCCTGCAGCGGTGCGAGCCGGCTGTAGCTCGGGTCGAGAAACTCAAAGGTCTGGCTCGGGGGCTAAAGAACAATGCCGTGGCGCAGGACTTTATCAACTTCAAGGTGGAGGAGAGATGTAGCAAGCTGGCCAGTGTCATCATCCGCGAGCTTGAGATTTCGCACAACGAACAGGGGAAGACGAAGCGTAGCGTCAGCTGGCTCACAAGGTTGGGCTTTGAGGACCGGGCCAGAGAGGCGTATCTTGCCGCTCGGAGTGACACGATCCACAAGCGTGCTAGGTGAGTTAACTCTATGAGGATACAATGTCCATGCAACGCATGCTAACCGGCATCAAGGCAATGCATCTTCCAGGGGGACTTGCACTTGTACATCTGGCAAGTCTCATTTGTCTACTTTATGATTATCCATAACACGGTCAAGTGTTTCCAAGGATGTTTTCCGCCACCGATGATGAGCACATGTGTCAAGTGGGCGAAGGAGGAAGTGGAAGCCTTCAACCTGATACTTGCGAGACAGCTCAGCAGCACGGAGCGGGGCGGAGAGGTGTGGACCCAGTGTATGGACAGGGCAAAGGAGCATGCTAAGTTACTGTCCGAGGTTGGACTCGACTTCATGAACTTGGTGGGTAGAGATGTCGAGGGTGCGTCAACTGGTTCTCCAGGTGGCGGTTAGAGCTGCTGGTCGAAACTTGGCGAGAGCAGGCTCTCCAGAGGACTCCAGAAGACATTACATGATTATCGGCACGTGAGGTTCTGTGCACTGTGGCGTTCGTGGCATCGTGTGGCATCTGGGGTTAACAATTGAATTTATACATCGACGGACTTGTTTCAGAATTGTGGCAATACTACTCGCACTACAGATGCGAGTACGGATACTAGAGAGCCAATAAATCTCGTGCTTACCAAATGCGATTTAATCAACCGTGGAGGTTGAAACATTGTTGACTTTTGATGCTTTGGGAGATGGGAGATGTGGGGACGGCCTAACAACTGTTAGCAGGAGCTGGAAGCTGGAGCTGAAAGTGGGCGGCTTGCACCGTTGGTGGTGGTGGACGAGGTGGGTTCACTGGGCTGGTGGTGCGTTGGTGGTGAGTGCACTGGCGGGCAGCCACAGGTGGCCACAGGTCCATACTAACTAGTAGGTGGCTATGGGCGAATGGGGTGCAGCGCCGCAATCTCGAATGGTGAGGCGCTGGTTAGGTGCTTCCCCCTCCGCCCCCCGATCACCGCCCGCAGCCAAACACCCTTTTCACTGTCTGACCGACGCAACTCTCGAGCAACCCAAACATATCTACGTTGACACGCCTCGGCCCAGAGGCTCTCCAGACGACACGCCCACGCCCATCGACGCGATACCCCATCCCTTCCTGCCTCCCTCCGACTCGGCCCGGCTGCTCCCCCTTTCCGCCACATCTGCTTTGACCTCAGCCGCATCAGCTTGCTCGCGTTGCCTTGC
Organism: Amphichorda felina; assembly: GCA_016490725.1. Taxonomy (NCBI): domain Eukaryota; kingdom Fungi; phylum Ascomycota; class Sordariomycetes; order Hypocreales; family Bionectriaceae; genus Amphichorda; species Amphichorda felina. The sequence goes on along the minus strand of JAEMHR010000002.1, from coordinate 380,771 downwards.
CCCACCGCTCGCGACCCGACCTCAGTTCTCGCGGCAAACGTCATTTCCTCCACCTTCGAGCCTCGACCGTCGACCCATTTGCGACCGCCGCACCACACAGCTGTGCAAGTTATGGATACCAATATGGAGGATGTTGGGAGAGCACCTGCCGATGTCTCGCCCGTTCAGACCGAGCCCGCCTCCATCCCCACGCTAGATGGCTGGATTGAGAGCCTGATGAGCTGCAAGCAGCTGGCTGAGGTGGATGTCCAGAGGCTCTGCGACAAGGTGAGAGAACAATCTGGCACAGGTTGCCGCTGCTGGAGAGCTTTGCCCTCCGGAGCAAACTTACCTCCCTCCACGTGCCCCAATCGAGCTACCCGCGCAACCCCTCGCGTGACCGCGAGACTTGAAGCTGACTCTTTCCCCCCTAGGCGCGCGAAGTTCTACAAGAGGAATCCAACGTTCAGCCAGTAGTACGTCTAGATTGATGGTGCAGTCTAGGGAGCTTGGACTAACTCAGTCGTGCAGAAATGCCCTGTCACTGTCTGCGGCGATATCCACGGCCAGTTTCATGATCTTATGGAGCTCTTCAAGATTGGCGGCCCCAACCCTGACACAAACTATCTCTTCATGGGTACGGTTTCCCTCTGCCCCGTTGCGATAGCTCTATCTAAACCATGGTGTAGGCGATTACGTTGACCGAGGCTACTACTCCGTTGAGACGGTCACTCTCCTCGTCGCCCTCAAGATCCGATACCCTCAGCGCATCACCATCCTTCGCGGAAACCACGAGTCCCGCCAAATCACCCAAGTCTACGGCTTCTACGATGAGTGCCTCCGGAAATACGGCAACGCCAACGTCTGGAAGTACTTCACCGACCTGTTCGATTACCTGCCCTTGACCGCCTTGATCGAGAACCAGATCTTCTGCCTTCACGGCGGTCTGTCGCCCAGCATCGATACGCTGGACAATATTAGGGCTCTTGACCGAATCCAAGAAGTCCCCCACGAGGGACCCATGTGCGATCTTTTGTGGTCCGACCCTGACGACCGGTGCGGCTGGGGCATCTCCCCTCGCGGTGCAGGATACACCTTTGGGCAGGATATTTCAGAGGCATTCAACCATAACAACGGCCTGACGCTTATTGCGCGAGCTCACCAGCTTGTCATGGAGGGATATAACTGGTCTCAGGATCGGAATGTGGTGACCATTTTCTCTGGTAAGCTCGATGGGGGGAAAGGTGCTGTGTTGTCATTTGCTAACCCATTGAAACAGCACCCAACTACTGCTACAGATGTGGTAACCAGGCTGCCATCATGGAGATCGACGAGCACCTGAAATATACTTTGTATGATAGGCCCCTATGTTTTAACATCGGATGGATACTGACCGTGGCAGCTTGCAATTCGATCCTTGCCCTAGAGCCGGCGAGCCGATGGTTTCGAGGCGTAAGTGGTCCTTGCATATCATGAGACGACGTGGAATGACTGACACGTTATCAGGGACACCCGACTACTTCCTCTAAGCTTGCACTGCTTTCCGTGTTTTGAACAAGCTCGTACTGCCCAGCTTGCATCGCCGGAAGATGGAAGCGCCGGAAATATGGGAGCCAGGAGGACTGGACCCTGTACGACTACTACACATGACGCCAATGTACGGAGCACAGCAAACCGCCATGACAAAACCATTGTATGGAGAGGAGGCCGCGCGGGGCACGGCTTACAAGCTTCCCTGCTCTGGTTGGGCCGATGAATATTCAGATACGAATCATAGAATTGGCAATGCAAGAAAAGCACAGTGTCGTTAAGAATTTCCACATCCTCAATCCTTGACTCCAGCCGTCTCGAGCATAACCGGGTTGTACCCATGTGGGCGGGGTTCATATTTCACTAATTTACATTACACGAGTTCGAGATGAGATTGCTTTCTTTCAGCCCGAATATGCCTAAACCATCTATCCAAGCCAGGTCTAACAGGAATTTCTATATTGAACGCAACGAATCAAACGGCTTCTTTTTGCTGGAGCTCGCTCTGCAGGTGCCTTTCCCAAGACCGCTCCCTTTGCCTCTCCTCGTCTACCGTGGGTATCCTCTCCTCGTCCGGCGTCGTCTCCGCGTCCTCAATGGCAGGCTTCCAGGGATCAGCGCCGGGGGCGGCGCTGGAGTAGTCGCCCTGCTTGCAGCTGCCGTTGGGGATCCAGAAGCGGCGGTCGAAGCGGGACAGCGCGTACGTGAAGACGATGATGATCTCGATGATGTAGTTGAGGGTGTAGTAGCAGGCCTTGTGGTTGAACCAGCCCGGGTCCGCGAGCGTGCGCGGCATGAAGCTGAGGGCGCAGCGGAAGCCCGCGCCGAGCGCGAGGAGCGAGGAGGTGAAGATGACGAGGGCAACCTTTGTGCGCATGGAGCCGGTGCCGAAGGGGTCGGCGGCTCCGCCCCGCGGCGCGGCGAGCACGCAGAGGATGGTGCCGGGGAGGGGGATGAAGGCCAGGATGGCCATGTAGACGGCGGCTGTGCGGCGGATGTCACGCAGCTTGTGCTGGACGCCCTGGTCGAGGGTGTAGAAGCTGTAGACGACGGCGGTGACGACCATGGCCAGGCAGGCGAAGACGCCAAAGTAGAGGAAGCGGAAGACCAAGCTCAGGGGCCGCCCCCAGCCCAGGCGTGGATGGTAGGCGCGGATGAGGCGCTGGAGGAAGATGAGGTTGACGATGAAGAAGATGAGGACGCCGGCGTTGAAGAAGACGCCTGCTGCGATGGATAGGCTGACGTTGGTTGGGTGGTAGGCCAGGGCGATGCGCATGGCGGCGGCGTTGATGCGAACCATGCAGAAGCCGAAGGCCATGGCCGAGGGGATGAACTTGTGGCCCCGGCCGAGGTTGCGGCGAAAGATTGTCATGTTGAGGGCCGCGCCGCCGACGAAGATGGCTATGAGGACGGCGCAGATGGGCACATCAAGCTTGGTAGTCGGGGTGCCGCCGAGCTGGGCAACCGGCAGGAGGTACGGAGGGCCCGATGGAGGTGTCTGGGCCGCTCCTCCCTGGCCTCCTCCTACCGGTGACTGAGAGGCCATGGTGATGGGGATGGTGATGGCCTTGGAGAATTGGGGGTATTGAGCGTGCAACTGCAAGTCGTCGTGTTAACGACCGGTGCTGCCATGGGATATCACGAGTTCAATGAAACCTGCCGCTCGATACGACATTCTGGTGAGAAATGGGGGAGTGATGGGATAATAAATCGCATGAAGCGGCTTCTGGTGCCATTGCTGACCCGTGGGGTCGGTGGTGACGGGGCGCCGAGCACCGATACCCCGGTGCCTCACAGCTGGAGGATCTCATTGCTACGTATGAAGGGCTGAATTTCCAGGGAGACGCCTGTAAGGGGGGCTCACGAGCCACTGTCGGCGGCCAAAGGAGTGTCCAATCTCAGTCAGAGCGGAGGAGCGATGGCTGGTGGTGTCGGGAGGTCGGCGCTAAGCATGGAGGCGAGGCGCGAAGGCGGGATGCCCCGACTCCGACTCTGTTAGTGAAATTGCCGTGGCCATCTAGCTAAATACTAACACAACAGATGTCCGGGGTAGTGGCGAACCAGGAGGCGCCATTGGCCGACTGTGCGACTGGAGTCCAGTGAAGTGCGAAGTGCGAATTCAACTGGCAAAATCAGCCGAAGCCACGAAGGATTGTTCCTCCGTGCGAAGTACACACTCTCTTCTCTGTTGGCTCGTACAAATTCACCTCCCGCCGCCTTTTTCCCCCTTTGACTCATTCTGTGTCTGAGCATACGGCCATTGCCTGATGTTTGCTTATCAGTAGAATAGTACTGGTGATACCTTACCTCGGGTATTACCCGTATCTACCAGTAGCTACGCCCTCACAGGGACAGGTTGGCGGCAAGCAAGCAGCTCTGGAATCCGTGCAACTACTTTCTACGTGCGGATGCTGTGGTATTAATAAGGTGTCATGGAGGTCATGAAGGTCCAAGCTTAAAGCGATGCCATCGGCTCTGAAACTTGACTCCTTGAGTGGGAACTGTCAAAAATTCAAAGTCTCAAACCCAAACCCAACCCCAACTCCACGTGGAGACTGTGATTGATTGTGATACGCGACCCGAGCCGTCGTCGTGTGGCACCCGTTGCCGCATTCCACCCATCGCTGTCACCAAAGCAAGTCGCGCGACGGCGGGCGCTGGCGGTGGATGCTGGAGGCCACGCAATGTGTCGAGTTTGCCCCAGCCAATCTTCAAACAGCTATTATGCGCCACACGGCAAGTATTGTCAGTATACTGTATTGGTACGAGCCCAGCAACAGCGCGTTGTCGAAGGGCAGATCTCACACAGCCGTGATCAACTTGGCGAATATGGATAGTAGTACTCTGTACGGAGTACTCCGTACGTATCCGTACTAAGACGATAACAAGACAACGACAAGACACCGGTGCAGCGGATGAGCAATCCCAGATGAGACGATGGCATCGAAATGTCACAACGCTAGCCAAGAGGGAGACAGGCCTGAGACGGGGTTCCTTGCAGCTGCTGTAGGCGCTGAGTGGTTGCTCTGCAGCCAGCGTCCTGCACGACCCCTGTTCCCCAAAATTACACTCTGGCCAAGGCACAACTACACGTGTATATCTCTGCGGAGTCTTGGTGGAAAGGTACAAGACCCTCGCACGGTCTCCAGCCGGGGTGGGCTTGGCAGTTGACGATGCTGGGCAAGTGTTTTCTGCCCAGCCTAACGTTCACTGTCTGTGATACTTCTCTCGTTGAATGATGGCGTTTTCATCTGGTGCCAAACGCGATGCCAGCCTGAACGGCGTGGCCTTGCTGACCGCCAGGCCAGAGCTTCGTCCGATCCGGCTCTTCAGTGTCCGTATCATGTAACCGCCAAGCGTATCCCCAATCCTCAACATCAACCATTTTGGCAGAAGTTCTGTAAGCTGCTCGTGCAATTGCGCCGGACGACATCTCGCAATCTCACGTCGTCCCCCAGTCTGGCGCTGTCGGCAGGATCCACGCACCACACCACACTGCCCAGGTACGAGCGCAGGAGGGAAGTTCCCCCTAATACCTACGAGTAGTATTTTCCCACCGCACCGCACCACCCTGCTCTGCTAGACTAGTAGGTAGACTGCTGCTACTGTTGCACCCGCCTAGACGGACCACCACCGCTCCTAATTTCCCTCTTCTCTTCTGCCTCATCGTCGCTTTCGTCGTCGAACCTGGACCTCTCTCCAGCCGTGCCCTCCTTGCGGACCTCCATCTTTAGGTCTCAAGGCCCCCAGGAATCAGCTCCCGCCGAGTTTGGCTCCTCCCAATTTCTCAGGGCGACAAGTCACCACAACCTTCACGACGGGGAACGTGCGTCCCGATAGGCCCTGCTGAATCTGAGCTTGAGCTCTTGCTCCCGCTTTGCTCCCGCTCTTTTCCTTTGACCGCGCCTTCACCTTTACCTTCCTTTTGGCCCACGCCAGCTTTTCTTCTCGACAGTCGCTTACTCCCCGCCCTTATTGGTCTTCCGTCAATCGCTGCACCAACTGTGCCAAACTGCGTGTCATTCGTTTCTTCTCGCCGTCCAGCCAAAACCAACGCGTCAACTCAGCTTGATCCCGTCATTCATTGATCACCAACAATCACGACAGCAAATCTGTGGTATCTGGGTACGGCTATCTACTGGGCAAAGCCTAGTCTACGTGTCCATCGCCAATTCCACAAGCGACCCGCCGTCCCGCGCCATCGGGCACCAAACGTCGCGATCCGTTCCATATCCCGTCAAATAATGAGGTCTAACCCTCTTTGACCACAGAGCGCAGCAGACTAATCGACCGCACTTTCCCCTGCTGCTTCTTTCCGTTTAATTCATTCAACTTAATCGTCTCTGCCTGAGCCTGTACCACAAAATGCATCCCGGAGGGCACTCAAGGCGGCATCGCCTGACCATGGGAAGCTCCATTTTGGCCCTGATCGCCGCCTCACCGATCCTCGTCAATGCTCAGTCGGAGAGATGTATCTCATTAAAGGGCTCCTCAACTTGCCCTGCCTTCCAGTCAGCCTCCTTTTCCAAGGATAAGAGTCTCACAGACGCTTAGTGAGTCATCTGCCAACCTTATGCTGCCAAGAGCCGATATGCTAACCATGGTTCCAGCTCGTTCTTGTCCTATGTCTCGGACACCAAATCTTTTGACGAGCAATTATCTTCTTACATCAAGACAACCTACATCCGGGACAAGTATGCTCTCCCTACCACAACTTTACTCTTGCCGATGCTAACTCCCAACAGGTACCAGGATTTGTTTGGCTGCGACAACATCGACCTCACCGACTCGAAGGACTGGTATGCCCGCTTCACCACCACCGTTATCTGCAATGCCATCGTTCAAAAATCGGCGGAGACCTGCGGTCTCTCTGATGAGCAGTCAACACCCCTCTGCGCTGATGCTTGCGCCGACTTCGCCCAGAGTGCCGCATTCCTCACGTCGAACAAGGATCTCTGTGCGAACCCCAACGACAACCTGGCTGATTTGATCCGGGCTGATTTCACCACCTGCCACCTGCCTGAAGAATCCCTCTCTGGTGGGAAATGCATTACGGGTGCCGACAATGAGCCGGATAATTGCGGCTTTGGATCCAGTCTCCTCGGCTTCTGCTGGTACTGCTCCGAGGGCGGCGTAAACTCAACAGATACCTGTTGCTACAATGGCGATGCTGAGGGACGGTGCGAGGGCGTGAAGCTTCCATCGATCACAACCACCCTATCTTTGGAGACTCCGAGTGCGTCCTCGGACCCCACAGGATCTTCATCTCCGGCTGTCGACGATGGCAATGGTGGCCTGAGTGGAGGTGCTATCGCGGGTATCGTCGTTGGATCCCTTGCAGCTGTCGCACTCATCGCCGCGGCCGTTTTCTTCTGCCTTCGTAGAAGGAACAAGGGCGAAGGCAGCCAGAAGGGAAGCATTTTCAATCAACCTTCGCCCTCAAGGAAGGGGCCTGGCAGCATGATTCAGACCCGCCAGGAAGCTCCGCCGCAAGGTTACGAGGTGCTCCCAGGAGGCCGCATCGCTCGCATGTCAGCTCTTGAAGGGCATGCGGGAGACTCTGCCTCACAACACCGTGGCAAATCGGCGTCGACTGGAACCGCTGGAGCCGCCGCTGGCTACATGGCCGGCCACCGGAAGGGGAGCAATGCCCATTCCTCGTCCGATTTTGGCGAGAGCCCCTTATCGGAGCCTCGCGCCGGTGTGCTGCGCCCGCCTCCTTCTGCCATGCGGAGGAACGGCTCACTCTCCAGTAACTCCGTATTTGGGACGTCTGTGCCACAGTCTCCCACCAGTGCTGAGGGTGGCTTCTCCTCGCCTCAGGGCGTCGGCAGCCAGCAATCTGAGCAGCTACCCTTCTTCAAGGACTACTACTCCCAGGACGATATTCATCCTGGCGACCGTGTCGCTGCCCTGTGGGCGTACCAGCCTCGCGCGACGGACGAATTTACCCTCGAGCGTGGCGACATGCTCAAGATAGTTGGCATCTGGGATGATGGCTGGGCGACAGGTATCATGCTTGATGAGCGTGCTGATGAGTGGGAGATGCGGCGTCAAACCCAGAGAGACAGTGGTGTCTCAAACGCTTCGGGCCGTCGTGATAGCTCACCCCCAGGATCAGGCGAGATCAAGGCATTCCCCCTGGTCTGTGTCTGCATGCCTGAACACTGGAGGAAGACTATCGACGGTGATGGTTCGACCGAGGCGGGCTCCAATGGCAACCACGGCTTCCCGACACAGACTTGACCTGAACTCCGTCACCATGTTTCTTGAAGCATTCGAATTCCAGCGCGTCAAGGCTTTTCCGCATACCCAGCTTGGTTATGGCGTTCAGGTTGTCATTGTTTTGCGCGGTACCTACCTTGCAGGAGTCGTTTTTCGACCAAACTCGTTTATCGGTTCAACGCATAGAGGAATACAAACAGACGCACGATTGATTCCCAGCTGTTGAGCGTTCATCTCGTATATTCCAGGGTACCAGGCCCTCATTTCTGCACGACATGTCTAATGCCTTTCTCTTGAACGACACGTTTCAAACTCTTCTTCAACCGAGATTCGCATCCGAATCACGAATAGCGAGCGCTAGGTGTTCCGGTGTCTGGGACAACCGCTGGGCTATCTCGCTTGTGCAAACAGGCTCGAGACCGAAAATAAAAACACAAAAACCACAGAGAATACAATTCTTCTTCTTTTCTCCCCTATACTCGACTGACGGCCGCGCCCTCTGTCTGATTCATGTTCTTCATTCTATATACCCGGCGGAAACCCGCCACAGGAGTTGCGATAGTGCAAAGGACCAGAGGGGGTCTGACGTCCGGGTCGCTTGGTGCTGGATTAGAAGGGGTTCGTGGCACGGCCGCCTTTGCATCCTTTATTTTTTAGAAGTTGTGAGGTGGGAGGGTAGCTATAAAGGCGGGAAGGATCAGGAACATCTTCAGTTGCCTGTATGATGCATATCCTGTCATACATGGGCATTTTGATCATCGAAGGGGGTTCCCCTCCTGACTTATTTAGTTCACATAGCAAGACACCTTATGCCGTTTCAACTATTCGATATTGAGTATAAATAGCGACCACACTGACCGTGTACGACGCTTAATGTCGTTTCGCTGCTTACACATAAATGTGTATTATTTACCAATGGAATGCACTAGGATACTACTGGTAGTAAAAAAATTCCTCCAGGTTCGAACAATGGACTCGGAATGGATCGAAGCGGTGTGACTCGATCGGGGAGTTTGGAATTTGGCGGGGTTGTTAGAGGGGCAGTTTATCAGTCGCGTCCCCAAAACCTCGCCCTTCTTCTAGTACTTGCGATCTCTCCCAGCCCCAGCAACTAGACTGAGCATCTCGTCCATTTCTAGCGAGTTTTCGATCTGCTTTCGTGCAAAGACTATAGAGACTACACCATGGTAGACGAGGTCAAGGCCAATGCGGAGGCGCTGGTGCCCCGATTCAAGCTGGACCGCGTCCTGAACCAGGGTACCCAACCCCCTTCTACAGGATACATAGAGCTCGCTTGTCGCTGACGTGGGAGTTTTTAGATCAAGCTGGGCGTCGGACGGCCATGTACGGTACCATTGACGACAAGCCTGCGCTTCTCATCCTCGAACGGGCCCCGTTCCCCGAATCAGCAACGTACCTGGGCAGCATTCCTTCGACACTGGCGCGGCTGCGCAACCTGGGTGCTAACGACATTTACAACTGGTACATGGCACGTACAGGCGGCACCCAGTCGGAGACAAGGGACGATTTTTTTGCGGATCTCAAGATTAACCTAATCTACCCGTGCACAGAGACGCACGTTAAAAAATACAGCAAGCAGGGAGTGCGGTTCGTGACCGAAACGCCCGACATTTACAGAGACAAGATTCGGCCCTATATGCAGAGCAAGCGCGAGCAGGGACGGCTGAATTGGGTGTTCAATATCCTCGATGGAAAGACCGAAGTCGAGGACGTCATCTTCCGAACGCAGCCCTGGGATATTAAGGGACAGGCCGAGGAGGACAAGGACGGGTTCCTGCTGCTGCCGGACCTGAACTGGGACCGCAAGACTATGGATGCATTACACCTCCTGGCGCTGGTCGAGAGGAGGGATCTATGGTCGCTAAGAGACCTTCGCAAGAAACATGTGGGATGGCTGCGGCGGATGCGAGAGCACCTGGTGGATGCGACGGTGGCGACGTATCCGATGATTGAGCGGGACCAGCTCAAGCTATACGTGCACTACCAGCCAACCTATTACCACCTGCACGTGCACATTGTGCATGTGGCACTAGAGGCTGGAGCCACACAGGCGACGGGTAAGGCGGTCGGGCTGGAGAGCATTATTGAGACGCTCGAGGCTATGGCGGGTGGAGACGAGGCAGGTATGAACGGGCTGGCGATGAGCTACACGCTGGGGGAGGCGAGTGAGCTCTGGGAGCAGGTGTATGTGCCACTCAAGAGCGGCGGTAAAGATTCTCGATCGCAATGATGAGGTCGTTGACACCCGGACCGTGGGGGCAGTTGTACCACTTGCCGCCGTCCCGGATACAGTAAATTTCGTTGTCGAGCCGGATGGTGCAGCTCTTGGTGACGCCAAGCTGCGCAAGAAACAGTTATCAGTCAGTAACGGTGCTTCTTCCTGCTGCTGGCAATGATGTGTGTGTATACGCACCTCAGCCGTCCTCTCGACACTAGTTCGCAGCAAGTTCATGCCATGGGCGCCGTCGTCTCGGGTGACGCACTCATTGAGAGCGTCGAAGTCGATGGCATGCTCGAGGGCGCAGTCCTCAACCAGGCCACGCTCGGGAATGTGCTTGTAGTCCTTGCTGAGGCACATGACAAAGCCGAGGCTGATCTTGGGGTCTGGGTAGAGCTCGCGGGCGCAGAGCTCGATGATGTCTCCCATGCATTCGGAGGGCCCATGGAGGCAGTTGACACCGTCATCGGCGGTGGCCCTGCAGGGGAGGGGATATGGGTGAGCTTGCTCTGTGCACCGGTGGGATATGGTTGAGAGGAGGGTCTGACTTACTTTCCGATGTACGACAGCCGGAAGTCGACCTTGTCGGAGACTTCCTGCATGACGGGGAGGATAAGCTCCCGCATGGCATCCTGCAGATGTCAGTATTGATCAGTAATAGAGACTTTGGTATGCGTTGGAATGCTCGTAATGCTCGTACCCTTGCGTCGGGACACTTGCTCATCATATGTGCCTCCAGGGGCACCAAGGCCGCCGCCGATCCGGGCGACGGATGATCGCCGACGTTTCTCGCGTTGGAATCGGCAGCCAATTCGGAGATAGGCACGGCAAATCGCTGGTAGCAATTGTAGTAGAAGACGACGAGGCCGATGAGCAGCACGGCGGCGAGGTGGGCGAGGCCGGCACGGCGAGCAGGTCTCCTGTTGGGGCGGATAGTGTCGCTACCGCTGACGGAAGTGCTGATAGCGGTCTTCTCGTCCATGGTGGGATTTGTGTGCGCGTTCTTAGATGGACGACGGGCAGTTGACGAGATGGTGCTGGGCTATGAGAGTGGAAGTTGAAGGCAACCCACCTGTAGGCTGACCACATTAGGGATACAAGGGAAGGGGCACAGGAGCTACTTCGTACCGTACCTAGCTACCTACCTGTTCGTAGGTAGCACCTGGATTCATATTAGATGCAAGACATGCAATTAAACGTCGTCATGGCAACTTGGACCAAGTAAGTGCCATGTCCCCCTCTACTCAGGTAAGATAGAGGTGCTGGGTATCCGTAATTTGCAGGGCATTTAATAACAGTGATTTCCTAATGACCATGTCAGTTTATTAGGAAACACCAAGGCTATTCGTACGGATACCTAGGAGTATGAAAGCCAAGTAAGTACCCGCACACAACCCGCAGGCGTGGACTGGTGCGGGGTTGGGGAAGGGGACCTTCCTTCCATTGTGGCGCGTGGGGCGAAAAGAAGGTGGCACTGTGGCAGGTGCTCGAAGGACAGCCAAGCCACCCTGACCACCTCCAAACAGCATGAAGCGCCGTTATTCTACGATACGCTTTTTTCTTCTTTTCTTCTTTTTTCTTGCTTTCTTTACCTGGTCATCTACTCCTGATACTGGCAGGTATTATGGTTTGTGTGTAATACTAGTACTGCCTAACTAGTGCCCACATCCTTTGTAGAAACCTGGTGAGGCCAAATTCGCCGACCATCTAGATATGTATCTTACGAGTACGAGTACGGTACTTAGCAGTAGTGAGAAGAGTAGATTACAGGGGTGGTCGGGTACGAGTAGTAACAGCTGGAAGTCCCTCCGACGGGCCACATATCGTGGATAAGGTAGTATTAGAAAAAGCACACCTGTTGAACTTACGAGTATTATTCTCTCCTGGGTCTAGACTCTAGAGTGATCGTCGCCGACTGTGCCACCACCAGATGTACCACTAGCAGCTGCCAAGATCCGTGGCATGGTGGGAATCAGACGGTGGCACGAGACAACCACAGCACTGACTAGAGTTTTCTGGTTCAATGGGATCTGGTAATATTGGAATCGAGAATCATGAAAAAGCCCCGAGGACCCCACAGGTACCGCCTGGTCGGGACTTGGGCCCAAGGTGGTGGACTGTGGCTGCACATGGTGCGAATACTAGTAGATCGGCATTAAGAGATTGTGGGTGACGGATCACTGGGAACGAGTCAAGGATGGGCTCGTACACTTTTTACGAGCAAACTACAGGGAATGCGGACACCTTGACCAATAGGGAGCTCAATGTGCTGGAAATGACCCAGGCCCTTGGTTCCTTGGTTTACAAGACTTCGCTACGCATACATGCACCCAACAGCTTGGTTCAGTGTTTCTGCTAAGCTCAGTGCCGGCCATTGAAAGACCCAGTTACTGCGCCTAGACTCATTATCTCATGTACCGTCGTGTACGGAATATTTGGTAGTTTATATCCGTACCCATAGACCTGTAGCAAGACACGCCACGCTAAGTAATATGTACTCGGTGCCTTGAAACGGCACCTGGACCAGCCGCCCCCTTCAACCTCGATGCGCACATGCAGCCACGATCATCATGTTCACCGCCCCCAACCGTTAAACAGTTGATCGGGACGGCCAACGAGGGAAAGATCGTGCCAGATCATCCCGTTATCAACATTGCCCAAGCTTTGCCATATGAGGTGCATGGGTCCGAGGAGAGGGAGCGGGCCCATCGACGCCAATGCCACCTTGCCAACCACCCATTTTCCTTGCTGACCTGCATCGGGCCCATTTTGGCTGTCTTTCGATCAAGAGACCCTGCTAGCCGTCTGCTCTGATTGTAGGATTCTAACCAGGGACCAGGACAAGCCGCCACCATCCATTGCTTGTGGTCCGATCCGAGACCTAACTCCCATCCTGGTCAAGATGTGGGAGTTCGCCAATACCATCCACCACAAACCCTCGCACAAGTCTATGACCCGTTTGACTGTCTTTCGTCTCTCGTTGCACCGGCGCGGAAATTCGCGTTCAAAAACCAGCAACCGACGCAGGCTAGCACACTTACTACTACGGCATGTCCTCGACCAGTCCCAGAAGAGCGGGAGCCAGCGGGGATGGCACCCAACATTATCAATCTTACCAGCCCCAGGGCCCCCATGTCCAAGAACAACCGCCGATGGACGTCGCCAGCGAGGATGACTTTGATGACGACGAGCTGAGCCTGCGAGACGTCGATAGTCAGTCGAGCGAATATATGACCATATGGTCTAGCATCTTAGAGCACGAATACGAGAACGGCCGAAGGGTATGTGACATGCCCTAGAAATGGGCAAAAGTAAGCCAGCGGAGGAGCAAATAGGATGTTGACACTCGGCACGAATAGTACCACCGTTACCGACACGGGCGGTATCCGCTCCCCAACGACGACATGGAGCAGAGTCGGGAGGCCGTGAAGCATGCCATCCACCTCGAATCTTCCAACGGCGACCTCATCAATGCGCCCATCGGCGACCATCCGCAGAAAATCCTTGACCTCTGCACCGGCACTGGGCTATGGGCCATTGAGAGTGAGCATCCAACCCTATGATATGGTGAAACTTTGAAAGTACTCACCAGAGGCTCATATAGTTGCCGATAGATATCCTAGTGCCCAAGTCATTGGCATTGACCTCAGCCCCATCCAACCTAGCTGGGCACCCATGAACGTGCGCTTCATGATAGACGACGTCGAGGACGACTGGGTCGAGTCGTACACGTACAACCTCATCCACATGCGTGGCTCGTGCTCCTATGTTAGAAACATTGAGGGCTTTCTACAGAAGTGCTATGACCACCTCGTACCTGGAGGCTGGTGTGAGTTCTCCGACTTTAGCGGCCACGCCTTCTGCGACGATGGCACTATGCCAGACGACTACCCCGTCAATGAGGCCATGGCCCTATGGCATAGAGTCATGGCCCAGACGGGGAACAACACACACATTGCCAATGAACATGAAAGCAATTTCAAGAATGCAGGATTCACCAGCGTGCGCTGCCGCATCATCAAGACGCCCATTGGGGCCTGGCCAAAGGCATGCCCCAGTTCATCCCGCTGACTCCTTTCGTGCTGACTTGGCCTGCTAGGACAAGACACAGAGACTCATCGGTATGAATTTTCGAAACGTTCTCAATGAGCTAATCAGGGCTCTTGCGGACAAACCCTTTAGGTCCGTCATGTCGGAGCCCGAGCTCGAGGCCTTCTTATCCAAGGTGCGCCAGGCGCTCAACGACGACGGCATCCACTCGTATTTCAATTTTGTGATTTGGTGGGGGCAACGACCTCCGTACTCTTAGACACTTCATATGATCCTTCGTACTATGCGGTAGCACGGGAGTCCAGAGTTTGCGGCGTTGAGGGTTTATCCCATGGATCTTTCGGCAGACAGGGGCAGGCGCACTGAGAAAATGCTGCTGTGATTTTGAGCTTGCCAGTCGAGAGACAAGGCTTTAGGGCTGGGCATCATAATTCAGGATACAAGACTCGTGTGTCCGACCTCAGTGGTCCCTGGCAGACATGGCGATCGAGAGTCAGAACGGCCCCTGCAGGACGTGGTCATTCTCTCCTGTTGCCCGTCGGCCGGACGATCTTTCACAGGCGCCAGTTGCCTGCCACCAACGGGACTTGTAGGCATGGCAGCCAGTACGACGGATTGCATATAGTACCTTACGTCATTTAGTACCTACTTAGCTATCCGTACATACCTAGGTAGACTTTGTATTCGCATTTACTCACGGATGGCATAGAGGACTCGGGGCTCGGGAGTTGCAGAGGATGGAGAAACGGAAAACTTCCACAGCGCGTCATCAAGCACTTGCCCCTCGGCGGGGCCGACAGGTCATCAGGTACGAATTAGGTAGTTAAGTTCCCGCTTCCGCCCGCGCCTTCCCCTGCTACTGGAGTTTGCAATTGCCCTTGGATTCTTGGAAGTGGGAAGTTGCAACGGCCTTACCTCCGCTCCTGTACTCCGTACGTTTCAAGTCTTCTACTCTCCGCTTCTGGAAAGCTGCAAGTTGGGTTGGCTGCACTTTCATTCTTTCGCATCTGGCCTCTGCAAATTGCAACCTCACCACACCATTTACCCATGTTACACCCCCAGATACAATATAGGAGGCCCCTGTCGATTTGCGCGATCAACAACACTACTACGATACATAGTACGCCAGCATCTGAACATATCTTGCAGGACTTGGACAGCGAGACACATCACGTGGGAGCCCAGCGTTTCGCCCCTCCACACATCCCTCCGCCCATCACATCACAGCACCTGCTTTCGTTTGCACTCGTCCACCATTGCTTCTAGGTCGTGCTTGTTCGTTCATCGCTGTCGCTCCTGGCGGGGTTTGGTTTATTTACAGGTTGTTATCTGGCAGCCGTGATCCAGTGAACATGAGCTTGTCGTGCAGCCCTTGTATGGCTAGTCACTCATTATAACGCCCGTTGCCCCGCCGTCCGTCTCCCTTCCCCTCGATTCCCCTCGATAGTCGATACTCGCGACGTCTAGGTACCTACCACCACTTGTTACCCCACCGCCCACGCCAACAAGCCTAAGTAGGTACATGCCGCCAAGCGCAAAGGCAATGGCTTCTCCAACGGCAATCGACCAGTTCCTGGAACCCATGCGCGTGGATCTCGACAGGGTCCATGAGCTCTCAAAGCGCTTCCTGGCTACGTTTGACCATCTCTCGGCTGAGTCGACGAGCCAGTTCCTGGCCACCCCCATCTCCGAGTCCATTTTGCGACCCGTGAGTAAAAAGGGTAGCGGACGGTATGGGCCCTCTAGAGTCATGCTACCCCATGAGCTCTGGACAGAGCTGACGGAATAATTAGGCATCTCGCGATAGACATGTAAAGCCTTACTGCTCCTCATCTTCTACCTGAGAGCTCTGGACACTGACAAAGACAGCGGTGGAACGAACCTCAGAGTTGGGTTCGTGGAACTCCTTGGCAAGGAGACGCTGGCCAACCAACCCAGCAATGGGGCCCATGATGGGACATCCGGCCGGACAAAACGCCATTTGGAACGGTCATGGCCCATCGACGAGCGCCTGAAACATGACAACGCAGACAGCCTCTTTCTTTGGATTGGTAGCCATATTGCTGAAGTTGTCAGGCAGGGATGTGAGATCTTCAACCTGCCAGCCGACGAGCCTGTCCCACTAGGCGTCACCTTCAGTTTCCCTATGGAGCAGATGTCATTGTCCGAAGCAACGCTTATGTCCATGGGCAAGGGATTCGCTGTGTCAGCCAATCTGGATCTTGGATCGCGGCTCCTTGGCGGTTACAATAGTGCAAAGGACAATACTCTGCCGCCAATACGAGTTGCTGCCATTGCCAACGACTCGGTGTCGACTCTCGTCTCCTTTATCTTTAAGTTTGACGAGACTGTTCTGAGGCGCGCCAGCATGGGTCTCATCCTAGGCACCGGATGCAACGCTACGATTCCCCTGAAGCTGAGTCGTCTGCATCCTAGCAAGCGACCCCCCACTGTGAGCGTCCTGCCTGGAGAAAGTGTTGAAGATGTCAAGATCACGGTCAATACGGAATGGACCATAAACGGAACCGCTCAGCCATTGCGAGAGATGGGATTGATCAGCCGTTGGGACGAGGTGCTGGACTCGCAGAACGAAACCCCGGGATTCCAACCACTTGAATACATGACTGCAGGGAGGTATCTCGGGGAGCTCGGGCGGATCATGCTGGTGGACTACATGGTGAGCGAGTTGGGTATGGCAGAAGATATCTTGCCCGCGAAGCTTTTGGAGAGACATGGCATGGCGACAACCTTCCTGAGCCACTTCAAACCGCTGCAACCAGCCGTCCTTTTGTCCAGTCTCAAGGAAGAATTTCCCGAGTCAACCGGATCGCCTACATTTTCCTGGACAGAAGGGCTAGCAGAAGCACTTTATCAAATTGCCAAAGCTATTGAGGTCCGCGCAGCCGGTATTATCGCAGCAGGCATCATAGCTCTGCTCACACTAGGCGATGAGCTACCGAAGGACTCGAAAGGAGCGACACCGGAAGCCCAAGAGCTGGGCGTTGGGTATACGGGTGGATGCATCGTTCACTTCCAAGACTATCTCCTCGACTGCCAGTCTTTCATTGATGGCCTTATGGCCAAACGGTTCGGTGAGGGATCCCAACCCGCCAGAGTTGTGCTAAGCCCCTGCCACGACGGAGGCATCACAGGAGCAGGTATCCTGGTGGCGGCAGCTTTGACGAGCGAAGATTCTAAAATGTAGATTGATACGGACAGCACCAACGTGCTGGTCACGATATCATCAACAAATGCCAGGCCCAACGCAGGAGTCTTGGGATTTGTCTAAGCGACAATTGGACGGGTGTTTGAATACAGGCAACAAATAGAAGCATGCACATTGGCGCGAGAGAGGCATTGGGAAAGCAATTTCGTCATGCCAGGTTCTGGGAGATGAGCTTTTTTTCATCGCCTACACGATGGCGCCCAGTGTTAGATGAGTCTATCTACAGGGAATAGGACAGGCCACTATCATGGGCATGGGATTTACATTCACCCCTCTCCTATTCCAGAGAACCCCTTGTCATATTGTTTGATTCTCTCCTCTATCGCTTCTGAATCTTTAGCTGTAGAGCCTCTGATCCAAGCCTCGTCTTTGCCGACATCCCTAGCATAGGGTTTGACAAGGTCACCACCCGTATCACCTGTCACTACTCATGGAGTTCGTAGCTGATAAGACTTGGCCCAACCTTGACTTTAAGCCAAGTTCACTTGATCCTCCTAATCAAGCTCCCTCTCTTGCCGAAGAGGAGATAAAAAGCCAGGGGTCGCCAGAGCGGGGCCGAGGTTCATAGAGGCATTGTTGACTCATGTCCTATTTATGGAAACTAGATGGCTTGCCCTTCTAGAGAAGTGTGACCGATTTATGACCATGCGCAGCCCTAGCCCGCTAATGTACAACATTGCTCGGCATTACCTCCTCAGTGATATCCATTCGGCTGCCCTGCCCTCAGAGCATCCAGCTCATCTCTCGCCTTTCGGTACTCGTCTTGCGCCTCCCTCTCACGCCTGCTCACCAGCGATACCTCCTCACGAAGCGCCCCCAACCGCCTATTAATGGCCACGTCTTCCGAGATGGCCAATGTCCTGAACCCGCTCAGCGCATTGCGCGCCTTCTCCAGCGCCTCGGCCGCGTCGCCCATCTTGTCCCGCAGCATCTTCTGCCGCTTCTGGTACCCGCCGAGGTGCAGTGCCAGCTTCTTCTCCAGCTTGGCACCCTGCTCCGCAGAGGACATGATGGAATCTTGCGCAGCCTGTGGAGCGGTTAGTATTTGAGCGGTGCCTTTGCTAGTTTGTCAGAGGCGTAGAACTTACATCGAAAGCTTGACTCATCACGGCCTTTTGCTCCTCCTCATCGTCGCTGTAACATCCTAGGCCTAATAGAGTTGAGTTACTGGCACGATTCTCGAACGCGGCTTGGACCTCCTCGAAGCTAGGTAGAGACCTTGTTTCGGAAAGGATCAGGAGGCGGGCGTTGGCGAGTGAGTTGTCGTCAATGGCAGGCAGTGTGCGGGGCTTCCCCTTGACTTGTGATCCTGGTAGGGGGTACTTGACGGCGTCGCTGGCCACAAGAGCAGCGGCTTCCTTGGCGATCAATGCTTCAGCGGCGTTGTTTATGGCCTCGGCCTTCTTCAGCATTGTCGGCAGGTCGACGACTAGCGGCCTGGGTAGCTCTCTCTGCATGACCTGTGTCCGTCTGCGCAGCTCCAGAGCCTCCTCGGCAGCTCGCCTCTCGCGTTGCCTCCGGTCGCGCTCTGCGGCATCCTCTTCCGTCAACCCGTCGGCGCGCGTAGGCTCCTGCTGCTCGTCGGGGATCTCAAACTCCCACTCTGTGTCTTTGGGCTTGGGCAACGAGGCTAGACCCGACTTTAGCTGATGCTTTAGTGCATGTTCTCGCATGCGGATATCTCGTGGCGTGGCGGAGACGTTGAAGGAGCCATCATCATCATTCAGGGCATAGGCGTCGCGAGGAGTTCTCATGGGAGTCTGCCCGGGTCTTCCTGGCGTCGCCCCCACCCCATTGACACCCTGGTGCATAGGAGTGGCCATGGGATTTGGTGTGGCCATGACGTGTTTTCGAGGTGTAATACCATCGAACCCGGTAGAGCTCTGGCCCTCGTGAAGAGGCGTATTCTCTCCACCCAGCAGGGCGGACTGGGTGTCGTTCAGTGCGCGGATATTCCGAATCTCGTTGGCGATATGGTCCTCCTGTTCAGGAGCTTTGGGCGTCCGAATCGGGGCGTTGCTGTTGATGGTAGAGTACGAGTTGACGAGGCCTCTTGTGGCATCGTTGTCACTCTGCTGCGCCATGGTATTGGCTGCCTCACCCATCTTGCCCATCTTGATAATCTCCTCCAGCTCCCCCTCGCCAACCTGAGGCGCTGGCAGGTTCAGCGCACGGCGTTTGCTGACTTGTTCAGCCTCGCGCATCTTCTGCATCTGGCCAGCCTTGATAGCTGCCTTCTGCGAATCCGACAGGCCATCCTTCTCATTCTTCTGCCGCTTGCGACCAGCATCTTCATCGCCGTCGCCCTTCCGTTTGCTAGCAAGGTGCTGCTTTGAGGGATCAAACGCTGCCCGTTGCCGTTCATTGAGTAGTTGCTCCTCCGCGGTGTCGTAGAACCCGAGCGCGGGCTGTTTCTCAAAGGGAATATCGGCGTTGTAGTCCATCTCGCCCTTCTTCCTCGTCGTGACCTTGATGTTGATGCCCGCCGTCTTCAGCTCCCTGCGTTTCTGCAGGTTTGCCAGGCGGCGAGACTCCTCCTGCTGACGCTCGCGGGCCTTGCGCTTCGCCTTCTTTCCCTGTGTATTCGCAAGGCGCGCGCGAGCCTCGCTCAGCATCTCCTTCTCATCCTCGTCGAGATCGATGGTATCGGGGCGCGCGGGCTTCGTCTCGGGGTCGGGGTCAAGCTCGCCGGGACGCAGTCGGCGCACATCGTCGGCGCTGGGCGCCTGTGTCTCTCCGCCCTCCGGGCCGGTGAGGCCAAAGCCGGCGGACTCGCGGGCCTCAGCCTCGTCTAGGAGTTTCTGGTAGCGCTCGAGGCACTGGTTTGCGGTCCGGCCGACAATCGGGGCGATGGTGCGCCACTGGGTCGGCATGATCTTGGCGAGGTGCAGCAGCTTCTCATCCTCCTCCTTGCTCCACTCGATCTTCTTGATGCTGGGGTCGAGCCATTCGTTCCAGCGGGCCTTGCACTGCTTGGGCGTCTTGCGCGCCAGCAGAGAGGACACGCGGGCCCACTGGTTGAGGCCATACTTTGAGACTGAGGCCTTGAGGATCTCATCCTCGATGTTGGTCCACACTCCTCCCTTGACGACCGGCATCGTGGCGGTTGTGGTTGATGGAGGGTTTGGGTGTTGCGAATTATGAGGCGACGGCCTGGTGCAGCCCTGTCTGTAGGTGAGGCTCGTCGCGAAAATTGAAGAAGCGTGACGCCAGATGCAGCACCAGATGCAGAATGCTGAGTCAGGATTTGAAGGGTTCTGATTGGATGGGCCCTGACAGCCACCGATTGGAGGGCACTCCAAGGCCCCAGACCTTCCTAGCACCTTACCCCAGCTTCCGAGTCAGCATCAACAGGTTAACTGTGGACTGTGGATTGGCGTTAGAGCAAAGCTCGATTACGGGAGTCGCGGAGAAGTGGTTGGGCTGAAGCCCCACTCTTGGTGAAGCTGCTCGACATCTCGCACTGCGTTTGGAATAGATACTTGTGCCGCTCCGAACCGATGCTGGCATTCACCCAGGTCTACAGAGTATCAAGTATGAAGTACGAATGTGGCCAACATGGGCAGACGAGAGCTGCTTCCATCAGCCGTTGGGGCTAGGTACACGGATCTAGTGCCCGTTGGGCCTTGGAAGCCGGCCACGATCTGACCGTGACTGAGCGCAGTGTGCTCTATGAGTGACACAAGATCTCGTGCCCTGGACACGGCGTCGCATGCGTCATCGCTTTGCTGGCACTTGCAGCAAGCTGACCCTTTGGCCCTTGACACCCCATGAACTCTGGTCGGCCAGGGGCTGCAACATGGAATGCAGACGAATGGAGTCGTGGCTTGTTCAAATGAGATGGAATGTAAGAATTGGCTTCCGGGTACAGAGACCGTGGCATGCGTTTTTGGGAGCCGTTTAGCCGTCCAGCTTACGCCGCCCTGAGCCTCCGACATGGATGACGGCCAAGATCGCATCCACAATCCAACGCTCCAAACGCCCGATAAGGATTCCTCCACTCCCACCGCACTCCGCCTCGGCTGACCATCCCCATTACAAAGCACTCAGAACACCCATGGAGGCCAGCACACACCAGCACCCTGGCCAACAACAAGCTCCCTTCAGCTCCGCCCCGCGGGCTCCAACTCCGTCTTCCATTTGAAACTGAACGACCGCCCCAGGTTTAATACAAGAACCGCTTCCTGGCCTGTGACATGGGATCCGAGTCTCATCGGCCCCGTTATCTGCCCTCCACTCGCTAGATCGCTCCGCGCCGCCGCCACCACCGCCTCTCCCCCACGCGCGCCGCGACGAAACGACGATCGATCACGCCTGCAGAACCCCCTAAGCAGCTATTTGCCAAATCGCAATGACGGTTCCGAGAATGGCGGCCGATGGCGGGCCGGTTAAGCGACACGGCCATCGCGATGGCTCCGAGACCGAGGCCGACGAGGCCACGGGACTACTGCAGAGTCGCAACAACGGCGACGGCGCTGGCGCTGGAGCTGCAGGGTCAGAAGAAGCGGATGCTTGGGATGGCTTCAAGGACTTCGAGGGCCTGCCATGGTCGCGCCGGCCATCGGTGAGCATTCCTGGCCCCGAGGCCCCGCCACCTACTTAGCATCTAACCATTTGCTAGGCGTTCTGGCTGCTGGGTCCCTTTATCGTATTCACGCTCGCCTTTGGCGGTGCCATGGTTCCGAAACTCAACTTGTCAGCAACATATACTCTACCAGTGCTTTGAAAGGGGACGCTAGGCTGACCAGCCCTCCAGAATCCTCTCCCTCGTCTGTCATCAGTACTTTGCTGAGCGGGCCACCACCGACCCTAATCAACCCGTAGTACCAGTCTTCGTCGGGGGAGATAATCCCCAGTGCAACATACCCGAGGTCCAGAGCAGAGTTTCCACCTTCATCCTCGCCATGAACCTCGTCACCGGCCTGCTGAGCGCCGTTAGTGCCCCCCGAATAGGCCGTCTATCTGACAGATGGGGCAGGACCCGTCTCATGGGCTTCGCCTCCTTGGGTGGGTTGATGGGAGAGATCATCACTGTCATTGTGGCCAACTTCTCCGGCCGTATCGACTACCGCTGGCTGGTCGTGGGCAGCATCTTTGATGGCCTCACGGGATCCTTCACTGCAGGCAACCTCCTCACGCAGTCCTACATCAGCGATTCTACCCAGCCCTCCAAGCGTTCTGTTCACATGGGCTACATCCACGCCTGCCTCTTCACCGGCCTGGCATTTGGGCCTCTTCTCGCCGGGTACTTTGTCAAGTGGACCGGCAGTCTCCTGTCTGTCTTCTATGTGATTGTGGCCTGCCACGCCGCTTATATTGTCGTCGTTGCATTCGTGGTCCCCGAGTCACTCGTCAAGAGGAAGCGGGTACTTGCCCAGGAGAAGTGGGCCAAGGAGAAGGCCATGAGAGTACACAGCATGGGGAGTTGGCTGTCGAGAGTCCAGAGCGTCAACCCCTTTGAGCCGCTCGCCATTCTCTGGCCTCAAGGGCCAGGGACTTCGACCAGGCTGCGCCTGAACATTGTGGCGCTGGCGACGTCAGACATGATCATTTCCGGCACGTCGATTGCTGCCGGCCCTGTCATCATCCTCTACAGCGAGTTTATGTTTGGATGGGATACTCTGGAGACCTCGCAGTTCGTCTCGGCGCTGTCTCTTGTGAGAGTGTTCGTTCTTTTGTTGATATTCCCCCTCATCAATTACTTTGCAAGGGTTTATGCCGCCCGACGGCAGCAGAACCAGGCCGTCTCCGCCAGACAGAAGAACACTGGCGCAAGCAGGTTGGATGTCTGGATCCTCCGCATTGCTTTGGGATCCGATATTCTTGGCATGGTCGGATACATGATATCCCGCGATAGCAAGGCCTTCTTCCTCAGCGGAATGGTCACCGCGCTAGGTGGCCTCGGGACCGCGACGGTGCAGTCCGCTGTGACCAAACATGTCCCTCAGCAGAAAGTCGGGCAGGTCCTTGGCGCCATCGGGATGCTCCATGCACTGGCACGAGTCGTGGGCCCCATTATATTCAACGGCATCTACGCTGCAACGGTTGGGACCTTGCCTCAGGCCTTCTTCTTTGTCCTGGTTGGTATTTTCGGAGTTGCGTTCCTATGCAGCATAATTCTCAAGCCACATGGTGAGCACATCCCTCTACCTATTCCCCGTTTGTGATCGCAAGCGCTAACAGAATACTTGTAGTGCACTGGGACGCGGACGAAGAGGAGGAGACTGAGCCACTCAACGGCAGACACCGATCTTGGTCAAATTCGTCAGATAATACGCTACCTATAGATGCGGAGGAGCAGCAAGTCATCATGCACTAAGGAATATAGAACGGCAATCTCAATGCCATTTATTGAGCGCGTATATATTTGAGTTTCGTGTTTATTTATTTTTGGATAGATGTTCTTGGGATAATGCATGATACCCGATGCAACATGATGGGTTTAGATTCGGCTGCGCATACACGGGCCTCAACTTCGCTCTTGGGCCCAGGATTTTAAATAACAAATAATTAGACCAAAACACAATTTGCCTTATGTGACCCAAACTTTGGGGTGAGTTTCAACTTTCTTGATACTTACAGCGGACATTGTGCCCGGTGCTGTTGGTGGAAAGCCACCTACCCTAGAGTAAGCTGGGGAATTTTGACAGTGATCCTCAACGGCTCACCATCTATCTGCATTCATCTGCACACAGTTCCTAAAGCTAGAACTCACGCCCCCTTCGCTCCTGGAACGTGGAAGCGCAGTTGTTGGAATTTGTGATAGGCATATGAAAGCAAGAGTATGCTTTCGCCGAGATTCCAACACTCAACGTTACTCTCCGCCACGCGTGTGTTCAGAGCCGGTATGGCCACAACCAAAACTGATGGCGCCGTCGTGAGATTTGGCGCGTTTGATGTGACAAACCAGGTATGTGATTGGGAGCCATCAGCGCCACCCAGCTATGTGGACGCCAGCACTGACCACCGCGACCCCTCCAGGTCTTCCTCAAGACCCAGCACTCCTTCGCCCTGGTCAACCTCAAGCCCCTCATCCCAGGGCACGTCCTCGTCTGCCCGCTGGCGCCGCGGCTGCGCCTCACGGACCTGACGCCGCCGGAGACGAGCGACCTGTTCGCGACGGTGCAGCTGGCGCAGCGCCTCCTGGCGCGGCTGTACTTCCCCCGGTCCGACGACCCGCTGTCCGGCAGCTTCACCATCGCGGTGCAGGACGGGCCCGAGGCCGGGCAGACGGTGTCGCACGTGCATGTGCACGTGATCCCGCGCACGCCGGGCGACCTGCCGCGGCCGGACGACGTGTACGTGCGGATGGCGGGCGAGGACGGCAACGTGGGCGGCGCGCTGTGGGACCGCGAGAGGCCGCGGCCGGGAGGGGGCATGCCGCGCATCGAGGACGAGGACCGGAGCGCGAGGACGGTCGAGGAGATGGAGGAGGAGGCGGAGCGGTATAGGGCTGCACTGAGGGAGATGGGCGTGGAGTGACGGCGCTGAGGGGGATTTAGATGGCTGGGGTTATTATCCCAAAGGTAGATTTGAGTTGCATGTTGTTTGGAGATAGAACAGCCACGTCGATATTAGCACACGTAGGGTTCACGAGCAAATAGAAACTGATGTACGGACATTATACATTCGAATGCAAGTGTGTTCCAACCCGTGGTTCCACGGATTCACATGGAAAGAATAATACATATGAAGGCAATAAAAGAGAGAGGGTAACATTTGTGTATTCCCAAGATGACCCCATGAGCAGGCCAGATGGCCAGCGTAAAATGTAAAGCCCTTGACTCTGATAGAAACATCGGTAAAGATGAATGGACGCCGTTGGCGTATAACTCTTGACGCTGAATCACTGGTCTGCCGTGACTGGAGTGCGGCAATTGGCAGTGTAGCAAGTTGTAAGGTAAGCAAGGTATGTTAAATTTCTATCTGGTCCAGTCAAGTCGTTAGGTCATGTTGGTATGTTAACCCGGTCACCGAATGTATAGAACAGCTGATTCACAGAGAAATTAACATGTGAGCTCATTGTTCTTCACTAAAGTTATACTAGCCAAGAACCACGGGGATCCTCGTGAGCATCTCCTCTCTAAGTGACACGACTAAGGGGCTAATCAACCGATAACAATTTCGAAACGGCGAGTTCCTCTGCCTAAAATGTTTGCACATGACAGGTATCTGTCTCCTTATCGACTAATCGAGTTTGTGCAACGTGGGTTCAAGTACTTTCCTAGTCTGTCGAATCCAGGTTGAAGAACGTGGTACTGCCGTTAATGTTATCTGGACTGAGCCCCATATCCGGTGTACGGACTCCGCGTCATCTACCGGGCTGTGCATCAGGGCTTCCTGAAGGATGCAAGCCCAAGAAAGTGGAGTTGTCTTCTGGCTGTGGTTTTCTATCAGGGGTGCGTGAATGAAGGATAGTTGGGAGTGTGATGAGTTGTCGTCAAAATGGGCCCCACATATGGCTTGACCCTCCTAGGGATGCCGGGAACTAACGCACGGGGTGTTTAGTGCATAATGGACTTCAGTAAATGCATCTGCAACAAGCGTCAACCTGGAAGGCAGCATGACCTTCAAATGGCCAGTACGCGCCAGGAAACAAGGCATCCGTACATTACTAGATATTCCATCAAGTAATAGATACCAGACAAACGAAGTTCGCAATCATGGGCCTGGCGTCAACGGAGGACAGCGCACGGCGTACCGCGCTCTTACCCCCCCGGCCCCCCGAATTCGGTCCCGCTGACTGCAGCAGATGCTGGTCAGTGCCGGGTTGATTCAAACAACGTCAGTGACTGCCCACAGCAAGGGGATCTCGATGGTGTGGAGTCTCGTTTGCCGTTGTTCGGATTCCAGCGTTCGAGGTGGCCTACTGCTCCTCGTCTCGGATCGGCGGCTCCCTGCTGAGCCTGTCATACGAAGAGAGTTTAGGTAAGAAGTTCCGTGGCTAACTCGAACCAGCGCATGGGACACTGCCACATCCCATGTATGCTCTTTGGCGGGGCGGCAACACATACCAAGTTCAAGGTAGCAGTAGTAGAAGGTTTGTTGCCACGGTTGTCGTCGGACTCGTCGGTGAGTCGGGTCGTCGCGGTGGGGCTCGTGTAAACGCAAAAGCTTTTCACGCCTCCAACTTGTTACCGCCCAATCACCAGCCTGGGAGATATGCATTTACACCACATATCATTAGGGCCGTGCACGGGCCGTGCAAGGGCCCCCCTTCTTATCCAACCTTGGCGCCCGCTGGCGCTGGGCTACAAGGCCAATAAACACCAGCCTGTCCACAGCTTTCGGACAAAGCGTTTAAGGCCGCGGGCCAGCCCACACGGGGCGGGGCAGACACCTGGACCGAAAAGGCCGACTCTCACGGTTGGAGACTCTTGTCTGGCTCAGGATGAACTTCGCTAAGTCTGTCGACGCTTGGAAAGGCTTCTTTAATCAATCAATCCCTCTCCTTCACGAGATGGAACCGCATGCTGCATGCCTAATCTTTCTGAAGGCCGTGATCATGGTGCTGCAGAGATACAGCTGCTCTCCCTCAACACTTTCCTTGTGCTCTGATTCAGGTGCAATCGTTCCGATCTAGGTGATACCAGGGATTATACCCGTGTTCGGGTGTGTGGCCGCGTACTCGTAGGTGCGCACAACGTAGGTACGTACCCAATCCCAACTCATACTGATGCGGAAGAGGGCCGTCACCAACTCGACTTCACAAATTTCCGTTATCAACAAAAGAGGTGCGAGACAGCACTGGATGACATCCCTGGACTCCTTTGTCAGTCGCTCGAACGCAGGCTATGCAGGACAGGACCGTTGCGATTTGCACGTTGGCGGGGGATACAGTGATATTCGCACACCGCTTGCGTCTCGGTGTCTTGGGGAATTGCCCCACTTGCCACATGCAACAACTGCAAATCTGCACCTGCAGAACGCATGCATGATGCATCTGAGCGGGATGTTTCACTCTATCGATGCGTCCAGAACCCGAGGCGCTACGGAGTACAGAGGACTGCTCCCGGTTCCCGACCCTCGGAGAGTCAGGGCAACCACGCTCCAAGGGCTCCTGCCCGGAGGGCAAGGTAGAAATAACCTTCGCTACCACCTGAATCACCCTCCCTCCTCGCTTCTTCCTGTCCAAAGTTCTGCTCGACTGTGAGATTTTGCTCCTGAGATGTCTTCTTTGAAGCACTACCATTCATCTGGTTGATTGTGCACATTCATCACCCTAGCCTCCTACGTCAACCCTCAACTGTTCAAGACGCCTGGTCCCATCTCGCCACTCCTCGTTGCCGTGCCCCAGGCCTCGCACACACAGACACACTACCACCTTGCGCCACCACGACAGCTGTGCTGTTGGTTCTGTGTCTGCTGTTGTAAGCCTTGACCGAGCGTATAAGCCATGTCTCTAACCAAGCAGACGCGCTCTCGCAACCCCGACGACTTCCCGACCCTCCAACTGTTCCTCCTTGGTGAGATCCCGCCCCTCCATTTCAGTGCCCTGGCAGGGTTAACTTTATTCCCCAGCTATTGTTCGCCTGGCAGAGCCGATCGCTCTTACGTCCATTTTCCCCTACGCCTGGGCTCTCGTCAAGAGGTTTCAATTCGGAAACGAGGAAGATGCCTCGTTCTATGCCGGCCTCCTCATCTCGTCCTTCTCGCTTGCCGAGGCGGCCATGGGCATGTACTGGGGCGGCCTCTCGGACCGCATTGGCCGCAAGCCCGTCTTGCTTCTCGGCTGCATCGGAACCATGTTCAGCATGGTCATGGTAGGATTTGCCTCCAATATTTGGATTGCTGTGCTCGGGAGAGCCATAGGCGGTCTTCTCAACGGCAATATCGGCGTAATCCAGACCATGGTTGGCGAGCTCGTCACGAAGCCAGAGCATGAACGTAAGACTCAGCCCCTGCCTTCTCTTCTTCCCATGGAAAAATGACTGACATACATCCCAGCGCGCGCCTACTCTGTTATGCCTTTCGTCTGGAGCGTGGGTACCATCATTGGACCGTGCATTGGCGGCACCTTTGCCGACCCCTACACATCCTGGCCCAATATCTTCCCTAAAGGCGGCTTGTTCGAACGATTTCCCTACCTCCTTCCCAACCTCCTTTGTGCTCTACTTTTGGCCCTCAGCATCGTTTTGGGCTTCTTCTTCCTGCAGGAGACTCACCCGGACATGCAACCCCGAGTTTTGCTTCCAGCAGACACGTACATGTCTGAAGAGACGCCACTTCTCGAGACTTCAGATGCCATGAAGCGCCCAGCAGTGGATCTGCGCTCCGAAACCTACGGAACCATCAGTGTCAGCGATGAGTCTGAAGAGGCCTTGGCTCGGGACAAGGAGAAACCTGTGAGCATCTGGAGCAAGCGAGTCATTCACTTGATAATCGCCCTATCCATCTTCACATACCACTCGATGACGTACGATCACTTGATGCCCATCTTCTTTGAGGATGAGCGTGTCCCTTCATTTGCGCACACGTCTCAACTGGGCATAGTGCTACCATTTTACTCGCCCGGTGGGCTGGGCCTGTCCGTCCGTTCTGTCGGAATGATCATGGCTGTCAATGGAGTCATTGCCTTGTTTGTGCAAGCCGTCATCTTCCCACTTGCTGCCGACCGAGTTGGCGTGTTCAAACTTTTTCTCATTGTTACGGTGCTACACCCCATCGCCTACGTCCTCGTCCCTATGCTTCTCCTCGTTCCGGAGACCCTCATCTACCCAGCCATCTACTTCTGTCTGGCGGTCCGCAATGTTCTCTCCATCACCCTCTACCCTCTTCTCTTGATCCTTATCAAGGAGGCCACCCCTGCCCCCAGTGCGCTCGGGACCATCAATGGCCTCGCCGCCAGCGCTGGTGCAGCCTGCCGCATGGTGGCACCACCTGTGGCAGGCTACCTGTATACGTTTGGAAGCAAGATTGATTGCACCGCATTGGCTTGGTATGGCAGCGCCCTTACTGCCGTTGTCGGAGCTATGCAGTGTTTTTACGTTCCACGAGGAAAGAACCACGAGGAGGACGACGAAGCTGCCCAACAGCACAAGAGACGACGACTCTCCGTCTCCGCCACTGAAGTCTCGGTGGCTAGTGAGGAGTAACCAAACTTTGACTCAGAGAGGAAGTTTCTTCAGATGGTCCCCCCATCGCCTTCGAAACCCGGAAGTCCCCGAAGGACTGGTGAGAATCAACTGACGAAGTTTGCAGTTTTTGCTGGCGGTGCAACTGCCAGCCCAACTTAGATTAATGATTGGTATAAACTGGCGGTATGACCGTCGCGGGTGTCCCTCGGCTTGTTTTGCATTTATTGGAAGATATCCTCTACACTACCTGGGTTAATGATTTGCGCTGGCGTTGGAGGATTCGAAGGGGGCGCAACCGAAGGCCCGGAAAAGTTGCATAATGAATAATGAATATATAAACAGATAATAAATAGAATAAAAGAAGAAATTTTGGAGTCTTGAACAAGTCGTCGGACTTGTTACATCCAGAACGGTTATGGATCAGAATGACCTATGGTGCCCAATAAGCTTTCCGCCACCTCGGAAAGTTGGAGAAGGATGAAATTTTCGACTTGAAGGAAACAGCGCAAACGAAGGACGAGAGGAGCCCGGTGATACAAACAAAAGCCACGCCATTCAAACATTGGGGAAATTGTCATCTACCCAAGAGGGTGACGGCAAAATGAGTATCGAGGAGCTCACAGAACAAATGGCCAAGGCCATGGAGGCGGCCGAGTCAGGCGACGCGACCAAGCCGCTGCTCCCGCCAGGCCACGCGCTCCATGCGGGCAAGACGGTTGACGAGATGGTTGCGGACCTGAACAAGTCGCCGCTGTTCATGACAGAGCTGGAGGAGAACGACGACATTGCGGCGCTGCAGGCGCTCAACTACGAGGGCACGCCACTGGAGAACGCCACCGACTTCAAGGAGCGCGGCAACGAGTCGTTCCGCGAGCGCCGCTACGGCGACGCCAAGGAGTTCTACACGCAGGGCGTGGTCATTCTCGCGGCTGAGGAGCGCAAGCGCAGCCTGGGCGAGGTGACGACGGACCCGGAGGGCGTGCCAGACAGCGACGAGGTGATTGCGCAGCAGCAGAAGACGCTGGAGGGCCTGTACGTCAACCGCGCAGCCTGCCACCTCGAGCTGCGCAACTACCGCAGCTGCTGGCTCGACTGCGCG
The DNA here is from genome assembly GCA_016490725.1 of Amphichorda felina. NCBI lineage: Eukaryota > Fungi > Ascomycota > Sordariomycetes > Hypocreales > Bionectriaceae > Amphichorda > Amphichorda felina. The sequence goes on along the minus strand of JAEMHR010000002.1, from coordinate 350,346 downwards.
GCGGCGCTGCGCATCAACCCGGCCAACGTCAAGGCGTGCTACCGCAGCGCGCGCGCGCTGCTGGCGGTCAACCGCATCGAGGAGGCCGACGACGTGTGCGCGCGCGGGCTGGCGCTCGACGGGAGCAACGCGGCGCTGCGGGCCGTGGCCGACGACATCATCAAGAAGGCCAAGGAGCGCGACGCCCACCGCAGGGAGAAGGCGGAGCGCGAGGCGCGCGAGAGGCGGCGCGCGACGCTGCGCAGGGCGGCGCTCAAGGCGCGAGGCATCCCCACGCGCTCCACCGAGAAGCCGCCCGAGATGGAGGACGCGGCGCTGGCGCTGGTGCCCGACCCGGACGACCCGCGCAGCTCGCTGTCCATCCCCACGGTGCTGCTGTACCCGGTGCACCTCGAGACCGACTTCATCAAGGCCTTCAACGAGACGCAGACCCTCGAGGACCACCTGGGCTACGTCTTCCCCCTGCCCTGGGACAAGGCCGGCGCCTACACCCTGCCGGGCACCGAGTGCTACGTCGAGACGCGCGACGGCGGCCTGCTCAAGATGGGCAAGCGCGTGCCGCTGCTCAAGATCCTCAGCACCGGCAAGGTCGAGCTCGTCGACGACGTGATGCGCATATTCGTCGTGCCCAAGGCCGACGCCGACGCCTGGGTCAAGAAGTTTAAGGAGCAGAAGGCTGTCATCAGGGGGGCCAGTTCGTGACCATCATGACGTGACGAGTGATGAACTTTTTTTTTTCTAAAAAAAAAAGAAAAGGAAATAATGAGAGAAAATTAAAAAGAAATAAAAAATCATATTCAATCTATAAAAACAATAGCCCGTCCGTCCTCGGCCCCTGAGCCCCTGAGCCCCCCCCCTGGTCAGCAGTGGGATGTCTCCAAAAAGCACAGCTTCCCAATAACTGTTTCGCCAAATCGCCTCGCTTGCTATGCTGCAAAACAAGATTTCAAAAGGAACCGCTGGAGAAGATTTTTTTTTTCAACTTGTCCTGTGTACCTACCCATTCATTCCTTGCTCAGACAGACTTGGCTCTCCATCTCTTGGTGTTGGTATTCTGGGTCTCTGCGTCGACGTCGTCGGGGAGGCGCTGCTGCATGTTCATCAGGGAGAAGGCTGCCTCGCGCTCCTTGCACGTGTAGCCCACCCCCTTTTCTTCGGTGCGTTCCTGCAGCTTCGGCAAAGGGACAGGCAAGGGACTCCTCGGCTTGATTATCGGGACGATTGGCTCGTTCGGGGCGACGGCTGCTTGGTGACGGTGATGTTCGGGGGACGTAGGTCGAACGGCCTCGCTGCAGTCGCGCGTCCCGGCTCGTCCATGGGGTCTCCAAGGCCCGTGGCCAACCTTTTGCCGCTTGTGGAGCGCTGCATCTCCCCCTCGGCAGCGCTTCAGAGTGTCTTGATCTCCTCTCCTGAATTCCGTAAGCCAGTATGGCCGAGGCCGTTCCTCCGTGGCCAGGCGAGGAAGAGCGCTGAGGAGCGGATCCACGCTTGGAGGCCTGCTCTGCGAAAGTGCCGGGGCGTTGATGGGCTTCCAGGTGGGACTGGCATTGGGTGAAGCTCTAAATGTTTCCCTCTCTGGCGTGGACCTCCACGCCGCGTGCACCGGAGGCTGAGAGGGGTTGAGGTGGAGGGTGCTGGGCGGGCCCCAGGTGTGCGGAGGGCCGCCATGTGGCCTGCGGCCAGAGTATTGTTCGAGACGTTCTTTCATCGATAAGGAGTAAGGGTCCTGGAAAGAATGAGGGTGGCTGGTGACGGATGGCGGCTTCGGAAGGCTGTTGGAGCTGCTGGCATGGCGGTAGGCGCTGACACTGAACTTTGCATCGTTGATGATCTTTTCGTCAATGTCCATGCGCCCATATCTGGGGGAGTCGGGCTTGACGCAGTCCTGCGGGAAGTCTGAACCAAATATGGGGATTAGGGCGCCCGCGATGGGGTAGCAAAAGGTCGCGCAGACAGCTCTCGCACACCTGTACGGAACCCAGTAGCCTGTTTTCGTATTAGTGACGGTCTTGGGGGTTAGAGTTATTGTCATCATCACCTTGAGCAACACGGTTGCCGCCTGTCATGTGGAAAGAGATGTCTCTCAGCCCCTTGTTGGCCTCGAGCATTTTGGCCGGCCCCGTCTTTACTATTTCAGCACGGAATCATACCCAAACAACCAAACAACGTACGGAGGAGTATAGGGGTCTACCTTTTTATGTTTGCGGCTCTTGAAGAAGGGGCTTATGCGGACAAAACCGCCTAGATAATCCCACATAACGTCGTATGTCTGCCGGTCATTGGGATCAGTGAACCGGTATACGAATACTGCCAGGGTTGCATGTCAATAACAACTCAGGCCGCAACCCAAGAAAGGGGCTCTCCGCACCGTTAAAGTTCTCCCGCCCCGTCTTCTCAAACACGTCCTTCTTGTCGCTGCTATATGGGATATGGGCGCAGTAGTGGGAAATCTGCCCAAAGGGGTACACGCTGAACGGCCGCATCTGGTTGTACGCGGCCTCGTCGAGGGCCTCATGAGGGGGGTAGTTGATGGGCCCCTGCGGCCTGGTGTACGAGAGGTCGCTGGAGTCCCTGGTCTTCCTGTTCTTTGGGGCAGCGCGGCCCTCCATGTTCGCTGTAAACGCGTCGTTCACATCCGAGGCTGGTGACGATAGCTCTGAGGCTGAAGGCTGCGAGTTGGGCGTTCCAGGGCGCGGACGGGGAGGAGACCTATTCAGGATGGCCTGGATGGGAAGCATACCGCGTTCCCCCATCGTGCCAGGAACAAAGCCGGCCCCGTATAGACGACACGGTGGCAGGATACAAATCTGTCGATCGACAGGAGTCGACGACGGGCTCGGTGGACGGCTGTTTACAAGCAGAGACGGGACGCGGCTTTGTTATAAGAGGGAAACAGAAACGATTCTGCAACAAAGGCCCCGAGAAATCCGGCCAACAGCTCGTCCGATATCCAGACCAAGTCCCACGCTTGACAAACAGATGCGAAAAGGAACCACCTCGCCAACGACTTCGCGAATGGGAAATGGTCCCTGGCAAGGATCCCACGACGAGGACGGGGAAGACGGCCAAGACGGCGACGACTCAGGGCAGGGCAACAAAGACCAAAGACATGTCGCCGCACAAAAGTCGGTCACAAACTATGACTCTGGCCAACAGGTGACTAGTGCATACTCACTGTCCCGGTGATGTCGAGCCTGTGAAATCAGAGGACGTCCGTTTGTCGGTATCCACACCTGTTTTTGTCAGGAACTTGGCTGGAGGCCACAAAGTGACAGGCAAAGTCACCAATATGATAGAAAGGAGCGGGGAGGAGATCCAACACTCTCGGTGAGGCTTGGGAACAAAGCCTTGGGCACCCAGGGCCGCCGTGGAGAGTTCATGCTCCAGCAGGTTGGGTTGGCCAGGCTCACGATCATAAGGCAGGCATGCGACAGCCGGGCACTCGCCGCTCGCAACTTTCCGAACGCCTTGTTCCTCACAGAAATTTCCCTTCTGTCCCCAAGGCATATGTCCCTGGCTGGGGAGCGATGCCGGTTGAGCGGGAGCTTGCTTCTGGCAAACCCCCTCCCTGCCCCTTTTTGGGCATAGGTAACACGCCGTCCCTGTTCCTCTTTGAAGCCCATAGCACAGACGCGGCCCATACAACCGGCAGCGTGACGAGGATTGCATCGACTGTATCCCTCGGGAGGCGTCACCGTGAGTAGTCATCCAAGAAAGGATGGCAACGTCCCTGGCGGCCGCTGCAGGAGTCTAGAAAAGGCGAAGGGGAGAGGGGGTGAGCCAAACATGGTAATTACCTGTAGGACAGGCATGGCCTGGGGTTTCATAAGATGGACAGGGAGAGGACGGATGATGGCATACACGCCACCCCAGTCCCTGCTCATCGTCGTATGACAAGGTGGAGATGGCACATCGCCCTCCCACCAAGTGGCTGTGATCTCCCAACATGACAGATCCTCTCTACCAAGGCCACGCGCCCTCACAATTGCGGTTGCTCAGTGACATTGGAGTTGTCGTTCTGTTTAGCAGGAGAAAAAAAAACGAGTTGCCCTAGCCACTGTGGATCGAGTTATCCATCCTGGGATGGGACAAAGAGGTCCTCGTCCGAGCTGGACATCAAAGGCCCGAGATGCCTTACATTGAAACAACGTGTCAATTCCCGCCGTCGACTCTGGCATGATAGGGTTATATTCGCTGCGTCTTCCAGAACACTGTCGTGGGGCTTGGGGGGCATGGCTGATGGCAGATGTCAGATGCCAGACAACAGGCACCGGTTCGAGATCCGTCAAGTCACCCTGGAGCCGGCTCAGTGCTCGGCTTGCCGTCGCACAAACGCAAGGAAAATCTCCGAAGGGGCACAGCATTTTCCGTCAATCATGCTGTACAGATCCCAAAAGCACGCTTCCCCAGACAATCGAGCTGGCGTTGCTGTTGGACGAGACCGTTACCGGTCCAGATATGGCGGTCCCTGGCTTCCAAGGCCCATGTTGAACGGGCTTTATACAGTATCATCTGTCTAGTGTTTGGAGCGTTATAGACAACCCGAGATGCCTCGAGTCAAGAACTTGCCCACAAGCGTCGGCATAATTGATCGGGCCCTTATTCCCACAATGCCATCGCCCGACGGCTCGGGTGTGCCATGTAGGCAGCCATCCATTTGACACCCGTGGAGGTGTTGAAACTAGTATATTTGCTGGCGCTTGAGGATATCATCGAAAGCATTCTCATCAATGGCGTTCAGTTGTCCAGAGGGGAAACCAGCTGCGGGCAAACATGAGGTACACTCCGGAGAGCCGTGAGGGTAGATAATCAATTTCTGGGGATTGGAACATGGCTGAAAAATCGATCGAAGCCTCGAATTCACTTTCAAAACAGCTTTGAAACCTCATTATGGTTGGTGATACCGGTGGCATGATGGAGGCGAACCCCCATGACCCTGACAGTGGGACGGCTAGGCACATTGACTTCGGGAATTTTTACCGTCTTACCACAGCCATCATTTTTGCGTATCTTTAGAGACCAAACGCGTGATGTAGATGTTGATGCTGCTAACTTCATATCAGTTGGGGTGTTCCGGGACCACAAGGCCCAACAAACCGATGGTGTTGAGCAGCTGTCCAAGGTGACGTTGGATGATCATGTAGGTTGATCTGGCGGAGATCGCTGACATCCATTGGGAGAAGTATGGAGCAAATGGTCGGTTGAAAGAAGAAACACCACAATGGACACGGTCTGAGGGGTGCCACGGTTATGTCCAGGCACGGTCATGAGAGTCAGTGACGCTGGATGAACCCCACGGTGAAGTTGGTCACTGGCAACGATGGAGACTAAAATTCATACGCCGGGGTACTTGAAGCGCGCGGCAAGTCCTGAACATGTATGTTGACCATTTGTCGGCCTGGTGGAACACCGTGTCTCGGCTTGGTAACGTCTACGAGGGTGGTGTAGTATCGCAATGGTGAGACCCGCCAGTCAGTTGCGTCTGAAGCGTACAGACTCGGCCCGTTAAGAATGAGCAGGTCCCACTGATGTTTGTCCAGAGGGCCATGGCCGTAGTTTGTCTGGCCACAAGAGGCGGCATGGCCGTTTACCACTCGGGAAGCAGTAAATTACACGCCAGCGCTGAGCCCCATTGGAACGGGCCTCGATTTGACGTGGAAGTGTCGAGTTTCCCGGTCCATGCCGCGTACCCGTAGAGCCCAACGAACAGCCGGCTCACAGAGATCAGAGGTAGGAGAGAGGCCGACAGAGAGGAGCCGAGCGCGCATCGAGGACGATGGATAGGTCAGGCGTTCACCTGGTTTCAAGGGGCCACAGAGCAAAAGCTGGCCCTCGTCTTACAAAGATAGTGAGTGCGGTCGAGTGCGGTTTCAATAACGCCAGAAATCCACATTCGCAGTGACTTGTGAGAGGTGGATGGACGACGCGAGATGGCGTTGGAGTCGACGTGTTGGTGGCATGGAGGCCACGTGACTTCTCACGGGAGACAGCGTCGACTCCAAGTCTTCAGCACCTACGGATAGTCTCCACCAGACCATGGCAGCTGGGGCTGCCGTCGGGCAGAGACCACCAGTCAGACACCACCGCCCAGTGGACACGGTCCCCACGCGCGGAAACAAAGAAGGCTCGCGTTTTTGTTTACTTGAAACGGGCTGCTGCCACAACAACCCAACATCAACATCAGCCCACCCCTCCCCCATCCGCCACGCTCTTTTTCTTGACTCTTCGTTTGGCATCGCATCTGTACCAGCCACCAGTCTGGCACAGTTCCTGTTTCCCGTTCTGTTCTCGCGACTTTGCGCGCGGGCACCGCCTCTCGCTCGGCTGGGCCGCCCATTTGCATTGGCATTGCCACTCCGTTCATGTCCGACTGTGTTTCATTCGCTGCCACCGCTGACGACGAGACGATTTGCGGCCGACGCCGCCTGTAAACCAGCCAAAATGGATTCGGATTCTGTATTCAGCATGGGTGAAGAGTCTGATGGCTACGTCCCAGAGCCTGTCAGTCTCACCTTACTCTCGCTCTCGCTTTGCGCCAGGATACCCTGCGAAAGCCTCACCTCACTGCGGGGGCAGAGAACCCCCATTCACCGCCCAGGCGCATGTTCTAAAAGGGGGCGCATACGCTCACTCGGGCCTCACTTGCATCTTGCACTGCTAGTCCTGAATTAGCTGCAGCTGAGGCGGCCGCACAGACCTTCCCCTTTACCATCATTCACTTTGAAAGAAACACCAGAGAATCAAAGCTGACTTGCCCCATAACTTCAGAAGAAGACGAAAGCCGCACCTGCAAAGAAGGCAGCCACCGGCCGCCCCAAGAAGATGACCCAGACGACCCTGAAGAGCAAACCCGCTGCCAAGAAGCGCTCTGTGCCCGTGAGCGACAATGACGACGACTCTATGGCCGAGGGCTCCGTCCTCTCGAACACACCACCGAGCGCCAAGAAGCAAAAAAAGAACCCTCCGCCAAAGAAGTCAAGCGGCGTGCCTCTGGCAGAGGTCGAGAACGACAGCATGATCATCGACGAGCCCGTACAAAGCGGGCCCAAGACGAAAAAGTCCGCTACAGACACCTACCAGAAGCTCACGCAGCTAGAGCACATCATTAAGCGTCCAGACACATACATCGGCTCCGTCGAAAAGACGGAGCAGCAGATGTGGACCTACAACAAAACCACCGAGCAGATGGAGTACAAAGCAGTCAGCTTCGTTCCCGGTTTCTACAAGATCTTTGACGAGATTCTGGTCAACGCTGCAGATAATAAGCAGCGTAATGCAACAATGACGACCATGAAGATCACCATCAACAAGGAATCGGGCGAGATCAGCGTCGAAAACAATGGCAAGGGAATCCCCATCGTGATGCACGAGAAGGAAAACATCTACATTCCCGAGCTCATTTTTGGCCACCTGCTGGCTGGTTCCAACTTTGACGACAATGAGCAAAAGACCGTCGGTGGCCGCAACGGTTATGGTGCCAAGCTCTGCAACGTCTTCAGCACCGAGTTCACCTTGGAGTGTCAGGATAGCGAGCACGGCAAGAGGTACAAGCAGACCTGGACCGACAACATGCAGAAGATGGGCAAAGCCAAGATCACATCAAGCAAGACATCAGACTTTGTTCGCGTCACCTTCAAGCCCGATTATAACCGGTTTGGCATGGCCGAGGGCATCGACGACGATACCGAGAGCCTCCTCTATCGACGAGTCTACGACATGGCTGGAACTGTTACAGGCGTCAAGGTCTACCTGAACGGCGAACAGCTCAAGCTGAAGGACTTCAAATCGTACTGCAACATGTACGCCAAGGCGATTGCCAATAAGAGGAGCATGGAAGAAGGTGGCACTCCCACCTGCACTGTCGAGATTGACGATAAGAAGGGCCACCCTCGTTGGGAGGTCGGCTTCACTGTCTCTGACGGGACTTTCCAACAGGTCTCCTTCGTCAACTCCATCGCAACCACATCAGGAGGGACACATGTCAACTATATTGCCGATCAAGTGACGGGCGCTCTCCTAAAAATGCTCAACAAGAGGAAGAAGGGCCACACTCTGAAGCAAAATCACCTGAGGAATCACATCTTCATCTTTGTCAACTGTCTGATCAACAACCCAGCGTTCACGTCCCAAACAAAGGAACAGATGACGACCAAGCCCAGTCAATTCGGGAGCCAGTGTGTCCTCACCGAAAACTTCCTCAAGAAGATTGCCAAGTCGGACGCCCTGCAGAACATCATGGAGTTTGCCGAGAAGAAGGCTGACAAGATGATGGCCAAGAGTGACGGCAGCAAGCGCTCTCGGGTGAGCAACGCCAAGCTAGTCGAGGCCAACTTGGCGGGTACGCGTCGTGGACATGAGTGCACTCTCATCTTGACCGAAGGTGACTCGGCCAAGGGTCTGGCAGTTTCTGGACGTGCTATTCTGGATCCCGATCGCATTGGTGTCTTCCCCCTGCGAGGAAAGATGCTCAATGTTCGCGACGCATCCATTGATCAGATCACCAAGAACCAGGAGATCCAAAACATCAAGCAATTCCTGGGTCTGAAGCACAAACAAGTCTATACGGACACTAAGGGCTTGCGATACGGCCACCTAATGATCATGGCTGATCAGGACCACGACGGAAGTCACATCAAGGGACTTCTCATTAACTTCCTCCAAGTTCAATTTCCATCACTACTACAGATACCCGACTTCTTCAGGGAGTTCATTACCCCGATCGTCAAAGTCTGGCAGGGTCCCGACCCCAAGAAGCCGCTCCGTTTGAAGTCTTTCTTCACTCAGCCTCAGTACGAGGAGTGGAAATCGGCGCACACGAACGAGCTTACACGGTGGCAGAGCAAGTACTTGAAGGGTCTCGGAACCAGTACCAACGAAGATGCCCAGGTTTACTTCACGAACTTGGACGATCATCTCAAGGAATTCGATGTGATGAAGCCTGAGGAGGCAGAGCTCTTCGACCTCGCCTTCTCCAAAAAGAAGGCTGATGCACGGAAGGAGTGGCTTGGGAATTTCGTTCCCGGAACCTTCCTAGATCATTCCACAAAGTCCATCGCATACAGCGACTTTGTCAATAAGGAGCTTATCCTATTCAGCATGGCTGATAACATGCGATCTATTCCTTCTGTCCTTGATGGCCTGAAGCCCGGTCAACGCAAGGTCATCTACGCTTGCCTCAAGCGGAACTTGGTCAAAGACAAGAAGGTCGTTGAATTGGCTGGTTACGTGTCTGAGCAAACTGCTTACCACCACGGCGAAGCCTCGCTCCAGCAGACCATTATTGGCCTGGCCCAGGACTTCGTCGGCTCAAACAACATCAACTGCCTTGAACCTAGCGGCAATTTCGGTTCGCGACTTGCCGGTGGCTCCGACGCTGCCAGCCCCCGTTATACCTACACCCGTTTGTCACCCTTTGCACGCAGGATATTCAGCCCTCTTGACGAGCCCAACCTCAAGTACCAGACCGAGGAAGGAAAGAGCATTGAACCGGATGTATACTCGCCCATCCTTCCGATGGTGCTTGTCAACGGCGCTGATGGTATTGGTACTGGTTGGAGCACCAATATTCCCAATTACCACCCGATGGAAATCGTCAAGAATTTGAAGCGGCGCATGGGGCGTCTTGATCCCGAGAACATCGAAGAGCTGCCTTTTGAGACCATGATGCCTTGGTTCCGCGGCTGGAAAGGCAACCCTGAAGCGGCTGGACCTGATCGATACAAGTTCAACGGAGTTGCCTACCGAGACGAGCAGAAACCAAATGAGGTCGTTATCACCGAGTTACCCATCCGAATGTGGACCGATGATTTCAAAGCGAGGCTGGAGAAGGTCATTAGTGGCGTTGATGGCCCCAGCTGGATCAAGGACTACAAGGAATTCAACGATCACAAGACGGTTCACTTTGAGATTCAGGTGGACGAAAAGCACATGGATAAGGTCCTCGCGGAGGGTCTTTTGGAGCGGTTCAAGCTCCAGAAGCAAGTGGCCACATCTAACCTCGTCGCGTTCGATACCAACGGCCAGATTCGCAAATATGAGAAGGTTGAGGACATTCTTGAGGAGTACTATGTCCATCGGTTGGGCATGTACTCAGAGCGCAAGGTATGCACCAAGTCAACCTGAGTTTTGACACCAAACTAACATGATGCAGAAACACTGGCTTGCCGTTTATCACGCCGATTACCGAAAACTCAAGAACCAGGCTCGCTTCATCAAAGAAATAATAGACGGGGAGCTCATTGTCGGCAGGAAAAGGAAGGACATCCTTGTTCAGGAGCTTCGTGAACGCAAGTACGAGGCATTTCCACGCAAGGCTGATAAACAGAAATCTACTGAAGAAGCCAACGGGGAAGGTGACGAAGAGGGTGACGAAGGGACAACAGTGACGGGCAGCGCGGGCGACTACGACTATCTGCTTTCGGTAAGATACCTTCGAGTGGCTCGTTGTGAGGTCGCTTTCGCTTTTCTAACATGATGATGCAGATGCCCATCTGGTCCTTGACTGCCGAACGCCTCGAAAAGCTCAAGGACGCAATCGCCAAAAAGAAGGATGAGCACGATGATTTGCTCGCTCTGTCAGAAAAGGATCTCTGGTGCAGAGATCTCGACGACTTCGCAGAGGAATGGGAGAATCGAATCAGGCTTGAGACTGAGATCCAGACCAACATTCGCCGCCTAGGCCGACGTGTCTCCAAGAAGATAGGAGCCGGCCGAGGCCGGAAGGCCAAGGATGAAGATGCATGGGAGCCAGAGAAGAAGACCAAGGCCAAGGCCAAGGCTAAGGCTGCACCCGTCAAGACAGAGACCAAGACAGCCCAACGCTTCGCAGACATGTTTAGTGCTAAGCCAAAGCCTGCGAAGGAGCCTAAAGATGAGCCGGTCGATGGGTCTGACGGATTCTCGGATGACGATTTTGCTGCTCTCAGCAGGAGCAAACCCGCAGCAAAGTCAAAGGCATCTGAGTCACGGGCCATGTCGACTTCCTTGTCACAGTCCGAGGAGCCGGAGCCGGCGCGCAACAAGCGCGCTGCAGCCTCCAAGGCCAAAACGCTGTTTGAAGTGGACTCCGACAGCGAAGAGGATGACGACAAGATGCTGGGTGATGTCGGCGACCTGGTCAAGGGGATCGGCAAGGCGTCTGGAGAGTCCAGCGGTAGGCTTAGTCTGCATGCCATGAGCCGACCCGAGTCAAGCCACGACCGCAGCAGCTCCAGTGCGCTGTCAAAGACCAAATCGAAGCCATCGAAAACTTTCGATGTGGACAGTCACGACGAGACAAACTACGAGATGCTGGCCAAGCCATCGCCATACAAGATGGCTACCAAGGGAGATGACATTGACAGCTTCTTGTCGGACGACGAGCCGGCCCCGGCTCCTTCGAAAGCGGCTGCATCCAAAGCTTCATCTGCAGCTGCTGTGCCCGCCGGCCTCTCGCAAGTGAAGAAACAGCGCGGGCGACCAGCGGGAGCGAAGAACAAGACCAAAGATGAGCCGGTGGCCAAGCCGGCAGCGAAGGCCAAGCCCAAGGCGGCACCAAAGAAGACGACGCTGTCCCCTGCAGCCAAGGCGTATGCGGCTAAGAAGGGTGTGAAGAAGTCGGTGCTTGAAGACGACTCAGACGACGATCTGGCTGAGCCCGAGTCGTCTCCAGCCCCCCGGCCAGCAGCACGCAGCCGGCCAGGAAGGGCGGCAGCGGCAAGGAAGCCTGTTGTGATTGACGACGATTCGTCCATGGAGTTTGATGAAGGAGATGACGAGAGCGAGGATCCTTTTGAGATGGATGATGACTAAATACTGGGCATGGTCGGATTTCTCTTTGTTCATCATATACTGGCTCGGAATTGTTTATTAGGGGTGGCATCCTGAGACTTGTTTACATCTTATAACTCGCATACCCCTCTGCAAGGCTCCTTATCATTGGTGACAACTACAGCCATGTTGCTGGAAACTGTATCAGACAGGACTGCCAGTATTATCGACTCCCTCGTTTCCCAATATCGCAATCGAACGCCGCGTAGGTGCAAAGACTAGGACAATATACTCCATGCTGAAGCTAATTTTGGTCCGCCACCCACCAACACGCGATATATCACCAGATGAGTTCGTGTTTGCTGAGGTAGCCAATGGTTCTACACGCTGCCCAAGACTCGCACTGCAGGGTCCAGGGTGGGGTCATGTGGAACTGCTGGACGCTTTTTCCTCTGGGTCCCCCGCCAAGCCAATGTTGACCTCATCCTCTTCCCTCCCCCATCTCACACATCTCACACATCTCACACACCTCGCACACCTCGCACACCTCGCACACCCCGCGCATCCCGCGCATCCCGCACTGCCATGGATTCGTCCGACAACGCGCCGCAGTCTCTGCGCGCCCTCTTTGATTCGGCGGAATCCAAGCGCGAGGCCATCGAGTCCTCCTACGATACCACCTCCCCCTCCTACGCCGCCCAAGTCGACGAGGCCGTTTCCCTCTACACCAAGGTCCTCGACCAGATCTCGGCCGTCTCCCTCTTCTCGCCAAACGAGGGCGTCGAGGATATTGCCACCTCTGAGCTTCCCTTCCTCCTTACCTCCTTCCGCCTCGCCGAGCTCGTCCAGAGGACCCCGCGTCTGCCGCCCCGCGAACGTATCGCCCTCCTGCGCCGCGCGAGGCTCGCGTACGATGCCTTCCTCAACCTCCTCGACGCCTACGGGCTCGTCACGCCACCCTACGACAAGCTCCTCGAGCGCTACCGTGACGAGGGCGAGCGCTTTGCCCTGGTTGCCTCGGGCGCCGATGCCGCCGCCAAGCGCAACGGCAAGATTGCCAGCTTCAAGGCCGAGAAGCTGCTCAGGGACAAGCTCGAGACACTGAGGCGCAACCCGCGCTACGCCCAGACGGGCGACGAGGAGCTCGTCCGCGAGGTCCACCTCGCCAACATTGCCTTTTGCATCCACACCACCTTCAACTCGCTCGACTCGCTGAACCGCGAGCTCGACCTCCTCGCCCAGGCGCCGCCCGACCCCTCCGTCCCCACCGACAGCAATACCGTCGAGAACGACGCGCGCCATCACCGGCGCGAGGAGGCCTTCGACCCCACCCTCCGTCTCGACGGGCCCCTCCGCCAGGGCATCGGCAACACAGGCCCCCTGCTATCCAAGAACGGCAAGCCCCTGCAGCCCTTCACCCTGCTGGGATCCAACGCGCGGTCCGAGATGGCGCGCGGCGTGTTCCGCCCGGGCCACAACCTCCCGACCATGTCCATCGACGAGTACCTCGAGGAGGAGCGGCGGCGGGGGAACATCATCGAGGGCGGGGAGCAGCCACGGCCGGTCGTGGACGAGGACGACATGGATGTGGCAGATCGGGAGACGTACAAGGCAAGGGATTGGGACGATTTCAAAGACGATAACCCCAGGGGCTCGGGAAATACAATGAATATGGGGTGATATTCGGGGACCTGTGGATATTGAGGTGATATATTCGGGGGTCTAAGGGGACTGGGACACATGGACTCTGGAAGGAAAACTCTGGATTTAGCGGAATTGGAAAAGGGTATAGAGACAACGTGGTATTGCAAAAGGTCCATCCATATGGCGTTTGGGGTATAAAGAGCAGTGGCGTTTGGCCAGGAACCTTTGAAATTTCCCAAGGAACACAGAAGCAAAATGGCTCCCCTCCTTTGTTTCCATCTATTTTTTTTTCATAACGTCGTATCTGTGTTGCCAATAGCTTGCCTGTCCTCCAATCTGCACATGTGAAATTCGCTTCTCATACTCATCCAAGACAAATAGGAAGGCTCATGGCCGGCCCTCCCGCATATTACATCCAAGATTGTAGTCAATCGCCCACCACTCTCTCAGCCTCGTCCCGAGCATGCATACATAGGGAAATACCCAATAGCCAGTTACATCATAGAGTAGAAGAATGTACCCATATCAACTCAGACGATGACCATACTATCCGCGCTGTTTGAGTTGGACCCCTTGTCATCGTCCTCTTGCATCTCCTGGTCAGAGCTCACATCACTATCAGAGACGTATGGGCCGATTTCCGTGGCGTCCGAAAGAGCGTCGTCGCTTTCCTCCGAAGGGCCATCCACAAGCATGTTCACCGACTGACCAGTTGCTTGATGCTCGGCTGGCATCTCGAATTTTGCGCGATCGTAGTCCGAATTATCCTCAGCGAAGCTTTCCGAGCCGATTGAGGAGTCAGCTGCAATGATTCTGTCTGAGGGATAGACCGTGGAGATGCTATCATGGACATCCACAGAACCAGCTGTTGTGCTGCCCCGAACCTTCATGGCTGTGATTTCTTCCATCAGCGAGCCGAATTCGCTGGAGGATGCCGATGGCACTGTCAAGCCTGTATGATATGCAGGTCCAGGTCCAGCCGGGCCCAGATCAGCAGGCGGCAGAAATGCTTCGAACACGCCACCGGTACCATCGTCGTTACCACCAGCCCACAGGGGAAGAAACTTCATCTCGTTATCAGTGAGGGTGAGGAGTAAGTGCCGCGTAATGTTAAGCTGCGGAACAAATCCATTAGCCCCATTTCGGTCCCATGACCACGCAATGGGGCGCCAGAGCTGCTTAATCTCGTGTTCAAGGCCATCGAGGTCGATTAGGGGACTTGAGATTGACTGATTTGGCGTACGTCCGTGACTGCTGAGAACTTCTGGCCGCGAGTCCCCGAACCATTCAGGATAAGGTGGTTGGAATAGAACCTTCCAAGAGTCCAGGTATGCTCGTCGCGGGTCACTATCCACGAGCTTCTGAATCTGGGTTTCCAGGATGCGCACCATCTCGGAGAATAACTGGTAGGTGCTGTCCAGATGCTCCGATAGCTGGCCACGGAAGAGGTCGGATTCGAACTGCCGACCGAATTCGCTGTAAAAGAATGGTAGCAGTAGCCTCTGGGTCTGATTGAGGCTTAGCACAATGTCTTGGGTTGACTTATAATCTAGCGGCGCAACGTATGTTGCCCGGTCCCCGTCCATGCCTTGAAAGCTGGCGGCGTTCCAGTAATAGTCAAGGCACTTGACAGCAGATTCCACTCTGCTAGCAAACTTGTGGACTAAAGCAGCCATGAGCTTCCTGAGCAGATTCAAGGCTTCTGCAAAGGTCCCATCATCCTCTGTGGCTAGTAGATGTTCGATCTCTCGCATCTTTGACCATACCTTCAGCGGTCGGGAATCGAATAAGTCTGGCTCCAGGAGCTGCGAGATCTGGGAGTTGACCCGCTCAATAAGGGCCCGAGCAGCATGCTGTACTAGGTTGCTTCGCTCGTCACCAGGATCACCCAATCGTCGACCGAAAATCGTAACCTGACGGTTGCGGCGTACCTCCTTGTCGCCAGCCTCATCAAGGGCCAACTCATTCACGAGGATTCGGAAAGCAGATTGGGTGACTTGGGGTAGCTTGAGAGTGAACCCGATACTGAGGGACTCTTCAGGGAGGACCTCGATGAACCTGGTGTTGGACATAATCCACTGGGCAACCTCGATCCTGACCACGGATGTGCATTCAAAGATCTTGCTGATGCCCACCATGGTCCAGACACGAGCGGCTGAGTTGAGGTTGACACGCTTGCCCTCAATCATCATGAGTAGGCGGACTATGCTGTTGCGGTGGCGGAAGGGGCAATAATCGGGAATCTGGTAGTGTGGTGGCGTCTGGTATAACTCATTCTTGCCATCCATCTGGAGCTGAAGAAGGTCGATGGGGTTAGGTGGTAGCAAGATCTTCCCCATAGCCTCCTGCGCCACTCTAGCCTCCACCTCGGCTTGTGAAGCTTCAGCATTGTCGCTGCTTTCCTCCTGGTCTGTCCCGGGCGCCTCAGCGGCGGACCCCACGGCTACCTTGGCTTCATTGTCTTGCTTTTGTACCCCCTCAACCATTGCAGCCCATGTGTCATGGCAGCACTGGCAAATGTCATCATGACCCTTGACCAAGCTCCCAGGGACTGCGTGAATCGCATCGGCATTCCACCACTTTGTGATTCCCGGGGTAACGGATAGCTCCGTCATTTGGAAGACGAGCTCGTCGCCTTCAGACGGAGGAGTCAGATCTAGAAGGTACCTGACGCCCTTCATCATATCCTCGGTCGGCTTGCGGCGCCTCCTGACGCGGGCCTGATATATCTCATTGTTCAGCATCTGAGCGAACTTGGAGTCCCCCAACGCTAGGAGTTTCTCCGAGTGCACTAAAAAGGATTGGGACGCAGGGACGACGCCGTCGCAGCTGGTTCGACGACGGGGGTCCGTTTGGATTTTGGGGGCGTCAATGAAGACGCGAGTGTCGCCTTCTCTGAGCGTACAGTGTACGAAGTATACCGAGTTGTCGGGATTATGAGTGTTCCTGGGCGAAGAGCCAGGTCGGGGGGAAGGATGGCGATCTGGATTGCCATGGCTCATGTCTCTCGCCGTTCTCAAGGGGAATACGAATGTCCTGTTTGGATCGGGGGGCTGGGAGGGCAATGAATCTGTGCCGTGGCTCTGATCTTGGGCTGGCTGATGGCCAGGCACCGGTACGAGTTGAGCGGGATTGCCGTCACTGTTGATCGGAACCGTAGGCCATGTTAGGTCGGCCATGGTCTTGAGTGCTCGACGTGTAGCGCAGTGTTTGTCGAAGGCAAAGCGGGCCGATGGTTGAGTCACAAGCAGTAGCGCATGAGTGTCGCAAATGTTTCCAGAATTTCCAGAAGAACCAGTTACCGAGGAGCACAAGAGGCAGATTGATGTTTTGAGTCGAGCGAGTCGAAGGTGGGGGAATATGTAGCAGCAGAAGCTGTGCTGACGGCCTGTGGCGGCGCACCAGCTTGAGGATGCTGCCTTCTCGGGGGCCTCACCTGTGCCTCACCTACATGCGCCTAGGTAGGAATGGGGCGAGTGAAGTGGACGGCCACAGCCGAGACCCAAAGAACCAGTAGTAGTTGACGCTGGGCCGATCTCTAGAATGCCTGACCGAAGTGGACTACACAAGATGCCCAAGTATTGCCTAACTTACATGTACTTTCGCTCGATTTGTAGCCGATGATCCATGCATGGTTACAGTACTAAGGCAAAGTTGCGCTTACCTGGGGCATTCTTAATAATACTGATAGTTAGATGATTACCTACTAGATCCGTTGAGGCGCACCTACCTGCCTTACAGTAGACCTTATCATCACCGTTCGCTAGGGGGGCTGGGGCGGTAGGAGGCCCTGACCGATTCCACCTCCTCACCTGTTATTAATACCTGCTTACTCACTCTCGTGGTAAGTGTGACACGTTGACGCCGGCTGTTGGGGTTGCCTGTTGGCTCCTGCCTGCCAGGCAGAAATGCGGCCCATCCAATCGACGTCAGCTTGATTCGTTTTCCGTCCTCCATAGGCTCGCAAGACTCGCAGAGTCTCAGGAGACCCCGCATTCAGGGAAGAGAGCCTGGGTCTTGGAGTTTGGCTCACTCAGCACCAGGCGAGTGAGGCGATTCGATTCCTCAGCTTCCTCAGATTCTCAGACCCTCAACTACGTACCTGGTAGCTGTTTACCTCGGGTAAGAACGCCTCCCTCGCGTCTTACTCGTGCGCGTTACCCTCGGGCAATAAATAGGATCTTTGCTTATCAATTCACAGTTTCAGGTCTGGAAAACATCTCACATTGTTGTCTATAAGTGATAGATAGATATAAGTATATGTTAACCAATATGTATTACATGTTCAACAAGAACAATCCCAACTCACGCCTACCCAGGCGATCTCCTAGACGCTGGGTGTAGCAGAAAACCAGACCAGACGAAGTGATGCCTTCAAAACGCCGTATAAATGCCATCGACCCGCTCAGCGCTCACAGCGAGCTCCCTGCCCTGGTGAAGCTTTCGTCTGCGTCCGCCTCATCGTCGCTCGAGTACATGAATTCCTTGTTCTTACCCTTGCCCCTGACGACCCGATGCGGCGGTAGTAAGCCAACCTTATTCTCCTTCATGCTCCGCCGACTGCCGGGTCTCTTAGTCGCCACCCTCTTGGGAGTCGTGTCCCCCTTGGTCCTTCTGGCCGGATGGTGCTGTTCTCCCTTCAAGTCTTCGTCTGAGTTCAGACTTGTAGTCGGCGCTGACCTCTCTTTCATATCCCGCATCTCCTGAATCATCTCGGCGAAACTCTCCTCTAGAGTCTTCATTCGCGCCAGGACCAGGCGGCCCATCCTATCCCGATCAGCCGCGTCGATCCCGCCGGCTCCCCGCCTCTGGTTGTCCCTCATCATAGCCATGGCCATCTGTGTCTGGAAACTGCCTGCTACCCCGCTGTGATGCTCGTCGTTGGCAAACCGCTGGCTCGTATTGTCAGAGAGTATGCTCAGGTCCGCCGAAGACAGTCTCCTGTTCCCACGTGGCCGATTTCGAGGCTCTATACTGAGTAGTGCCGAGCGGCTGACACCGCCCGTATCTGTGATACCACGCGGTGGCATGGGCGGCCGGGGTTTGACGTTGGTCGCCTGCGCAGTCCGCCGAGGGGAGCTACGCCGCCCAGGAGTCTTGTCGCCCGCGCTGCGCCCGCTTTGCCGCCCCTCACCCGCGCTGCGTCCACTCTGCCGGCCCTCGCCTGGACCGGCCCGCCCGGGTGAGACTGGGGATGAGCTATCCGCAGGCTTGGGCTCTTCAGGGTTATAAAGGATGGTGTTAGTCGAGAGGGTGCGGTTATGGTGAACGGTCCGTCTTGGAACGCCCGGGCGTGGTGTCGCCGGAACCCCCCGACTAGAAGAACTGGGTGAAGAAGGAAGCTTGCCCACGCGCGACGTCATAGGTGTCGTGAAATAATCGTCCTCTTCTTCTTCTGCGGGATGATCTGCCGTACCACGATGACTTCTAGCTTCGTTAGTGACGTTGTCGTCCTCGTCCTCGTCGTTGGTGACAAGCTCATCATCGCCATCTGCGTCCGTTTGGTCCTTGTAGTCGGGCGCCAGGGGGATAAAAAGATCCTTTCTCACAAGCCGCCTGGGCACGAGGGGAAGACCCCCAATATTGGACATCAAATCGGCCGGGTCGCTGGCTGTGGACCTCACTTCTGAAACCTGTCTAAGGTTGGATGGGCGATCCCAACCCATGCTGAGCCTCCTCTGCCAGTCAGGGAGGGCTCGGCTATCCAGCGTTGGCCAGTTTGCCGCCGAGACTCCGTCCTCGTCGTGCTGGTCCATCCAATTTCGGATGGCTGTTTGCGCCTTGTGCCTCTCATTCCTCCTTTGTGTCCTCAATGTTGCTGATTCCGGCATGCGCCTAAAGACCTCTTCTAGTGCCCGATCCTTGTGAAAACCTGTGACAGATTCTTCCTGAACTCTGCCGTTGGGACTGAAGACGACGCTTCTTTGTCCCGGATCGGTGAAAGAATGACGGCCTTGGCCCGGGTGGTCGATTAAGTCTGTGGGCTCAAACATGGACGGGGCCAGCCATAGCCTCTCGTATAAATATATGCAGAAGAGGATTGGGAAGTGTGTTATCTTGATGATTGTCCGGTTGAGCCAGACAAATTGCCTGAGCGGCATGCAGTACCGCAACGGCGTTAGCAGCCAAGCAAAAATGTTGCTCGGGGCAATGTAAGAGAAGAGAGCATCATTCTTCACCATTGATATCGTATTGATCGCAAATAGGAATCTGTGAGCGGGTTAGCTGTAGTTTCTCCAGTGTGCTTTGGGCGAGTCTTACTGATGTTCCTCGGTCGCATTAGATGCAATGGCCATAAAGGAGTTTGTCAAGACGGTGATGAGAATGGTACTGGGTGATTCTGTTAGCCAAAGCGAGTCTGTATAACAGGGAGAGGGCGACTTACACAACCAAGAAGTGGCAAATGAATAGGAAAAGGACCAGCAGTCCTCTTCCTAGCCAGTTGTACGTAGCCCATCTGCAATGCCAGTCAGTATAAGCTTTTTAACGAGTCGCGTCCAAAACGTATTATTACTTACGCATCCCACGCGGCGGGCGTGAACCCCATAAGGAGTTGAAAGATCTGGTATGCGACCTCGCCACCATTGCCCGTGCTGGCGGAAAGGGTGAAGAAGACGTAAAAGCCGCTGCATAGTATTAGGACCAGGACAAATACGGCCACCAGGTCTACAGCCATGAGACGGAAGGCGATGAGCAACTGAGAAAAGTACTGGTAATGGTCCAAGACACTGAAGATCCGTGGTAGTAGGAGAATGGCGTTTGCGGCTAGGACGTCGTAGGCCATGTCATTCCAGTGATGGGGATCGACCATGAAGACGCCATAGGCACGCATGCAATAGTACGCGACGAAGAGGACGAGGATGCCAAGATCAAAAAGGTTCCAAACGCTCATGATGTAGAGGGCAAACCCCTGCTCGTTGAAGCCAACCAGCTCGTCAAGCATAAAGCCAGCGCTCCAGAACCAAAAGACAAGTTCCAGGGCAGTAATCTTGACAGAACGCTCAATGAGGACAGCGAGAAAGAGGCCAATCAGGATGGCAAGTGACACAGTGGAGAGGAACGATCTATAGCGTGGCACTCGGAGACGAGACAGCTTGAGCATGGAGGCTTCTCTTGGGTCATACAGCATCACGGTTCGCCTCCCCGGAGGAACATGTGGGCGGCCTTGTTTGGAATGGACTCTGGAGAGCAGCGGGGTTGTCGCATCGACCTTGGTGGTGCTGCTCCCAATGCTGGCCTGGGTAGAAGGGGGTGGTTCACGGTGTAAACTGTCTGCCGAGGAGTAGAAGGTGATGGCTCCGCTCCAAATGGCCTCGAGGTTCTGGATGACAACGGGGTGGGCTAGAAAGTGCTTGGCGCAAGCACGAATGGCGACTTCGAGAGTCGAAGTGCGAGACCCAGAGAGACCAGTCTTGGCCTTGGAGCTTCCCATGGACATGTCGGCAGCGGGTACCCCTGGGAGGCCTTGGAGGGGATAAAAGTCGTAGGCCAGAGCATCAATGAGCTCGCGAGTAGAGTACTCCTTGAGCATCTTGAGTGCCAGCAATTCACAGACCTTGGCCCTGGTGTTGCTGTTGCCGGCGTTGGCAGCATATCGTTGACCCTCCTTGGTGAACTGTAGGCAGTTGGCCATGAGGGCGTATAGGGTTGCGCGAGAGAAGTGCTGGGTACGGATCTGCCGCTGCATAGGCTTAACCAGGAATTGAGAAACCTGGGGAGACCGCAGCTGCTCCCATGTTAGGGTCGTCTCGGTGCGCGCACACACAATGATTCGAATAGCATGGGTGATACTGTAGACGGGAAGAGAGTCTGCCAGGGCCCTGTTAGCACTTGGTGGTGGGTAGGATAAAGTTCAGGCCGTCGCTCTGGGCTATGAAGAGCAGTAAGGAGATCGTACGAACCTAGATGTGTCACTGAGAAAAGGGGGAGAATGGGCAACGCGCCACTGGGACCATCTTCGTCGTCGTTCCCATCGTCGTCGCCATCTTGTGCGTTCCCGTCGTCCTCAAACCTGGCTGTTCGTCCTGTATTTGAGATGCGGTGCCTGATTTCGTCGTGGTCATCGTCTTGATCGTCATCATCGTCGTCGGCTTCGGTAAAGTCTGCCGTGGCGCGTCTTCTAGGCGCGAAGGAGGTCGAGACGCTGGTGTCTGGGTCGAGATGGCTGAGGCGGCGCGTGCCTGGGCGTGGACGACGCATGAGCGAGGGAAACATCGTTGCGATAGCAGCCTGTTCCAATGCAATCCTACGACTTTCCTGACCGTTTGCCTCTCTGCGACGGAGGCGTCTCAGGAAGCCATGACGACAATCTCTGCGACGGAGCCGTACGAGTAGGTGTTGTTGTGTTCTGCTGTCGCCGTGCGTGGGTGGGGATGGGAAATGATCTCTGGGCCGTACTTGAGCAGGCGGCCTCACCAGGCACTATGTACCATGTTGGTAAGTGCAGCACGTCAGGACCAGGACCAGTCTACTGGGGCGATCCGACCAACTTGGTCTAGAATCATTATCACTAGTTATCCTGCGAGTTTGGGGTCTAACACTAATGGTCAAGTCATGCATTGATGCAGTGCTTGGCTCTAGAACGAGGATCTTGATTCATTTCCCCCCTCTTAGCCTCTCAGGTGGCAACCGCGATCGCCTCGTGGCGTTGCACAAAGAAACAAAATACTATAGGGAGCCTGGAACTCGATGCGGATACGGCTACTCCGTGTCCTAGACTTCCTTGAACAACCGGTGTGCATCGTGTTGTTGCACAATGGCGCTCTAGACGGTGAGCGAATGGCTTGCATCATGCTGATCTCGAGATAAATATTTGCCGAAGGGACGCATGACACCCTCTAGACTGGTTGCATGTCGCACTTGGTGGGCCATGGCATCCCAGGCTTGGCCGTTGAGGTCCTAGGGACGCTCTCATTGGGGGAGTCAGCGAGACAGGATGCGAACTGTGCATGCAAAGTGATGTTTAGCCCACAAACATGGTCTTATCGCAGGGTCGTCGGGACGTGGGATGGTATATGTGAGGGGGCTCGACGACCTCGAATCCCTCGATGCCAAACGCGAGTCACGACAGTGCCCCGCGATGGCCAAACCCGTCGACCCATAGCCTGTACTTAGCTCGTACTATGTAGGCGGGGTGATGTCGCTAAAAGTTCATCATCCCCATAGTACAACTCCAAAGTGACATCCGGATCAGACCACAAGGGGGGACGAGAATTAGATGGCAGGTACGGATACTAGTAGTGACGCAGTTCGGCTCTTCCTTCATCAACGCACGAACCCTTTTTCATAGTGAAGACCAGAGTTGGCTGAGCCGCCCTGCATCTGTCTGAAGTTGATTCTTCCCCATCGCCGATGTCTTGGATCTAATGCTGAAGAAATATTTGCTTGATTGCGAGTGAGGCGGACAACAGCGGTGTGACAGGTCCTGGCGAGGTGGCATCCCATGCAAAGAGGATTGAAGTTGGGAAGTTGCCACTTGAGCTACGAGACAAGGACAGGCCGTGGCTTGACAGGACTGACTTGCCCATTGTGTGTGGCTGGGGTTGGATCAAGAGTTCGCGCCACAGGTGGTCCAATCGATAAGGTAAGACAGAGCTTGTCTGCCAGGCTCTTGGCAGCTGGCCCCTGCGTCGATGGTGGGGCCAACCGCTTGGAGGCCAGACCACGCGCCGCTGCAAGTCTGCAGCCTGCACGCGCTGCACCTGTAGCTGCTGCGGTGCATCCCGTGCACCAGTCCCTACTCCAACGGCCCGCCTGCTGGTCCCAAGGCAAATGCAAGTTTGCGCGGGCTACCGATGAGGCGTTTCCTAAATCCATAACAGGATATGAATTGACTACCTATGGGAGGCTCGAGACGACAAAGTCAACGGCGACGGCGACGGCATTCAATAATAATACTAACAACAATGGCATAAACAGTCGACGAATGGCGCTCGACCAACGGTAGTCTGAGAGTCTCAAATCCTGTGGGGTGGAATTCAGGGGAGCGAATAGGCTCATGCATCTCGACACCAGCCTGTTCCCTCGAGATTATCATCCCCAAATCGCGTTATTACCGTAATAATCTAGTCTACTGGGTCTTAACTGTCACCTTCATCACCTGTTGTTCCCCTTCGAAGTCCTAACTTCCTAAGGTGGCCTTTCTCTACTCAGATCCGGATCGTATTTTCTTTCCCTTTCGCCAGACTAGTAGGCTCCAGGACCAGAGTCGTATACGTACTTGTCGATACAAAGCGAATCTAGGTTAATATTACTGCTCCTTCGACTCCTTCAAGATCCCCATTGGAGCTGGTACAACGTTTCACAGCTTATTGCACCCAATCCACCCGCGCCCCCAATAAAACGACTTCGACTCGGCTGCCCCCTCTTCCTTCGTCCGCTTCCAAGTCTGACACGGTTCGAATAAATTGTCTGGGCCCCAATACTGTGCTTTCCCCTTCGCTCAGCTTTTTTTTTTTCTTCATTCGACTTCTACGGAGCATCAATTCGACTTGGGTCTGGCGGGGGAAAGTGAGACGAAGGTCCGAGGCGGTTCCTTCCCGGCACCACTCTGACCTCCAGCTGTCATTAGCCGGCTTCCATCCCTCGCTATGGCTTCTGCAGACGTGCAGCAGAACCATGAATTCTCCTCAACAGCAGCTGACGCCGACGCTGGGCCATCTCCCGCCCCAGCCCTGAGACCGACGACACCGGAGGAAGCCGAGGCCGAGACGCCCAAGGTTACCCACGACTCTATGGTCACTGTGAGGTTGTCCGAGCCGCCTGCACTGACACTCGAGACGACTAAACTTGGCGATGGGGACGATTCCAAGTCGGTGGAAGCCATGTCTTCCAGGGATAGCGCATCCAGCGCATCCAGCGCATCCAACGCGTCCAGGGCGGATGCGGAAGATTCGGCGGAGGGCGACACGGAGAAACGCGCCTCAACTGTCTCCGTGATTGCCGCCAGCTCAAACCGCAGCCTACAGGACGAGCTAGCAGGTGGTGTAGTCGAGTCTGATGGCGGGAGCCCCTCGGACGACCAAGATGAGGTCAATTGGGAAAAATTGCAGAAGACAGAGGACGAACAGACCAAGGACGAGGAGACCGACAATGTGGGTTGCCACCTCAACACTTCTCTGAGAACCCGAGGCATGCAATTGTATGGATACATGTGCTAATCACCAGTGATAGTCAACTGCTCTTCTCCTCCAACGACTCGAACAAGAGAACGCCAAGCTAGCTACGAACCCAAAGACCATCAAAGTGCAAGTTGCGGACGAACCCACGACTAGCAGACCGCGCCCGCCATCCATGGCCCAGCTACAGCAGATGGTTAATGAATCGCCCCCTTCCAGCCTCCGCTACTCGATGTTGCCGCCGCCCCCTATGACCGACCTTGAGTTCTGGGCGGCGCTGGTCAAGGACTACCAGCAGACTGCCGCTCGACTTCCGACACTTTTGTCAAACAAGATCCACAAGGGTATCCCGCCACCACTGAGGGGGGTAGTATGGCAGAGCATGTCGGGTGCTCGTGATGCGGCCCTCGAGGAGCAATATGAGAGATTTTGCGGAGAGTCGAGTCCCTACGAACTCATCATCGGCAAGGATCTTGGACGAAGCTTTCCGGGCGTGGATATGTTCCGCGACCCAGATGGCGACGGCCAAAGAATGCTAGGGCGAGTCCTCAAGTCCTTCAGCCTTTACGATACCAAGATCGGCTATTGCCAAGGGCTCGCCTTTCTGGTCGGTCCTCTCTTGATGCATATGCCAGACAAGCAGGCATTCTGCGTCTTGGTTAGGTAAGATCGATACTGGCTCATCCCTGGCATTTTGCATCGCTGACAGTCTCAGGCTTATGGAACGCTACGACCTACGGGCCTGCTTCCTGCCCGACCTATCGGGGCTTCATGTCCGTATTTACCAGTTCCGCGAGTTGCTAAGGAGCAATATGCCGGCACTATCAAGCCACCTTGAGGAGCTTCAGGTGGATCCCGCCTACGTATCGCAGTGGTTCTTGAGCTTCTTCGCCGTCACTTGCCCGTTGCCGATGCTCTTCCGCATCTACGATGTCATATTCGCCGAGGGTGCCTCGGAGACCCTCATGAGGGTAGCCCTGTCATTGATGCGAAAGAACGAGGCACGGTTGATGGCTTGTACTGAGCTTGAAGACGCCATGCAACTCCTCTTGTCCCGGGGCCTGTGGGACTGTTATCACTATGACGCTGATGAGTTCGTGGAAGACTTCGTTAGCCTCACAAGTGAAGTCTCGCGGGAGAACCTGATCCATTTGGAGCAGGGCTATCGGGACTCTTTGATTGCCGCCGCCAATGTCTCGCGTACATCCGACATCACAACGGCAGCCACACGCTTCTTGGGTCGCATCTGGGCGTCGTCCATGACCATTTCGCCCAGGTCTGCTACATTGAGTCCTGGTTCCAGTGTCTCGCCACGGCCTTTAAGTATGCTTCGCCGCACTACCTCCAAACAGAGCTTAGCATCGACCTTGAATTCCATAGAGGCTAGCTCCATGAGTGTGACAAGCTCAGGTTCGACAGATGCATCAACAATATCAAGAGATTCGTCGCAGGCGGAGGATGCGCCCTCGAGCCGCGAATCGACCCCTGTCGGCAGCAAGTCGATTCTGAGCACCAGAACGATCGACGACAGGCATCTCCACAGCCAGATTGAGGACCTTTTGACGGCTCTGGGCGAACTGCAGCGGGATCACGCCGTTCTGGCGAACCAGCTTCAGCGGGAGCGTGAAGAGCGCCAAGAAGACCACAAAGTTGTGCAGCCCCTATTGGACGCCCTGAAAGCTCAAGCAGCGTCCGGAACTGTTTCATATGAAGGCAACTCCATTGTTGAGAGGAATTCTGCAGGTGACGAACATGTCTCGTCAGACTCTGAAGAGAAGAGTGACGCTGAGTTGGATGATGGTAGAAACGACAAGATGGAAGGGTCACCCCAGGCGCCAGCTCTGTCAGAGCTGGTAGAGCAAGTACAAAACAGGTTTGGTAGGGATGGGAAGGCGCACCGATCCTCACTACTACAGTCAAAGGTCCAATTACGGGAGGAATTAGGACAAGTGAAGGACCAACTAGCCAACTCCATGTCACAGTCCCAAGATTTCAACCGGCGGATCCTGGAGTTGGATCAGGAGGTGTCGAGTCTCAAGGACCAGCTCCGAGAGAGCCACGCGCATGTTCGGGGCCTCAACACGGACAAGCAGAGGCTGCAGATACAAGTTCGCGGTATGCGGAATAAAGCTGCCCCAGGGGTTGGAGGCGATACGGGGGGCCGTGACATGGACCCAGACTTTACCAAAGGCAACAACGGGGGCCTGAGGGAATTCAAACTTTCGCGCAGCAAGTCGTCGCCTTCCGAAGGGGGCTTTAGCAGGCGTCTGTCATCACTACCCGCCGGAGGCCGAGGGTCGGCCATCTCTATGATGTCGATGGGAACACCAACTACGCCAAACACACCGACGACACCCACGAGAGAACTAACAGTGCCGCCTTCGAACGAATATGAGGCCGTGCTAGTAGAACTCGCTCTACACAAGACGGCAGAAGCCGTTGCAAAGCAAGAAGCGGAGGAGGCGAAGCAGAAGCTCGAGGCATTCCGTAAAGCATACGGTCTGCCTCCTGGAGACACGCCTCCCGCAGCAGCATCGCCTGGCTCAGCGGCCATGACAGCCATGGGAGTGTTCGGCCGTCTCACGGGCCAGGGCTCCACAACGGTGCCTGAAAGTAATAGTAAGCCCTTGACTCCGACCCCGAGTGGTTCTTCAGCCGGCGGAGGATTTTGGGGCTGGCGAAGGTAAACATGGAGGGATGTGTTAGATGATGATGAGGAAGGGTTACCAACGAATGGCATGGGCAGGAGCGGCGAAGCTTTCTTGGTTCTAGAATGAGTTGGATTTGCGACGGACATATACTTTACATGTATACCCCCTTTGAGAGATGCTCTTACCGTTTGTGGCGTTAGACAACACAGCAAGGCGTTTGGATCCGTTAGGACAGACCAGAAATGGCAAATCAAGAATTCTTTGAATATTACAGCGTGATCTCTAGGGGACGGACACGTGGGGGGTACGGTGTGCCGTCTGGATGCGTCTCCTGTGGCGTCGATGGCCTGACCATAGGTCAATCACATGCACGATAACGAACACAAAGTGACCAGATCATCCGGAATCCCATATGCAGGCAGACAGCGAATCCTATTCAAAAGAAGACACGGCTGCCTGGTCTCGGTGGCCTGAGGCTAGCCACGGTTCAATATCCTAGAAGAGGACAGGTGTTTGATGTTTTGCATTGAGTCGGAATCTTGATGACGTCGACTTGGTGATGGAATCTCAGGGTGGTCGAGGAGCTAGCTACCTGCAAGCGGTTAGGAAAAAACCCGAGACACCGTCATGATAGGTGTATATTTTATTATGTTTGTATTCTATTTATAAGAATATACGTAGCTAAGTACTAACGTATTAAGCTTTCACCATAGGTAGTAGGAACACACACACGATGCAGTCTCTAGTAAGTACTTAATATCGAGTGACTACCAGACCTGAGTACTACTACTAGCAATTAATCACTTAACCTGTAGGAACTTGCTAGCATTCTATCAGTTGACGCTGTTGAAGCTGCTGCAAGTGGCAACAACCCATGCTGGCAAGTACCCTGGCAACCTGGGTGATGACGCAGAAACTACAGCATCGCCCATTAATGCACTAGCACCGGCCCTGACAGCTGCCCTGACAGCTGCACAAGGAAGCACAAAGCAGCACAACTAACAGTCTGGTTCCGGTGAGCACAATCACAGGCCAGGAAGCAACACAAAAAAAGAGTCCCCTGCTTTTTTTTTTTGCCTAGGTGAATCATAGCCCCCCATTCCAGTCGATTGGAGGGTCCCAGAAACTGGCTCCTGCCCACACCACCTTACCGCCACCAAATTCCATTCCTCAAGATACAAACCACAGCCAACCCACCTGGGCTTCCCATCATCTGATCCTCTCGCGCAAACCTCTTGTCTGCAGAAACCCCGGTCTGTAGCTCCTGGTATGTCTCTCCCAGCTCCATGCCCCTCGCCGCCGATCGCATCTGTTTGCGCGGTGCCTTATCAGAGCTTGTGTGCTTTGGGTACCCAAGGTACAGATAAGAATCCTACCTAGAATCAAGACTGCTCACACTTCTCGTTGCTTCCAGAACACATCACCTACGAGGCCCTCGTACCAAGCAACGCTCCCACCCGCATCGCATCGCATCACGCCATACACATCACCAGCTTGTCTGCCTTAGACTGCCGCTTTCACCATGTCCGATTCCGCCGGTTCGGTCCTCGAGACCACCAAGGCTAGTAGGGTACGTCGAGTCTGTCTCTGCCCGATTTTGGTCATCCCTCCGCTGACAACGCAACTGAACAGTCCTTCCCTAATTCTGGCCGCCTCCCGTCGACCTTGCCCACTGACGTTCCCTCCGCAGATGCCGCCGCTGCTTTCAGCACCATGACGAGTGGTGAGCCCGACTTTAATACCTGCTTGCCCCGCTACATCCGGTCGCTAACATGGCCGCCAGGTCCCGTTGCGCAGAATGTCAAGAACCAGACTGCCAAGGCCTCGTCCGAGCTCTCTACCCTCGCTGCTTCGCGCAGGACTCCCTCCAAGCTTGCTGCCACCGGCCAGCCCCTGACGCACTACCACTCCTTCTTCCAAGAACTTCTGTCCTGGAAGAACCCCCGTGAGTGGACGCCCAAGGCCCCTTCTGTGGGCTCGCAAGCTCTGACAGACCATTCCCAGGAGCCTCGGCTATCGCTCTCGTCTCCACCCTCACTCTTATTTTCGCTGCGCGATACCTCGATGTCACCAGCTTGGTGCTTAAGCTGTCCTGGATGGCCCTTGGTGTTACCGTGGCAGCCGAAGTGGTGGGCAAATTCCTCTTCAACAATGGCTTTGCAACCCAACTTCGTCCTCGCAAGTACATGACCGTCTCCCGCGAGACCATCGATTGCCTGGCTGGTGATGCCTACGAGCTCATCAACTTCGTCGTCATCGAGTCCCAGCGAATTCTATACGTGGAGAGCGTCCCTGTCTCTGTGGCCGTGAGTCTTTGCGAACGATGTGTATACAGCCCAATTCTGACACGCAACAGGCTGCTGTTACCGCCTTCACTGGATACCTTCTCAGCAAGGTCGTTCCTCTTTGGGGCCTTACCGTCATCGGCACTGTCCTGGCATTTGTCCTGCCCCTGATTTATGTCGCCAACAAGGAGCTGATCGATCAGCAACTCAAAAACGCATCTGACGTTGTCGAGGCCCAGACCTCTCAGATTCGCAGTGCTTGCCAGAAGCAGACTGAGCACATCACCGCTATTGGCAAGCAGTACGCTGGTGACTATACTGGCAAGGTTCAGGAGATGCTCCGCGGCCATAGCGCTGCCGCTCCGGTTATCCCCAAGCCCGCTGCCCCCATGGAGGAGATCCCCAAGCCTGCTGCTCCCGTGGAGAAGGAGGTTGAGAAGGAGGCTGTGAAGGAGGCTGTGAAGGAGGCTGTGGAGGAACCTGAGAAGGATGCCGAGAAGGAGCCCGAGACGGAGATTGAGAAGGAGAAGGAGCCTGAGTTCCCGACTCCTCCGACCGAGGAGCCCAAGGCCGAGGAGCCCAAGGCCGAGGAGCCCAAGGCCGAGGAGCCCAAGACCGAGGAGCCCAAGACCGAGGAGCCCAAGCAGGCCGCGGAGCTCGACGCCCCCGACGTGCCCGAAGAGCCCGTCGCCGCTAAGCAGGAGGAGCCTCTGCTCTCTTGATTGGGTCCATGGTGCGGGAATGGAATCGCGGCCCAACTGCAATGGGGTCACCTGTCGCAGCGTACACTGGGATAACGAGCTGACGAGCTCTCACAATGTACAGGTTGGCCGATGTCAAGAGACTGAGATATCATGCCTCGCTCACGGAGGATATCTGTACAGGCTCACATTGCCTTGGAGCTATATCACGACAGCATCCAAGGAGTGGTAAGTATGGGGGAAACGAGTTCGCGTGTAATGGGAATAGCGACGATGGGATGGCCATGGCTCGGTTCAAAGAGGATGGCAGGATGCTTCTATATCCGATAATGACTGGCGCATACGGAGGAGACTACCGACGAATGGATGTCGTGATGAGTGCGCATTTCCTCTTCTTTAATTTGGTGCCCAAGGTCCCTGCGGCATCGGTTCCGAGGCTGCATGGTGTTGGGGAACAGTGTCAAGCAAATTACATTCACGTTTCTAGTGTTACCTGAGATGAGTAACCGTTAGTTCAGATTGCACAAATGGCCTATATTGCATCCGTGAAATGATATGTACCAAGCTGTCATATTATATACGTTTTGAGAGCATTGCACCTCCTACTAAACCCATAAACCCAACCAACAAGCCGGTCTTACTTTCTCCTCTTGCCACCTCCGCCACCCTCCGCACCAGCAGCCCTCTTGCGGCCGTTGCGGCTCCAGAACTCCTTGGACTCCCTCTTCTCGCGGGCCTCCTTCTTCTCCAGGTTCTCGGCCATCTTCTTCTGGAAGGCGGCGTGGTTCTCGGCCTTCTTGGCCCGGCGCTTGGCCGCGGCGTCGTTGCGGACGGTGAGCAGCTGGTGCATGAAGGCGCGGGCCTTGCGCTCCTCCGGGTCCGTGTTGACGACGGCGCGCTTCTGCATGTACGTGGCCTTGCCCTGCTTCTTGGTCTCGATGATTTGCGACTTGTAGGGCAGCTGGGCAGCCAGGGCGCGCGGCACGCGCAGCGGGTTGAAGTGGCGGTTCTCGCGCTCAATCTTGCGGTACTGGCTGTTCTTGAGCTGGGGCGTGGCGACGTCCTCGTCGCGGCGGACCTGGCCGGTGAGGCGCATGGCCTGCCAGCCGATGAGGTTGGTGACGGGGTTGTAGAAGCGGTGGGGCTTGACGGGGTACCAGGCGCGGAGGAAGACAATGTCGCTGAGCAGGATCTTGTCCTCGAAGGTGGCACGGAACTGACCCTCTGGCTTGGACAGGGCGCGCTTGATCTGGCCACGGACGCCCGAGACAGTCTTGATGGCGGCACCCTCGAACTTGGCAATTTCGAGGGACGAGTTGAACATGTCCTTGACGAAAGCCGTGTTCTTGAAGATCTTGGCCGGGGTACCCGTGAGCTTGAGCTTCTTGACAATCTCGGTGGACTCGTCGACGCTCAGGACGGTGCCAGTGGCGGCAATGCGGAAGCCCGAGTTGGAGGGGGAGAAGGAGTTGAAGCACACGAAGCCCGTGTTGGGGGCGATGAGCGGGCCGTAAAAGGTGGCGAAGCAGTGCATGTGCTCGGGCGTGTACTTGAGCATGCGGCTACGCGTGCGCGAGTCCGTCAGACTGTAGATGGGCATGGTCTGGAAGCGCCGCCAGCCAAGCGAGAAGATGAGCGGGTCGTTGGTCTTGAGGATGCGCTTGTGCCAGCGGTGGCGCTTCATGCGCACCTGGACGAACCCGAAGCGGTCCTCGGTGGGCGTCAGACCACCCACAATGATGGGCATGCGAGAGTCGAATTTGGAGACGAACTCGGCGGGAACACCCTCGAGGACAATCTTGGCGTACTTGCCCGCCCGGTAGCCCTCGACGGCGGTGCGCTGTCGTTCGTCTAGGTTCTCAAACTCCTCCTTGTTGATGTCGAGCTGCTTCTGGATCATGGCCTTCTGCGCGTCATACCAGTCGTCCTCGCCAAACTCCTGGACGTCGCCACCCTCACGGCGAGCGTTAGCTTTGTCGTTGAGGAAACCGTCTCGATCTTCTTCTTCGAACCGCTTCTTGAGTTCCTCCTTCCTCTTCGCGTTCTTCTCACGCTCAGCCGCGATCTCCTCGGCTGTCTGTTGCTCGGGTTGTTCATCTCCGCCGGCCTCAAGATCCTCAAACACACCGTCGCCTTCGTCGTCTTCATCCTCATCAAACTCGTCATCCTCATCCCCCTCTTCACCATCCTCGCCGTCTCCGGAGAACTTTGACGTAGTGAACCTCTGTCGCAGAGCTTCAACGTTGTCCTCCATCGCCCACTTTGCCGCAAGGTCCTCGTAGTCATACAGGGGTATCGATCGGTCCTCTACCAGGTCTTCCTTCTCCTGGTCAGTCTTCTTGAAGAAGTCCTCGTCTTCCGATGCCTCAATGTCCTCCTCCTCGGGCTCTTCATCGGTACCTCTCCAGCGCTTCAAGGCCTCTTGCGGCGTCATCGACTCATCGTAGATGTACCTGGCAAGATCTCCAGTGTGGTATGCTCGTCTGCGGCCGTAGAGTTTTAGAGCCTTCTTCTCCAGGTCATCCTTCCACTCAAGCGCCGCGTTTTCCTCATCGGAATCGTAGTCTAGCTCCTCCTCGTCCTCGTCTTCGTCCCCTGATAGCGATCCCAAGTCCGAGTCGCTGTCGGCAAATGCAATGTCGTCCTCATCAGCCTCCTTGTCGGTACCTTTGCGGAACATCTTTCCTAGTTTGCCTTCTTGGAATTCGACCTCGGAATCCGCGTCCTCGGCATCGCTGCCGCTGACGAACCCCTCATCGTCAGGATCCTCATCCTCGTCCTCATCACGCTCGGCTATTCGCGCTTTGCGTTGTGTTTTTCTTCCAGTATCCTCTTCCTCCGGAACGGTCTGCAGTTGTTCCCCGCCTTCAAACAGCTGCACGCCATTCTGGGTCTGGCCCAGAAGTCTGCGCTCTGATTGAAGGTTGACAATCATCTCCTCACCCTCGCCGCGCTCAACGTCTTCGTCGTCCTTGTTGAAGGAGAAACCCTTCTCCCTGGTGATCCAGATGGCATCTCCGTCAATCTTCAGGCCACTTCGGTCTGACATGGGTGCATGGACCTTCTTCTCCTTCTCGTCTAGCCTCCTGCGACCAGTCTTGCCAGTGATCTTTGCCATTGCCTGCTCCATCTGAGGGGTCGGGCAAGGGTCGGGCAGGACTTCCATGTTCGCCACGGTGAAGTCCCCCAGGCCAGGAACGTGAACCCTTTGGCCTTGTGAAGAGAAGTTGGTTCCGCGCAGGTATCCCGACAGGACAATCGACCGATCGCACTTGGGGTCCTGTTCAATCTTTGTGGGGTGGGTGATATCGCGGAAGCTGTCAACGATCGAGTACGGATGAGAGTTGCGCCAGATGAGAGGGCGGGGGTTCTTCATGACGGAGAGGAAGCGGGAGAGGTTGTGGATTTCGCGATCGGGGTAACGGCCGTTCATGACACCGGAGAGGTAGAAGAGGTGTGCGCCCTGGTACAGCTCGGTCCACAGCCTGCGCTTCAGGCGCTTCTTGGCATCCTTGAGGGCCTGGGGCTTGCGGAACAGGTCTAGGTGGCTGAGAATGCCAAAGACGTTGCCCGGCATGCCCGTGGCGGACAGGACATTAAGAAACTCCATGGTCTCCATCTCGAAGCCATAGTTGCCGTCAATCATGAGCAGGACAATGTCAGCGACCTTGGCGATATCGACCATGCCCTCGAGCTGGTTGGGGCATTCGATGAAGGTCAGGCGCTGCTTCTTGGAGGTGACGACGGTTATGGGACCCTGGGGGTCAGATATTGTCTCCTTAGCATATCGGCGGATGAAGGACTTGAGGAGGGTAGTCTTTCCGACGCCGGGAGGGCCGACAATGGCGACAAGGCGAGGCGGGGGCTCATCGGGGAGTCTGTCGACGAGGGGAGCGTGGAAGCGCTTTTCCTTGATCTGGGGATTGTCAGAGAGTCCGGCCACGAGATGAGAAGGGGTCAGCTGCGACTTACGTCCTGTGATCTGGCGGCTGTTCGCGCAAGCCTTCCGGGATTGGCAAAGGCGAAAGCCTTGGGGTTGTGATCTATGGCAGGACGGTCAGCACAATGGGCTTGGGGGAGAGCGAGTGAGCCTTGCTGTGGCTGAGGAATGACTTACCTCCCGTGTGCTTCTTCTTCTCCTTAGACTTGCGATGGGGCTTATGCGTCTGCTGCTCCATCTTGGCGGGTTGTCGTCGTCAGCCTTGCGACGATGGGTCTGGAAGCAGGCGACTGGCCATCACGAACACAAAAAAAAAAGTCCCCAAGGCGGGTTGGGAAAAATTTCGGGCGATGGGGATTATCGATAAGCGAGTAGTCGAGTTCGGGTGGTGGGGTCGCGGTGTGGGCCTGCTGGATCGTAGCGACGTAGCCCACAATGCTCGGTACCTGCACCCGTAGTCGGTACCCGGAGCGCCAAGGGGCGCCCGGCCAAGTCCGCACTCCAGTGAGTCAATAGCTATTAGCTGCAGTGGCCCATCCGGGCTCTCAGCTCAGTGAGCGCCACTGGACGCGCTGCCAGAGCCTGCCCCAGGTGGATGACGACAGGAGTCCACGACGCATCCCCCACCTCCCTTGAAACCTTGACGCTGCCCACGCGGTCTCGGCCCATTGACAACGGAGGAGCGCGTACTCTAAACTAACTGGGGTATGTTCATGGTAGTATTGCTATCCCTAGTAATAGTATGAATTACGATGACAGCCGCAGCTGCATGCACCGTTCCTAAGCTCGGTTGTTAACTTGTTGCTTGGCAGACACCGGCAGTCGAGTCTCCCAGCGGAGAGAACTGTAAGGCTCTAAGTCGGGAGATTTATGAGGCAGAGTAATAAGATAACTGGCCCTCTCAACTCATGCAAGAGAAATGAATACGAGTTTGATTGCCGATGAGGCTTTATGAGCAACGAACTGCAGTACTGTGAGTGATGGAGCATGCGTGATGAGTGATGGTGACGAGTTCAGCGTCCACCGCCAATCCACGGGTAGCATCACCGATGGCGCTGTGGGGAACCTCGCATAACACGCGTACATACCAACGCATTGGCGTATCCGTTCCTGGGCTCCTACTTCCTTCCTGAGCAAGCCCGCCTTTTCTCGTGCGTCATCCTCTGGTGCGTGTCAAGTTGCCGACTTGGTTCAGCATGCGTTAGCGCCCTACACCTTGTGAGTCAATTGCCAGCTTGGTGGTCAGCTCAGCCTCCCAGGCCTAGGGGGGATTCGACGACATCGGACACCATGACGCTCATCCTAGGAACTGTGCAAGCTCCACCGCAGATCAAAGCTTTGGCTTGAAGGCGGCCAGGGATTCGCGTTGCACTTCGTAATCCCTTTGACCTGGCGGCCAACGCATCGCAAAGGCAGGTCGTAATTCGTATGTTCCAACTTTCAGACATCAAGGAATCGTGTATAAAGAGGCGCCGTAATTCCTCAGGATGCCATTGTGAATCCTAGACAGACAGACCTACCAACAGCAACAAGAACAAAGAACAAGCACATCAACAGAACCAAGTCTCTACAAGCCTTTAAGCCCACTCACCATTCTTCAACTCACCACCAAAGACCCCACAACGCCAACATCACCATGTCCGCCAACCTCCACTCCAAGTCCAGCCAGCAGCAGGCTCAGGCTCGCGCCGCACAAAAGGCCGCCGACATTGAGACTGCATCCATCTCTACATTTGCCTCCGATGCAACCAAGACCGGCAACATGAGCAGCACCAAGCCCATGAACGGCACCGTCTTCTCCGAAGAGGATCTGAAATACAGGAACCTCAAGTCCCAGATTCGAATCGACATCTGAGCCTCTCACTAGAGAGGCAGCCTGGAACTCCTCCAGTAATAAGTGCCAATGGTGCTGTTTTCGTTTTATAATATTGGCGAAGGCGTTGTTTGAGCAGTCGGGCTACTTTAAAATTGTTTTTATGGCTTCGCAAAGAATAGTCCCGGCCATCAGGGCCTGGGACAAGAACTGGCATCGTGCCATTGGATGTTTATCAATATAGAAGGACCGGGGATGGCCAAGACGTCCAGGGAGCGGAGTGTGGGAAAATGGGGGTATCGATTCATCTATCATAGCCTCTAGGGCTCCAATTGACTCTCAGAAACTATCATTCAGAATATCCTCGTTCATCTTGACCATGGTGGGACTGTACTCGGACGACTCAGGGTCCGCACCGGCATCCAGCAGGATATCGTCGACAATCCTCCTGCTGGCTTCCCTCGCTGTAGCGATTTGTCAGTATTATGCAGTTGCAAAATGCCAAGATCGAATGGGTCTCACCAGGTGTTTGTAGTAACTTGGATGGTGGTAAGGCAAACTGGATCGTCTTGGGAGGGCTCATCCCTGCATACAAGTCCACATCATCATCATCATCAACCTCCTCACCAATATCCCAGTCAATGTCAATCTTGTCATGATGCTTGGCAGAGTCCTCTGTCGCAAACGCATTACGGGTCTTCCTCCCTGTACCGGGAGTCTGGACGCTCACACCAGGCGTTCTCGGCCCTGCCTGCTGCGTCGCCGCCGCCAGACGCTGCCGGGCGTTGCTCTTGTACGGCGACATGAAGGCCTCGCTGCGCAGTTTCGGCGCCGAAATCTCGGGGGATGACATGGGGGAATCTTCTTGCCACGAGGGGGCACCCACGGGCGTTTCCCTTTCCTTTCCCTTGAGGGGCGATACTCGCATCGCAGGCTTGTGGGGCGTGGCCTGGAGGCGGTAGTTCTTGTCGAGGACCCGGTGCAGGAGGGGGTCCTTCTGCCGCTGCGCCGACTGGTCCCCGGTCTGCCTGTCGGGCAGGGCCTGCGGAGGAGTAAATGAGATGTCGGGGAGCCGCGCTGTGCGCTGGGCGAAGAGGACCGTGGAATCCTCATCCTCCAAGACGGTCGTGTTGTCCGCCTCCTCGCCCTTCATTTCTCGCTTCATACGCTCGTAGGGAGACTCAAGACTAGCTATCTGAGCATCGACAGTCCTGGTCGCCGGTGGACGAGGGGTGCTCCCTGCGAGTTCCGCGTCGTCCAGCAGCGAATCCTCTCCCTCAGCCTGGAAGGTCGATTGGTCGGCGCCCGTATCCATGGTCATATCCTCATCTCGTCGTGGCGTCTGATCGAGCTCGGTATCTTCACGCATAGCAGTGCTCTCGTCGGCACCAGTGGTGTCGCCATCGTTATTGGCCTCCTCGTAGCCGGACAACGACACATTGGCCGAGGCCTCGAAAAACTGCTTCCAGAACTGCGACAAGTCAGATGGGTCGAAGCAATATAGGCCAAGAGGGCTACCGCACCTTCGAGGCTTCCCATACTGCGCGGGAGTGCTCTCCGTACTGTTCTACCAGGGGCAGAATGCTCGTCGTGACAATGCGGTGCGATTTGCTGAAGTTGTGATCGATTTCTGTCTAGTCGGTGAGCTCCAGCGGAGGGCAAAAGAGGGGTGTAGGATGCGTACCCTGCAGCGTCAGAGTGATTGACTGCTCCAGTCTTTCGAGCTCCTCCGTCAGCGACAGATTGCGTGCTGCGACACTTGGTCTTGCCATCTTGGCTGGAAAGTGAGTGAAGGTGCTTAGGTGAAGGTGCAACGCCGCTGTTTGGACGCGTGGAGACGCGATGAGGGGCACCAGTTGGTGGTATTACTCGTACACAAATGTTAACATGGTGGGGTCGAGTACGAGGCCACCTCGATGGGACTAAACCTGCCAACTGCTATATCTCGGAATCTCGTGACAAGATCGTATTGTGTCTTGTTCTTCTATGAAAATGGGTTATTTGTTCATCTTTATGTCTAGTGCTTGGAGTAATATTCATTTATATCCAGCTTCAGCAATAGCTGCGAAACAATGCTTTCGTCACCAATCCCATCTACTCCGAATCCCTTCTTCTCATCTCTCCTGGTCCCCGTGCGACTCTTTTCAGTCAGAGCCCGGCAGACGGTCAGGAATACCTGGAACTTCTTCTTGAACCGACTGTAGAGCTGAGTCGGGAACTCCCCTCCGCCCCCGTCTACCTCGGTGTTGCGCAGCCGAATGGCTTTAGCGTACTGGAGGATAATGGTGAAGACTTCCTCTAGGAGCTTGAGGACCGGCTGCTGTCTCTTCCTCAGAAAGAGTGCAATCATTATAGCATGTAGAACGTTGGCGTGAAACTCGCGCAGTTGCTCAGGGCTCTCGAGCTTCTCAGCAACGCGGTTGCTCAAAGAAGCCTGAATCTCATCCAGTTTCTCTTCAAATGCCGCCCATGGCAGCGCAATCCCGATATCAAGAAAGTAGGAAGCGATGCTGCTCACAAAGTGCCGAGCTTCTCTGACGAACCGGTATGAGACCTCGTTGGCCCCATCGGGACGGCTTATGATGTCCCTCCATAGCTGGTCAACGACGTAGACCATTCGAAGTACGCGGAGGAGCAGCTTAAAGATGCGATCGTACTGCATCAGGATCATCGGTGTGAGTATGAAGCTCAGCTCCGACGGTGCCTGGTAGCTCAGTCGCAGAAAGTCCAGTGCCTCCAGTGAGTCCGGGTTCATGCATTTATCAATCTCTTCTTCTGAGAGGTCTCGCACGGCGAAACTCAGATCCCCCGGTAGGTCCGAGGTGTCCCTAGATGCGAACCGAGACGTACTGCTAGGCCGACTCTGAGTGCTACTGTATGTTTCAGCGAGGACGCCCATCAGGGCCAGCCGCAGCTCCGAACTCGCCGGTGGCCAGGTATCGCGTCTCCCGAGTCGGAGTCCCATGACGCCTCCTTGCCGAGCAACGCCAGCCTGTCTGTCTGCCCTCTCTAAATCTGGGTCGAATAGGGCATGTGACAGGCGACTGCTAAAAACGCCATTACCAAAAAGCTGGAAGTCGCGTTGTAGTCTCAAATGACCCCGCAAGTCGTGACTTCTAAAGAGCAGTCGCAACGTTTCCCGGTTAACCACCTGGGCCTGAGCCGCAACGATCCCCGCGAACGATAGCACAGGTAATAATGACCAATGTGGTTGTGTATTGGGAGCGATTGCGTCGTGCTGGCTTCTCAATCCGAGCCGTTGACGGACAACGCGATCCAACGGGTTCTCGCTCTTTGAGTTGAGCACGGGAGTGTTGAATTGGTCGATGGAAGCCAGTATATGCTCTTCCATGCGGTGCACATCGAACGTGAAGAGATCCAGGGACGGTCGTAGCGGCTGTTCTAGCCTACTCGCAATGTTTTTCGTCAAGGAATTATTACTGCCACGGCACTCATCAATAGAGTCAAGCAGTCGCTTTTGGTAGTTAGCAACCCTTCTCTCAAGCTGGAGTATTGAGTCCCAATCGTAAAGCCAATCTGCCTGTGGGGGCTTGCTGGTGCCGATCACATCCGGTTGTGCTAGAGGGTGTTCCGGGTGTGCGTTTCTTATGAAGCGCAGGTTGCGGCCCGTTTCGAAAGCGGTTTGTGCAACATCGTCGGGCATGAAGTGTGGCATCTTGCTTCGATCTAGGCGGAAATCAACTTCTTCAGCTTCTGCCCCGAAGTCATCCACGTAGACTTCAGCCTCGACTTTCACGAAGCCTTTGCTTTCACCAACGCTTGACTTGGTGAAAGGGATGTCTTCTTCTCTCCTGGTCCCTATCCATTCTTCTAAGAACTCGGTCCATGGTCGCGATACTCTTCGCAACACCTCTTGCATTATCTCGCGTAACCATTCTTCACTGTGTTCGAGAGACGAGGCCTGGTCAAAAACGACAGAAATGGTTTCCTCATCAGGAGTGTTGGGGCGAACTTTGGAAGTTAGTCTCTGGAAGGGAGCTAGCACTGCCGAAATCCCTTTGATGATGGCCTGGAGCTGCAGCAGTGATCGGGGCTTGGGCCCATGTGCAACCGTATTTTGCTCTACGGCTTGTAGGACTTCATCCAAAGCGCTGGCGAGGGCAACACCGCAGCGAGAAGAGTTCTTGGAGTACGTCTTGCGGACAAACTCGCGCAGTTCGAGAAGGCTGGTCCCGCAGGCGAGACATTGCTTCTCGAGTCCTTGGAGAACATCTGCTGAGTGCCCTGATATCCTCATTTTCGATAGAGCAGGCCTGAACGATCGGGTGTTGTCATCTTTGAAGTAGAGGACAGATTCCCTCCCAAGAGCCAGTGCTAGTAGCGACGCAAAGTATGCATTGTCCTCGACGACGGGTACATCCGTATTCTTAAGTTCTAGAGGATCAACAGCCCAGCTCAGTAAGGCATCGTAGGCAGAAGAGCCGGCTTCAGTGAGGAACAGCGGGCGAGTGTCCGGAGGCGTTCCCTTGATGAAAGACTCCCATGTCCTCAGCCCCAGGGTTGCCTTGGCCGGTTGATCGAATCCAATCCAGAAATCGCTCTCGGGGCCCGTCTCGGCTGTGATATCGCCCGTCGTCTGTGTATCGTCTGTAGTTTCCGGGTCGGCGGATTCTTCGGCACCAATGGGCCCCAGCGGAGGGAGTTTGAAGAATCCATATTGCTGTGTGGTGATGGGGCCAAGGTCAAACAGGCTGGACTTGAGATGAGCCGAAAGATCTGGAACAACGAGTTTAGAGGGCGTCTTAACTAGGGACCAGGTGATCAGAGTTGATACCTACCTGTTAGATTCTTCGGGAAGAAGGCGGCCGCATGGTCCTCTGGGAGCTGCTCAAGCCATTTCGAGGTGCGCCAGAAGTCGGGGATAGCAAACACGTTGGCTGCGTCGTCGTCACTGGCCATGGTCGGTTCGAAAGGCCCCAGAGAGACAAGACATGGGTTCAACACTGCACGAGTAAGACAGTACGTTATCCGTAGTAGCCAGGAATCAAGGCGTTCTGAGCTCTGTCTTCCACTTGCATGTTCCTGGCAATGGCCCTGTCCAGGGTCGTTGGAGCTTGGAGGTTTGGGTTGTGCCCCGCGACACGCGCCTGAGCGCGTTCAATGGCCAGGCGGTCACAGATACAGAGACTCCCCCGTAATTTAACCGTGCACAGATGTACCTTCTACTTCTTTTCCCCGACCGATGATCTCATGCTGTCGGCTTGTAGGAGCCGCCTCTCAAGCTCTTTGCTCTTTCTTAGACCCTATTTCCCCCAGCATCAGCTCTCCCACAATCCATTGACCGCCACCATCGCCGGGCTCATCGAGAATAACCTACTCAATATCGTAATTTTAACCGCGCCCCAAATATTGGTTAGGGCACATATTCCACATATTACACATTGCCAAGACGACAATGCCTCCCAGAAAGCGTGCGCGCGGCGGCGCTGCT
The DNA here is from genome assembly GCA_016490725.1 of Amphichorda felina. NCBI lineage: Eukaryota > Fungi > Ascomycota > Sordariomycetes > Hypocreales > Bionectriaceae > Amphichorda > Amphichorda felina. The sequence continues at coordinate 308,995 of JAEMHR010000002.1, read as the reverse complement.
GCTGCAACTCCAACGCCCACTCGCCACCAAGACGCTATGGACATCGACACTCCACGAGCTGGCGGGCAGGGAAGAGCGTCGCCAGAGAAACAGGATCCAGCCAAGTACAATGACTGCTGGACTGACGATCAGGTCGCCTCGCTTTTCAAGGGCGTTATTCGCTGGAAACCAGCTGGTAGGACACCGCATCCCAGCTCTAGCCTCAGCGCTCTCGTCCTCACACATCAACCTTGATAGGCATGCACAAGCATTTTCGAATGATAGCGATATCGGAACATTTGAGGAACCACGGCTTTGACCCGGATTACTACAAGCACACGCGCATCCCGTACATCTGGCAGAAGCTGCGCACCTACTATAATCTCGATATCATCGACGAGCGGGAGAACTTTGACGATGATGACCTCGAGGATAGATACGTCGAATTCTCGCTTCCAAAGGCCACTTTCTACGACTCTATGATGCAGAGGGCCATTGCTGACCCCAGCGAGGCGCCCACGTCGCCACCCCAGCTCGACCTCGAGGCCCGCCGCCCCTCTTCATCTCCGCCCAAAAAGCGCGTGCGCACGAGCACGGCATCTAGGACGCGCGGTACGTCGCGGGAGGATACGGAAGAAGCGACAGACGCCCCGTCCCCAGCCGGCCGGTCGACGACCAGGGGATCGAGGGGGAGGACCAGAGCTGCCAGCGCCGCCAAGGCTGAGAAGGCCGAGACGACGGAGGAGGAAGACGTGGAGGACGAAGAAGGATCTGGGGACGAGAGTGGATCAGGGGCGGCAGAAGAGGAGAGCAGCAGTGAAGACGACACTCCAGCACAGTCAACGAAATCCACCAGGGGAGGTGCGCGGACACGGGGACGCGGCCGAACAAGGGCCCTGCGGCGGAGAAGGGGGCAATGATGCACTAAGAGCGCCATCAGATGCTCTCAAGATTACTTGTACATGATACCCTAATGCAATACGAAAGATGTTGGCTTCGGTTCTGCCTGATGCGTGTCGCCTGTTGACAAAGTTCTTGTAATGGCTTGCGCGATAATTGGAATGTCCGTCCGATGGGAGATGCACAGGAGCAAGATCCGGCTACTGCTCGCCTTTCTCTGGCCTTGGGATCACCTCCCACTCCTCCCAATACCGTGTATTACTCCTCCAATCTCGCCCTAATGGATATAGGCTCTCAACATCAAGATTCGATCTTTGTGCGGGTCCAGGATCGGCCTTCTTGGGCAGCCCTAGCGGCGGCGGCCTCTGTAAAATGTCCCACATCTCCAGCTCCTCCTTGTAGCTTGCATGCTGGTCGTAGTCCTCAGCGAACTTCTCTTGTTGTCGCTCCATTGCTATCCGGCTTTTCAGTGCCTCCTTCATCCTGAAAGTGTTGGGGAAATCTGCAACTGAGTAGAGGAACACCTCGTTGGTCTCGGCGCGAACAGCACGTTCCTCTTCTATATCGGAGCCCTCTGTAACTTCGTCGCTTGTTGGGTATTCCGTCAACGTATCTTCAGACTCCAACTCGACGAGCACTTCAGCGTTGACCTGCCGGGTGTCTTTGACCTCGACACCTTCAGAGAGCGCATCTTCGACTTCTTCAAAATTCATAAATTCAGGCTCGCCACTCTCGTCAATGTCTTTGTAGACCTCTAGTCGCAACCGGCGTGCGCTTTTGCGCCAGAAATCTCTCGAATCGGCCGGCATTCCCAAGGCTGCAACAGCGGCCCCGACATCCCTGCGTCTGACAATGTTCCGGGTAACAGGACGCTGCTCACGCTTAGATCTGATTCTTGTAGAGGCTGCAAATATGGCAGATTGCACAAGCCTTCTCGTGATGGAAACCGCTAGGGAGCGAAAGTCCTCAAATGTAGTGGCCCAGATAGACGGAGGAACGTTGTCTATGTGGTTCCAATTGCTGGATGGGACAGCCGAGTTCATGAAGAAGCGCTGGGAAAGCCGGAGCCAGTTCGAAAGATGAAACAGTTCAACAGAAGGGAGATCGTTGGTGCCAGCGGGATCCTCTTTGTCGTCCTGCAGCCGCTTCGCGACGTCTGGCGTGAGATCCCATATGCTGCCCCATTTACCCTCCTCCCGCTGTTGCTCTCGCCGTTCCTGTCTCAAGGAGACTGCATCGGCAGCCTCGTCCAATGCATAGCAGCATTGCTGGCTCAGCTCGACTGCAGCAGGATACTCGGGGGCGGTGAGCACAGGCCGGGGGTCCGTTCTTAGTCGATGGCAATGCTCCTCTTCGAGTGCGTGGATGTAGTGCCGGATCTCAATCACGCTCTTGCTTCCGACTCTAGCTGAAATACCTTCCAAATCGTCCCTCCCTAGGCGTGCGAGGGACTCGAAAAATATCTGTTTCTCAATGCTCGACCAGAACGTGAGGCCGAGCTGTGAAGGTAGTAAGGCCTCGCCCAGTCCTTCTGAGCTGACCCTCTGCGAGGCATCCTGAATTTCCGTGTTGAGAAGGTTCAGGTAGTCATTATTAAGTAAGGCCTTTTGCCGCTTGAGAGGCCTGTATGCATCTGTATCATCGGCGGCACGCTTGAGGGGCGAAGTAATGTTTTCGTCGGCGCTTTCACTTCCAGTGGTATAGTCGACATCATTACCATCTGGGTTCTTCGGCAGAGGCAGGAGTCGTCGTGATAGAGGCGACAGCTCGCGGGGCGGAGACATGGTAGAGGCAGCTTCAACCTCGTACTCGTCCTCTTCCTCCGACCTGTGATTAAGGTTCACATCCATGGTCTTTTGGTGCCAGGCGACGGGTTCCGGAACGTAACCAGAGAGGCAAATTCATGATAAAAACAGACCTGAAAAAATATGCATAGAGGAAAGTATGATTCCAAGTGTCGCGACGAAATGCTGTGATAGACGGGAGTGAAAATCAGAGTGAAGGTTCAAATGAAATTTGGGCCGCCGGAACTAGGTACCTCTTACCAGCTGACGGTGAGATTGGGTGCTTTCAGTGTTAGGGATTACAGCGCCCAACGCTACTAATCCACCAAGAATCAAGCTTCGAAGAATCCCACCCTCGCACAATACCAGATGGATTTAAACGAGAGCTTACCGGAGCTCTATCTTCCCTGTATTCACACCGCATGGTGTCAACCGCATGTGTTCCCATGTTCGTCCGTTGCTTTTGATGGGGCGGAAGACGTGAGACTCGATTAACTGGACTTTGTATAGCAACTTCTTGTTGGCGCTTGGGCAAACAAGTTCCGAGGTCGGGGAGTGAGACTCTCTATGAACTCGTATTCGGCTCCCAATGATACAAGAACAATTATTTCGTCTCGTTTCGGATATATTATGTGTTTAAGTTCCTTGTGAAGTGCTTGGCTCACACATCATACCCGTTCCATGAGGTGGACCCAGCTGGCGCGACCTAAAAGCAGAATGTAGCGCCATATCGCAGTTTGGGCAAGCTTTGCGGCCATCACGATAGCAGATACATGAATCTTGGCAAATTTCTCCTTGCCACCCAGCTTGCAAACTCACCCCCCTGGAGTACACCACCAACGCCATCGTCGAAAACTCAACCAAACGCCCGCCAGTGACACCGGCATCGCCATGTGCCATGCTACGCACGATAGCAAGGTGTCTCCCCCAGCCAGCGCTGAGGCCTAGGCCGCATAGCGCCCGCTTTGACATATCCAGGGCCTGCTACGCGACGATAGACCTCAACAACACCGCGATTGCAGACTCCAACGCCAATGCCACCAAGCTGACGTTACGAAACTACCAGTTGGAATGTATCAAGTCAGTCCTTTCAGCGCTGAAGCGCGGCCACAAGCGTGTTGGAATTTCGCTGGCCACAGGCAGTGGCAAGACAGTAAGTCTGGTCTCGTTATACTTCATGGATTACCTGGCTGACGTGTCCAGGTCATCTTCACACAACTTATTGACAAGATTCAAAAATCTTCGGGCGGTGCCAATAGCACCCTGATCCTGGCGCACCGCCGGGAGTTGGTTGAGCAGGCTTCCAAACACTGCGAGCTGGCATATCCTGATAAGAGGATAGAGATCGAGATGGGTTCTCTGCATGCCACGGGAACTGCCGATATCACTATCGCCAGCGTCCAGAGCATCAATTCCAAGGATCGTCTGGACAAGTTTGACCCTGCCAAATTCAAGCTTGTCCTGGTAGATGAGGCCCATCATATTGTTGCCCCAGGTTACTTAAAGATTCTGAAGCACTTTGGTCTCGATCAAAAGCAGCAGAACTCGCCAGCTCTTGTTGGAGTATCGGCAACATTTTCTCGATTCGATGGCGTGAAGCTGGGCTCTGCCATTGATGAGATCGTCTACCACAAAGACTATGTCGACATGATCTCCGACAAATGGCTCTCAGACGTGGTTTTTACCACTGTGGAGTCTACTGCCAACCTGTCCAAGGTCAAGAGCAGTGCCTTTGGCGACTTCCAAACAGGAGAACTATCTCAAGCCGTCAACACGGACAAGATCAACGATATTACGGTCCGGAGCTGGATGGCCAAGGCTCCCGAGAGGAAGTCGACGCTTGTTTTCTGTGTTGATCTTGCTCATGTATCCGGGCTGACCCAGAAATTTCGCGAGTATGGGTTCGATGCGCGATACGTGACGGGTGACACGCCCAAGGTGGAGCGAGGCGAGATTCTCGACGCTTTCAAAAATGGCGAGTTTCCTGTGCTAGTCAACTGTGGTGTCTTTACCGAGGGAACAGATATTCCCAACATCGACTGTATCGTTCTCGGCCGACCAACAAGGTCCCGCAATCTTTTGGTCCAGATGATTGGGAGAGGCATGCGTCTACACCCCGGCAAGAAGAACTGCCACATTATCGACTTGGTGTCGAGCCTAGAAACAGGCATCGTGACAACGCCAACCCTGTTCGGGCTCGATCCAAACGAACTTGTGACTGAGGCTTCTGTCAAGGACATGCGGCGCATGAAGAACCGCAAATTGGCAGAGGAAGAGAAGCGGCAGCAAGCTTATGCTCGGGGAGAAGGCCCGAGGGTGAACTCGGCGGCGGCAGTTACCTTCACAGACTATTCGTCTGTCCTCGATCTTATTGCGGACACTTCGGGGGAAAGGCACATCCGGGCGATCAGTGACAATGCTTGGGTTCAGGTTGGTCCTGAGAAGTTCGTTCTCTCCGCTCCGAGCGGTTCCTACATCAGGATTGAGAGGATCACGGATCAGCCAACGTCGTCCATCACCAAGCCTACCATCGCCAACACGACCCCTACCTATAGAGCTCTTGAGATTCGCTCCCTGCCACCAGGGGTAGCAAGGTCTCCATTTGCAGCACCGCGCGAGATTCTCACTGCTTCCACTTTTAGTGACGCGGTCCATGGAGCCGACAGTTACGCGGAGAACGCCTTCCCATTTACCTTCATCAACAGACACCAGACGTGGCGGAAGCTCCCACCGACGCAGGGTCAGCTAGATTTTATCAACAAGCTACGTGGGAGCACGAAGCCTTTGAGGGTTCAGGACCTAACCAAGGGAAGGGCGGCGGATATGATCACCAAGCTCAAGCATGGAGCTCGGGGTCGGTTTGCCAAAATCGAGGCCGAGCAGCGGCGACAGCTGAAGCAGAGCGCAGTAGCAGAGGCTAGGGACGGCCGCGAAAGGGTTCGAGTAGGGCCTCTCGTGGCATAAATATGTATATAAATGTCGCAGCCAAGTTCTTGAGCTGCTTGTATAGTACTCAATCGTGGAGCGATAAGGCGTTCGGGAAGCTGGTTGCTTTTCGCATCGGTTGCTTCGGGGCGTAGGTTGGAGGGAATCGGTAGCATTGCCAAACGGGTAGCAATAAACCTCTTTTGTATCTTATGCTCTGTCAACATGATTGTCCAAGTGTTGTTGCCATAGCTTGCGTCTGGGACGCCAAAAGGGGTAGGCCTCACATGCACGCTCACTAGAGCAAGGCTTTGGCTGCCGAACCCAACGTCCGATGTGTATGAAATCATATTTCAGACGCTGATATAATATCGGCATCATCTGAGTACATTCGTGTTAAAATCGTATGGTGAGTGATGCGTCCCGGGATGCAAAGTGGTGACGAGGATACGTTAGGTTCGGCGACCTATTTGAAGTCAGCTACTCCCATCCCATGGAGTCATTACGCGTATGTAGTAGGTGCCTTTCTTTATCTTACTGATAAAAACGGACACAATGTAAAAGAATCAACCTACATAGAAGAGCATCCTCTGTGACATGACTGTCCTAGGGGACTCCATAGCTGAGTATCCATAGAACCATCAGCCTCGCTATGCAGTGCTTGGACTCCACTGTCGTAAACCGGACAGCCCGTTGGGAAATCTCCAGACGGTGGATTAGGCAGTAAAAAAGCAGCAATTGGCAGCTGGGAATACAGTCTGGTCACCTGCCACAGCAGAGTTTTCTTGATGAGGCCTCAGGAACTGAGGAGCTTCCCTTCTCTTCCTTCCTCCTTTTCCCACATTGTCCTTCCTTCATACCTTCTTCCTCTTCAACCATAGGTCTTGAGAAGCTGTTCCTTCCTTGGTCCTCAACGCAATCCTATACTTTGCCTTTTGGAATTTGCTATCCCTTCTGCATCCAACGTCACCGCCACCTTTCCCTACAACTGGGAATCATGAATGGTCCGCCAGAGACCTCGTCCAACGAAGGCCGGCAACATGAACCTCCTCAGACAACCACTGGCTTTGGAGTTACAAACAACTCTGAAGCTCCCTTGACGTTGCCGAACCGAATCGACCAGAGTGCGGGTAGCTTTGTCTCCCCGTCCTCTCTCGTTGGCCAACCGTCGTCGTCGCTGTTTGCCTACAACAGACGTCTGGACCACCCCATTCTGCATCATCACAAGGCACATAATGACTCTTCTCCACGATCCATCTCTCCTCCTGCAATTTTCTCTCCTCCCCAGACCTTCTACCTCGACAACAACTCTGTTGGGGGAGATGAGCCTCGCTATCAGCTACCTCTCACGATGCCACCAATTACTCACCAGGTTCGCAGAAATACACGCGAGAGAACAACGGGCACTTTTCAGAACCAAGTTCCCCTCTTACCCTATCGCCCTAGCGGTATTGACCACCTGAGGCGTCATCGACCTTGGGGTTCGGGAGTTGACTACCCTCCTCCTACCGGTGAGGATTTTGGCTGGACAGACGACGTGTTGTTTAAGCCGGAGCCGGAGCACACAAGCCGGATTGACTTAGACAAGATGATGACGAGCTATGAGCGTGGCAACAAGGAGTTGGAAGAATGTCTGGCCGAGAGATCCAAGACCAGCAACAAGCTGCGATGGGAGCTTCGAGAGAAGATGTCACTAGCTCATGACTACCACGAGGATCTCAGAAACCTAAAGAGGTTCCCTGGAGAGACTCTTCAGCCGGGTATTTTTACCGAGACGTGCTCTAACATTGAAAAGGTTGAGGATGACATCTCTGAGATTAAGGAGCGCCTTGAAGAGCACCGCCTAGAATCTGAGGATGTGATACTTCGAGGATTTGGATATGAACCGGAGAAGAGGACTAAAGCTGAGCCTACAGCGTCTTGCTGCCTTGCAAAACCCATCTCTCGGCGTGGAACCACTCCAGGATTGGTCGTTGAGAAGCACAAGATACAGGGAGACTCCTGGAAGCCGCTCGAAATATTTGTCCCCGACTGGTTTGCCGTTTTCACAACGTACAACCTCGTCCAACTTTCCAACGCCAAACCGATGGCAGAGCGCTACCGTGAGCTCCTCAATGTTATCCACAACCTTGAAGATGCGATCGAGAACAACAAGGCTAAGGCGAAGAAGGGAATAACAAAGTCCACCAAGAAGTGGCACGAACCAGCGCCCGGGTGGGAGCAACCAATTCAACGCAAAAACGGTGGCTAGTGGCAATGCCGTTTTGGTGGAGATGTCCCCTACGCTGAGCGTACCTGCCAACAGTGCAATGGCTGGCAGGCCCGGTTCATCGCCCGAGACTGTGATTTCCATCCAGAAGGGATGCTTGACAGCATAATGGCTGGCATTGACCGAGCTCAGGCGCAAGTTATGAAATGGGACAAGCATGCCATCGCTCAGCAGGCCGCGAAGGAGTCCTAAACTTTGTGGGCAGATCAAATTTGGATCTCTAGGGATTGCTAAAGGAGAATTTGAAGGATTTGTTACCAGAGATTGATGACGGCTGCATAGAGGGATAGACCGCTGGGTCTCATTCAACACAAAAGTCTATTTGGAGTTTATTAGATTCAGAGAATGGCACGGCGCGGGTATTGCAACGAGGACAAAAAAGGGGTTTGTGTTTGCGAGACGGGAACTTGGTGCGACAGTTTGGGCCACGATGCTAGAGGGTACACATAAGGAGAAGAAAAGGAGAGAGAAGATAGATAGATTCTGAATGAAAACCACTCCTACACTTGGATTAAACTTGTCCAAACTACTTGTGACAACACGTAAGCTGCATGGTATCACAGCTACGACTGTTCTATGTGTTGCTAGTTTTCACCCATAACCTATAGTCCAGCGAGCCGAATCAAGGCAACAGTATTTGCCAAAGCCTACGTGAAGTTATGACTCTTCGTGAGAAAACAAAAATATTTTATAGGACACCTTCTAGTCCAGAAGAAGGACGCATAGCTAGAGTTCATTCGTTACGTTTAGCCATGGTTTAATTGAGTATGTGACACAGTGACATCCCGTGTAGGTTAACTGTTGTCCCTAATATACTACAGTTTTCAACACAATCCCAAGATATCTAGTCCACAAAAGTTTTCATCGGGCCAGAAACTAGACCTTTGAACTTGTTAGATATAAGTCAAGTGAAATTAGCCATTATGAGGGCTTGAGGGGGTTATATTACCCCCCTTAGTACTACTAACTAGTAGGTACTTACTAATAACCTAAAGCAAGGTGATAATACCTGTGCCTGGTACACATTGTAATTTTGATTCTTTTGCTTCAAACTGGATATACCTTAAAGCCCGCTGGATATACGCTAGATTCTCCCCAGAGCTTGGCATCTTCTTACCCCCTTATAATGGCCCCCGACTGTCTGCTCTAATATTGGAAATTAGGTAATTTTACTCATGGCAATAGCAGGTTAAGGTTATGTACCTCGAACATTAAGCATACATTCTTTGCCTGCTTGGGCGAGTTTGCCCTTTAGCTAGTAAGTCTTGAATTGATTTGCGAGCTCAGTCCTATCTATGCTCGCCTCATCGTTAAGGCTCTTATTAGGATCAGGGAAGGAAGCCTCCCATCGAGTCACACGCCTGGCTGAAGAGATGTATTCCCCCACGAGCTTAGTATGATGCATTCTGTACGGATTAAGTATATGTGGTCTTGTCGGCTAAGAAAAAGGCAGGGTTGGACAGTACTTGGGAGCTCTAGTTATGGGTAGAATAATTGCTCTCTATAATAACTTTGATTGCGATGGGAAATTTGAGGCCGTGGGTATCATTGTCTTTCGATTATCTCTGGCTTTACAGCAATCCCCGAATGTGTTAACCTGTCGATCTCTTCGACCAACTTGATTACTGAGACTGGGCGCCGCAGCTGCCAGGTCATCTGAAACCACTCTGCCATGAACACTGTTCGAAATCAACATGTCCCGGTACCATAGCTGAGATTCTCCATCATGCCAACTCCAAGGACCAATACCGCTAGTCCCGTCATCCTCTTATACCTTGCATCGTCAAGTTGTTGTTGCTGCTGTGGTGGTATCTGAGCCCCCAAACCAGATCTCTCGTTCGCCATTTCCTAAGCATTCCCTCCAATTCCGTCCCAGGGTATTTTCATGTATTTTTTCTTCTCAAACTTTTCGTCGCTGAGAGTGGGGTATAAGAAAGAGTGGACGTCAGTCATCAAGAGTGAAGACCACCAAAATTTTCGTAACCAAAACGCAATAACTGATCCGACAAAAAGCAAACTGTTCCAAATCAAAACTAAGACAAACGCAGCAAAAGACGTGAGCCGACCGATGCGTAATCAGACGTTCCGGGGTATTCTTTACGCCAGGGTATATCCAGCCGGGGTATTCGCATGTAGAGCTTCTAAACTGGGGAATCTAACGGAAATGGCCAATCGGGCCGGGGTATCCAGAATTGATAGAGTGAGAAGTAGAGGGACGCCCGCTATCACCGGAGATGCGGGCGTGGTGGCGTGGGGTGACATCCCCTGGAATAGGGATGGCTAGCTTGTTATCAACGTGGTTGCTCATAGGACGGGGAGCCCACGGGTTATCGTCCTCTGGAAGGTTCACGCCACTATCATTCCAGGGATTTCGATCAGCATTGAAGCTGCGGGCGGACTCGATGGAAATGAGCGACGACTTGGACACATTGCTCGATCCCTTGAAAAAGTTGCCGTTGGGTGAGCGCGAGCTGTTCTTTCTCCTGTCCAAGAAAGAAGAGATAGACGTCATGCTTCCAGGCTTCCGCAAACGGTCCAGGATGCTGCTGCGCTCTCGGGCAATTTCGTCACCGAAGGCCGGCTTGGCTTGCGCGTCAGCGGCAGCAGCTGAGGGGGCATGCTGGAGCAGCTTGGAGTCGAAGTACTGCAGACTATCTTCAAATGAATCTGACTTGGGACGAGGCAGGGAGCCCTTGACTACCTTGACCTCGAGGCCTGAGTTGGTCAGTTGCTCCATCAAGAAGTCGACAGCATCCCGCAAGCCACCAGCATTGTTGCGAGTAAAGCCCCAGCGAAGGGTGATGGTGGGGGAGCCATCCTCGGTGACCTCATCAGATTGCTCCTTGACATCAACTTCAACCTCATGCTGGGTCTTCAGCTTGGTGACAAGCTCATCGGTAAATTGAGGGCTCTCCAAGAACTTGACCAACTTGTCATCCTTGGCAAGAACAAGCTCATGGTGATCCGGGACCATGCCCAAGAACTCATCGACGCAGTGAGGGACTTGCCACTGAGGACCTGTCACGGTGACCTCGTCACTCGCCTGCTCGGTGCTGGGGAAGTTGATCTTGCAGTTGTTCTTCTGCTCCAGCGCCTCAATCTCGCTGAGACGGGCAATAAGCTGACGGTGGTAAAGCCTGTCGACATTAACGATCTGAGACGTATACTCTGAGTCCTATGCCGAAAAGGTCAGTATAATTCCATTCCTGGCCACATTTGCTACCCACAGTTCGGTCAACCATTTCAAGGATCTCATTCTTGACGGCATCGAGGTTTTGAGCATTGCGAGCAGGTGTGCGGCAGATCACATTGTCCACCTTGATATCGTCATCTTCGCGGCCCATGCCTCCTGTAGTCTATTAGCCAGTGAACTATTGCATGCCCGTTGGGTTTTGTTCTTACCCCTATCCATGGCATTAGAGAATTTGACGAAGACGGAGTGCTTCTTCATAATGCGCTGGATGTGCTGCCCTCCAATACCAATGATACGCTTATGGTATTGGTCCGGGACGTGAAAAGAGATGGAAGCGGGCATCTCTTGCTCAACCAAGGTCAGACCTTGCTTCATCGAGTCGTAACTCGCAGCCATGACGTCGATGTTGAAATTGTACTCGTTGAACCCGTCAAAGATGATTTGAACGTTGCCTAGAAGCCGTTAGATCCCTGTCTAGGTAGATAAGGTGGTATCAACTTACTCTGCCCCATAATCTTGTTGATTTTGCCATTCTTCTTGCCACTGACAAACTCCTTGTGCTCGTTGGCTAGCTCAATCTTGACCCGAATCTGGTACTGGGATTGCGCGATGAAGGCAATGTCTGACATCACAACCAGAGCCTGCTTGACTGCGTCATCGGAGCCCGTGATGCTAAAGCTCATCTTGTCGAATATCACGTCTGCTCCCGACCTAGTACAGATATCCCCCAACATGGCTCGGATATCATCGGGACTGGGAAGCTGTCGTGTCTCTGGCTGCTGAATATACCACCCGGCGGCATAGAATTGGCCAGCCTAGCAAAGTTAGCACATTGAAGGGGGAGGATTCAAGTTGCGCCAGGGTGTCTCTCACCAGGGTCATGAGCTCCCGAACCGTACGTTCAACGGGGATCCCTTCATTGCCCTGAACTCGGACAGTCGTTCGTTGGGTTCCAAGAGCAGGGAACATGATGTACGTTCCATTGGCTTCTAAAATCTTGCGAACTTTCTCTGTCCGGTCAAGAAGAATACTATCAATCTTGGCGGCTGGAAGAGTGACATCCTTGATATAAAGCCGAATCCGCGTAACAATCTCATGGATTTTTTGCTTTGCCTCGCGGATAGCTTCGGGGTTCTCTCCAGTGATGAAGATATCATTGGGGTCTCTTCGGCTCGCATTCGGAGGGCAGTAGCGGTACATCTGCGAAAACAGAGGCGGGAAGTAAATAGCCGTGTTGGTCGAAGACTCGATGAGCTTGATGTTCTTGCGGTGGCGGCCACAGATGATCTGATGCAGTGATTGATCGACCTTGACCGAGTCTGCCACGCGACCCAGCTTTCAAAGTGTTAGTTTCTAATGGAATTTGGGCAGTCGGCCAAAAGAAAAAAAAACATACCAGCGTATCGATGTGGATCAGAACCCGAACCTTCGCGTGCTCTGAAGACAAAGGATCGCCGTATATAGCTACTCTCCATCTCTGGTCCATCCGCATCTCCGCCGAGCCAGTCATTCCGTCAACCATGGGGGTCAACTTAGGGCCGAGAAGAAAGATATCAACACCACAATAACTCGAGATGTAGTCGAGCGTTTCAGTCACAGACTCCTTGAGCTTTCCAGCCTTGAGGTCACAGACCAGGTTCCCGTCGACGTCGATCGTAGTGCAACGCTGTTGTAAATGATGGTTAGATTTGGACAGGGTACGGAACAGCATGCCTGTTTAAACGTACCAGTGATATGGGGGTATCGTTGAAGATGGCCTCTCGGCTCTTGTGGACCAGATCCGGCGAACCCGAGAGACAGACCGTGGTGACCTGGCCGCCCTTGCCGTTGCCGGCCGGCAAGGATGAGACGTAGGCCTCGATGGGCAGAGGTCCAGCAGTCAGATCCCTACAAAGCCTCGCCAGAGAGTTCAATGCCTCGACATGAACGGGCAACTGGTGGACCTGGACGTCATCGGGGGCATCTTCCGGGTGCGTCCACCGGAGGACCGCATCGGTCGTGGCGTGGAGAATGTCCTCGGTGTTTGGGCCAGCGAGGTCGGATGCAAAGGGCACATTGAACGAGCAGTGAATCGTGGCGTCGGCGGCGTGAGGCGAGCTTATCGACGGGCCAGCTTGCGGCGCGTTCTTTGGGTGAGCATTCATGTTGTTCATCGGTACGTTGGGCCGGCCCATGACGAAATTGGGGCCAATCCTCTCACCCCATTGCCGCATGTTCGCCAACTTATTCATAATGAGCGACAGTCGGGGTCGCAGGATCGTGGTCAGCGGCGTTGGGCGGGTTGTAGGTGAGAATGGAGAAGCTGCCCAAAACGAAGAAGCGGAAAGAGTGGAAGAGACAAGGGAGGGGGTATCGTGACAAGGTCCGGACAAGAAAAGAAGTCTGGGAGACGGGGAAGGAAATGAAATAAAATGGAAGAGAAGAATTGGGCGTGAGAGGGTTGTTTTTTGAGTCCCTGTCGAGACAGAGACGAGGTGAGAGGAAGACGAAGAAGACGGAAGGGTGGGGGTGGAAGAAACAGGAGGAAGAGGCGCGGAAGGTGCTACTGCGGTTGCGGGCTGTTGAGTGAAGGTGACGGAGGATGCCTTCGAGATAGAGGTCGACTGGGGTATCCACGCAGTTGTGGCGTTGACGCGATGTATCTTCCTATCGCCCAACAGGCGCTGCCAGCAGGGCTTGTTGGCCACAAGGTCACACCTCGACGCCCTGAGGGCTGGATTTGGGCCAGTCAGGTATTGCGTGCTAGATCCCAGTGGGGCAGTTCTGCCATTGCCTTAACGCTGGCTACGGAGCGCCATTACAGGTGCCAGGTGGGCAGGCATGAGCTCAAGCCCCCGTTTTTGTGCCCCGGTCGACCGCCGTCAATCCGTGAAACCCACTATTTGGGACCATGGCCCTTGCACGATGGGGGTGATATACGTACGTAGTTCTACTTAGACACTCCGCACAGGTACTGTCAATATCTTGGAGATGGATGACTGGCTTTGCGGTCCCCGCGTTGCCCAAGTGTTGGGTTTGAGGTCTGTTGCATTAACGGCGCTCTGCTCAAACACCCTGTGGAAGCTACCACCACAATCCAACAAGCCTGAGCGGCCCACGGACACCGCCCACCAGACCCCGTGCATGGAGCCTGCAGTACCTGGCTGCAGAGGCATGGATGGCCTGTACGGACGCGCAAGTGGAGGGACCCTCAGCCGGGAACCGACCTGGAGCCGCGCCACCCTCTGCCATGGAAGGGGCCTGACCACTGCGGCAGAGACCAGGGAGGCTGACAGAGCTTGTCCTGAGCTGAGTGGCAGAACCACATCAACAAGTTCATTGGAGACACCCAACTGCAGGTCCTGGGAACCATCGGCAACCATCAGGCCAGATTCCATGTTCCAGCAAACCACAGGATGACCGCACATGATGCTTGGTAGAATAAGGATGCCAACAAACCATGAGCTGCCCAGTGTCCGAGCTGAACAGTACTACGAGTACTAAATCGGGTTCCCAGGTCTCATTGCAGAGTATGAATCCTCTGTACCTTGCACAAAACAGCGCATGGCGAGGTCACCCACCACACCACTACGAACACCACCAGTCCAACCTTGTGAGAACTTGAAAGCTCACCATGCAGACCACCGCCCAGCCTAGTTGCATAGTACATGAGGAAGCACAAGCCTCTTGGGAACATGGCCCACAGGCACTACTTTGTACCCGCAGCCCGCCTCCCTAGGACTCGCCCACCAAGACGATGCGCCCGTTCCCTTCCAGTTGATGATCAGCCAGAACAGATCATCGTCACAGCGTCAGTCCAGCCGCTGGGCCAGAGTTCATGCTTCCTTGTTGTTGTAGACCGAGACCATTGGTAGAATTTCCCTCGTTGGTGACACGAGAGCCGCTTCTCACCACCCCAACCTTAGGGACCTGAGACTCTGAGCCACCATCCTGGGCCGCCAGTCCCGGGACTGATCAATTCCCCCGTCTTCTGGGGGTTTGCACATGGTACGTAGCCCTGCGTGGCTTGGCATCTTGGGTCTCACTTAGCTCGAGGCTCCCACCAACAAGTCCAGGCTCCTGCTCTTCCGATCGAGGTCCACTATTCAACGACAAGTCTCCTTGAGGCCCCATTGATGCCATCACCCATGGATGCCTTTGGCGGCTCGACACTGGCTCGATCTCATTGCACCAACAGGCCATCGACCTCGCATCAGCCCAGCATAGGCACCTTGCCCTGATACTGTACACAGGGCTCCTAATAAGACCCCGTCTCCCAGATATGGGAGCCATTTAGAACCTTCCAAAGCAAATCATCGCCTGCACTTTCGTTGGACATGTTGATACTTTGCAGGATTACATAGCCCTCACTGAGCCAGCATCTACTTATCCTTCAGATCCATAGTATGCTTCTGATCGTCCACCACCCGCCATACTTATCCCTCGTACTGCTATTAGCACATAGTACTTCTTACGGACTACCCTGCTAACGAGTGTATTACCATGTTGCTCGCCGGGTCCATTGCTCGTGATGCACGGCGGCGTACAGCCGACACCCAGCCAGTAATTAGTAATAGTGCTCGCACCCACAGTATGCAGTGTCACCACCCGCATCTTCCTCCTCCGCTCAGATCCCAACCTCCCCCTCGCATGCCGCTCTGGCGTACCAATGCAATGCCGCTTGCCCTTGCGAATACCAATTACTGGAAACCAACGCAGCAGGTCTCACGTCCCGTCTCCCTCGTGCTCACATGGGGCTAGGGTATGAGCTGGTTGGTGTGGCTCTAGACACCCGACGACATTCCAATCAAGCCCCAATGGCTGAGCAACCACAATACTACGAGTCTACGACGTTCCTTTTCATAGCAGATCAACCAGTTTGATTCAGACACGAAACCCTCCATACTTTACACCCGCTAGCCGCGCAGTATTTGGACAGGTACGAGTATGTATGCTCGTAATTGTGTACTTTCAAGCTGAGACACGCCTGGAGCCGGAACCGGTCTCGCCTTTATCCAGGAGGTCACAGTATTCCACAGGGCATTTCCAGGTTGGACGTGATCAGCTCAATGACATCGCTCATGTGTACCCCCCATTGACTTTAAGTAGTCGTACTTGTACTCCGTACACGGCTTAATAATAGACTACGGATCCGTACAAGCCCAACAGTTGCTCCTCGACGGCATCTAAGCCGACACTGCCTCATCTCCTGTAGCCTCGACAAGGTTTCCCAGTTCGATATATTATCATCGGTACACTTCTCTCCGTGCACTATCGGCGTATACAATCTCCTGCGCTGCTCCTCCCGGCCGTTCGATAAAAGCAATATTTTCCCCTGCCAGGGCTGGTTGCTGCTGGTCGTAGTATCGTTCAACGGGCCGTACGCTATATCCGCGTTGGTAGACAGGCTGCTCAACCGGCCGTGGCCCATACTCCATTATATACGGCTGTGCAGCCTCGCGGCGGCCTTCGGTGTGTACAGAACCGGGGAAGTCTTGTACCGGCGCCTCAGGCCGCACACTTTGCACCCGTCCATACTCCCGCGGTATCTCATACCGCACTGGTTCCATAGGTCGCACGCTCGCTGCTCTGGCTCCATACTCTCGTGGAGTTTCGATCCCAGGCTGCCGTTCAGGTGGCGCCATGACCTGCACGTACTCAGCAGGAGGAGCTCCCGGTCGCACGGAATATTCTCGCGGGCGCCCATCTCGAAAGTCCTGGGACGCATATTCGGGCTGTGTTACCACACGCCGAGCCCCAGGATACGCTGAGGATGATCGCGTGTAGAGCACACCGCGGTTGTCATCATAGGCAGCGGGTCCGGGATGCCGCGAGACGGCACGGGGTGGTCGCTCATATACAACCTCGGGTCCGTATGATGGGCCTGGGGCCACAGACTGACGGATCGGGGGGCGAGGTGGCTCAATATACTCACGCCCAAATGAATCCACGATGAGCCTTGTCGGCGGTGGCATCGGTTGCCCGACATAGGGGTCCGCTTCAGGACGCGTACTGGTTCGAACAGCATCGTAAGGTTCGCGGTACGTGCGTGGTGGTTCTCGGTATCCATCATCCACTACAACTTGAGAGACTGGCCTGGACGTGTAAGTCCCGCTGGGTGGCGGCTGGATATATCGAGGTGAGGCTTCCTGGCGAATGTACGCGCCGTCTGGAAGCCTTCGATCGTCCACGACCACGCCATTGCTACCAGCATTCCCAACAACTGTAGTGCTTGCTGGACGCTGGGGGTGGGCGCTGGGGATTCCATATCCTACCTGGACAGGTTCGTCAGGGTATGGGCGCGGCTCGTACCGTTGCGGTACATCGTTGGCAATTGCTGGGCTGTCTTGCCCAAGCTCGTTAGCCTGCCTGTGAGACTGTCTTTGGCGTTTGCTTGGGCGGATATAGCTTGGGGCAGTCATGGGCGACGGTGATCGAGGCTCAGGCTTGATATACGGCGTGACTTCCTCTGGCGCTTGCCTGTCAGCCTTTCTCTTCTTCTTCTTCCCCTTCTTCCTGTCGGATCCCTTGCCGCTCTGAGGGGAGCTATCAGGACTGTTAATCGCGATCGGCTCATTCCTCAAAGCAGCAACCTGGGCTGGGGCGCCCCTCGCAGTATCGGCAAATTGTTCAGTAGTAGGTGCTAACTGTTCTACTACAACATGTGATGGCGGTGGGGCGGGCTGAGGCGCCAGCGGGACCATGTCATGAGTCCGGACAAGAGGTGAAGGCGGGTGGGTGTCAGCGTAAGCATCATCCGGACGGCGAGGGCCATTCCTCGCCCCGTAGCTCCCACCACGAGCATAGGGAACCCCAGAATCCTCGGGCTGGCTCGGTTCTCCGCTCCTATTTGTTTGCCTCGTTTGTGCCAAATGGGCTGCCCCGTTCGTATAATTGTTCAGACCTGGAACTCGAAACTGCCCCGGTGCGCTAGGGGTAGGCCCATTCGTAGTCGCCTGCGTGGACGTGAGATCACCACTGGCAGATGCCCGATACTCGTGATTACGACCTGATACGGCATGCTGCGAGAAGTTGGGGGGTTGCGGGGGAGAGACTCTTTGCGGTTCGGGAACGACTTGTGGGCGCGCCTCTTCTGACTCGTTGCGGATGCGGGAAGTGAGGTTCGATTCGGGGGTGTCGTGCTTTGACGAGTAGAACGTGTCGTCATCGAAAGAATCACTCGCAGCTTCATCATTAGCGGTCAAGGGTTCGTTAATGGGCGCAGAAGGAGTGGCTGTAGCTCGGACCAGTGTAAGGGCCCTGGTGAGCACATCAGTCAGGTCACGATCAGCAAGAGGCTCTGCTTTCTCCTGCTTCTGGCCACGACGCTGCTCAACTTCTTCTTTGAGAGCGCGCTCCAGTCTCTGTCTTTGCAACTGGAACTCGGCCCTTACGAGCTGAGCAGACTTCTCCAGAAATATGGGGTTGATCTCCGTGCTACCAGACCCATACGTTCGTGTCGCAACTGGCCCTGCAGGAGAGCCCAGCGTTTGCGCCGTCACGTCCCTGTTGGCAGTATAAGATTGATGGTTCTGTGAGC
Organism: Amphichorda felina; assembly: GCA_016490725.1. Classification (NCBI taxonomy): domain Eukaryota; kingdom Fungi; phylum Ascomycota; class Sordariomycetes; order Hypocreales; family Bionectriaceae; genus Amphichorda; species Amphichorda felina. Next base: position 290,426 of record JAEMHR010000002.1, on the reverse strand, counting down.
CAGGCCCTTGCCCTCTAGACGGCGGGGCAGTAGATTTAGACGACGAGGGCGACCGCGCTGCAGCAAGCACTCCTGGGGGAAGCTTGATGGTCGGATGATTTCCCGATAAAACCGCGTCGCGGAACTGCACAATTCGGTCGTACTGCTGGATGTCGCGGAAGTCCTTCTCGGACAGATGGGCTCTAGCATCAATCCCTAGGGGATTTGCCAGGCCAGCCTGGCCTTGGGCCATGACAGCCTGCGGTCAGTAGGCTGCCGCGCGCAAGACACCTCATGCAGTCCTTGCCAGACCAGGGTTCGATGTCGAAACACGACTGCGCGTCGACAAACAACAGCACCGCGGCGCAAACACGGCAGCGAAGTATTGGCAAATAGCGACAATCCAGACTACACAGTACAGCGTAGGCTGGTAGGAGTAATAGTAGTAGTGATAGTAATAGGCAGCGATGCCGTGGCCGGCGGGCACTGATGTCGAGGCACCTGCGACTCTGAAGAGTTGCGTAGGGGGCACGAATAAGATGGCGAGCAAATAAGCTCGAAAAAAAAGAACTTGCAGGTTCAATGCGGTGACGGGCGCAGCAGGAGCAACAGAAGGCTGGAATCAGGCCTTGGGCGGTGTGGCTGGCAGAATACCGCTGGGGCGATCGCCGCCTCTCATTAGTCCAGCGCAACCTGCCTGCAATTCATTCAATCTTGGATCGCCGGTAGATCGTCGTCCATGTCTCGTACTGCGAGTAGGTATTAGAGACCTGGGCGATGACCAGGGACATGCGAAGAATCAGAGTAGTAGTAGAATATTGTACCGGTTTTAATATCGTGTGCTGTTATCACGACAGCGTAATCTGTAGATTATCCGCCTATGCGTCGGTCATCGCAGAATCGAGGTAATATGAAACGCCTGCCATTAAAACGCATCATCCAAACGGTGGGCGCCAGAACGGCCTTGGTGGGTGACAAGAAGAAGGGGGAAAAACAGCAGCAACACGAAACGCGATCATGCGAAGCATAGCAAACTATATTGATCAAGTAACACTAATATCGAACAGAATTGTGGACGAGGAAGGCCAAAGCAAGCATACTGTATACTTACGCAATACCAGTTACTCCGTCAATACTCCGTAGGTTATCTACTATTAGTACTCCGTACTCCATACTTACCTACACAATACCTAGTATTAGGTGATGTACGGGCATTATCCGTACTTGTATGAGTATTACTCGTACTCGAAAGACCAAGACGTAGGCGTGGACGGTGCTAGGAGTATGTATGCAAGGGAATCTACCCCCGCTATGCGAGTACTCGTACAGATGTCGGTGCTCTCCGGATGAGTCAAAAAGAGGAGTGGAAAAGTCGGTCACATTAGATCCTAATATCCATCTTCTAGCCATAGGATCCCAGTTATTATTTGAGAAATACATCAAGTTTCGGTATTATAAATTGCGCCAGCTATAAGTATTACTTCACAAAAACAAATAAGATTCTATCCAGTCTGGGTGGCCTACAAATACTGGTCAGTCTACCTACTTCACTTACTTGGTGCTCGCAGCACGACTTGCAATCGGCCGGAAATCTTGCCGCCCGCGACGGGCTGACAAGGACCACAGTACCAGCCAAGACTCATTCCATCGGGCACTCACACCTTTTATCAGACGTCCTCGTCACGCCCCAGCAACCTGCACCGCAGCGATTTACACCCTACATATTTGTGAAGAGGGACGTCCAACCGCTCAAGTCTTCATCTTTCCAGTTAGATTTTTTTGGTTCTTAGACATCAGGATGGGGGATGCCAGCGCGACAGAGGCTACCAAGCCGGTCCTCTTCTTGTACGTACCGCTGAGGTTCCCCAAGCGCCACGAAAACTAACTAATTCCTAAGCGACATCGATAACTGTCTATACTCCAGAAGTAAGATGACCAAGTCATGGCTAAACTTGACTGTCGCTAACCACGATGCGCAGACACCAAGGTTATCGAACTCATGGCGGGTCTCATCGACAAGTACTTCAGCACCCATCTCAACCTGTCTATGGATGACGCCGTCAAACTTCACCTGGAGTACTATACCAACTACGGCCTGGCCATTGAGGGTCTGGTGCGCCATCACCAGATCGACCCCCTCGACTACAACGCTAAGGTCGATGACGCCTTGCCCCTTGAGAAAATCATCAAGCCTGATCCAGAACTGCGTAAGCTGCTCGAGGACATCGACACGAGTAAAGTCAGACTTTGGCTATTGACCAACGCCTATGTGACACATGGAAAGCGTGTTGTGCGGCTACTAGGCGTTGACGACCTGTTTGAGGGGCTCACGTTCTGCAACTACTCCCAGGTTCCCTTTGTCTGCAAACCTCACCCAGCGATGTATGCCAAGGCTATGCGTGAGGCGGGCATCGAGAGCTACCAAGACTGTTACTTCGTTGGTAAGAACACCAGGCCCTGCCGGCCTTCTGAGACTGGGGCACCTTTTTCTAACATATCTACAGATGACTCCTACCAGAACTGCGCGAAAGCCAAGGAGCTAGGATGGAATGTCGCCCACTTGGTTGAAGAGGGAGTCAAGGTCCCGGAGACGCCAGCATCACAATACCAGATCAAGCACTTGCGGGATTTGCGATCCACGTTCCCGCAATTTTTCAAGTCCTCATCAGCTTAAAGCGCAGCATGCCCAGCTAGTTGAGAGGATGCTCCGTCCGAAACGTGCCGGCATTATTGGTCATATATATATAAATTAGAAGGCCCTAGATTAAGAGATTGCGGATTAAGAAGATTCCATAGACGCCTCCAAGTCCTCTATTGAAGAAAAGCCGTCTTTCCGATGCGCCATTCCGAACGTCGCTAATCAACTAACTCCTCGCCATGCAGTTTTGAAACGCCCAATTCCCGTAAAAGATGGGTTTGAGTAGGTACTCGTGTGAGGTGGAGAGTTTCAAGGTCGCCGAATACTCCGGATAACATTGTCGAGCTCCGTCAGTATTTGATCTCTTTCTTTGAGTGCCTCTTGACGTTGCGTCTCGGCCGCTTTCAGGTTCTCTTCTAGCTCCTTGATTGACCGCTCTTGGTCTTGTTCGCTATTTTCCAGTCCGGGAAGCATGGAAATAAGGTATTCGATCTGCTGTTCTTTTGTGATGAGGTCGCGCGACAGCTCGCTCATGCCAGCACGGAACTCGTCGGCGGGTAACGGGTCGACTAGATATTTCAGTCAGACGAGAACACAAGCAGCAACGTGCGGTACTCCTTCTCATACCTTCTCTTTGCTCGGGCTCCTGTTTCACATCTCGAATCTTGTCGTTTGGGCCCAGTGTCTCGAGATCGTGTCGTTTGTGGACAAAGTGAAGAGCAGCAACAAACTGCTGGGCAAGCTATTGCGCACGTTAACAACCACCCCAGGGTGGGGGACGAGGGAGGGCATGATTACCTGGTCCACAGCATCCTGCAGCTGCGTGAGTCGGTCGCCCATTTTGCTGCCGGGGGAGGGAGGAAACTCGATTTCGCAATGGAAGGCCTCGTTGAGTTGCGCGAAGTGCCCCTCCAACAGCATCACGGCTTGAGCGCAAGCGCCGTACAGTCGAGATGAACAGTGTGGATACTGTATTCAAACTGTACGACGTACAGGTAAGTGAACACCCTGTTGTTAACCTCAGCTGCGAATGACATCCATAAATCTTCCCGCCAGCAGCATCCTGCACATTTGCCTTTCCCTCACCTACACTTTTCTTGCGGCTCGCATTCGACAAGAATTGGCTTGAGCGGCTATTGACAATATCGCTTCCATATCATCAATCGAAGCCTAGAATATGGATACACCACCGCCTCAAGGTCCTCCCCAGGGCCAGGCTGGCGGTCCTCCGCCGGGCCCTCAACCTGGGCAGATGCCTGGACCTGGTGCGATCCCGATCCGACCTGGACAGCGGCCTACTCCCGAGCAAATCCAACAGGTGCAGCGAAAGATTGCCGAAGACGCGCAGAAGGCGGGGATGACCATCCCCCAGTTCATCGAGCACCTTAAGAAGCAGGCGCAGGAGAGGATGGCCGCGCAGCAAGGCGGCCAGCCCGGTGCTCCCCAGCAGGTTCGTCAGGGTCCTCCGGGCCAGACGAGGCAGGCCATCACCCCCGGGCCCCCGAAACCTGAGGCCCTTGCCGTTGCCCAGTTCCTGCGCAGCCAGGACCTGAAGACTCGCACGTGCATCCTGAATGGCGAGCGCAAAGACATGTTCCGAGGTATGTGAGGCGACGGTGTTGCAGCAGATGGCACCAACTGACCCGCCGCCGCCAGTCAAGCGAGCTCTTCGAGCCCTCGAGTCCCCCGCCTATCAGAAGGCACGTAAAAAGAATCCTCTGCTTCCCGAAATTAAGGACCGGGCGTCTCTCGAGAATACCTTCAAGCTGCTGCCCCTGAGCATGCTGGCGCTTAGGGTCAGTAAGATTGAGCCTGGCCCTGGCGCAAACGGCAAGAAGCCGAAGCGCGTTAAGGGACAGTGGACCGTCAAGATTGAGCAACAACAGGAGGCCAGCGAGGACCTGTACTATGCATGGCTCTGGGAGGGTAGCCAGTTCAAGCGTAAGCTGTACGCTGCTTTGGCCCTCGTTGTCATCTTCGCCGTGGTTCTATACCCTCTCTGGCCGCTCAAGCTCCGTCTGGGGGTTTATTATCTCAGCTGGGGCATGTTGGGATTGCTGGGATTGTTCTTCCTGATGGCCATCTTCCGTGTTATTCTGTTCTGCATCACCTACTTTGCTGTCCCCCCTGGTCTCTGGCTCTACCCCAACCTTTGGGAGGACGTCTCGTTCATGGACAGTTTCAGGCCCGTTTGGGCATGGCATGAGGTGAGCATCATCATGCGAACATCCCTTCGGAATCAAACTAACTCGGCTGCAGACTGAGAAGCCCAAGAAGAAGAAGAAGTCCAAGGCCGCGCCTGCAGGCACCAGCCCTAACCCCGCGTTGGCTGCTGTCACCGGCCAGCCTGCACCAAGCTCTGCCACGACTACAGGAACGGATACCCAGGTCAACGCCGGATCTGCTCAGCAGCGAACCTACGTGGCTCCTAAGGTTGAGGAGCTTGCTGACGATGAGTAAATACTGCATTTGCATGCGGGCAGGTGAACAGAGCGGCGTTTGGGAAGGGATTCGGGTAGCAGCTGGGGCCACAGCGACGAGGAGCTGAAAATATCATAGAGTTCAGGATGTATTTTTGTGGATTTATGCAGGCATGAAATTGAAGCAGGGGCGTGCCGCGGCGAATTGTCAGATTGTAGATTGTCATGACCAGCTTTGGTTCTCACGTCCCATTACTTGATCATCACACTAGCTAGGCAAGATACCATGTACAATCAAGATAGTTACGCTGTGATACGTGCTTCTGGGCACGACGGGGCCTGACGCACAAGTTCACCAAGACTCTCACTGCTCGCTTCCCTCAGTGCGCTCATAGTACCAGATGGCATTCTTGGTCTTGGCGCAGGTCGTCCGGAAGCTGTCGACAACGGGGATCTTGACGCCCTCCCCGCGCTGCGACGCGCCGACGGCGTGGTAATAGTACCAAACCTCGTTGAAGACGGTGCCTCCATTATCGCTGGATCCGCGGCCGGCTTCGGTCTCGTTGTACTTGGGCCCGCCGCACCCAACAAAGGGGAGCTCGCCGAAGCCGCGGGTGAGGGCGTGCTGGATCTGTGACAGGGAGTACGCAGTGGTATTGGAGGGGCGGATGTGGGCCTTGGCGAGCCAACGGTAGGTGGGGAGCTGACGGTAGAAGGCGATGGTAGTCTCGAAGAAGTCCCAAAGGTCGTCAAAGATGTTCATGTTGGGGCCCTGCTTGAATGTGAGCCTCGTGTGCTTCCACTGAAAATCGAGTAAGAGAGGGAGCAGTCCTACGTAGCACTCGGTCTGGAACGTGGAGAAGCAAGTGGCATGCTTGGAGAACTCGTGTCCCCAGAGGATCCAGCTGGGCTGGTCAAGACCAGTCCAGTACTTCTTCATGTAGGCGAGTAGATCACCCTTGCCGTTAGGCTCGAACCACGCATCAATAGGCTCGCCCGTGTAAGCGGGGACGGGAATACCATCGGGCTTGCCCGTGGTCGTGTTGGGGTACGGCTCGGGGTCGTACTGGCGGCTCAGGTCACAGTACTGAGTGTACGAGCCTAATGAAGATGGGGTAAGTCTAATTGCTTCCTCCCTGATACGAGAAGGATGGCGTACCGTTGCAGAAATCAGGCCACAGTCCATGGATGGTCCATTGGGACTGGGGCAAATACTGGCCCTCCGACTCCAGGCCAGTGTGGGTATTCCAGAACTGCGTCGCAAGCTATTGTAAAAGGTTAGCTGCTGTTGCATGTGGCAAAGCAGCATAATTGGCATCAGACTCACCAGCATGCCACCATAAGTCTCGGTGCAGCAGGTATCGACCTTGTCGGGGTTCGCGGCCTTGGAGCAGGACAGGATGGGGTCGGCTGCGCAGGAACCCCAAGATTAGCTTCGACGTGTAAAGAATTGTGCCCGAGTGGCCATACCAAGCCCGCAGGTGTGGTTCTGGTAAGTGATTCCAGGGTACAGTCCCGCCGCTGCCAATTGGGACAGGGCGGCGACGGAGACGAGCGCGCCTTTACGATACATGACGAGTGACAATGTCCGAAGCTTCCCGGAGGTCAATTGAAGCGCACGAAGAAGCAGTCAAGGGCGACGATCTCCCCTGAGAGGGCATGCCTCCTCGTTTTAATCACGTCCGCCATCCCGGAAATCCGGCTTCACCAAGACGAGGGCTGGCTTCAGTTCGATAACCACATGCCTCATAGAGGAGAGCGCCGTTGTCCGTATCGCAGCCAAGTCCAAGCTCGAGGCAGCGTGGGAGAATAATCTCCCCCCATTCGCTGGTACCTGGACCAACGCTGCAACGTGGTTGGGCCAGCGCATCAGGGTCGGCTCACGAGATTGGCTTCTGGCAGGGTTCTTTTTGTCTTTGGTAATCCCTCGGAGTCTTGGGCTGTTTGGAGAACCTGGGGGTAAGAAGATGATTAAATTCAATCTGCGGCTGAAGAAGACATCAGTGTGTGTACGGAGTAGTGCGCACTGCACTCGCTAAGGTAAGTAAGTACCTTATCGTCGAGAGACAGCCATCGATTTGGTGCCTCCTTCCTTATCTTAGGGATGGTAGCGAGGGTCGGTCCTACCCGCCACCTCCATTCGTAGGGCAGGCGGGGGTCTGAAAGTTTCAGAACATTGATCCAGATGCATAAGAGATGGCGAGGAAGATAACATACTAGTAGTTGAGGTGGGGGTATGAAGACGTTTTAATCAGTACTAGGTTACGATCCGAAGGAGTACTATGGATAGGATTCTCCCAACTCGAGGGGGAAACTCCATATCTGCGTTACATTGTTATGTGAACCTTGCCGCCCACGTGGTATAGATGACACAGGGCGCTACGAGTATGTATGTACTCCGTACAGACAATGGACCCGTTGATTATTGATCAATGATCATCATGATAGTTCTCGCGGTCCATTCGCCGGATGAGTCGGGTCTTCCAACGTCCTCCTGGAGTACGAGTACTGGCGACGAACCCGTGGTACTACTACGGGTACCTTCCACCCCTGGCAACATTGTAGGTAATCACTTATCCATCTCACCTTCTGCTATCAAGCTTGCCTCCCACGTACGAGTACTAAAACTGGGACAAATCACAGCCAATATTGTCCGCACAAATTCCTGGGCTTGAGATGCCCGAGCCAGGGCTCAGCAGCCCCCACAATCCAGCACCTTGGCACAACGTCCTCGTAACTACTCCGTACTAGATACGCCTTGTACGGAGTACCATGCATGTACAATGGTAGTCTAGACTCCACATTGTCGCCTCTGTTAGACCGTTGGTAAGTTAGTGCGTGCGCATGCACGGACCTGGCACTATCGACTGCCTTCCCCCACAACACTGAATTGGATTTTTGGATCCCATGATTCCCATTTCCCCGAGCCCAGGCTGCCCAGCAATCGGATCATCGACATACATATATTACCTATTATTGCCAAGATCGATCGATTTGAGAGTTCGGGCCAGGGGTTCGGGGATTTATACTCGTACAATGCTTTTCTTTTTTTACCAACGGTCGAGCAGCTCACAAGGCTCGTAACCACTACCTACCTACTTACCTAGTCCCTTTATATATACACACATCCCTTACACATACGGCAGCAGCTCTGACTCTTTTCGTCATCCAACATTCAGGACTCCGCGCGGAATAGCAGCAGGCCAAATATTTGGCAGGGCGTTTCCAAACTTGGAGCAACGGGAGCTAAAGTTTCAGACAACAGAATTTGGGATGAGTCTGCCAGGGCCTCGAACCACGAATCCAACAGAATTCTCACTTTGGAATCACTCGCAAGCTCATATCGGGCCTCCACAGCCATCAGAGACTAGTCGTACTCGTACTGCATAGTACGAGACTCGTACGAGGACTAAGGACCTATGGACAGGTATGGACGAGTAGATATCTCTCCACGCCCGAGATTTCCCCGATCTCTGGAGGACGGGGATCGTCGCGGTGATCGAGAGAAAATCCATTGAGCCGCGGCCGACCAACAGGCCTCCAAGCTACTGGGCGGGTCCCTGTCGAGTCGAGGCTATTTACCACGGTTACCACACACGAATCTGCAGACGCAATAGTTTTCAGGCCAATGGGGTGCCACCGCCATTCAGCTCTCCAAGTTGGCCCTCGACTTCCCGTTTAAGGGCCACCATCCTAGATCTTCGCAGGGATTGCCATGTCTCTCTACAAGCCATGTCCCTGATGGGGCCACCATATGGGCAGAGTGGAATGATATACTACGACTACTAGTATGTACTACAAGCAGTACATCTCGTACTTGGTACTGCTCCTCGTACTACTACATACTAGTAATAGTACCTACATAACACTTGTACGCATCTTGCCGATCAACCATCATGCCGGTCGACTTTGATGGTCCTCAGCTGATATTCTCAGACGAGGATACGTGTGTGATTTTCTCCGCCATTGGACAGCATCATCGAGGCGTCCAGGATGCCCCCGAAAGGGCACTCTCCCGCTTATGTTCCTCGATCCAGCCAAGCCTCTGGCACACCCGACACTAAGGAAGAAGCGCAAATTCCTCTCAGGCTGGCACGCCACTCCAGTCAAGCCTTAAGCATGCCCCTGCCGACCCCTCAAAAGACCATTGGAAGCTACGGCCCTGCCAGCTGATCCTGTGTTGTGGGCATATAAGCCAACCTTCTGCCGCGGCCGCCTCGTCTTCTCTCCAGAGGAGACCACAGCCATCCGCTCCCGACATGTCCGCTTCAATCCCGATTGCCACTCCGAATAGGCCAGATTCAGAGTACTCTTTTCTCGAAGCACTCTCACTCGGCCCTACGCACGACCAGTTTGATCTTGTTCCACAAGACAAGCTTGGCCTCACCCCACAGTCATCCGTGGTTTCGTCGGTACCTTCATCGGTACCATCACAGGCTCAGCCCTCGAACCTAGCCCTATCCAAGCAACTCGTCAGACGACCCCCCGGGACCGGCCGACCTCACGCAGCGAATAGAAGACCCCACATGGCCCATGCCTCGAAGGCTCAGGCACAGTGTCTGGAGATATGCGACAAGACCACCAAGCTCAGTGACCGAATCTCGGTACACATGCTCGAATGCTTGACATCTGGAAGACAGGGCCATGTCGCCTCGGGGCTGGATGCCCTAGCACACGGGTTTCTTTCCACGTGCCAGATTCTTGTGTCCCTCCAGGCTGGGTTGGAAGAATGTTCTCGTACGGGGCAGTACTTTCCTGCGGAGCTCTTGAACGAACTCGAGAAGAAGTTTCGAGTGTGTCACACCGACTTTAATCTGCTGGACCAGATGCTCTGGAAGGTTCTGGAGGCGGAACGCAAGGGCCACGGTCCAATGGGCAAAATGAAGCGAGGATTGAGCAAGCTGTTCGGCGAGGTCGACTTTGGGAAGATGACGCAGGCCTTGGAGCAGTCGAGTGAGGGTCTGAAAATGAGTGCCCTCATGTTCCAGTGGAGCCTAGGTAGCGAGAAGATTGAGAGTGGAATGGGCATTGGCTTCACAGGGCTGGCAGCTGCCCTGAACAGAATGGACCAAAAGAAGGCGACAGTCGAAAGGACCAGATCAATGGAGAGGAGCAGGTCACATCCTCAACTAGCCCCAAACCGCCAGAATGCGCACCCGCCGCTTCCACCCCTCCCTTGGGGGGAGCAATCGTCGACCACGAATTATATTCACGATGCCGGTTCAGATAGCCTCGTTCCCGTGAACGAGCCTCTTCAATGGAGTGTCAAAAGCCCGAGCTCGATAGGCTCCAACGAGCGCAGTCATCATGCTAGCGGATTCGATCGTCTCAGCTTGCTTGATGAGACACTATCCCACCACACAAGCAGCGAGGCTCTCAGCGAGGGCCTGCTGGAGGAGATTTCAGGGCTTGGACTCGGTACAACTGGCAAGGGTGCTGTCCGCCTCAAGGTCGAGCCCTTCACTCTACCCCGCTGGGAGCCCCGGAGCAGCAGTGATGCCGAGAGTACAGACCTCAAGAGTGCTCTCACCTCAGCCATCAGGAGCAAGAATCCCAGGTTGGTCGAGCAGCTCCTTGACCAGGGAGCACCCCCCAACACGGACTTTGACGCCCTGAGCGAAGCCATCCGTGTGCAAGACCCTGAAATCATCCGTCTCCTTCTGTGCTTCGGAGCGGACCCGAATGTGTGTGACCGCGATGGCATGACGCCGCTCGCCACAGCCGTCGAGAAGTCTTTCCTGCATGGGGCAGTGACACTCGTCAAGTACGGTGCCGACCCAAACCTGAAAGCCGGCATGGACCAAGACACGCCCCTCTCCCGAGCCGTAGCTGCAAACAGAGTCAACCTTACCCACCTCCTACTCATATACGGCGGTGATGTCGACCAAACCAACTCAAATGGCGACACGCTCCTCATCAGTGCGATCAATAAGAGGGCTCCCGGAAGGCTGATCGAAATACTACTCGAATACGGGGTCAACCCCAACAGCAAAGGCAGCGAGGGTAAGACGGCCTTGTTCGAGGCCATCACATGTTCTCGTGTGGATATCGTGACCTTCCTGCTAGAACACGGCGCCGACCCCAATCTCCCTGGACCGAAACACATGCTGTGGCCAGCCACGTACAAAACTCCCTGCCTGGAGGCCCTGCTATCACACGGAGCAGACTATAAAAAGTGCCCGGGGATCATGGAACTGGCCGCGAGCATCAACAACATCGACTCTATCCGCACACTTCTCAAGGCTGGTGTCGACCCGAACGCCAAGAAGGACGGAGTGTACACTCCCCTCTGCACCTCGATCCGCGACAACAGAGTCGACATCTTCCAGCTGCTACTAAGCAATGGGGCAGATCCCAACGTACCCGCCAGCGAGTACCCTGCCTTCAAGTGCATCACTCACAACAGATTTCACCTCCTGCCCCAGCTGGTGGTGGCAGGTGCCAACCTGCATAGCCCCAAGGGCATCGTAGAGACGGCCGTCAGCTCGAACAATATGGAGGCCGTCGCGTGGCTCCTGGACCAGGGGATGGACCCCAACGAAAAGTGCCCCAAGGGTCGCTCTCCACTGACGACAGCCATCCGCGACAAGCGTGTCGAGATGGTCGACCTCCTCATCCTGCGAGGAGCCGATGCGAACAAGCGCGGTGAGGACTGGCCCGTCTGCATGGCCGTGCACACGCCCGCCATCCTGCAGCGGATTCTCTCGGTCCTCGCCGAGCCCCGCGCCTTCAAGGGCGTGGTTGAGCGCGCGGTAGCTGCCAACCAGCTCGAATCGGTCAAGATGTTACTCGCGGCGGGCATCTCAGTGGAGGACAGGAACGGTGGCGTCTTCTCGCCGCTGACGACGGCCCTGCGGGAGGACCACCGAGATATCGTCAGGTTCCTGCTCGACCCCGACGGCGGAAACGCAGACGTCAACGCGCCGGGCGAACATCTCCCCATCGTCAAGGCTTTGCGACGGTACCACAACCACGACACAGCTATGATCAAGCTGCTGCTCGAGAGGGGTGCGGATCCCAATCGAATGTACAGGGGCTGGAACGCCATGTTCCAGGCGATTGAGAACAGCGACATTGACGTGCTGAGGCTGCTCATCGAGAAGGCGGGCGGGGTGGACATGGAGGCGAGGGACGAGATGGGACACACCGTCATGGAGATGGCTATCCAGAGAGGCTGGGAAGAAGCGGTTAATCTGATGCGAGAGGGATAGGAAAAAATAAAAAGGTGACCCGACGACATAGGGCCATGGTAATTCTTATGGGAAAGTGGTAGAGAAATCCTCCCGAAGGAATTGTTTTTATCTCGGTATCATCATGTTGGTCTAATCACTGCTGGTATGCAAATTGATACGTCCGCTGTAAAGTTCCAGGTCTCGAGTACGGGCGCAGCGTTACGTATTGTCCAGCTGCTTGTAGAAGAAGGTTTCATCCTTGAGCTCGCCTGCTGGGCTTAAGCCGTACCTGGGTATCCTGCCCAGCTCGGCGTACCCCAGTTTCTGAAACAGCGACTCGGCCGGGCTGCCCGCTTCTGTGTCCAGGGTCTTGGGATATGGTCAGTCAGTCTAAATAATTCCCGAAGGAGAGAGAAAGTAAGTGTGCGAGAGGCGGGAGGGGAGCAGTACCAGCAAGGTCTTGCCGCGGTGGAGGGCCTCGCGCTCGAGGATGTCGATCAGCCTCGTCGCACCGCCTCTACGGCGCCACGACGCGTGGACGAGCAGCTTCTCGATGGCGGCGCGGAAGGCGCCCGTCTCGGAGAAGGGCATGGCGAGCATGACGACGCCAACGACCTCGGGGCCCTTGGGGCTCACGGCGACGTGGTGGTGGGCGGCGTCGTCGTCATCGCTGCCGTCGTCGCGGAGGAGCACGTAGATGAGGCGCGAGCCGTCGGCGACCTCGGCGATGCGGTCCTTCCACCAGGCGAGGAGCTTCTCGTGGGACAGGGGCGGGAGGAAGGTAGCGATAGTGCGGTCGTGGGTGATGCACGAGGCGTGGATGGCGGCGAGGTAGGGGATGAGGTGGGTGTGCTGGCCGGGGGTGAAGGGAATGACGGCGCCCGGGTTGGGCATGGCGCGGGTTGCCCTTGGAGTTCCTTTGGGAGTTTCCAATGAAGGAGATCCTGTTGTCCAATGCTGGGGCTGGTGGTTGCGAGATCAGGGTGGAGGAGATACAGATGAGGTTCACTAAGATGAGTTAGCATGGTTCCAGAGATGAAGTTTGACGGGGTGCCATGGTTTACCGCCACGAGGGCGCAAGGCAAGAGCTAAGTGAGACTCCAGTGGCACCAATTCACAAGCCTCCAGGATATATATAGCATTTAATGGATCTGATGGCTTAAAAAGTGCTGTACCCCATGAGGCCCTGGGGAGGTGAAAGGATGACGTTATGCCACTACCAGTGATGGTGGATATATACAGCAGGTAAGGTACGGAGTAGGTGCGACCAAGTGCGACTACCTACCCTGCGCACCAACGGACGAGGACTCGTCTAACAGAGGGCAGTCTGGATAAGGCAAGTACGTAGCCTTTGAAACATGACTTGAACCTTATTTGACATTGAGGAATCTTGTCGTCAAAACATGGCAGAAAAGACTGAAGGTGGGATCTCATCAGGTCATTATTTATGCATAAGGAGCGCATCCGAGTAGCCGTTTGCGGCGGGGTATTTTAATTGACTATGAAACGGGACCCTGGATCTATGGTGGGGTGATGGGTGATTGGTGTTTGGTGTGTACGGATACGGGTAGACAGCTTCACTGATCAATGGAATCAGCGCCGAATAAGCTCGGCCAAAGATACTGGGCAACTCGAAAACTATTCACAGCTGAAAAGCTGACGTGAGCCTCCGACCACATCGAGGCATATACGGAACCATCGGATGACCATAACTAACGTCGCGACACCCGAGAACGCTACTGTGGCGATACTGGCTACCTGGAGATAAATAGGTAAGTAGTTAGTATGGCTCCGGTCTTGGCACACGGTGATGCTGCAGTGGTGCTACGGCAGCTGTCGCGGCCACTATAACAGTGACTGACCGACATTGCTCCTCCACTCCGCTCTTCTCCTTTCCCACGCATCTTTTCTTTTCACCTCCATCTAACCGTCGCCTGCAGGAATCGCGATGGAGTCCATATTCAAAAAGGTCGAGGCTGGCATCGACGCCGTCTTCGGCGACGAGAAGCACTCGCACTCGCAGCTGGGCCAGGACTGTGATCATCTCCATCCGGAGGGCCAAACCGCTAACCGCTACCACTCTTTTGCTCCTCCGTCCACTGGCCACGTCAAGTGGTATGTCGACGGCTGCTCCTATTTCTGGGCTGTCTCCGAGGCTCTCGAGCGTGAGCTCCCTGACCACCCTCGCCATCCATCCCCCCCCCCAAGACTGACAGGCCCAGGCGCCCAAGAGGAGATCTTCATCTTGGACTGGTGGCTGAGCCCCGAGCTCTACCTGCGTCGTCCGCCCTCGCAAAATGAGCAGTACCGTGTTGATAACATGCTCAAGGCCGCCGCCGAGCGCGGTGTCAAGGTCTACATTGTCGTCTACAAGGAGGTCGAAGCCGCCCTCACTTGCAACTCACGGGTGAGCACATGGCAGACAAGCACCGGCATCCCCGATCCATCTAACTGGCTTTTGTAGCACACCAGACAGGCGCTTGAGGCTTTGCACCCAAATATTGGCGTCTTCAGGCACCCCGATCACAGGCCCACGGGCTACGATCTTGCCTCCGAGCTGGGCGACACCTTCACCCACCTCACCAACTTTGACCTCGCCAAGGCCTCCGGCGAGGCAGTCAAGGCCCTTTATGGTACCACGGACGGAATGGTTCTCTTCTGGGCCCACCATGAAAAGCTCCTCGTTGTGGACCGTAAGCTGGGGTTCATGGGTGGGCTTGACATGTGTATGCCCCTATTCGAAATCCCCCCTCTCTTCAGATCCTGTTGATTCTCTGACACCTGCGCAGGCTTTGGGAGATGGGACACCAACAGTAAGCCTGGCTCGTAACGGCCACCATGTCAATTTGTCTCTAAATCTGTCTAGGTCATCCCATCGCCGACGCCCATCCCGGGAATCTTGATGCCATCATCTTCCCAGGCCAAGACTACAACAATGCCCGTGTCTACGATTTTCACGATGTTGACGACTGGACTCAGAACAAACGTGAGGACAAGCCATCACTTTCTCTAAGGAGAGCTAACACGTGACTCAGTCGACCGAACGAAAAGCTCTAGAATGGGCTGGTCAGATGTTGCTCTGAGCATGAAGGGCCCCATCGTGGACAACCTGGTCGACCACTTTGTCGACCGATGGTACGTTGTTGCTGACGAATCGGGATCTGTAGGTCAGCGAACACACTAACTCGTCACAGGAACTTCATCTGGGAAGACAAGTACAAGAACAAGGATCCTGAAAAGTATGAAAGCCTGCAGATGCGGGCTGTCGCTTCATATGGGCAGGAATCGGAAACAGCCGGCAATACCTTTGAGGACCTGTCCTCTCGCTTCAGTCGCGGGATGAGCAGCTTCATGTCGTTTGGGAGTGGTGAGGAACAAGAAAGGAGTTACGGCGACTCCGAGCTTCCTAAGATCCAGTTGACAAGAAGGTATGAGCTTATGAAGTTCTTGTGTGCTTCTGTGGGACTGATTAAGGGGTATAGTGCCTGCAAGTGGTCATCTGGCCATGATACCGAGCATTCCATCGCAAACGCCTATGTCGATGCCATTACCAACGCAAAGCACTGCATCTACATTGAGAACCAGGTGCTTACATTCCCCTCGCCCCCATGTTAGTGGCTTTTGCTAAACCTATCCAGTTCTTCATCACTGCCACCAGCGACGAGCAGCATCCCGTATCCAACAAACTCGGGGCTGTCATTGTCGACCGCATAGTCCGCGCCCACCAGGCAGGTGAGCCGTTCAAGATCTGGGTCGTCATGCCCGCCGTACCAGCCTTTGCGGGAGATCTCCACTCGCATGGGGCTCTCGGAACGCGGGCCATCATGGAGTTCCAGTACTTTTCCATCAGCCGTGGCGGCTACAGCATCCTGGAGAAGCTTCGGGAGAATGGAATCGAGAATCCAAGCGACTACATCGGCTTCTACAACCTGAGGAACTATGACCGCATCAACACGTCTCAAACGATGGCTAGTGCCGAGAGACGCGCTGGCGTGTCAT
The DNA here is from genome assembly GCA_016490725.1 of Amphichorda felina. NCBI lineage: Eukaryota > Fungi > Ascomycota > Sordariomycetes > Hypocreales > Bionectriaceae > Amphichorda > Amphichorda felina. Next base: position 274,218 of record JAEMHR010000002.1, on the reverse strand, counting down.
ACGAGGAGGCTAGACGAGGACACGACGAATACGTTGGCGGTGGGTACTACCCTGAGGATAGGGAAGATGAGAACAGCTACGGCGAGTACAGGCAGTACCAACGCGGCGCTGCCAATGTGGACGATCAAACGCAAGACACTATCAGCTCGTGCTACATGGACGGCCCCAACGTCGCCGACCTCCGCTGGGACGGCGACCCGGAGGACGAGATCAACGCCTTTGTCAGCGAAGAGCTCTACGTCCACACCAAGCTCCTCATCGCCGACGACCGGCTCGTCATCTGCGGCTCGGCCAACCTCAACGACCGCTCGCAGCTGGGCACCCACGACTCGGAGATTGCCGTCGTCATCGAGGACCCCACGCCCGTCGACTCCCTCATGAACGGGGAGCCCTACACGGCCTCGCGCTTTGCTGCCTCGCTGCGCCGCCAGATCTTCCGCAAGCACCTCGGCCTGCTGCCCGACCAGCGCTGGGACCAGCCGGACCAGAACTGGAGCCCCGTCGACCGCGCCCCCAACGACTACGACTGGGGCTCGCGCGCCGACGTGCTCGTCCAGGACCCGCTCCACCCCGAGTTTGAGCGCCTCTGGTCCGAGACGGCGAGGACCAACACCGAGGCCTTCAGCCGTGCCTTCCACCCGGTCCCCAACGACCACGTCCGCACGTGGAAGGACTACAAGGAGTTCTTCACCAAGTACTTTATCATCCCCGGCGCCGAGAAGAAGGACAAGGATTGTGATGACAATGACGACGACGACGATGATGACAAGAAGAGCTGTGAGGATGGCAAGGTCGAGTACGGGCACATTGTGCGCGACGAGTTCCCTGGCGGCGTGGCCGAGGTCAAGGAGTGGCTCGGCCGCATCCGCGGGACGCTGGTCGACATGCCTCTCGACTTCCTGGTGGATGTGGAGGATATCGCCAAGGAGGGCCTGACCCTGAACAGCTTGACGGATGAGATCTACACCTAAGTATTAGTGAGTGGCTGCTGGGGGCTGGGCCACATGTGACGGGGCCGTGGTTCGGGCCCTCGGGGTCTCTCGGCGTGATGGGCGATGCCCGTTTGGGGAGGTATCTTAGCCAGCTAAGCCAAGAAGTGGTCTTTTGCGTCTTGTTGCCTTCTTCATCCTGGTTTGCGGGGTTGCCGAAGCTATTACCGCGAGTTCCCTCCTGTATCGTGCACATTGGTTGTGGGGTTGAAAGAGTTGGGACATGGGGGTGGCGTGGTTCACACACCGAAGTGTAAGCTGGGGTATGCCAACAGCCCTGCCTGTCTATCTCCTTGGCTATGGCAAACATGACATGGGTGTTCTTCGAGGCCATATCCCCGTCTATCTTGTATGGAGAACCGTGTCGGTCAGGGGTTACACAGTCCACAAGGCTGTGCATGATGCTACATGTGGGTGAATAGAGCTCGTCGACGGGGCCGTTTCGAGGCACCGAGGAGAAACAAACTTCCATGTTGACGGGGAACCAGAGACCTCCGGTTTAGGCCAAGACCATGTGCAGAAAGGAGGGAGGCAGCCAGCGGAGTTCGGCACCCGTTCTCTACAGCGTGGGAGTTGGCACGACAGTTGGTCAGCGGGTGGTCAGCAACCCATGACTTCTCCGAGCCAGTACGGTTCCTTTCCGACGCCGCCGAGAAGCTGCAATCCTTCTCGCAAGGCTGTGGGGAGAGTGCTATTGGGAAAATAGCTCATAGGTTCTAGACCACCAGGCTGAGCCTCGTCGTTGTCTTTGGGAGGATTCATTCACCTTCTCCTTTGGGATTGTAGCCGGGGGCCGCGCACCTTGGCCATGCTATTCCCGACTCCCGGGGACCCTTTGCTCGAGGATGAGGATAGTATAACTATCGTACTGCTACAATTTATGAGGGATACACTCGTAGACAATGTACCTGTTCCGGGGTTCAAAGCCGCCAGCCAACGAAACTATCCGAAACTTCCTTTACAATAAGGTAGGGATGAGGCTGAGAGGGACTATTAGAATTGCCAGTACCGCTACTGCTAGTATATGCTACCAGTACCAAGTGCCAAGCAGGTTGCACTATGCAGGAGTGGAGGAGAGTGGAGGAGAGTGCAGACGCAGGGTCGCAACTCGCAAGGTACGCGATCTTTAACTTCTCCAACCTGCATTAGTGACCGGCTCGGGTCGATCCCCGATTGCGCGAACTCTTCCAGATTGGGATTCACATACTCGTGGTCGTCCGTCTTTATTCGCTCATCCCACACGCCAAGGCCATCCCCCCCCTCCTGGCATCTGGTCACCTACCACATCACGAGATTCCACATTGGTAGAATATTGGACATGCGTTTACAAACGCCATGCGAGGGAGCCGGTGAGGTCTCCGCTGTGCATCGCGAGTCACCGAGGATGCCCGTGGTGGTGTTCTTGCTGGAGGCCAAGTCACGCAGACATGAGGACAGTCCAGAACCTCGGACGAGGACGACTTCTGGTCAGAACTATTGGTACATCGCATGAGAATGCTGCAGCCAGTCAGCGTGGATGCTACCTCGCAAATTGAGCTCTGGAGCTCCCTCGGGCAGCTTGGGTTGTGCAGAGCTTCGTCCTGTTCGACGTCAACTTCACTATGGGCGAGGCTCGAAGGATAAAAGGGGGGCCAAGGTCCTCGCTATGGTGAGATATCCAGCAGGCCAGACTCACCAGAACCCTTCAGCAATCCTTACAACGCTTCCATACCCCCCTGACACTTATAAAATGTCTTCTCTTGTCAAGATCCTCGGCACCGTGGCCGTTGCTGCCACCTCTGCCGTCGCCTACCGCGGTGACATGACTTGGTACAATCCCGTAAGTTCTCGAGACGACCGAGAAAGGCAGCTTTGAGTCACTGACATGCCCCCTTCAAAGGGACTCGGTGCCTGCGGCTGGACTCACAACGACGGAAACCCCGTCGTGGCCCTCTCCCCTTCCGAGTACGGCAACGATCCCAACCCCAACAACGCTGCCGTCTGTGGCAAGTGGATCACCATCACGGCCAACGGCAAGACCACCGCTGCCCAGGTTGTTGACAAGTGCCCTGGGTGCGCCAGCGGTGCCATCGATGTGTCCCCTGCCATCTTTGACGACATTGCCGACCTCGGCGTTGGCCGCATCGTGGTTGACTGGTGGTTCCAGTAAGGGAGGTCAAAGGTTTGAGGGTCAGTGCTGGGATGGTGGAGGCTGGAGCTTGGAAGTACCATCTTTATGCAACTTTTCTCCAGTCTTGGTCAGGGTTGGGGTAGCTGGTAGTCAACTGGTGCAAGTGACATAGCCCATGTATCTGGCGAATACACTCCTGTACATACCATCGCCGTACAGGGCATGCTGCAAAGGGTTCTGTGCAAGACAACGAGTAATTCAATGCCATTAAGTACAAACCAGAGTAGCCACCTAACGCATAATATGCACCTAGGAAGAAAGAGAATTCGAATCCGATATAAGGAATAGTAGTGCATTGTCGCCAACCCGAGCCGTTGACCTTCTATTAGAACAGTTAACAAAAATGTTTGATGGTAAGTAGTAACATATGCCTATGGTGTTCTCCCTAAAATCACAATACACCCACCCGCACACAGCCCACCAGGGGGATAAAAAAGCCCCAAACTCCAACTCCCCTGGCGTATTTAGTGGAAGAAGGGATGTTCTGAAGTCAGAGCCGCTTTTTATGAGCCAGCAACTGCCAGACAGTGCTCGTTCCGTCCTTTCGGGGTTTCCTCCCGTGTCTTCCTGATCGAGTCGAGCCCCATACCCCTAAGTAACTGTCAGGCCATATGCGTGATCCACCTCTTCGCTTCTTTTGGGTTTTTTTTTTTGCAACTCAAGATTGGTGCCTGGACCAAACCTCGCCTCCTATACCCCCTCTCAATCGGCCTTGGTATTGCTGTTGTTATGTCCCAGCAGCCCATCCTTGAAGCTCCCCAGGCCGCCCATCTTCTCTTCCAGGTTGAAGTAGCTACCGCGCGAGCGGCGCGCGCGGCGCCGGAACCACATGAGCGTGGCGACGCAGAAGCCGACGATGCACCCGGTGCTCAGGAAGGGGTGCTCGATAAAGGCGACGCCCATGTCGTGGAAGACCTTGGAGATGAGCGACGTGGTGAGCTTGTACGGGATCGTGTTGGGCCCGTAGATGATCTTGTCCAAAGACTCCGAGATGGCGGTCCGGCTGACCATGATGTAGTTCCCAGTGACAGTCTGGTCCCAGTACTTACGGCTCTGGCACCCAAGTCAGCAATCCCAATCCTATACAAGCTTCTTTGGTGCTAGTAGACTTACATCCTGGTCGTTGATTATGACGCGTTCCCCGTCGCTCACATCGATTCCAAAGGTGGTGCGGATCCATCGCTGCCAGAAGACTCCATCAACCCAGGCAAAGCCGACCTCCTTACGCCCCGACTGATCCATGTCAATGCGGATCGCCTTGGCATTACGGAGGGCGCGCTCGTCGTCGCGATCCTGGGCCTCCTCGATACGCATCTGCTTCGCGTCCCGGAGCTTCTTCCTCTCGAGCTGGAATTCCTGGATCTGCCTGTCCATCCACTCATTTGCCGCCGTCTTCAGCTCCCTGAGAGCGCCCTGGAACGAGTCCTGGTTCTCCCGGTTGAGGATCCCCAGCACAACGACCTTGCCATCCATGATCTGACGGGCGTTGGCCGCCGTGAGCTCGGGCACCAGCGGAAGCCAGACGGACCTCATCCAGTCCAGCACGCCGCGGACATCTCTGATGGCGTCGGGAGTCAGGGGGGTAAAGTACGTCGGCCGACCCTCCCTCGAAACCAGCAGCCGCGGGAAGGTGTGGATCTTGAACCTCTCGTACAGGGCCGGGTCGTTGGTCTTGACAAGCTTTGCGTGGCCGATGAGGCTCAGGGGTATCCTTTCCAGGGCCATGAAATCCTCCGTAGTGGTCGCATGGTCGTAGAAGTAGACGAAGATGACATCCTCCTTCTCCTCCAGAGCCGCAAACTCCTGAGCATCAACATCAGGCACGCCGCCCGCGAGGCCCATGGCGTTATCGGCATATTCGACAAAATCGCCCAGTCCCCGAAGACCATGGTACTCGACCCGCTCGCCGCCCTTGAAGAAGAGGATGGTGGGATACGACCGGACGCCGACGTCCTTGCACAGCCGAGACTCCTTCTCACAGTTGACCTCGCCGACGTTGAGCTTTCCGCGCATGGTCTTGGCCAGCTGGTCCCATGTGGGTGCCATTGCCTGGCAGTGGTGGCACCACGGTGCATAAAACTTGATGAACCAGGGGTCCTGGGTCATGGTGACCATCCTCTGGAAGCTCTCAGGCGTCAGAGAAATGGATACGCCATTCTGGTTGGGCGTCATGGTCGGCTTCTTGGGCTTCTTGTCGTTGAAGAGCTCGGCAGAGGTTGGGGACTTCCAGTTCTTGTCAAAAACTCTCGAAGGAGGTTTGCCGGGCTTTTCAGCTCCCTTGCCGACAGACTTCTTGGCCGGCAGCTCATCCTGGCCCAGCTTCTTCTGGGACTCGTCGCCGTACAAGGCGTCGGAATCCTTGCCAGACTTCTTATCAGCGGCTCCTTTGGGCAACACGTCGTCACCGGCCTCCGGTAGCAATATCGTCTTGGGGCGCGAGCCGGGCTTCTCCTTCTCCAAAGTCGTCTCAATGTTGGCACTGAGCTGCTCGATGGACCTGACGCCTCTGAGGGAATCGACAGGCTTTCCATTCTCGAAAAGTGTAGTCACGGGGAACGTAGAAACGCCATTGGCAGCGCACAGATCACCGTAGGCCACGCAGTTGATCATGCCGAACCGAAAGTCGTAGTATTCCAAGAAACTAGCATCGGGAGCATCTTCGGGGTGGGAGGTGTAGTAGAATTCGTAGGCGGTCTGGAAGGTAGGAGCATAGTCGATACAGTGCCGGCAGTGCGGGCTGATTCAAAATTGTCAGCTTCACTGGCAGATTGGCCATGGCAGAGGGACCCCGAGAATGGGAGATGACGTACCTGTAATGCTTTACCATGAGATATTTGGTCTTTGTTACCTCCTCCTCGAAATTCAAGGGCGTAAGCTCTAGTAACGGCGGGACGGTGACGCCGTTGAACACAGTTGGTTTCTTGGTGGTGACGGAGTTCTGGTCAAGGCTCTGGCCTCTCACCAGCGCCACGGCGCCAGCGAGGAGGGCGAAAGGCGACAGCCTCATGTCGGGCTAGAAGCACCTGATCGGCGCCGAGATCCTCGACTGAGATCAGAGAACCGGGGAGGACGCAAATCGGGCGAGACGTGGGGAGGACGATGTGGCGCTCTACAGCGCGGAGAGGCGCAGCGGGTGGATGGAGCGCTCGAATGCCGCCGAGATGACCGCTAGGAGGGCGAGGAAGCCGGAGACGGATTCGTAATGGTCGGTTGTCCAAGGACACGATATCGTCGCGGCGAAAGGGAGAGGGAAGCGAGAGACGTGGCGGAAGTCGCAGGATAAGGGAGGCTGTGCTATCGCGGTATGGACGGGCTGAGCGAACAGCACGCACGGGATTCGCTACACAGAAGGAAGAATCGTCAAGAAGATGCTCCGAAGCTGACCGTCCAGCGATGGCTGAGGAGCGAATGGGGTTCGTTGAAGGGAATGCGCCGAGGACAGCTGGAAGCCTGGAACACGACGCCTCAGGTCCTCAATTGAATGGTGGTGGGTATCCGTACTGCGTAATGCGTTAGGTACTCGTACAATGTGCATCCATGCACTCAAACGGCATTTGGGTGGGTTGGATTGGATGCCACAGTGGGCAATGGCCAGCGAGTCAGAGGGGACCTACCTACCTAGTCAGAGGGGCCCAGGCGCGCTATGCTGCTGGGAGAAGTCCACTGTACGCCCCTCCAGTGAGACGATACCACGAGTACGGATACCAGCTCCAACATTCCAACCTCCCTCAACACGAGGCGACGTCTCCTTGCTGCTTACTTCATTCCAAGGTCGCAGCATCCGTTGGACATCGTACTCGTGCGTGGGATGCAGTTGTCAAAGGGGCGGGTCGTGTTAGTGTCCGACGCTGGTTCCTTGCTTCGCATGCGAGATTGAGACCACTGGACGAGGCTAAGGCCTCTGCTCTGAGCATCTTGGGGCATCATGCCGACCTCCTCGCCCGCTACAGCCATGGGACATCGGCAGAAGCGCCAGCGCGACGAGGATCCGGAGACGGGAGACAGCCAACGAGTTCCCGAGTCCCTCTCCAGGGCGATAAGCCCTCCGCGGAAGAGGCAGCGCGAGGCTCGTGTTGTAGCCTCGCCGTGGCAGCTCACTTGGATCCGGGACCTCCCCGAGTCTCTCAACAAGGATGCCGTCACGCTCAAGGACCTTTTAGGGGATCCCCTAGTCTGTGAGTGCTGGGAGTTCAACTATCTCCACGACATTCCGTTCCTCATTGATGCATTTGACCCGGACACGAGACATCTGGTCAAGGTCCACGTCGTTCACGGCTTCTGGAAGCAAGAGGACCCAAACAGGCAGATGCTCATGGTAAGTGTATCTTAGTGCCAATTTGCCTGAGACATGATCAAATAGAACTCATTGATGACTGATGGACTTGCGGTTAGCAAGAGGCATCCCAGTTCAGCAATGTCGAGCTACACACGGCGTTCATGCCGGAAATGTTTGGAACCCATCACTCCAAGATGATGGTCCTGTTCCGCCACGACGACACTGCTCAGGTCATCATCCATACCGCCAATATGATAGCCAAGGACTGGACCAACATGACCAATGCCGTCTGGAAGTCACCGCCGCTTCCACTTGCGCCTAAGGCGTCTGGTGGGGACCCGACCTCACCGGACCAGTTTCCCGTGGGGACCGGCGAGAGATTCAAAGCAGATCTGCTGAGCTATCTGAGATTCTACGACCGGCGAAAGATCACATGCCGGCCACTGGTTAACCAGTTACGCAAGTATGACTTCTCGGCTGTCAGAGCTGCCTTGATTGCGAGTGTTCCCGGAAGACACGACGCCAACGACATATCCCAGACCTTCTGGGGATGGCCAGCATTGAGGAGGACGCTCGGACAAGTGCCATGCTCGGGCGGCGAGGCAGAAGTGGTGGTGCAGATGTCGTCCATGGCGACTCTGGGTGCCAAAGACGACTGGTTACAGAAGACCCTGTTCGACTCACTGGGCAAATCGCACAATGCGAACGGCAAGAGGCCCAAGTTCAAAGTCGTTTTCCCCACTGCCGACGAGATCCGGCGCTGCCTAGACGGATATGCTGCTGGCGGGTCCATCCACGCCAGGATCCAGTCGCAACAGCAAGCCAAGCAGCTCCAGTACCTCCGGCCCTTGCTGCACCACTGGGCCAATGACTCCCCCAGAGGAAGAGGTACAGTACAGCGCCCATGTCATGTCTCGGAAGAAATGCACAATGGACTGATGTGGATCGTAGCTCTGCCAGATGATGCTGAGAAACTGGACGGCGGACGAGCGCGCGCGGCACCACATATCAAAACGTACGTGCGGTACGACACCAACGGGTCGATCGACTGGGCGCTGCTCACATCGGCGAACCTGTCGAAGCAGGCGTGGGGCGAGGCAGTGCGGTCCACGGGCGAGGTTCGCATATCGTCGTGGGAAACTGGGGTGCTGGTGTGGCCAGAGATGATGGAGAAGGGGAGTGTGATGGTGCCGACCTTCCAGTCGGACACTCCCGAGGCAGACACGGGGAGGGCAGCTGTGGGCGTTCGGATCCCGTACAATGTGCCCTTGCAGCAGTATGGCAGCAATGAGATACCCTGGGTGGCGAGCATGGCACACGGGGAGCCAGACAGGTTTGGGGGAGTGTGGGCAGGTTAGCTTGGGTAGCTACGACGAATAGCTAGCTTGGGTATCGTGGGAGGTTTGAATCGCGGGGTGCATCATGAGCAACAGACAGAGCGCGAGGAGTCGGGAGTCCTCGTGGATGGCGGGGAGACGGGGTGATGGATCGAGCATGCACGCCTGCAGATCCCTGCAGCAAGGCTTGCATGAAAGGGCGCTGGTCAGCTCGTCAAATGCACAGCAGGCACAGCGCCCTGGTACACAGGCTGCTCTGTAGGGCGCAGACGACAGGCGGATGGCGATGGTGCAGGTGGTGTCTAGCGGTCGTGTCTAGCGTTGTCACCCGATGTCGGATGGCTGGGGGGAAAAAGTTGGCTCAATGGCTCAAGGTGGTTGACTCGGTCGGTGAGTGGCAAACAGCGAACAGAATCACGACTGACATGAACCACCTCTGTCTGTCCCACGCCGGGATGTGCTTGCACCATGCTGCCTCCGTGTTCCCTGCTTGGATACGGATGCTGCAAGTCTTTCCATTCTTTACATCCAGGGAGCCTCCTTGACCTGCATCATCAACAATCACGCCTTGGCAGCGAACACCAGCTAACTACTAGTTAACTAAGAGCAACCCCCACATCGGCATCCATCGCATCCATCGCATCCATCCCCGTACCCACCGCGCCCCAGCGCCCATCGTCGCTCTCACTTCTTCACCCTCCGACTCCCGCTCACATCACACGAGGACGGCCAATCCCCAGAGACCGATCGCAAGCATCCCAATGGGCCAGGAAAGAGGCGGCGGCTCCTCCAGCCAGGACATCCGCCAGGACTTGCGCCACACCACGCGCAACGCCCACCAGACTCTCTCGTCGTCCTTCCGCTCCTCGTCGCCTCTGGCCGAGCAGTACCTGGCAAGTGACATTGCTGCCTGCTCCGACGACGATGTCTCCGTCGACGACGCCCTCGACGATGCTGAGCACCATGAGGGCGCCCACTTCGTGTACCGCCGCCCCAGCGGTGTCGCCTACGGTGGCACCCGCCCCGTCCTCAACCCCAAGACCATGGACGACCCAGGCCTGAGCGCCCCCGAGCGCAAGCAGTCCCGCGACGCCGAGCGCAGTCTTCTCAGGGATAACCATGTCCTGCCCCCCAAGCACCCGTCCGAGAAGCACCGCAGCCTGGCCTCCCGCGTCTACCGCCGCCTCTTCAGCACCAAGCTGCCTCCCACTGGCGACGAGAGACCCCCCGTCGTCATCCAGCCTCCGTCCGAGACGTCGCCCCTGCTGGGAGTGCCCAGTGACGACGAGGAGGCCCTCGACCAGCAGTGGGAGCAGGCCGTGGCCCAAGGCCGCATCCGCACCACCTGGCAGCGCGAGACCAAGACCCTGGCCGAGTACTCGTGGCCCCTGATCATCACCTTCTTCCTGCAGTACTCCATCAACGTCGCCAGCATCTTTGCCGTCGGCCGCATTGGCAAGAGCGAGCTGGGCGCTGTCTCCGTCGCCAACATGTCGGCCGCCATCACCTGCATCGCCCCCTTCCAGGGCATGGCCACCAGCCTCGACACCCTCTGCGCCCAGGCCTACGGTTCCGGCCACAAGCACCTTGTCGGCCTGCAGTGCCAGCGCATGGCCTGCTTCCTCTTCACCCTCATGCCCTTCATCGCCGTCCTGTGGTACTTCGCCACTGACATCCTCCTCCTCATCATCCCCGAGCCCGACTCGGCCCGCCTTGCCGGCCTCTACCTCAAGGTCATGATCTTCAGCATGCCTGGCACCATCCTCTTCGAGTGCGGCAAGCGCTTCACCCAGGCCCAGGGCCTCTTCCGCGCCACCACCTACGTCCTGATCATCGCTGCCCCCATCAACGCCCTCATACTCTGGCTCCTGGTTTGGAAGCTCGAGCTCGGCTTCGTCGGCGCCCCCATGGCCGTCGCCATCACCGACAGCCTGCTCCCCATCCTCCTGTTCCTCTACGTCCGCTTCGTCGACGGCTCCCAGTGCTGGGGCGGCTTCACCAAGCGCGCCCTCTCCAACTGGTGGGTCATGATCCGCCTCGCCCTGCCCGGCATGATCATGGTCGAGGCCGAGTGGCTCGCCTTTGAGATCATGACTCTCCTGGCCAGCCGCTTCGGCTCCGAGCACCTCGCCGCCCAGAGTGCTCTGGCCACCCTGGGCAGCATCTCCTACCAGATCCCCTTCCCCGTGTCCATTGCCTCCTCTACCCGCATCGCCAACCTCATCGGCGCCGGGCTGGTCGACGCCTCTAAGACGGCCGCTAAAGTGGTATGTTGACCCCTGAAACATCCCCCCCCCCCTTTTTTTTTTCCCTTGAAACCCTCCTCCCCCTTTTTCATCCTACTCTCTGCCTTTTTGCATCTTGGCTAAACGTATAATCTAGGCCGTCTGGACCTTCCTCGTCATCGGCTTCTTCAACCTCACCATCTTCAGCACCCTCCGCTTCCACCTAGCCCTCCTCTTCACCAGCGACCAGGAGGTCATCCTCCTCATCGCCCGCGTCCTGCCCGTCGTCGCTGTCATGCAGGTCTTCGACGGACTCTCCGCCGGCGCCCACGGCATCCTCCGTGGCATCGGCAAGCAGTCCATCGGCGGCCCCGCCAACCTCATCGCCTACTACGTCATCTCCCTGCCCATCTCGCTGTGGCTGGCCTTTGGCCTCGGCTGGCAGCTCGAGGGCCTGTGGCTTGGTGTCACGGTTGGCCTCTGCGTGTACGTTCCCTCCACCCGTGTAAACAGGAAACCGTCTTTTTTTTTGCTGACAAGTCTACCACCAGCGTGTCTCTGATCGAGTACGGTTACCTGCTCAGGACCAACTGGCACGACGCCGCCAGAGAAGCCGAATCTCGGAATCATGCGGGTTAAGAAGACCCGCGATATCAGCCCCCGCTGCATTGATGTGCCACTGCCGAATAAATGTATGTATAAAGCAGGAAATGAATTTCCCCCCAAAGGTGTGTTTGGAGAAATGAATAAGCGTCTTCAGCGGTCTTTGGCTTGTTCTTATCTCACGAGTTACATGATTCATGTATATGAGGGTACGGTCTAAAATGGATTGATGGATTTCAGCATTCTATAGACAAAATGACAAACAGTGACCTAAGAGACATCATGATGTAAACCCAGACAGAAACCACAAGCGCCTGGCGCCGCGTGAGTTGTTGCAGAAATAGGGAATAAAGAACCTCGCTAGTTGTGAGGAATTTCTAGAGTATTGTACACCTATACTCATTACATTCAATGCCTCCCGATGAGCTCACTGGCAAGTCCAGGATCATTCCATCATCCTCTTATACCAACGCAAGCTCGCCCCCCTTCTTGAAAAGCAAGCCAGCTACGGCTCGGCCAAGAAGGGGGCATTTGCGGGATCACCACCCCGTGCCGTAAACCCAACCCGCCACCTAGAAAGCCGTTTTCCACCCAAGAACTCCGAGCAAAACAAAGCGCGCCAATGTCGAAAAAGGAGGTGTCATCTGCACAACCTCCCCCCCTTAGCCCAGCATGGAATGGCTGCGGATGGCCTTGGGGCCGAGTTCACTGGGACATGCAGCATTAGCATGAAGGAAACGAATACGAAGAAAAGGTTGAAAGAAAACTCACTTATAATCGACGCGGCTCAAGCTCGCCATTCTCTGCGCCTCGACGCTCTGGGTATCCATGTTGGAGTGCAGGCAGAAGACGATCCGGGCCGCGACCTGCGCGCCGAGGAACATGGCCTCCTCGAAGCCGTGCTTGGACCACTCCTGCAGGTAGGTCGGCATGGTGACCGTCTTGATGCTCGTGGGCGTCTGGCTGTGGAAGTGATGCGTGGCCGCCGAGGGCCCGCCTGCCTCGGATCCAGCCTGGGGCGTGCCGGCTGCGGCTGTAGATCCAGGACCACCCGCCACGCCGAGGCTGCTAGCCGTCGTGGCGGCCTGCAGGAGGGGGTTGACGCCGCTGGAGGGCAGCTGGTGCGGCGCCCCCGTGAAGGAGCCGGTGGGCGTCTGGGATCCGGTGCCGGTGGGCGTGCCCATGTTGGAGGGCAGCTCCGACGTGAACATGGTGGCGGTGGAGGGGGAGACGAGGTGTCGAGCGTTAAGAGTCTGGAGGATGTTCTCCTTCAGACCGCGCAGGCGGGCGCCGTTGCCAACAAAGACCAGGTTATCCCAGCAGGCGGGCCGCATGTACATGTCATCGATGCCCTGGATCGCGTGGTAGATGGTGCTGACGATGCGGTCAATCTCCTCGCGGTCCGCAAAGGTGAAGCGCTCCAGCCCGACTTCGATATCTCGCCGGATGCGCTTGGGCCGGTGCTCAAGGGTATCGGCAGGTTTCGACTCATCTGCTTGAGCTTCTGGCTGGGCCTCTGTCTGTCCCTCTGGTTTTGACTCCGCGGGAGCTTCAGGAGCTGCCTTCTCGACGTCTGGCTGCGCCTCTGGCTGAGCTTCCGGCTTAACCTCTGCCTGCCCTTCTTGCTGTCCCTCCGCGGGCTTCGACTCTGTGCTCGTTCCGTTGGTCGGCTCTGCCGGCTTGGGAGCCTCCGCGTCCGCAGCTGCGCCCTCCTTGTGCGGCCCATTCCCATTGGTATCTGTCTCCATAGCATCGGAGACGGAGATGGGATTCTCCCCCGAGCCGTTGGTCACGGGCTTCTCCTTGGGCTCAGGGGACACCTCCTCCTGGACAACCTCCTCAAAAGCAAACGTGTTGTGAGTACGCTTCGAATTGGGCAAACGTGCCGTCTTGGCCGCCCCCGTCTCGGCAGCCTCCTTAGGCTTCCTCCCGGGCTTCCCTTTTTCCTTCTCCTTCTTGGCCAGGAACTCCTTCGTCTGCCCGCTGGTAACGATGCTAGCAACGTCCAGAACTCCATCGTCGTCGCCATTTGTCTCGCCATTCTCCCCATTCTCCTCAGCGCCCTCGGCAGGCTTCGGCGCCTCCTTTGCCACCTCCGGCGACCCAGCCGGAGCAGGCTCTGCCGGGGCCGCCGCGGCGGACGATGCGTCCTCCGCGGGCAGCTCCGCCAGGGACTTGGCCGTCGGGGAGTATGGGAGCACCTCGCAGATGGGGCTCTTCTTCAGCTGCTCGGCCATGTCGCGGGTGAAGCCCTGGCTGCCCAGCAGCTTGAGCAGCCGCTGGGTGAAGACCTCGCCGCCGCTGATCTGCCTGTTGGGGGAGGGGGCGCCAATGTCGAGGTGGTTGACGACGCGGCCGTCGTAGATAGTCGTCACGTCCACCTTCTCGTAGCCAATGTCGACGACGGTCATGTTGGGGAACTTAAGCCCGTACTGCGTGGCGACGGCGCTGTGGATCAGGCACAGGGCGGGCGTCCGCGTCTTCTCGAAGATGTACTGTGCAATGGTCTCGCAGTCGGGTCGCGTCCACTGGGGCGAGGCCATGAGCATGATGGGGGTGTTGTGGTACGTAGTGGTGAGCATGGTGTGGACGTGGTCGAGGAAGGCAAGGAAGGCCTCCATCTGGACAATGCGACCGCCTACAGCAGAATCAATTAGCCTCCGTAAAGTACCTCGGCGTGGCCGCAGCCTGCCCTCGCAGCATCACGCTCGAGGCGGAACCGCCTAGGGCGCATTACCTTCCATGGGGAACACGGCGCCCTCGTCCGAGTCGACGTCCTCCACCCACTCCTCCTGCTCGACGCCGTCGACGACCTTTGTGCGCTTGAAGGTGCGGTAGCGCCGCCACTCGTTGCCGTCACGGAACATCCTCGTGGGGAAGCGATGGGTAGGCGGGGTGAGCTCGCTGCAGCCCAGCTGAGCCATGGTGGTGCGGCTGCCGGGGCAGATGATCAGGATCTGCTCCTCGCGCCATTTGCCTGTGCCTGACATGCTGGGCAACCTCGCGCCGCTGCCACTGACGCCGCTGGTGCTGGAGTCGCTTGGTGTTTCTGGCGCTTGGGACGGTGGCGCGGCGGTGGTGGTGGTGGTGGTTGTGGCGGGATCGTGGGTGGAATTGGGCTCGCCGTCGCGTCTTTGGTTGTTGCGTCGCGAAGGCGTTGACAACCACCAGGGAAACGAATCTTTGCTGCGCGCGCTGGCTTGACCGTGGCTGGTGTGGCGTCAAGCCTGCCTGTGGCTTGCCTCTGTGGCTGACACCCTCGAGGAAGGCACGTGACTCGGGCAACCTCCTTTCATATGTTCCCAACCATATCACCGGGTGCATGAATAGAATTCTCGTTATCACATAGATCCCACACATTCGGCAATTCTTAGATCATTAGACCGTAGATAATGCGTGTTGTCTCTCTCGATATATTAATCTCCACATTTAATATCATAAATCCTCACGAACCGTGAGCTTTCCTTTCATCTATCCTACCGTCGCTTCTCGTTGTGAGCAAAGAACCCCCCCTCCCATACATAGTCCATGCTGTAATTACCATGCGCCCATTCATCCATCCATCCATCCCTCTGCTCTGACTCGAGCATAAATGGCGCTCAGAATCTGCAGAGTATTTTCCCTGAACGCCCCTTTGTTCATTGTACATGGCGGCTGCTCCAAAATAAAAATACGACGCCTGTTGAAACCATATATCTAGCGCCCAGGAGTAAAGCGCCGAGGTATGCCAATATGTCGCCCAAAATGTGATAAAGATTGGTGTTCTCCGGGGGGAGAATGAACCATCAGAAGCGTTTACGCCTCCAGACAGTGTAAAAAGGTCATTACTTCGTGTCCGTTGTGCGAGATCATGCGGCAGTGACACCTTTAGGTGTCGCCGCATCCTCGCCGTCGCCACTCTAGTGCTTCTCCTTAACCTCTCCTTTCTCCTCACCAACAGGCTTCTCATCGTCTTTGAGCGGCTCGTTTGTTGTCTCGTCCCCGTCATCCTTCGACGAAAAACGGCGTTCAGAAGTTGGGGGAGTAGTGTACGAGGACTCCGCAAAGCTCGAGCGAGCATCGGTGGCCCCGGTGTCGATGGACGATCCGTTCTTCTTGTTTGATTCCCCGACATCGTCTGCCCCATCTGGAGCCGTTGCAGTATCGGTCTCGTCGTCTTTCAACGCCCCACCCTTGGTCTCTACGCCCTCTGCCTCCGCCTCTCTCGACTCCTCAACCTCCAATAAGTCAGTTTTCGACTCCCCACTCTTCCGCTCCTCGAAGTTCAGCTCTTCCATCTCCGACCTCTCGGGTTTCGGCTCCCCAGCGTTCTTCTCTTCGGTCTTCAAATCCTCCGGTTTCCGCTCTTCGGTCTCGGATTCGTTAACCTTCAACTCCTCGACATTCGGCTCTTCGACCTTGACGTCGTCCATCTTGGAATCTTCGCTGCTTGACTCGGATTGCTCAAACGGCAAAGTCGGGTCCTCCCTGCCGTCCTCGACCTGGGTCTCGGGGGCTCTGATTTCCTCAGTCTTAGTCCCGACGGGCTGGGCCTTCTCCTCTCGGGGAGTCGTTTCGAACTCGGTATCCTTCGCCTTGGGGCTGTCGACCTTCGAGACCGCCTCGGCGGAAGGGCTCGGCGAACGAGACTTATCAGCAGCCACATCTGCAGGCTGGGGAGTGGTGGAATCTCGCTTCTGTTCATCCGCCTCGGCGTCATGATCCGAGTTCCCGAGCTCTTGGTCAAACGAATTGTGTGAGCTGGACCCGTCGCCGCTCATGCGGCCCTTGTTGATCAGAGAGGACCGGGCAGGATTCCTTGTTGGCAACGGCGGAGGGATTCTCTTCGGAATCGTAACCATATTCCCCTTAGCTTGGATCATCCGCGAAGCCACAGCTTGGGTGCTCGTCCGCTGTACTGCTGCCACCTCAAATACCACGGGCTCCTCGTCGTCGTCGTCTTCGTCGTCTCCATCGTCCGCGTCATCGTTGGACAATACCCCAACATCGCTATCTTCACCTTCTTCTTCTTCTTCTTCTTCTTCTTCTCCACCTTCTCTATGGTGGCTTGGAACCTTCGATGTACCCTCCGCCTTGTCACTTGTCGTCGGCGGGGCTGCCTTGGTGGTGTCCCCTGTCTCCGTAGTTGTCGCTCGGTCAGTCGCCCAGGCTTCCCGGCTGGTGTACGGATGGCTCAGATGCTTGAGTGGTGTCAGATCAATAGTCGTGTAGTCAATCTCATCGTCACCCTCCACCTCGTCTCGCTTCTGTTCTGGAATCTTTCCGAAAGAAGCTTCCTCCTGGCCATTCTCACTCCGGCTGGGGCTGGGACTGGTCTCGGGGGTGTTCCCTGTGTCTGTCTGCGTGTAGGCATCCGTCATTTGGCTCTTGACAGTGCGCGACGACATGCAACTCTCGCGGTTACTTCTGGTCACAAATGTGTCTCCGCTCTGACGGTAGGTCTTGGACAACGCTGAGCTGGGGGGCCGGGACGCGGAACGAGACTGGAAATCCATTTGGCTGCTAGCAGGGCGCATACGAGTACCGGCTTCTCGAATCTCCATGCCCGCCATCTCCAGGGCCAGGACGCCAAAGGGGTCGGGGTCATCTGCTTGCGGTACCCCGAATGTTCGGCGGGGCGAGAGTGGTGTCGACTGGGGAGAGGCGATATTGGCATCGCCGGGCGCGGGCTCCACTGCGATTTTCCCAACCACGGTAGGATCAAAATCCGTCCTTCCCTCGGCTAGCTTGATGACCTCTGACAACGGTCGAGTTTCCTCGACGTGGCGAGATACGTTCCCAGATAGGATATCCATCTGCGTGACGCTAGACTCGTAGAAGCGCTCGTTCTCGTTGGCTCGTTCGGTAAGGATGCACCCGTTCAGGTTGACGAGCTGTTCTTGGCCTCTGGACTTCATGTAGGTAAGGACGGTGTTGCCCAGTTCCCGGATGTTGATCTGTATCTCTGTCCCGGGCGAGTCCATCGGCACGAGGGGTCCGCTGGTCAGACCGACGTCCTCACCCAAGGTCACGCGGGGTTGTGTAATTGATTCGAGGGCGGCCGGGCTGTTGATGACCAGGACGCAGTCATATGCGTCAATGCCAATGATGAAGCTGAGGGTAGGAGTGTGCAGCATGATCGCCGACGGAGGTGACCAGGTCCCGTCCGATTTCCTAGCGATCAGGATGCCGGAGCCGCCTGATCCCGTCATCCATAGCCCACTCCTCATGCATGTGAAGACGGCAATTCCAGCGGCATTCTGAATGATTCGTTTGGGGATCTTCTTGGGGACCTTAATAGGCGTCTTGGGTTCGTCCGAGTGCGCTGCGGTCGAACCGTCTACCGGCGCGAGGTAACCGTCCGCTACATGAGGCGACGCATGTCAGAAAAGGACCACCAACCAGAGAGTAATAGCGATGACGCTAGGCTCTTACCGCAGAAAGACTTGATGATCCTGGCAGCCTTCTCACACTCGACGTCGAGGTTAGCAGGCCAGAAAGCCTCGCGCTGGATGCGAGCACTGGCAATGCTGCCAGTGTTGCTATTGCGATTGTTGTCGGCGTTGGCGCTGTTGACGTTGATCTTGGAGAGACCGTTGAAGACGCTGGTCCTCGCGCTGGCGGTGCTCGAGCGGTTGGACCATCCAAAGAAGCCACCCCCGCCAGCAGTCTTGTTGGCCGTGGCGCTGCCGGAGCTGGGGTTGGAGTTCAAGTTGGAGTTGGAGGAGTTGGAGGAGTGGGAGCTGGAGTTGTCGGCGGAGCTCGAGGCCCTCTTGTCCCACGAGGGCAGTAGGGCCGAGACGCGCTGCATGATGGAGGATCAAGGAAGCGGTGCCTCTCCGTCGTCGCCGTCTTCTCGGGCGGGTGGCGCGACAGAGAGGAGAGGAGGTGGAGGCGGTGGTGGTGGTAGTGATGTTTGGTGGTTGCAGGTGTAGGTGACGGCGATTGGGCGGGCAACGGGCCTGAGCAGGGCCTCGGCGGGTTCGATGACGGGGACGGCGCGGTGTGCCGTGGTCATCAGCGTGTCCGTGTGCTGGTGCAGTACGAGAGTCGAGCACGAGCACTGGTCGATGCTGGTCCCCTTGCACCGCAACCGGTGGCGCTGGCAGTGGCTCTGATGTGGCGGCGACGGGGGGTTGAGGCAATGTGGGCGGATACGGACAGATTGTCGAGATTGTCGAGATCGACGTGTCTCCATGGATGACTGCGGCCGAATGACGAGACCTCTTGCCCTCTTGTGACCGTGGGCGAGTCGGCTTGGGTCTTGGAGAAGAAGAGGGTGGAGCGGCTGCAAGTCACTTGTCTCACTGCCCCCGGATTGAATTTTGGCTGGAGCCTCCCAAGGTTGCTGGATACTGGACACTGACTGGACAGACACAGAGTTACATGTAGTACTACTACAAGCATGCCCTTGCTTGCGGCAGTGGCTGTTGAAACAAGAGTCTCGGGGCTGCCCCGTTCATCTAAACAGCTAGTCGGACTGTCGGATGGGTATTGGATTGCAGGATCGTGGCTACGCTGGCCCACGTATAGTGCCCAAGCCCAGATATTGGGACACTGGGACATTGGGACACAGGTACGTAGGTACGTAGGTACTCCATACTTGGGGATTCGACAATGGGGCCGGTGCTCCGCTGCCTCCGTCGTCTCCGCCGTCTCCGAACGGCCTCGGGCAAACCAAAAGACATGTCAGTCATCTGTCAGTCATCTGTCATCCATTCACCGTCCACCAACTGTAGCCCAAAAGCGGTCACGGCCCGTGAGGTGGCAGCATGCACCTGGCATCGCGAGTGTGAGGTGGTCGGTGAGCGAGTGGCAGTGACAAATCGCCTGCCTCCGACCTGAGGCCATGTACGGCCATGGCCGCTGTCATGAGGCCATTGGCAGCCATCAACTCTGCCAGCATGCAAGGTCCGTGCCTTCCATGGTTGCCAGCTGGACAGGCATGAACGGCAATGACAACCCACTGTCGCGACTCACCCACTCACCTCCCACCCACTCTACCTACGAGCACACTCACATACTGCCACCCACCGATGCTGCAGTGCACGCGGCTGCTGTTGACAGCGCAGAGATGCCGTCCAGTGCCAAGGGCCAGCCACGAGTCCATTGACCCAATTGACTCCATATTACCATCCATCGGTGACAGACTGGAGCCTGGCCCAAGACACACGAAACACCCCACCGCTGCCGCTCCCCAGCAGCGTCCAACAACTGCGACACCGAATCTGCGCGCGTCGCACCCCTCTCCTCAGTCCTCACCGGCTAGTGCCCATCTTGCCAGAGCCCAGAACGTGCAGCACCATTGTCGCCCGTTCCTGGTTCAAGCGACACGCATTCGGCATAGCCGTCGGGATCCGTTGCTCCCAGCCTCACATCAAGTCTGGTTCCTGGATGCTTGCAACCGTGCACCGCCATTGACCCCTTGCGTCCTGTGCCTTGCGCCTCGTGTTTCCGCTCCCGGCGCCCCATCCACCAGTTCACCATCCTTCTGCATTCGCCCTCGGGTGCCAACTCGACACCGGCCGTTAATGATGATATCCTACCGTCCATATGGCTCCCGCTCGCTAAACCGTCCTGCTGGGCCTCGGTGCTCTCCGCTTATTGTCCACTATCGGAGCCTCGGTACCGTGGCGCTGGCCCTGACTCGGTCTGAGCGCCACGGATGTAAGGTTTTCTATCCGTACTTTTTTTTTTGTCTTCGCTTCCCCTGGCCTGGTTCGTCTCGGACTTGTCCGTTTGGCCCCCGTCCACTTACCGACATGACGCAGTGCCCCCAATCCAGGGTCTTCATGTCGGCGCCCCAGAGACTCCTTGCAGCCCCGATCAGATTGCAGAGTGCAGACCAACAAGGCGGGGTCATCCCAGTTCACCATGGATAAGATTGCAGGCAATCAGAGGCGCCTCCCTTGCACTGGGCGACTCCAATCTATCTATCACTGTGGGGGCGTGATTCGTAAATGCAAAGCCAGTGTAAAGTCAGGTCCAGATACGTCCACCCGACATGTCGCTAAAGAAGATTTCCCCTACATTCCAACGGCAACGGGTTCAGCGCCCTGCTTGAGTGTAAATGAAGATGCGCAAAGCTCAAAGACTTTGACTTTACTGGTGAGCCAGCGAAGCTGGCGGGCCTCTCTTCCCAGATCCTTGTCATCGGATGCCAGTCGCGGGTCATATGCTAAAAAGCAAACAACAACCCCGTCTAGGATAAATTTGGGAGCCCTTCGTCCCAAGCCCGTATGCTTACGGTCATAAATCCTTCACGGGTGAGAAGCTGGATATTTCTGGCGGCCGCAGCGTCGGGTTGGTTGACCGGTTGAAAGTTCAAAATACTCGTCTGGCTGTGTTATCCCAGAGACCCACGTCTCGCGCAAGTTGAATTCCCGATCGTTTGTTCTTCGCCCATATCCGTACCATACCCTGATTTATTGCCTTTGGGTTTGGGTGCCTAAATAATAATACTACTACGGAGTACTAGTACTACGAAAACTTGTACGAGTATCCGTATATTCGTACGTACGGATACTCCTCCGGCAAACCCATGTCTCAGTTGCCAGGGATGGCCCATGACGCTGTGTGCCTCGGGTGCCATGCTTCATTAGAAACACTTTCAAGGCCCACTAACATGTACAGCATCGTGTTTATACGAGTACGGATCATAACAATAGGTCTTGCATTCGCGTCCACAGGAGCAGAGAGGACAAGCATCAACAAACCCACTAGTGGTGTCTGTCGTACTCGTATGTCTTATCATCACCATACGAAAAGGAATTTCAGATTTCAGAGTGACGTCCTGCATTCTGGGTTCTATCTTCGATCAGAGACAATATTAATCTATATTAGTACTCGCGCAGCCCCATTGCCAGGTATGCACCCCTGATCCCTACATATGCTATAGCACTCGTAGGGCTTGGGAGTTCTCTCAGCACGACCCGATGTATCCGTAGTCGACAACAACTCTAGTCAACCCATGAAGCTACACCAAGATATAGCCCCCGAGCTCCTCGCTTTAGTAGCGATGTCTAAATATACCTATACACGTAAGTATTCATGATCGTATTGATACTTCATGACTAGGCAGAGTAGGTGATTGAAGAATGGGGGAGGAGACCAATGTAAGACGCAAGCCAATCAACAGTCGCACCTCGCACACAGTGGGGCTTGCTCTCCAACGACCTGTTTAAGGTAACCTCAGCTTCAAAATTCATCAACGCCATTGACGCTGCATCGCAACATCCTCCCTTTTCATCAACAAAACAAGTATGTAGCACACTTGTGCGTACACATTCATCACACCAGCTGTTTTCTCCACGCTGTTTCACTACAGAAGCAATGTTCAAGTACGCAGTCTCCTGAACCCGCCCCTTTTCTTTCTCACTCCAAGCATCCACCCAACTCACATCAGAAACCTCTCTCAAAACAACAGGGCCTACAAGAACCTCTCCCCCAAGACCCGTGCCGGCGTCGGCATCGCTGTCATTGCTTGGGGTGCCGCCGGCCTCTACCTCTCCGACAAGGCCGAGGAGCGCTTCGGGTTCACGCCCTCAGAGGAGGACAAGAACGAGCTGCGCAAGTACAAGCCGCAGCTCATCACCATCGACAAGAACGAGAGTCGCTGACGAGGAGAATCTACGGCAAGTGGTGCGCCCAACGGCATAGCGTAATATACCAGTATATCACATCCAGCAAGAGCAAAAACCATGACATATTATCCTTAAAGCTTAACTTTTCCCATTGTCAACAAAGCTACCTACGCCACAATGGTGCCAGCTGTGCACATTGATTTCCCCCTGTATACAAGCCCTTCATTGACCATCAATCATATCGCCCATCAGACCTCTACCAGTAAAAGGAGCCCCGAGCACAAGACCATCCTTGGCCATGAGCTCCCCCAGCAGGTCGTGAAGTCGCCGTGATCCCCACCGCCAGGCCATTGCCGTGGCCGACAGAATTTCCTTGTCTATCGTGATCGAAAGTCTAATGCAGTCTCAACTCCGCTCCCCGTCTATCGTTCAACAATGCAGTGCGAAAACTAACCCGCCGCCGGTGCCGCCCAGATGCAGAAAAAACTGCGAAGCATCCACTTCGCCCTGAATTCGCAAACACTCGCCGCCCAGTTCCATAGTGTCGGTCCGAGTCGTGAGGGAGAATACAACAGGAAAATGGGGGAGGTTTGAGAAAAGACAGGGAAAATAGAAGGGCAAAACCAGAAAGACACAAAATCAAAACATAAATGTAACGCCGTTCGAATGCAGCCATACCCCACAGCTTTTGGACAATCAAACATCGCTAGCCGCCCATATTGCCGAGTTCGGTCTTGACCGACGCAGTCTCAGCGTCCCCCACTACCTGAGGTAGAGGTCTGAAGAGTTTTGCCATGTCCAATGTCAAATCCACAGTTCCGTAGTCTTCATCAATTTCTCCGATCGATCCCAACTCTTCTCCTCTCGAGGCTCCGTCCCTGAGCACCCATTTCCGCACTGACTTCAACAACGAAATGACTTGAATCAGTCGAGCATCTGCCGGCAACTGGAGGTCGGCCGAGGTTGTGAACTTGAGAACATACTTGGCTAACCAGTAGAAGTGGATCCCGTCCCGAGAAAAGCCTGATCTTTTAGGATTGGCCGTCTGCGTGGCGGGAGGGAACTGGGTCACCATGTCCACGTCCCAGCTATACTTGAATTTGTCAAGTGCTGCACTCAGGGCTTTCAAGCTCTGGAACTCAATCTCCTGGCCGACTCCCTTCACTGGAGTCGTTCGTCCACTAGCTGTAGAAGGCACCACCCAGTCGCCTGGCGGTGGCGGTTCGTTGTTGTAGAATGCCACCCCCTTCCCCCCCGTCTGAGCACGATAAATGAGCCCCATGATAGCGTGGATCAGCACAAATTTTCCATAGAGGTTGGTGCTACCCGGCTGGATCTGAATGGATGGGTGGAGAAGGGTCTTGAGAGCAGAACGGACTTCTGGCTGTGTGGCCCGTTGAGTCCCAAACGGGTTCTTGTCTCGCACTGCATCTTGTCCGAGCAAACCTAACGCGGCCATACAGTCCTTGGCGGTGTTTGCGTCCCAAGCGGCGTCATCACACGGTAGTGGGATCTGCAGCTCCAAGGGGTCGATCTGAGGCGGTATGTTAAAGTACAGCCCCATCGCCACGTCACCCAAGAATATCCCTATCATCACTCGGACCCGTCTCTCCTGCTCTATCCACGACTCCCAATCAAAATGATCAACACTAAACATGGCGGGATCAAAGTTTGATTCATGAAGCGGGGAGTAGAGCGATGATGTTCGTGACATGGAGAAAAGGTTAAGCCGCCTGGCTTGTGACGCAAGAATCGGGAAAGTCTGTCTCGCTCGTCCGCGTTGCTGTGGGTTGCCGTTCCAGAGGGTCAGAATGGACATTATTAGAACCGCTTGGAGCTGTTCCGTGTCAGCTTTGCTGGCGTCTTGGCTTCCCGTTTCCGGCAGGTCAACGCTCGACAAGACTTTGCTATCTCTCTCAAGTGCGATCCACAAGAAGTCCATCATCTGTCGCACATCATCTGCATGGACTCGATCTGAATAGCACGCGCCTATGCAGCACATTGCTGCGACCAACCCGGTATAAGATTCCGTAATCTTGAAAGTCGGCAGATGAAGGACGGGCGTGTGAACGTGGAAATGAGTGTATTTGTCGAGAAAGTCCTTAATATTTTCGGGCGAGAAATAGAGGTTCATCCCCGCGAGGTGGGGATCGACGGTTTCGGAGGGAGGATAAAAGAGGTTAAGAATACGATCGGAGAGTTTGTTGTACGGATTATGGATGTTGGATGGCATTCCCCAGTTCGAGTAGAAGGGGGCTTCGCCAGAGCTGTCGCCTGTCGGCCGCAGCTCGGAGGAATCAGGCTCGGTTTTGATTGCGGTCTGCGTCTGTCCAAGATTAGGAAATGTTGAATTGCTGACGTAGGATGGATGCGCACCAGCCTGGAACATCTGAGACCAATCAAGGCCAGATTGTTGGTTCGAGTTTGAACCGCCATACATAGGCATTCCGTTTTGACCCGGGGGCATGTTGTAGCTCGGCATGGGCTGGTTGCTCATGGAGCTGGACACGTCGCTGCCATGATACGGCTGAGAGGTGCCCATAACAGGCCCACCCATGCCTCTGCGATCAGAGCCATTGGGGTTATCAAGCCTGCTGATGCTGCTCGACCTAGACAGGTGGTTCTGTTCAGAGCCCATGTTGTTCATGCCGTCGGAGACAGGCACCATGCCGAACGGGTGTCCCATACCGTCCTGGGGAGGCATGTTATTCAGCCCGTTAAGCTGGTTGAGGTCGCCCTCGCCCATGCCAGAGGGCTTCTGGTTCTGATTCTTTCTAACGTGAGCTTGGGGGTGGGACAAGTGGCTCACACCGGTGGGGTTTCCACGGCGGATGGAGCACTTCTGGAAGTGACGCTTCAAAATATCACTTCGGGAGAACGTATCGCGGCAGAGCACACACATGTAAGGGCGGTCACCCGTGTCTAGTTCAGCGTGGTTAGCTCAACGTCAGCGCGCTAAAACGATCCAAGCGGTGGAACTCACGGCGAAGAAGGTGGCGCTTGAGATGCTTGGCGTGGAGATAAGTCTTAGTGCAGTGAGGGCAGGGGAACTTTCCGTCAGCATCCTTGACAGGAATGACCGTGCTCTTGGGTGCGCCAGTGCCGGCGGCCGGTGCAGCAGGGCGGCCGGGGGCACTGGGCAAGATACCTCTGCGGCCCTGGGAGCCAACGACATGTGTCGGCTGCTCGCCTTCATGTACCATGGACTGGGGCTGCATCAGCGAGCTCCCTGGTCCGTAGGGAGAGGAGACGCCAGGCTGCTGGGACATGATGCCACCGGGAGGCATAGGGCGCAGGACCGGGGGGGCGCGGCTGCCCGCGGGAGCAGGCGCGATGGGCTGGGGGCCCGAGGAGGCCGTCGTCGTCTGCGGCATCATGGGACCAGAGGTGCCATAGCCCGGGGGAGGCTGGTACTGGCTCTGCTGGGGCATAGAGTAGATACCACGGCTACCCGCCGGCTGCGACGTCTGTTGCTGGTAGCTGGGAGGCAAGTTGTTCGTCGAATTGGGCGTATTGGGAGTCCCAGGCGTTCGCGGCGTGTGCGGGTTGCTCCCGTACATGGGCTGCATGGCGGAGGCGGGAGGCTGCAACGGAGGGAGAGTCTGCGGCAAGGGCGAACCCGATTGCAGCTGGTGGGGAGAGATGGCGGTTGGTGAAGGATACGTCTGGCCCGCAGAGGTCGTGTTTATACCATTGGAAGAATATTGGGGTCCGTCCATAATACTGTACACGAGACGCGTGTGTTGTGCGTGGAGGGGACGTGAGAAGTGACGCCCTCGCTATACAGTCAAAGGAAGTCGCGTGACTTCGAAAAGAAGGCCAAGACGCGATTGAACCCGAAAGAGATGTGAAAATACCCGTGAGCGAAGGAGAGAGGCGTAGCTGGCGAGCTCGCGTGTGTGGATGCAAGAGAGCGGCAAGGTCCCAGTGAGGTGGATGAGGCTCGTGGCAGGTCCCTCTTAGGTGTGGTGGTGGTGTTCGGGGGGGGATGCTTCGGGGTGGAGAAATGGGTCTTGATGCTTTTTTATTTTTTGGCCGAAACGGAGCACAGCGCAAGCGCAAGAACGACGGCTTCAAAAGTCGTAGGGTGGGTTTTGTGTAAGGGGGTTGACGCCGCCGACACACAAAAGCCGCAGTAGTGGTGGGCTGGACTGGACCGCACCAAAGTAGAACCGTTGAAGGGCTTGCTTGGGTGATGGATGGGCTTGACGGGTTAGCTTTTGGGGGGCCGACGGATGGTTGTGTCTGTGGTGTGGGTGGACACTTCAGACTCGCAGGCTGGTGCCGGTGGTTCAAGGTGGCAAGTGGGCCTGTTCTGCGTTGAAGGGGCCACAAAAAGAACGGGCTGAGATGGGTCCCAACCGGTCGATGTCGACAAGAGTAATGCACTGGTATCAGGAGGTAGCGCAGAGCAAAAGACTCAAGCCACACTACGCAACTTGCGGCACGAGGCGATGAGTCGCGGAGGCGATGATGAGGGCGACGGGTGACGAAGCTGTAGATGAAGAGAGAGGGAGAAAAAAGTCGAGGAGTGAAGAAGAGGGAGGAAAGGACGAAGAGAGACGAGAGAAAAATAGAGCAGCAGCTACCACCATGCCACACACACCACCGCAGCCCGTGACGGACGGCGCCTGCCAGCACCTGCCGCTGCCACCGCCATGTCTTCAGTGCAGTCCTCAGTGCAGCACCCAGTGGGCAATGCACTGCCGGAATAAACCCGGACCAAGCTCACCGTCCGCGACATGTACCGCCCAAGTACCACCCATAGTACTGCCAGTACCGGTACGCCCTGGGGACATTGAGGTCCTCACGCGTCTCGGAACATTTGCACGCGCCAAACAAATCCGCCATCCACTGTTGTCCGCCTAGAAGGGACGCGTTCGTGGCGTGCCCGCTAGTAGCTACGTACCAAAGGAACCCCCGGTCTCTCTTGCCCCGGTTCCTTTTTCTTCCTGGTCAGGTGCCATGCAAAAAAAGATGCAGGTCCTTGCCAATCTCACTTTCGCGACGTCAGATTACCAGAATTGGCCTATCAATCTGTGGTATTGGGGGCTGCCAATACCTCGAGTAACGACTGAGCTTTGACGACACTAATACCTGATGAGTTCGTCCCCGGATAATGATACTACCGAGGACTCGAGATTTTGCATCTTTTCACGACCTAGCATATTTGCCACGGCCGACCTACCAATGAAAACCAGCCTCCTCTGCAATGGTCGGAGAGATTTTTCAAAATTGGTCATCACTTCAGATCCCTCTCTACGAGTACATACGTAGTGATAGTAGCTTCCCAAGTTCCCTGCACGCAAGGTCAAAAGCCTCGGCGTCGGTCGCCCTCACTTACTAGAAGGAGCTTTGGCTTTAGCACCGATGAAGCCAGAGTCGTTGGATGGGCCAGATTCAGTTGCTGTCTGGCAGTTTTTGCGCCTCCTTCTTCTTCCTGGCCTATCCCGTTTAACATTACTCGTGCGTGCCGCCACCATGTGTCAGTCGAAGACGGTCAACGTGTGGTGCTGGGCAAAGCCGTCCAAACCCTGATTCAGCGGCATAAACGGATGCGGCTAATAAGTTTTCTTTTCCGACCCCTTTTGTCAGGCTTTTACACCCTTCGATCAAACTCGCCAACAAGCAGTGGCGGATGACGCCAGGGGCGTACGATAGGCCGCGAAAGACCCAAGCCCGACATCACGGTTGTCCAGTTTTCCCGCCGTCTGTCATGAATAGGATAGTGAAGTCTTGGATAGCCCAGTAGAGGGGCGGATGGTGGCATCATGGAGTCGCGGGCGAGGTACGAGTGTTACTCAGGGAGCCAAGTATTCCTGAAGTACCCCACCCGTATCTGCAGCTCCTACCTTCGATCCTCTTTTCCAATTGGCTCGCGCCGATCCCCTGCACAAGTACCAGGGTGCAACGACAAGCGGCCATGCCAGATGCGTTTTGTTTGCATCGTGGGGGTTCGCCGAGTCGCCGACTTGTCTGGTGAGATCGGCATCGTTTTCCCATCATCAAATGGGTGATGGTCGACCCTGTGCCCTTGGCCTCACGCCTCGGCTCGAGTTCGCGATAATTCCAACGTGCATCTTGCGCTCCTCTATCCGTACGAGAGACGGCAACGGCCTAACCGTGTCTCAAAGGGCATGCAAGTTTTTGCTCATTTGTCAACCCGTCTCGTCAGTGTCGCCAACAGAAGCATGAAATCGCCATGTTGCTCTCTTCTCGTACTGTACTCGTGCAGTTCCGCGATGAGAAGCTGCCAACGAGGGAGCGGTGAGGTTAATATAATAACCCGATCGAGGCATCGAGGCATCGAGGCATCAAGATCGTTAAGCAGACTACGGATAGGCTCTCACGGAACCCATTATTCGGCTTAGGTTCTTAAGTGATGGGTATTAGTCTCTGTGAGCTTGCTCTGGCGTCTGGGTATTTTCTTGCATTTCTGGACTTCACCAATCGCCGTACATTCAGGCCAGGAAATCGTGTAACAACTTGCAAGCGTCAATACACCGCGATCCATGGAATGTATCCCGTCCGAGTGTCTCAGTCCCGTCGACCCTTGATCTCCCCCAACGTCAGCCAAGCGGCAATTTGGTGTCAGGCCGACCACGGAGAACAAACACGGAGAGTTCTCGTAGGAGGTGGCCATGCCATCATGGCGTCAGAGAGCATCAATTATTATGTACGAGCAGAGCCAGGTGAAGAAGCCAGGCATCCGTACGGATATAGTGAATGAATATCCTCATGCTAGATGGCGCACTTGCCAACGGTTCAGTATTAGCGGCAACATTTCCACCATCGCAAACCCATGCCGCATGGAGTAAATGGCGTTGCAACTTGCAAGACACAGCCTCCCGGCAAATGCAGTCGGCTCATAATGCGCCAGATCCAAGGCACACCAGTGATTTGCAAACAAAACAACTCAATAATAATAATATCAACAATACTCCGTACTGTTCGGCCAGAGTTGCCAACATTTCCTGAGATTTGCTATTAATTTACTCAGGCAATTGACGCTATTTTCCTTTTCGCCGACCTAACGTCCGCGCCACAGAATTAGCATTGTGGTCGTACTCGTACTAGAATACCATGGCGTGTACGGAGTACCCCAAGAGCAGCAATTGCAAGGAAACCGGGAGAGCAGGGAAGAACCTCGGTGGCCGACACGAAGTCGGGGGGTTGCCCGTTCGTACCCCTTGCTGGTGAAACGCCATCGCCGGTGTCGGTCTAGGGCTCGATTTCCAGGCTACCTCTTCACAGGCACCGTGGTTGATTGGAGTGGCAAGCACTGGTAGCGCGGCAGAGCGGCATGGTGTGAGCGTGGTTCTGCGAGTACCAAGACTTTGTCCTCGTAGGTTTCTGTTGACATTGTAAAACTATACGTATTGATAGTACTCCGTATTGTAGTTATAAAATACCCAATGTGGTGGGCCCCGTGAATGACAGCTGGCTCCGTCAGGACCCCTCCCAACCCGCCATGATCCATTCCGCCATCCCGTCATCCCGCTGGAGCTGCATCTGGAGTTGGAGAAGGGCAAGGGATTCCTTTCAGGGTCATCGCCCACGGTGACACAGAGGTGGGAGGGGCGCTGGGGCTGAAGCTTGGGGGGGGGGAGAACCCTTGGGAGTTGGGGGACCAGAAAAAGCTTCGACGTTGAATCCAGAAGCCTGAGGTGGAGTTGTGGCACGGCACAGATTCAAGAGGCACATTGGGGAAGGAACCACAGAGGTCCACCAACCTGCCGGTCATTTTCAACTCTAAATGCAACCAAATCTCACACGGCTCGCCCAAAATTGGTTTGCCTTCACCATCACCAGTTCTCCCCGCCCACCAACGTCACTTGAGCAAATCCCAAACTCCGGCGATGGCTGGGGGGAACTGAAATGTCTTCGGGCGAAATCGCTACAGACAGCATTCACCGTACTCCGTACATCGGACATTAATAACCGAAGCAGGCTTCCCAGCCAGCCAATTTTCCCTAGCCCACAGACCCGAGTGCCGCTGCGCGCACCGTCGCCAACGGGCCTTCGACGATCGTAGACCCCCCCCAGATTCAGGTTGGTAATATCAGGGGGTGTGAACTTGCGAAACGCCAACCTATGAGGTTTCCGAGATATCGCCGGATTCTAGCCGTAGTGCTGTGACATTACACAGGCTCATGTATAAGAACTCAATGCGACTCGTATAGGATAAGCGCGAGTCAACAGCTCAGGACCTAGCGCGTCAAGAGAGGTCATGTATGGCTCTCTATCAAAAGTACGAACACGTACATAGGACAAGCAGCCACTAGCGACCGCGCATCACCCAGGCCAAAACCTAACCAGTGATCATCGGGGGGTGACAAAGTGGCACACTCATCATCTTCATCTCGGGCTAGTAGCCCAGGTCATCCGACGAAAACCACGCCAAAGTCGAATATGGAACTCGGATCCGTTCACGACATGCATGATGCGCTTGCACCCCCGGCGCCGCGGCGGGAAGGATTGATTGTGACGCCAATCCTGGGTATTCGAGAATGTGCGGAGTCTCCGATTTAGCCATTCTATCCAATGCTCATGCCTTCATTTCCCAGAAGCCTGGATTGGTATTACGATATGTACAATGGCAGCTCCTTGTATCCCTGGACGGCATTACTCAATCCGGCAAGCCGGCTGTTTACGAATATACGTCTGTTGCACTGGTGTACTCGTATTATTGGTACTGGTCGCTGGTGGCTGGTGGCTAATACTGGCAGTCATGCGACTCGTGCCTCGGTTTCAAACAGCTCCGCACTTGTGCATGATCTGGCTTACGGCAATGGCGGCAATGTGGGTTTATTTTGCTGTCAACTTTCTACCCGGTTTGCGCCAGGTTCCAACCGCTCGGCTCGCCCACCACCGAGAGCTCAATCCACGGCGTGTCCTGGTGGGAGTGTTGGTCCTGATGCACAGAAACCACAGGCAGCCGCCGGTGGGCTTTGTCCGTATTATCCACTCACCACTCGGCAGTAAAGTCGTAACATTGATACACTCGTACGTGCCTGGCTACGGGGTTCTTGTGCGGGACCTCGAGAAGAGCCTCAAGTGGAGAGAGAACTGCCGTGCCGTTTTCTCCAATTCGACGTCTCCATCGGCCCCAGCCATCCACATGGCCTGGGTTACATAGCACATACGCATCATCAGTACGGAGTATACGAGTATAATGGCATACGAAGTATGCGTCGCGGTTGCTACAAGTACTGCATGCTATTATACAGCACTGCTGCTATCGGCATGTAAGTAATATGTACGTTGGATCTTCTCCGGTCTTCCTGAGAGAAATCACTAGCCTGCGACGATGCACAATCAACACCGCCCTGAACAATGCGAATGCGACTGCTCAACGGGTGACAACGAGTATCGTACTACACTGCAAACCTGGTACTAAGTATGCCTGCTGCCTGGCAACATGGTCCAATGAGGGGTTGGCCGTGGCTTGCCTCCTACTCTCCCCGAGTAGGTACCTACTTATGCATCGTGGCCGAGTCATTATTAAACCTTAGCTCCGAAACCTCCAAATCATTCGCTGATGATAACAATTATGTACTTTGTGCGCGCCACCTTCCTCTCGCGTCAACCACAGGCCTGACACAATCCGATGGTTTTCTCTGAAGAAAGTTCCTTCAACATCTCGTCTGAACTACGGATACCTCACTAGGTGCGTAAATGTACCTACTAGGAGGATATATGCAGTACTAGTGGTACTCTAATACATCCCTTACCCAAGTACGTACTTACTTAAGTAGCTGTACCAGGTTAAATGCTAATATCAACTGTGCGTACTAATATTTGGCACTCGTGGGCAAGAGGACTGTCAATCCGCTTTCGCCCCCTCTCCCTCCCTCTCCGGCAACCACGGCGAATACCGACTTGAGCAGATCGGTTATTCTGACCAACTTCTGCGGGCCGATTTTTGCCCTGGTCTTGGGATGGCCACGATAATACGTCACGTCCGCCTAGGCCTCCCCAATGAAGCCCGAGATTGCAGGGGTTTGAGGCCCTAGCGCAACCTTCTGCATGGCCACTAGGTCAATGCACCATGGCCAGATTGACGAGCGGTCACAGTTCCGTACCCACCTCGCAAGTACCCTTCTAGTACAGCAATGTACCCGGCACGGGCGAATGGAGCTGTGCCCGTAGGGATACTTTGACGAGACTCACCAGGGCGCGAGTCGGGAGGTTGAGGATGCCTTCTGGTCCGTCGCAGCCACGTGGAAATGGCTTCTCAGCTCGAGCCTCATGGTGCCAGAGCGTTTACTAATACAGATTACCGTACGAGTATGAGTATGAGTACTTAGGTTGTATACGAGTATTCGTCATGTCACAGCCAAGTTAGAGTCGCCTCACATCCCTGACCGCGTCGATGGCGTTGCCAACGGCCTGACGTTGGCAAGCTATGATGATGATATCCTATCTCTTCACCCATCCCCTGGATTTTGCGCCAACGGCGTCTTCCGGTGTCAAAGGTTCGTCCGGTCCTCCGTATACCGTTATGCGACGGCCCAGAGCCGTCGCGATGTCGCCCTGTCAGTGCAGGGTTTCCTGGTCTCTAGCCAGCACCAATTCGTCTGTTATTGACCAACAAGTCGAAGCATCGCCACTACTTACTTGTAATGCTCGTAGCCTCTGTAATGTACTATCTCGAAACTCTATCAACTTCCTATCGACGCAGGTGTCCACTCAACGGGGTCAGATGGAGTCATGGAGACCAAAGGCTCCATCGGATCTCGGAACACTTAGATTGGGCTGAGTGTATCCGCTTTCTCGACGTCGTGTGTATCCTCCACGAGCAAGAGTGGCAGGAGGCATTCATTTGGGGTCATGGTTGGCGTTGGGTGGCAGCCATAGGTAGGATTGAACCCCTCGTGCTTGGCCCGCGGAACCATGCACCCACTCCATGGCTGCTCCCACGCAGCTGCTGCTTGTCCGACCCTTGGCCCCAGGGACCAGCACCCTTCCCCAGTATGCATGCCTGCGCTGACTGTCTTCCAGCCACCGTCCAGTAGCATCGCTGAGTAGGCATGCTGCCAAACTACCAAGATGTATGGCTATTCGTATCTGTACCTCCGCGTTGTGATTGGCAAAGCCTGCGCAGGGCAGATACGTTTTGCATGCCCATGTTGAATTCCTAATGCATAGTGACACACTCATGACGATTATTCATCAGTTAGGCCAAGTCAGTGATGATATCTGTACTGACTCGCAAGCATATCTGGCAGGGTATCCTTTTATCCCTTTTCCAGAGCACGCGCATATTTGCTCGGTACCTACTTTTGAAGCCGAGAGATGTAGCAACGGGCGCGTATACGCGTCTGCATTCATCGCTAAGCGTGGGGAATCAAGGGGCCAGCCACTAATAATACTTCCGCTTGGCTTTCGATAATGATGACTATGTTTTTCTTTGGTTGGGGAACAGGAATACTTGTACATAGTAGGCATTGTTAGGCGTCGTGTATTCGTAACTCTGAGGTGGGCATGTCTGCATATTCACGCTGCTGATGCGAACACTAATATACCATGAACAGAGCGAGGTCGCGTAGAGACGAAGCTCTATGATACAGAACGCTAGCACAGCATTAGACATGACATTTTCAACACCGCAAGAGACATGAACTTACTACAATATCGTGGGTTCCGCTGGCCCAAATTCATTCCGTCACTTGGGAGAAGCATAGGGTAGCCGAAAGGCTACTTACATCGAAGCGAGCCTGAGACTCGTTCAGAGGGCAGGCGTAATTGCCATCCAAATCGTCGCCAATTTCAAGAGTGCTTTCTGTACCCAAAACTACTCCTATCAGAACCTTGGAGGTACGTATCGAGCTCCAACCAGAATTTACCATTACTAGTAGTATTTCAGGATAATACTGTGAAGCTGAAGTACAACCATGCGATATCACGTGACTATATCGCGGAGCCTCGTATGCCCGGCCGCCGAGTAACTCGCGCTCTGATTGGACAAAATTTCCCCTGCAGCAGACGTACTTTTCTTGAAGTCTGGGATAATTGGGGAGCTCACGCGACGACGAGGTGTCGATTCAACGTCCCAAACCGAGCATCTTTCCACAATGGCGAGTCCCGGGGCACTGCGGCCCTCATATGGCCGCCTTCTTCAACCAAAGCATTCCCTCAGCGCCCT
This sequence comes from Amphichorda felina, assembly GCA_016490725.1. Taxonomy (NCBI): domain Eukaryota; kingdom Fungi; phylum Ascomycota; class Sordariomycetes; order Hypocreales; family Bionectriaceae; genus Amphichorda; species Amphichorda felina. The sequence continues at coordinate 239,908 of JAEMHR010000002.1, read as the reverse complement.
TGCGCTCGGGCGCAACCAAACACCAGCCGCCGCCTTCTCAACGAGCGCTCCGCTATGCAAGCGCAGAGCCAAGGCACGGGGTACCAATAGGGACATGAACCCGGGACGAGGCGTCAGCAGTATCTACCGCTCGGGGCCCCGCGAGCCTCTATCCATGTCCGACATCCCGCTGCCGCGGCCGGTCGACTTTAAGCCCGAGATCAAGGTGGACGAGAACCACGGGCTCTGGGGCTTTTTCCCGGCGCCGGGCAAGCTGGTGTACACGCCTGAGGAGGCCGAGAAGCACGGGCGCGCGTGGAAGCTGGAGGAGCTGCGGAGGAAGTCGTGGGAGGACCTGCACGCTCTCTGGTGGAAGTGCTGTCGCGAGAGGAACATGCTGGCCACGTCCCTGGTAGAGCTGGAGAGGAGCGAGCTGGGCTTCGGAAAGCGGGAGCTGGAGCTTCGAGATGAAGAGGTACGGCGAAGAACCGCCCCTGGGAGATTGAATTGACCATTAGATGACTGACCGTATATTGGCAGGTCCGGAAGACTATGGGGGCAATTCGACATGCCCTGACGGAGCGATATTACACGTGGGAGGACGCTACGGAGGTGGCTCGCTCAGACCCTGAGATTGACATGAACGCCAGTGAAGGGCAAGCGTACAACCCATCGGCGTACGAGGACGAGTTCGAAGCTGCCGAGAACTGGGAAGAGCCCAAGCAAGAGGGGGACGCCGCGTCGACAGAAGAAGCTGCGAAGGCTGAGGGGAAGACGGAGAAGCAGCCTGCATGAGGGCCAACCTCATGGGTGATCGTGTAAGAGGCTGATTAGCTAGGCACCTGTGCCTCTGAGCCACATGTATTTCTATCTGTACTAGATGGTAGCCAATCTTCTGGTGTATCTGTAAACTAATTTATGATACTGTTTGGGCCACACAGGACAGCTAAAATCGAAAACACACTTCTGAACAGCTTATGGTGGTTTTGGGACGCGATAATGTCGCTTGTGGATCTGTTCGGCCAAGGTACAACTCCTTGCAACAGCTCCTTGCAACGTCTCTTTTCAACAGCTGTACATTGTCAAGATGCGCGGCCTGTCTTGTTATTGCGCTGCGTGCTACAATAGTTGATACTCAATCTTTTATACAGGTATGGGGAGCCCTTGGGTCTTTCTAGCTGGCTTCTTCCCTGGGAATGGAACTTGACACCTCATGTGTGCCCTAGCTCCTGCCTGGGTATGGCTATGGCAAATACTAGTAATATCAAAGTGGTGACAGATGTACTGGCAGTATGTTCTTGAAGTGTCCCACGTATTCGTTGTGGGATTTGCTACTACGTATGACGTACATATTCGTACTCGTAGTACATATGAAGAAACACTGGGACAGAAACAGAGCGTGGGATAACATCGAACATACGAAGTATGCTCCTTCTGTATCCGTAATGACGAGAACCGGCCTTCAATAACGGGAGCAACTCGAGATGGAGTGATTTACATAGTGGATGCAAGGCGGAATGCTGTGTCATAAAATAACGTGTTATCTTCTGGGGCTGCCATATTTAAGGTACGACTTGACGGTTCTCATCTGCAGCCTTTGCTTTCCCTTGCAGCTCCTGAGACATACCTAAGAAGCACAAAAGAAAAAGAAAATAAACTCATTGTCTGCAATTTGAAATTTTCCAATATGACCGCCATCTCGGGCCAGCTATTAATAGATGACCATGCCTGATGAATACCTAACGCTATAAGATGTGACAAGCGGGCAAGGGAAGGAGACTCGCTGGAGAGGGCAAAAAGAACGGGACACAAGCTAACAGAGCCATTGGTCAAAAATAAAATATCAACCCCACGGCGAGGGTCGAACTCGCAACCTTGAGATTTCCTTTTGTCTTTTGACCGTAGAAGTCTCACGCGCTGCCATTGCGCCACGCGGGGGATGATGGTCTTTTTAATGCAAAATTGTCAATTATGATATGCTTGAAAGTACAGTGCTTGGGTTCGATGACGAAGGTTAATATCCACCCGTGTAAGGAGGGCTAACCAGTACTAAAGCAAAGACTAGACATCCAATCTACAATTAAATTTAACCCAGCAGCCACTGAATTGGAAGAGATGGCCAAGCGGTCCGCTGGGGCTCGGTCTCCCAGCATATCAATCTACCGCCTAGCATCAACCCCAAATCGAAAGGGAAATAGGTTGCTAGGTTAATCCTACGATTTATCGGGGACGAGAAAATTGTGGTTATATCGTCATAAGTTTCTCAATCTGGCGTGGATGATGATTATTCTCATACTAAAGTACTACTTATGTATGGCCCTAGCTTGAATCTATGTGCAACAAGAATACACGTATCACTTGCAGTGCTTATTACTACCCATCTGTACCGTACTTCGTACATCTGGACATAATAAGTCACGCGTCTTTTGGGGGACGCGGGGGCGCTTTTATGGTCTATATTCTAGACCCCGATGTCATTTCCAACGGTAGATTTGCTCAAATATACTATGTATATCTGAGACGCCAAGCGTGGAGCATATTAAGGCTGCTTAATTAGCAGAAGCTCTCCCAACCTGGAAGCTTGGGTTAATGTGGCTTATCCATGGTCTGGGCCGAGGTCTTAGTAAACAATTAAACCAAATGAAGGGATCGACAACTATAAGGTGGTGCTTACTTGGTCTGTTTAATTGACAGGTACGGAGTAGGTAGCTTTGGAATTGGGGCTGCGCTGGGCATGGCAAGGATTTCCTCCCAACGTCCGGCTCACCGATGCTTTTAGCGATGGGCCCCTCCACTTGAAACCCCGCCTCGAGCTTCCATCAACACCTCCTGGTCTCCTCCATCTGCAGTTCTCCATTTTGACTGCAGAAACTATTGTCTTGCGCTTGTCTTACCCATAACCTCTCCCTCGAACTACCATAGACGCCTACCATGGACGAGATCGCTCCCAAGTACGATGTTATTGTGCTGGGCACTGGTAAGCTTCTAACCCAACGGTTCGGCCCATCCCCACGCGGGGCATTTTGGGGCAATCCGCCGCCAACGATCGGGAGTCCGACTTTGCTGACCAGACGCCAGGCCTGACCGAGTGCATTCTGTCCGGGTGAGAAGCTCCTGGAAATCTATAGAAATTGAATTTAGCCCCCAGAAACAGCCTGCTGACACCACCTCCAAGTGTTCTGAGTGTCAAGGGCAAGAAGGTCCTCCACATTGACCGCAACGACCACTACGGCGGGTATGATAGACAACCCCAGAACCATCGCCCCTCTTGGATTCTTGCTGACTTGCCTATTCTTCTGTAGAGAGGCTGCCTCCGTGAACCTCGAGACGGTAAATTCTCTCCAACCTCCGTGCGCGAACCCGTTCCCCGACCGACCTCTGACTGTGGCGAGAACAGCTGTTCAAGAAATATGGCAACTACAATAAGGGCGAGGAGCCGTGGAAGGCGTACGGCCGACTTAACGAATGGAACATCGATCTTGTCCCCAAGTTCCTCATGTCCTCGGGCGAGCTCACCAACATCCTCGTCTCCACCGACGTCACTCGATACCTTGAGTTCAAGCAGGTCGCTGGTAGCTACGTCCAGCAGGGCTCTGGGCCGAAGGCCACCGTTGCCAAGGTGCCCTCTGATGCTGGCGAGGCTCTCAAGTCGCCACTTATGGGTATCTTCGAGAAGCGCCGCATGAAGTCGTTTATCGAGTGGGTTGGCACCTTCAACCGCAACGACCCCACTACGCACAAGGGTAATTACTATGTGTAGGATCGGCATTCTGGTCATAGCCAACTGACGTGTGTGTGTGCCAGGGCTCGACTTTAACACTTGCACGATGAAGGAGGTCTACGACAAGTTCGGTCTCGAGACCACCACTAAGGACTTTGTTGGCCACGCCATGGCCCTATACCTCACAGATGACTACATCACGGCCAAGGGCGAAGCACCCGAGGCCATTGAGCGCATCCGCCTGTACGGAAACTCTGTCGCTCGCTACGGAAAGTCCCCTTACATTTACCCTCTCTACGGCCTTGGCGAGCTCCCCCAGGGCTTTGCCCGCCTGTCTGCCATTTACGGTGGCACTTACATGCTCAATACCAACGTTGACGAGGTTCTGTATGAGGGCGACAAGGCCGTTGGGATCAAGGCCACCATGTCGGGTGTCGAGGAGATGAAGTTTGAGACGAAGGCCGATATGATCCTTGCCGACCCCTCGTACTTCCCTGGCCAGGCCAAGGTTGTTGGACACGTCCTCCGTGCCATCTGCATTCTGAAGCATCCTCTGGCGGGCACCAACGACGCCGATTCCGCTCAGCTCATCATTCCCCAGTCGCAGGTCGGCCGCAAGAATGGTGAGAATCACTTTACCCTGCACTGTACACCCCGCAACCAGCTAATTCTCCTTAGATATCTACATTGCCTGCGTCTCGTGGGCTCACAACGTCTGCCCCAAGGGCTACTACATCGCCATTGTTTCAACCATTGCTGAGACCTCTGCCAACCACCACCTCGAGCTCCAGCCCGGTCTTGAGCGCCTCGGCAAGATTGAGGAGCAGTTCATGGTACAGTCTTATAATCCACTCAGCCTATCTGTGCATTTCTAACAAACCTCGTCATACAGGGACCTCCTATTCCCATCTACGAGCCTACCGATTCTGGCGCCAAGAGCAACATCTTCCTCTCTAAGAGCTACGACGCCACCAGCCACTTCGAGACCACCACCGATGACGTCAAGGACATCTACCATCGGGCCACTGGAGAGGAGCTCAAGGTTGAGGGTCTCAGGGAGGGCCTCACTGTTGCGGAGGAGCCATAAATATGTACATGGAGGGTGGTGCGTGTGTCCCGAGTCACTGCAATTCGCATGTGCTGTCGGATAGGGATATGTCCCGTATACGGTAGATGCTGCTGGAGCTAGAAGGAATAAGACCCAAGATGACCAATACAACATGAGAGACTGTTCAGTTTAATGAAAGGACAATGGCAATGCGACCTTGATGAGTTCGCTTGGAATATGTCATAATCATCGTGATATCTACCTGGTAGCATCTGCTAAAGAGGCCACTGATCTGCGAAGCCACTTTTTCAAGAAAATTATATCCCCGATCCCCAGAAGTACACCCGTACGCCAGATTCACACAGCCGAGACCAACCAACGAGCGAAGAAAGGCAGTAGACTAAGAGAACTTTTAGCGACGGTTGGTCTTGCCCATGCCACGCTTTCCAACGACCTATGTGTGTGTTAGCCTAGTAATCCAAACTTGGGTGAGTAGATGGTGAAAGCGTACCAAGTGCTTGGTGATGGAGGCAGTGGTGTGCCTGTCGGCCTCACCCTGCCGGGCCATCCTGTTCATCTTCTTCTGGTGCAGCTTGAAAAGGCGATCCGCCTTGGAGCGGGTCTCCTCGTCCTGCACACCGTCCTCGCGGCGGTTCACAGTCGGGGCACGGCTCTGAGAACGCAGGCGGCTCTTCGAGCGCATGCGATCCCGAGGAGTGTCGACGTCCATGGCGTCGGGATCCTCGGTGCCCAGGCGGCTCCTTGACATGGAGCGGCCGCGGGGGCGGGACTTGGACTTGGCACGGTCCATCATCTCGGTCGTGTCCAAGCCACGACGATCGAGCGCGTCCTCCAGCTCTGACAGCTTCTTCTTCTGAACACTGCGAGGGATGATGGCCTGGTTCTTGAGCCTCTTCTTCATACGGGCCTCGTTGCGCTGGAGGGCGATCTGCTCCTCGATCTGCTCGGCCTTAGCCAGAATCTCGGTGGCCTCATCATCATCAATATCCGAGTCAGACTCGTAGTAGCCCTCCTGCTCAAGGCGCTCCTCTTCCTCTTCGAGAGCAGCCAGCTTGGCCTCGATGTCAGGGTCGACGAAGTCGTACACGTTCTTGCCATTGAACATTTCAGGCATGGGGTCGTACTTCCACTCGGGGTTCTTGAGCATCCAGTCGGCCCTCATATCAACATTGTAAACGCCGGCACCGCCATTCTCATCCTGGTCATCCCGGGCGAGTCGGCGGCGCTCGGGGTCATTCTTGTCATACTTCTTCCTGTTCTTGACGGCGTCAGGGATAAACGTCTCGCGGGTCTGTCCGTTCATGGGCTGAGCGACGTGGATACGAGACATGACGTCTGCCAGGCGTCCTCCAATGGCGCCGCTGTTGTTGGTACCGGCCTTGAGCTTCTGGTTGACACGATCGGCAATTAGGCGCTCGCAGGCAGAGTTCTTGACCTCCTGGACGCCCTCCTGGGTATTGCAAGAGAGCTGGAGCATTTCAACCTCGTTGGACTTGAGAAGCCCCTGGAGCTCTTCCTGAATGTCGTCGGAAAGATCCTCGGGACGTGTCACATCGATCTTGTTGACGACAAGGAACACGAGCTTGTTGGAGAAGAGGGGTTTGATGCTGCGGAACAGCTTGATCTGGTCCCTGACAGAGTAGCCACACTGCTCCGACAGGTCCATGAAGTAGAGAATGGCAGATCTCAGGTGAGCAATGGCCGTGATACTCTGCATCTCAATGGTGTTCATCTCCTCGAGAGGGTGATCCAGAATACCGGGAGTATCGATGGCCTGAAATCGCAGATACTTGTAGTCAAAATGGCCCACGAAGAGGCTCTTGGTGGTGAAAGCATATGGCTGAACATCGACATCGGCGCGGGTGATGCTGCGCAGGAAGCTCGACTTTCCAACGTTGGGGTAGCCGCAAATCAGGAGAGTGCGGGTGTTGGGGTCGATGGAGGGCAGACGACCCAAGTGCTGGCGGACCTGGTCGAGGTAGAGGAGGGGATCCTTCAATCGCTTGATAAGGGTGGCCATGCGACCAAGAGCGGCCCTCTTGAGCTGTTTGCACTGGAAGAGAGACTGAGCATATTTGATAAGGCGCACATAGTCTCGCGAAATGGTCTCGATCAGGTTCTTGGCCGTCGACATTTGGCCGAGGGCAATCTTGAAATGGTCGGCATCGTAGAGAGTGTTGAGGAGATCCTTGTGGAACGGGTGGATATCCTGAAGGCGAGGGAAACTCTCAAGGATGGCACCAAACTTCTCGGAGAAGGTCTCCTGGGTGAACTTGACCTTTCTGGTGTAGAAAGCTGTGAAAGTGTCAGTGGTGAGCCATGTGATCAAAGCCAACGTGATGTCCCACCTCGAATTCTGCTGATTTGGAATCCAGCGCGGATCTGGGTGGGAAGCTTGCGCTGGGTGCGGCTCAGCACGATGTCCAGGAACTCCTGCTGAGTAGGCACCGGAGGAATATCCTTCCAAGTCGTCTTCATGGTGGGCAGCTTGGGTCTGACGACGGACGAATGTTGTGCTGCGAAGGGGGGACTGCTGCCGACGGATGGTGTTGAGATGCAGCGGCTCGAGGGCGGTCAATTTTTTTCTGTGCAAGAGGGTGGGCAAATCTGGCGAAGGAGCTATCGATAAGAACTTTTTCACTGTGGGCCTCGCCAGGGTCTGTCATTGTCGGGTACCGCTCCACCAGAAAATAGCGGGAGGGATACTTTTTTTCACACCAAGTCCCCCCACTCGCCCCGCTCTGTTTTGGTGACCCCTCTGTAAATGGATGGATAAAAGTGGTCAAGGTGATGATGGTATTTCTTGATAGGACTGAAGAATGTCTGTTTGTTTTGACCAAGTTTTGAAATGTCTGCGGAGAATTCCGAGCCGAGTACGTATGTTGCTACGATGGGCTCGCATCTATCAGTATTTGGCGGCGACAAGTCCGTCTTCTGACCTTGGGCATATAGTATAGGGATGTCTCCCCCACAGTAGTATTCAGCCATGTTGAGCAAGAGATGCCGATGTAGAAGACCCCTTATGAGACTCACAGGCGCTCAATATTTGACTATGCATCCCTTGTGCTTGAAATGGTTGAGGGGATGTGTTGTTTGGAGGCAACCTCTTTTCCTAGTTCTTCTTGTCACCTTTCACAACCGAGGGTTTTGCGCGCTGAACCCCAATATTAGCAGCTGGTATACTACTAATTACTAGTACAAAGGTATTACGCCCCCATATTGTTGATCTGGAATGCGTGGCACTCTGGTCGAATGGTTGGTCTTGGCTGGCGACTCTGGGGATGGAGGCTCAACGTATTTGTATGTTGAATGACCCAGGCCGAGGCGGGGAGCGCGAGAGAAGTAAGCCGCCACGCCTGGCACCCAGTAGCACGAAGCAGAGTGGCACAGAGCGCTCCTGAGTGCGGTACTTGTACTCGTAGTGCAGCGACAACAGCAGGCGAGGGGGTCCATCCCGCTTCCCGCCCTGCATAATACCTACTAAGGTACCTAGGTAGGTACTAGTAGTACTGTAGGTACGGAGTCGTACTAGTAGTAGGTCGAGCCCACTGTCGTCACCGCCCAATTGCGCTTCTTAGTGACTGCCTGGGCCCCTGAAGGCTGAGGGGGCCACAGCTGGAGCTCTCCAGGGCTCTGCCGGGTCGCCCCTCCAAATCCCACCTTGGAGGCTTGGACCCGTGGACGTCAAACACGGGCACTCGCATGGGGACACCCGCCCGCTGACGACGGGACGTTATAAATCCCCCCATTGTGCTTCCATGACCTTCCAAGCTCCCAGATTTGCCATTACTCCTTCTGCAGTTCCCACTTGCCCTCGCATACGCCCGGGATATAGGCCCCCTTTCCGGCATTCAAGTTCGTTGGCTAGCTGAATCTTCGGATCTCCCACTATTTTCCTCCCACCTTCCACCCCATCCTCTACTGCACCTCTCGCATCGCCACGCCCCTGTCGTGCGAGCACCAGCTTCCTATCCTCCCCAGGATTTCACGCCCAGCTTTAGAACAATTCTTATATATCTAGCGAAATGTAGGCCGTGTCCTTCAGCTAATTCTGCCCGTTGCTCTGTTTGCTGACATCTGGACTCTCCAACAGGCGCATCACCCTCAATATACATAACCCTCACCAAGAGGAGGATGACAACCTCCTCACCCTCGATGTCTTCCCCGACATGAAAGTGTCGACCCTCCGCGAATCCATCCAAGCCGAGAGCAACATCGCCCCGACATCGCAGCACATATACCTGAACGGCCGCCTGATATCAGACGACTCCAAGACGATGGAAGAGCTGCAGATTGGCGATGGCGAGATGCTGGCCGTGCACGTAAGGGATATGCGTGGCAGCACCGGAGTGCCAGCGCAACCGGCTCGTCCCCAACAGCCCCAGCAACGACAGGCCCAGCAGCCAGGGAGAGGCCAGCCGGACCCGGAGCTCATTCGCCTCCAGGTGCTTGGGAACCCGGCCACGCGGCAGCAGGTAGAGAGGCAGAACCCCGAGCTGGCGGCGGCGCTGGATGACCCAGCTCGTTTTGCTCAGATCCTCCGGGATAGCTACGACAGAGAGCAACGGGAGCGTCTAGAGCGCCAGCGGGAGATCGAGAGGCTGAACGATGATCCGTTTAACATCGAGAACCAACGGAGAATTGAAGAGATGATCCGCCAGGAGAGAGTCATGGAAAATCTCCAAAATGCCATGGAACATAATCCAGAAGGTTAGGTTCCCGACCCCTCAACCAGCCACACTTATACTAACATCGCCGTGTAGTATTCGGAAGGGTCCACCTGCTGTACTGCGACGTGGAAGTCAATGGCCACAAGGTGAAGGCACTTGTCGATTCAGGAGCGCAAGCTACCATCATGTCGCCCGAATGCTCCGAGGTCTGTGGAATCTCACGGCTCATCGACACACGATTTGCGGGCGTCGCCCGAGGTGTTGGAACGGCAAAGATCATTGGGCGTGTGCACGCTGCTCAGATCCGGATAGGCAACCTGTTCCTACCTTGCAGCTTCACCGTCATGGAGGGAAAGTCGGTCGATCTCCTTCTTGGGCTGGACATGCTCAAGCGATACCAGGCTTGCATCAACTTGGAGAAGGGCTGTCTGGTAATTCAAAACCAGGAGATTCCTTTCCTTGGCGAGGCAGACATCCCCAAGGACTTTGAGGAGCATGCCACCGAGGAGCCCACCATCCCTGGCCCTGCCGGCACACAGATTGGCCAACAATCTGGAGCCATTCTTCCTGCAGATGAGCGACAACAGGGAGGGCAGCAGCCTTCCCAGCCACAGCGGCAGGCTACTCCCGCCGCAGCTCCCCAAGCGGCAAGCCCCGCGCAGCCATCAGTGCCAGAGTCAAGTCCCAGCGTGTCTCCGCAGCATGTGGAGGCCCTTATGGCCATGGGAGCCGACCGTGCGCGTGCTATCCAGGCACTTCAAGCCACCGACGATAATGTGGAAATGGCGGCTGGGATTCTCTTCTTTGGTTAACGCTGGACGGCACGGCCAAATTCCACTTTGATTAGCGAGCGGGATGCAAGGTGGTGATTCTAAAAAGGCGTCAATGGGATTTTGTTTGGGAAATGGGACGGGTGGTACAAGCCATGGACGTCTTGGTCTCGGTTGAATATGCGTCAGCATTTTACACTGACTGCGGTGCATTAATAGATCACGACATTCACGAAGCCGGAAAATTAGGCATAGGTAGTAGTGGTTTCAGTAAATCCACTTAGGAGACAATTTTGACTACCGTATCTTATAGACGCAAGGCTTGAGAATCGAGGCCTCGTTTCCATCTTCCTCGTCATCGTCCTTGGTCAAGTCTCTGCGCATCGGTCCCCTCTTAGGGGGCCTAGCCTGGTCCTCTGCCTTAACGCCCTTGCCCTTTGTCGGCGCAGCTCCTTTGATGAAGTGCATCTTGACGAACATCCTGTTCGACAGGTCAATGGCCTCCTTGCGCTCCCCCTTCAGGACAAAGCCTCTCTTGCGTAGCACCTCCACAAAGGCCGAGACGTCCGTCTCCCTCCGGTGGTCGTCCACCCCATCCACCTCAACGGCAAGATCCTCCCCGAACGCACCCTCGTCATCACCGTCGCCCTTGCCCTTCTTGCCGCCAGTCTTCCTGCGGTTCCCAACACTGTGCACGACGGGGGCATTCTTGCTCCGGACGGGGCCGAAGCGGCTCTTGATCTCGGCGATCCACAGCTCGCCCTTCCAGTGCAGGATGCGGTAGGCCTCCTCCACAAAGTCGACCCAGTTGGTGCCCATGAGGGCCAGGCAGAAGATGGCCACGTTGACGGACCCGTCCGCCAGGGGCAGGTTGGCAATGTCAGCCTTGGTGACGAGCGGGCTCGGGCTCTGCAGGTCGTAGCTGTTGATCTGCAGGCGCAGCTTGTCCTTGTCCTTCTGCAGCGACTCGGCCAGCCGGGCATCGCCGCAGCCCAGGTCGGCGATGGTGCACGTCCCTGCCGTCCGGGGCAGTGGGCCCGCCGATGAGGAGGAGGACGGGGCGGAGGGCTTCTTGCCGGCTGCTCCACCCTTGCTGGGGGGCGCCCTGGCCTTGCCGCGGCGCCGGATGTCGGCGAGGAAGCTATCGACGGGGTTCTCAGGCCAGACCTTGACCTGGCGGCGGAAGCCCTCGTGGTACTCGTCGAACATCTCGGGGGACTCCTGGAACAGGGAGAAGGCCTCCTCCGAGGGCCGGGTGTAGAGCGTCTCGTTGAGGTGGCGGAAGCGCGCCGAGATGAGCTTCTGCCTCATCGAGGCCTGGAGGGGCGTGAGCTTGGGAGGGGCGGGCGGCAGGGGTGCAGGTGCTTTTGCGACGGCATCGCTGGCAGGTTTCGAGTCCGGAGCGTCCTGGGGCTTTTGCGCATCTTGCTTCTGCTTCTTCTTGTCCTTCTTGGGCTTGCTGTCCTTCTTGGGGGCTGGTGACGGCTCACTGTCCTTCACATCCTGCTTCTTCCCCTTGACCTCATCGTCAGGCTTGTCGTCAGACTTATTGTCCTTGTTGCTGTTCTTTTTCTGACGCTTGGGGGTTTGTTCAGACTTCGCCGCAGGCTTCTTCTTCCCCTCCACCACAGACTCGAACAAGTCGGCAACGTTGGAAGAGGTGACCTGCTCGGCAGCGGCTCCGCCTCTCTTGCGCTTGTTGGACTTGGTCGCCGATGATGAGGCGTTTGTCTGGGAGACTGGCTCTGCCCTTAACGTGTCCGCCGAGACGGACCATCCCGGGACGGCGAACATCTTAGTTTGATTTAATTTGGGGTTTGGTGGTGGCCGTTTATGAGTTCGGATATATCTTGGGGTTGAGGCTTGGTGAAATTGAAATTTTGAGTTGCCAGTTGATAGTGGTCCGTGCACCTTTTCAGGGTCCAAGACAGGGAGGGTGACAAAAACAAAGAGACACGGGCAGATCAACCGACCTTATAATATGAGGCAAGTCATCAGCGTCCGTGGTCAATTCAACTTTTAATTTAGTTAAATATCTTGATATAATTATTTTATGACTTACTTTGAGCCTCCCAACAGTTGAATTTTCCTAAGAAGTGTTCCATATAATTAGTACTTAGTATACTGTACTCCGTACGAGTATGCATGCCAATGTGAAATATATACAACTACAGAGCTTACTTACGCGGGCGACCCCTGTTGTTGGAGACGGCGGAAGGTGCTAGACAGGCTCTCGACAGAGCATAGATTCCTTCTAGAGCAACCGAAATCTTTTAGGCGGTTGTGTGACGTGGCATTATGAATAACATAACGGCTAACGAACTGCTTCTCGTTCCATTGAAGTTTTCTTTTAGTATTGGCGGATGAAAGGCATGGGTATAGCTGGCCACGTGCTTGCTACTATCTGTAAGTATGTGGCACAGGGTAGTCTGCTTGTCACTCCACACGTGGTGGGACGACACAACCAAGGTCGATCAGCTTGATCGACCTTGATAGCTTCATGGGTCATGTCAAACTGGATACTGCAGTATTCCGTGGCTGGAAACGCCGGCGCAAGGGTTTGTGATACAGCAACAAGCGACGGGGGGCATTGATTCATAGTTGCAAGTTGCATCGTGTCCGCCGACTCGGAATAGGGCCGAACATGTTCGGTCAGAAGCATGAGTCTGCATGACATGATCGCATCCGACCGAGGTCAAGCACTAGTACCAGGCACTACTGCCAGGCAGCACCATAGTACCAAGCACTATGCGGGTCGGTGCATTGTATTGTTTGGGTCGCACCTGTGGCTCCTGTAGGCATAAGTAAACCGCGGGGCGTGAATCACTGCCGGTGGCCCGGGCTTGTAGTAACGTGGGAGAACTGCAAGTCGGTGTTGGAGACGTCCTGAGTTATGAGACAGATGGCAGATGGAGGGCTTCGGGCCAGCAGGGAGTTTGTGTGGGCAGCCTAGAAGCCGGGCGTCTACGAGGGAAGGGGGAGAATGGAGAGAAGGAAGGCGCCGCTGACTGATGGGGATGTGATGTGCCTGCCACGGGCGGGATTACCCGCTGGCCCCATTGGACTGGCCCCTCTGCCCCCCTTTGCTTCCCCATCGCTCCCCATTGACCCCCGTAGCTTAGACCACTCCACAACTTCACTCTTATCCCCTGGACTGGGAGTCGAGGATCTATGCGCGCGCCATCCGATCACAACCCACGTCTGCACTCTGCATGTTCCGATCGGATACGAATGTCTGGCGCTGATAGCTCTTGCTTCTTGTCTGGAAGTATTGCCTGCCCTGACCGCAGTTCCAAGGATCTTTCTAACTCTACGGTGAGCTTTGTGAAAGCTTACTGGAGGTTTTTGGATCACACTGGACATCCCTCCGACCACCATCATTCACAACTATTTGCTATGAGAATAGGGTGCCAGGCCTCTGCCTAGGTAGCAAGGTAGCAAGGTAGCAAGGTATTCTTGGTGGTCTCCCCTAGCCTTCGTCACTAGCATCACCCATTGCTCTCCACTCTGATACTGCGGGCGATCCTCAAGCCGAGTTACACAATCATGTTTCACTCCCCTCTATTCGTATTTCCAAGTTCTACTGCTTATTAGAAACTGCAGGCGCCATTTTACCTAGTTCCTCCTGACCGCCTGCCAACCTATTTACGTAACTCACATGGACTGATCTCGTCCCCTCCTATCCAGCGGCTGGCAGAACCCCCTGTCATCGTTGCTTTTGTCCGCCTGGCCTCCTTAAGACTCTGTTATCATCCTCCAGAATACTATTTCTTGGATTTTTGCAACCAAGGTCTTCATCGTCTTCCGCAGACTCTTCGTCTGCCCTTGATATTTCCCCTAGTACTGGGAAGGGCTTCGCCCAGCTTTGACTTGGCAAAACCTAGCATAAATCAGGCGCCTGAAAGCACTATGCAGGCTACTTTGTGATTAAGTAGTGGGAGCTTGTCGACGTCGTTCCAATTGAACGTGGCGATTGAACTGTTCGAGCCACGCCACTCGGAGTCGTACAGTCGGACTGCCTGAAGAAACGATGGAAAGCCCGATAGCGCGACCGAGTGCAGAAGAGACTCAAGCAGCAGATGACCCTCCTAATCAGAGCAATGGTGGGGGGGAGGACTTCAACTCGAGCAAGAAGGCCAACCCGAATGGTACCAACAGAAAGAGGACCAAGACTGGTTGTCTGAGTGAGTCTCTAATGTCTCTGATCCAAGAATATCTTAAATTAGCCTAACAGAATGGGTAACAGCTTGCCGCAAGCGACGTATTAAGTGTGATGAGGGAAGGCCAACATGCAACAACTGCATCAAATCGAAACGAGCATGCGAAGGATACAACCAGCGAGTTGTCTTCAAAGACCCGATCGGTGCACATTCACTCCATTCCGACCCCTTTGGACCCCTGGGTTATATATATGGGGCCACACATCCTTTAAACCAGCTCGCATCGCGGCAAGCAAGATCATCTGGGAGGGGTCCACTGCCAACAATAGCCCCCAGACCCCCGACGTTCGACTACCCACCCTACCATCCCCATGACTTCCAGTATGGGATCCCTCTGGCTTCCGGTCTGCCGGGACAGGTTCCTTATGCTCCTCATGTAGCTTTTGATTTTGGCACAAATCCATATCCTGCGGCGAACACATACATACAACAGCCAAACTCCTTGGCTTTCCCCACTCCCGCAGCTGGCTATTGGCACCCCGACCAACAGTTTCACACCCACACTCTCCCTCCGGCAAACCATTCACAAAATTATTATATACCGGAACAGATCACTATCGCTGGACAGCAGGACAATGCCCTTGCACCCTCAAGAATCCTGCCACTGCTTGAGCCGCAGCCGTCGATACTACCCATGGGAGATGCCCAGGCCGCGTTTCATGAAAGAAGCGACGAGGAAGCGTCAATGGTAGATTCTGAAGATGGTGAGAGAGACCCAAGTTCCCCCATAACACCTATATTCATGGGGATGTATGGGCACAACTCCAGGGACGTGTCTCTTCGATCCTTCTCCACCTTTGCTCGCAATGATACTGTTGGAGAGTATATGAATTCCCCACATGCGTCGGAACTGAAGGATGGCGCAAAGAGAAAACTCTTTGAACACTTTATGCGTGTCACTGGGCCTACCATGTCTCTCTACGAGCGCCATTTCTTCGAACCCACTGAGTGGAACATGACTAGTGACCGAGGAGGCAACATCTGGAGCTGTGAGTCTAGAATTTAGTCGGATATCTTGATTGAAGCTGAGCTGTGTCAGATAAATTTCCTGTTCTTTCGTTTCGTCACCCAGCCCTCCTCCACGCGATTCTGGCACTGTCAAGCTTGCAGGTGTCTAAGCTACAGAACAACTCCCCAACTGCCGCGCACAAACACTACCACATTGCGCTACGTCGGGTTGCTAAGAATGTAACGACACCGTCAAGGCGATTACGCCTGGCAACATTAGCGGCGGCGCTCTTGCTTGCCTACTATGAGGTCTGGAACTCGGAGCACACCAAGTGGTGTAGCCACCTGTACGGTGCTAGAACGCTCTTTGCGGAGATTCCTCTCAGGGAAATCGTGAGGCGGTGTCTCCCCGCAAGGAGCCTAGCAGATAGACGGGAAATCATGAAGGGAATGGGTCTAGCTGGGGCCGGTGGTCCTCTCCCACCTGATCCAAACGCACTTGACTTTGATCTCCTAACTACTATCACGGGGTACCGTGTGGCTGCAGGCGATTACTGTCTGAGGGAAGACCAACTGTTCCAAAGTGTCGAGTCCCCTGTGACTGAAAAGGACATTGAGAACTTTGAGAGTCTCCGGGATCTGTTTTGGTGGTACTGCAAGATGGATGTCTACCAGGCCATGCTTGGGGGAGCTAAACTATTGTATGTGCATGGTATCATCAGCGACTCGAGTAACAGCAACTAACAAAATCAGCATGGATTACGAGAACTGGGTCCATTGTCCACCACGAGCTCCGGTTTCGAAGCTCGACAGTTGGTGAGTCTGCACATCTGCACCGTTCCCGGGATGGTTTAGCTGACAATGGCGCTTGGAGTTACGGCACATATGATCACTTGATGCTGCTGCTTGGAAGACTGGCAAAGTTTTCTGCAAATGACCTGCCTCGCAAACGTCGTGCGAGCCGAGCTAAAGATACTCGCCCCGGTGGAAACTCTCCCCCCTTCCCGGGGATGGTGCCAACCCAGGCCACTGTCCCTCTGCCGATGGGGTTCAGCCCACCGAGAAGCACTGAGTATCGAGATGATTCGAACGACGAAGCCGATCCCCAAGTTGCCTACCAAGCAGCATTGCAGGAGTGGGAATCCATACGACGTGCCTTTGGTGTCCTCGAGAGCCGCCTGGGCCCCGAGTTCCAGCCCCTGAGCTCCGAGTACGCGGACCGCAGGGACCGCCCCTTTGGACCGGCGCTCCAGTACCGTACCTACTCTGTCGCTGGGATATGGATGAACTTCTACGCGGGCCTGATTCACCTCCACCGGAGCCACCCTGACATGCCGCCGACGGCCATGCAATCTGTGGGATTTTCGGCTCGCAAGACGGCTGGGTATGCCAACATGGTTGGGCGCATCGCTGTGGGACTGTCAGATGATTGCTCGGGCGTCACTGAAATTAGCACTGTACTGGCTGCGGCATTCCTCGAGAGTTCGATGTGCTTGTTTGTTGCCGCAGTTCAGGTAAGGAGCCTCCCCCCACACGCCCAGTTCACCATGGGTCAAGCTATTAACTCGGCATAGTTTCAGGATGACAGTCAGCGTAAATGGCTCGTGGGGCGAATGCACGACATCACACGCCTCACGGGGTGGCAGTCGGCGAAGCAAATTGCGGACGGCTGCGAGTCAGCGTGGACCAAAGCGGCCCAATTTGGGCGAGGCCCTCCCTATATGAGGACCTCTGATAGAGAGGACACCAAACAGTCCATCTGGAACAACCATCGCCGCATAGACCAGCGGATTATGGAGGCGGATTGCAGTGCAGGGGGTGAGCGGCGGGTTGTCCTGGCTAGAGCCGAGCGGGCACACTATGCTTTGGGACTGCTGGGAGTGGAGGACGACTTTGAATATTTGGAGCTTAAGGATGACGCGTTTAACCGTGATACGGGGCATTGTGCATGAGCCTAGAAACTTGGGATTCTAGATATGTTGGGCTTTTGTTGGCGCCTATGCGCCTGGATACTGACGGGAGATCAGAGCACTCTTGGGGGGTCAAATAGGGGTAGGATATTGGGTGTTTGCTTCTCAATTCAGCGCTATCATGGGGGCCACTTAGTGACATTAGTGTTACATACCACAAGGCGTTACCTGCGCAAGCTGGCGGGTGGCAATAGTTCTCGATGGCTCATGGCACGTAAGCTGGGAATCTTTATTTTGTGGTGTTTCTTTTTTGGGCTCCATCAGTTGGCTGGCAGTCGCTCGACAACGGCGGCCATCTCTTCGTCTGTGTATATCCTGAAGCCCTTGTCCTTGGTCACACTAGCCAGCTGTACGTTCTTGTGGTCGAGCTTCTCCTCCATCACCTGCTTCAGCGTCTTGAGAACTAACGTCTCGGCGTCCTCGAGCGTCAGAGACTACACAGCCACCGGCGTTAGAAAAGAGATCCTGAAAGGACAGGGGCGTGGCGCTTGTAGAGCTCACCTTGTGGTACTCGTTCTGCAGCTCCGCCTGGGCACCCTCGGAGCCAGAGCCAATAGCCTTGGCATCATACCGGTAAAAGGTACCGCTGGGCTCAGCATGGAACAGCTGGGGGCCGTTCTCGTCGTGGCCGGCGATGAGGAGGGCAACACCAAAGGGTCGGCTCATGATGGTCTCCTCGCCGTCGGCACCCTCTCCGAATCGCAGGGCGAGGTCGCAGATGGCCTGGGTGGTGCTCTCGACGCCGAGGGGCTCGTTGTAGTTGAAGGTGTGGCTCTGGCACTCGACGCGGGCATGCTCGACCATGGAGCGGGCGTCGGCCTGGAGGCCGGACATGGCGCAGCCAATGTGGCGGTCAATCTCGACAATCTTCTCGACAGACGACGTCTCGAGGAGGGTTGAGGTGACGCGCTTCTCAACGCCGAGGATGACACCCTCGGAGGTGGCGACGCCGATGGCTGTGGAGCCGAGCTTGATGGCCTCGAGGGAGTATTCGACTTGGAAGAGACGGCCTTCGGGGGAGAAGGTGTTGATTCCCCGGTCTGTAAAGCGGGTGATTCGGGGTCAGCTTGAGGAAAGCGTGGGGGATGGGCAGAAGGTTAGACAGATGAGGAGGGGAGCTGACCGTATTCCGATCTTGCCATAAACATCTTGGCGGTGTTTGTGCTGCAGCTTTGACCTCGACAGGCCGTTTATGTCTAGCGAAGGAGAAGGAAAAAAGGAAAAGCTCTTGCGGGCGCTGGCGGGGTTGGACTGTCGAGATTGTGATGCTGGAGTCGTTTGGAGCTGGAGGTTGAAGTGACGATGCCGCCTGCGGTTGGCGGGAGGTTAGGCAAGCAGCGAGGGTACGCAGCAAGCTCCCAGCGCTCGTAGCTCCCTCATTGGCTGCATGTGGGGGTTTACCGTCATTCGCACCTCTCTCAGCCTGCCCAGGTGCCGCCGGAAACGCAATTACTGTATTCCGGGGCCTGACGCGCCCGCCGACGCCACTGTAAAGCGCGTCGTGACAGGGCACCTCAGTGGGGGCCCTGAGCCACTGTTGCTAGGTACCGTACCACACTGCCTAAACTGCCCAACCGACTCGACCCCACGATTGTGCATGTTCGTGTCTCAGCACGCGAGAGAGCGATGCCCTCGCCGTAGCGAAAAAACCCTACCGGACTCTCACGACCCCGATCCTCAGATGTAGCTAGACAGCATGTCATCTGCCCCCTCAGCGAGAGCGTCGAGTCGCGCCAATGGATACGCAGACGAGCGGCGGCCCCGCGTCCCTGCACCCTCCAGCAGCTTCCGCAGCGACAAGGGCGACGCGTATAAGAAGGCGCCGTCGCCCCAGCCCAGCACCCAGAATGCCTCGACATCCCACAAACGTACAGCGTCCGGAAACCCTAGGCCGGTGAACAGGACGGTTGACGAGCGCCAGTTCGAACAGCGCAAGGTCGTGGAGCGCACCTTCGAGGCACACCTGCAACGCCTCGTGCCCCGAAGTACAACCCCCGAGAAGGAACAGAGGGAGCTGAAGCGGAGTCAGCATGAGAGAAGGCCGTCTGAGGCACCTAGGCCAAAAGCACCAGAGGCGCGGTCAAGAGCAAACACGCTGCAAGGTACGGGAAACCTGGGTATGGAAGAATGGAAGCATCCCTAGGCAACCGGAGGACTGACTAGAAGGGAGCAGCTCCGTGGAACCCCGAAGTTACATTATTACCACATACAACGGCGCCGCTCGCCTCACGAATATCCATACCGCCACTCGCCTCGACGGTTCCCCAAGCGCCACAGCCCAAGCCCCTAAGCGAGCTGAGCCTCGAGGTTCAGGAAGCCGCTATCGTGGAGGACCTCCTCTTCGTCTTCATGGGATATGAGGGCCAATATATCCGCTTTGCCAAAGGCTACAACCCCGATGAGGAGAGGGATAGGCTTACAGGACCGACATTCAGAATTGCGCAAGGCCTGGATCCCAGCTTACACGACCTCACCCAGTCGATGCTCAAGTTGGCCACCTACTACTCGGCCCTGGAAGCATTTGTCGACGTACAGAGCCGGGAGGAGTTTGGATCGGTCAGCCACGCGTTATGTGCCTCGGTGCGCAAGTTCCTCCAGGAATACCTCGTCATGATTGCACAACTGGAAACGCAATTTCTTACAAGCGACACGTTCACAGTGCATGTGCTCAATATCCAGACAGTCCCGACACAGCAGATGATGTTGCAATTGTACTCACTTGCACAAGAGCTTCTGAAGAAGAATGCGCTCCTGGACGAGGAGAGCGACGAGTCGGATGACGATATGGATGATTACGAGAATATTCTCGAGAATCTGAGGGATGGTGGTGAGCTGGTTCCTGGAAATATGACCGGGAAGAAGCTCTGCAAGGGTGGCGTGGCTATCGGGCTGGTGACTAGGAGGTTAGAGTCCATGTCCGGTGACCCTGCAGCGCGGGCTCTCCTGACCACATTGCTCCGTGATGCCACTCGGCCTTACATGGTGATGCTCAACGAGTGGCTACATCACGGAGGTATCAACGACCCCCACTCAGAATTTCTCATCAAGGAGCAAAAGAGTATTAGGAGAGAGCGGCTGGAGCAGGACTACACCGACGAGTACTGGGAGAGACGATACACAATACGTGACCATGATGTTCCCCCACAACTGGAGAGCGTCAAGGAAAAGGTGCTGCTGGCTGGCAAATACCTAAACGTCGTTCGGGAATGTGGTGGAGTTGATGTCAGCAAAGTCGTCCAGGATGTCCCGACCTCCTTTGACGACCCTCGCTTCCTCGAGAACGTCAACAACGCATATGCTCACGCCAACGAATCATTGATGCAACTGCTCCTCACAACCCACGCTCTGCCCGCTCGATTGCAATCTCTGAAGCACTACTTCTTCCTCGACCCCTCCGACTACTTCTCCTATTTCCTCGAACTTGGTGCGTCAGAGCTGCGGAAACCTGTGCAGAAGGTCAATACCAGCAAGCTGCAGTCCTTGCTTGACCTGGTTCTGCGGCAACCAGGAAGCATCGTATCTTTGGACCCCTTCAAAGAGGATGTCAAGGTTGAGATGAATGAGATCACCCTGACAAAGTCTTTGCAAAGGGTGGTGAACATCACGGGCATTGAGCAGGGCGAGTCTCTGCAGCCGGTGGCAAACCAGCCGATTGATAACGACAAGAATGCCGTGGGCTTCACGTCCCTCCAGCTGGACTACATGGTTCCCTTCCCCGTATCCCTCGTCATCAGCCGCAAGACTGTCTGGCGGTACCAGGCCCTCTTCCGCTACCTCCTATCCCTCCGCTACTTGGAATCCCAACTGTCAACAACCTGGCAGACGCAGACTCGCGGTATCAGCTGGGGCCACAAGGGATCCAGTCGCAACCTCGAGATCTGGAAACGCAGAGTATGGACGCTGCGGGCTCGCATGCTGGTCTTCGTGCAGCAGCTTCTGTACTTTTGCACTGCCGAGGTCATCGAACCCAACTGGACCAGGTTCATGTCAAGGCTAAGCACAATGGATGAGACGCTGGAGAAGAAACCGGGCGGGTTTATGCGTACGGTAGACGAGCTCATGCAGGACCATGTGGATTTCCTGGATACCTGCTTGAAGGAGTGCATGCTGACCAACAGCAAGCTGCTCAGAGTAAGTCTAATCCCTCAACATTGATTCCGAGCTAGAAAAGTATGGCTAATCTGCCCATCCGTTAGATCCACTCCAAGCTCATGCAAACATGCACCATCTTCGCAGCGTATACCAACTGGCTCACCCGCGAGCTTGAAAAATCCGACCCGGACCTGTCTAGCTCCAACAAGCCCCCAACCATGACGGCCGACCAGTGGAGGCGCTTCCAGGCCACCAAGACCGCCTCCCGTGGCTCCTCATCAGCCGACACCTCGTCCGCCACGCCTGGGGCCCCCCAGACTGAGGCGCGCATCGACAACCTGTTTGAGATTATCCGCAAGTGGGAGACCAACTTTAGCCGGCACCTGCAGATCCTGTTGGATGCTCTGAACCACTACGCTGCGACCGAGACGGTGGCACTGCTGAGCCTTTGCGCGCGGTTGAGTACAGCTAATCAGGGGACTGAATACGCTGGGCTGAGGAACGACGACGATGCGGCTTGACGTACGCAGGCTGGGGTTGACACTATCGTGACACTTACTGGGTGTGTTGTGTTGGGAACGTAGGCGTTGGGAGCTAGGTTGAATCGCATCGGGGGTGCTTTCTTTTTTGAGATGAGATACCAATGAACTATTCACACGAATTGCGACTAAAAGTTATGAAAGCTAAGGGAGCATTTGTGGTTGCACTGGTATTGCCAGTCATATCATTAAACGTAAAGGGTACCCTGGTAGCTTCCTCGAGGTGGGATACTACCTAGTTATTTCCAGGTATCGTTGAAAACCGTCTGACCGAGTCTATTCCACCCTTACGCGCCTCTTCGCCCCCTTCCAGCCAGCTTTTTGTGAGAGCCAGTTGTAATAGATACCATGGTGCATGCTCCGCCGCGCCTATGCGCTCTATGCTCATCATGTACCGTCGCCGATAAACCCAGAACTGAAAGACGAATAAGACCTGCCTCCTCGGCTCGTACCTAGTAATCAAGAGAAAATCAATTGTAACGCCCACCAATGCTAGATATGTATCAAACATGTAAAATCCATGGGACATAGCCGCGTAGTAATCGTAAAGAGATAGAAGTTGGATGGGGATCATTTGAAAAGGCTTCGCAAGTCCGCCAGTTTCTTAACGGCGGCCTCGCCTTTGTCCAGAGCCTTACTCTGACCATCCATGCTGAGGCTTGCGAGCTGCTTCTTCTTGTCCTGGAGTTGAAGCATCTTCTCTTCAAAACTGTCCCGCATAATGTATCTGACGGTGCGAACTGGTCGCTTCTGGCCGAGTCGGTGAACGCGATCGATGGCCTGGGCTTCAGCAGCCGGATTGTACTGGGGTTCCATTACATATACGTTACTTCCCGAGGTCAGGTTGAGACCCAAGCCGCCGGCCATAATGGACACAAGAATAACGTGAACAGTGTCATCCTCGCGGAAGCGATCCATCGCCGCAGTGCGGGCCGTGCGAGACATACCACCGTCCAGCCTGGTGAACGTAATCCCAGCTGCCTTGAGGGCCATTCCGATAAGGTCAAGATGGGAAGTCCACCCCGAGAAGACGACTGATCTGATGGGTGGTTCAGTTGGGTTGGCTTCGCTTTCAGCCTTCGACTTCAGTAGATCCTCAACGAGAGCTCTTGTCTTCGTGTGAGGCCCAGAGTAGTTGTCAAAAGTCTTCTTGGATGACTTCCCCTGAGGCTTAGGGGCCCCATCATGCTCGGCGTCGACGTCTCGGCGACGAAGTTGGACGAATTCAAACTGAACGTACGTGTTGCAGACAGGGCAAGGACCAGCAGACTTTCCAGACTCGAGCATGGATTTCGCTCGGTCCTGGTAGTTGTTGATGCATGACCGGCATAGAACGTGGAAACAGGGGGTCATGTAGCCCAAGATGTCATCTTGGCCCTCCCCTTCAATGTTGCTGCCTTCGCTAGCCCCTAGCTTCCTGCTACACTCTATGCAAGCGTCGTTGTTGGTCTCCTGCATTAGCGTGAACATTTCATGGGCCTTTCTATCGGACAAGGCTGGCTTGTCATTTTCGTCGTCATCATCAATGTCAATAGCCATCTCCGCTGACATTCCTTGGAGGGATGCGAGGTCGTCCTCATTCAAAAGGTCTTTTCCGTGGGCACAGAGAAGTCGAAGCCGGAGAATAGATTTGAGGATGTGAATGTAAGTATTCCCGCCGAGTGCTTGCCCGTTGTTAGATCCAGCCAGAATGTTGACTCTCTCCTTGGCATTCTTGGCAAACATTTCGTACACACCACGCTCGTCTGGGCTAAAGTCGAGCTTGACTACAAGATCTTCACGCGGCGGTAGATCGATCTTGTCCTTTAAGCGTCGGAGCGTGATGGTGTCAACTAGGATACGGAGTTTCGGAACCACTTCTGGGTCGGCAGCCTTGAAGGGCTCGACGATGTAGCGGGTGAATTTGCTCCGATGTTCGAATGGATGTAGACGAAGAAAGGCGAGGAGCGATGCAAAATCCTCCAACCGGTTCTGAACAGGGGTTCCTGTCACCGCCCAGCGTCTCTGTGCCTGGAGGCGGATAATTGACTTGAACTGCAATGTCGATTGTTCGCGGATCATATGCGCTTCGTCGAGGACGATGCGAAACCATCCTAATTGCTCCAGAGGATATACACCACTCTTACCCTTGTTCCTTGAGCTTAGCTCATTAGAAACCGAACCGTAGGTGGTAATAACCAGGTCAAACGCAGCAAGCTTGGCTGGGTCTTTTATGCGGTTGGAGCCATGATAAATATGGTAGGAGATGCTACCCTCGCGTGTGTGAGCTTTGATCTGCTCCTCCCAGTTGGTCACAGTGCTCAGAGGGCAGACAAGCAATGTCGTCTTGACGTTACGGATAAGTGGTGTTAGCCTTAGAGGCGACTGGCTAGAGAGCATATCGTGCCGGGATGGCTTAGTCTCGGGGGCGGTTGGCTGCATCGGAGTGGTGGCCTCCCACGCATGAGCAGCATCAAACGAGCTTGCGACAAGTGAGAGGATACTCAGTGTCTTTCCAAGGCCCATCATATCGGCTAGTATCCCCCCACGGGTCTCTGGAGGAGCTTCTCTCTGACTGTGTTGTGTGATGACATTGTAGTATTTCTTCTCCTGCGTGGACATCGCCTTGATCTTCCAAAACGATACCATTGTCTTTTCTTCAGGGCGCGTGTGGTGCAACTCCTCTCTGGACTGCATGAAGAATAGGCCCTGCTTTTGATGCTTAAGCAAGGGTGTCGTGATTCTCGAGTCAGGTTCCGCCATAGGGAGGTCTTCGGAGCGGGTGAGAGAATCAAAGACTCCCATTATTTCAGACTTCATCTCCTCCACAGTTCTATTGGCGGAGAAGGCCACAGAACCCTCGGAGTTGGTGGGATATACCCTTGGCGGGGGAGGCTGGAACTGGCTGACATGGGGATTCTGGACCCTGATCCCTTTTTGAACAAGACTCGGGGCAACAAGTCGAAGATTGTGCTTAATGAGCCAGCCGCCGACATTTTTTGCGTATCGGAGTGGGCCGTAGAGAGTAATATCGAGTGAGTAGGACCGCGAGATGGGCTGACCCGGCTCCTCGCCCGGTCGCTTGGGCTGTGGTGGGAGCCGACACTCTGTCCGCATGTTAATCCTTGCATCCAGCAAAGGGGATAGTCCCACGGCGCTCGTGACATCAACCTGGCCAATAATCTCCCTCGTATGATCGTACGCCTGGATTCTGTTGGTTTTGTCACCGACTTGCCGCTTGAGAACGACCTTAATAGCCGGCTGATAACCGGCACCCCAGAGGCTCTGACTCCCCGGCTTTGCAGAAGGGACTCTGGAGCAGTTGAGGCTAGTTTTGATCAGGCCATAACAGACTTCCTCGTCCCTTGGGTCCTCAACAGTCACCACGTCATCATCGGTCCCTGTTCATATGGAAGACTTAGTGAGTTGAAAGATATGCTTTGAGCATGGGGTACATACCACTGGTAAGGTCGACGGTCATTAATTGAGGCGTCTGTTGAGGAGTTGAAGCACCGCTCGACTCTAGGCGTTTATCCTTGACATATTGACCTAAGATTCCACTGCTGCCGCGGACAGGCATTTTGGTGCCGTTTTGAACATCTTCTGAGTCAACTCTGCGGCGCTTGGCTTCAGGTGCCTCTGTGCGGGCTTGGACATTGTGGATCTTTTCCAACCAGTTCAAAGGCGCAGCCGTACCCTGAGCATCGCTGCTCACAGGTGTTGACGCTTCACTGGAAGGGCCGGCTGACGGAGTTCCGTTGGGACTTGAGAACTGAAACACCATGGAGCTGCCAGAACCGGGCTGCGCCGCCATCTGTGAAACTTGGCGCGGGACAGGGGACGGAGCCGAACGCGCATTTGTGAGCTGCGCTGAGGCCGGAGACCTGCGATTCGGCTGGAGAAGAGCGGCAGGGCTCCATGCCGGAGCATTGTTCCGGGCAGGAGAGTTGTGACCTTGGATATGGGTGTTAATATAGGTGGTTGAGAAGTGACGAGGGAGTTCTGGGATGGGGTTGACTAGGCCCTCGCGCTGCAACTCGGGCTGAGAGGATGGCGATGAGAGCGGGTGATGATGATGATGATGGTGGTGGTGATTGGAGGGAGTACCGTTGGTAGCCATGTCTCACAACGTGCCGCCGCACACCGGCGACAGGGTTGCAAAAGACAGGTCAAAGTTTGACAAAGCGATGGCACGCTCAGTGTTTGTACCGAGGAAGCAGACTCATCACAGGCCACCTGCGTTGTGAGAGAGTGAAGGAAGCGACGTGAGATGCCGGTGTTTAGCTCAAAAAGGCGTGTCGAGTTCGAGAACTGCTCAGGTGGAGGAATATTCGGAGATAGCAATACTTGGAAAGACTGCCCGTGGTTGAAACGGTCCGACAAGTTGTTGGAGAGTGAAGAATCAAGGGACGGAGGACAACAGGCACAGGTGGCGTGTGACGCGCATCAGAGGGTTTCCACACGCATGGAGGGGCACCCCGCGAGGTGGTGGTTTTGCCGCCGTGGGTATTCGGAGCGAGGCTGAGGTTGCAGTTCACGGTTCATAAAAATAAAGACGCGCAAGAAGTGAGGCAACGGTGGTGGAGGTGGAAGAAATCAAAGATGAGGTTGAAGGGTTGAAGCGGCCCGGAAGTGGATTGGTGGATGGGTGGTGGTGGATGGCGGGATGCATCGGGATGCATGACTCTCTCGAGGTGCCTGAGGTGAAGCCTGGGGCAAGCGCTTTTAGCAGCTGCTTGGCTGCTTGGCTGCTTGGAGCCTGGCAGTGAAGGCGCGAGGCGTGAGGGCGCCTGCAGTCCTGCACCCGCACTGTAGCTGTAGGTGTTGCTGCGGCCTGCATGCAGCCCCGGAGGTCACCTGCACGGCAGTGTTTGGGGCCTTGGGCCTGATGGTGGGGGGCTTGGGGGGCACTTGCCATGACTTGGTAGGACGCTTGCTGGGGACTTGGGAGAGTTGACCCTTCTCCGCCCGGCTTTGTGGTCCGTGCACGTCCACTGGCCCCAAGGCAAGAGCGGAAGGAAGGCCTCGACGCCTTGTTTCCGCCTTCCACTCGCCTCGTTTGTCCACGTGAGCACTTACATGCCGATGCCAGCCTGCCAACCCAAGATAAGCAGGCGACACCAAGAAATGCTAATCGTCACAGAGGCTGCAAAATTTTACATTCCATGCTTCTACCAGATTCAATCTCACCGTGCGGCCCAAATAGATCGTACTGCCGACATGTGAAGGTCACGAGGCTCCTCCGTTCCTGCACCCAGAAGGCAAATACTACCAGTACGAATAATGCTCGCCTCTGGGATTTATTCCAGACCACAGCGGCCGCAGAAATTAACCACGGTAGATTCTAATATTCATTCTCATAAGATATGGAACTAACTGCCTCGTTGACTTCCAAAGTTCAAACGTTGTGACATCCTCGTGCACGATAGAATACTAGTAGACTTGTGTAACGTGGGAGTGGGATCCAGCAACGCCCAGCACAAGTGGTCACGAACTCCTCGCCTCTGCTTACATAATATCCAGTCAGGCCTGCCCCGCCATTGACCGCCCCCTCTGTGAGCCTCAAATCAAAGTCGAGTGTGGTCCAAAATATCGCCGACGACGACAAACACGTATCGGGGCCCCCTTGCGTTTCCTTGGACTGCGGGAAGCCATCTGCGAAATCGAGGCCTGGGAACGCCCCAACACACCTTGTATCGAACGGAACGCCTCTCTTTGCCCACCATGGATATCACCAGCTACATTGTCCAGGGCCGCGACAAAGCTCTCCTCTATGGCGATTATGCCACCTATCACTCCCAGCTGTCCAAGAGGTTGCTCAATGCGCGCAAAAAACTGGGTATTGTGACCAGGAACCGTGGCAAGTTCAACAAGAAGGACCACATCACTGCTGAGAATATTGGTCAGAACCGGGAGTGCGACGCCTTGGCCCTGAACCCCTATGCGATCTCACAACTAACCTTGCTAGGCATGTCTACCTGTCCCTTCTCGCCAGTGAGCGCGCGTGGGCACAAGCGATGAGCTTTAAGGCCTCTCACACAGCCGACCAAAAGGGAATCGTTGGCCGCACGCGATCGCACATCATCTCACGCCTCCACAAGGCTGCCAATTCGGCCGACCAGCTCGTCGAGGCTCTATCTCAGGCTGACGTCTCAGGTGCATCTACCACCGATATTCTCGAAGCTAAGGCGTACGCTGCCATGATTCACGGGGCGGCCCTTTTTGAGAAGCAAAACTGGGAACCTTGCCTCCGATGCTATTCGACCTGCCGTATCATTTACACCGCTCTGTCTACCTCTGCCAAGGGCGATATTTTCACAGACCTCCTCTCCGAGACGATTGATCCCTCCATCCGATACGCTGCGTACCGTCTGAAGACACCACGAACGATCCCCATCCCCATCATTGCGCGCAAAGCGTTCCCCCAATCCGACAGCGCCTTGGTTGGAGAGATCAATAAGATTGATCCCAGCATCCTGAAGCAAGGCGAAAAGGGCTCCCCTAAAGGTGCCGAAAATGCACCGACTACCTTGACCTGGAGGAACCGCGAAGTTAAGATCGAGGATGCCCAAATTGCTTTGGCATGGGGCTCAGTGGATGAGGCCAAATCCAGGTTATCGCAGAAGTTGGAGTCGCTTGAAGGGGCCAATCCGTTTGAGGTGGCAGGTGCATACGACGAGATCCTTTCTACCTCTCAAGACGCCGTCGACGCGACCAAGCAAGCCATCGACGAGCTGAGAGCAGAGGGCGTCGGCCAAGGGGACCCCAGGATGCAGAGCCTACAAATCACTCGCACGGCCGTCAACTACGAGATGCTCAGCTGGCGGATTGGTCGCAACAGAGCCCTGACTGGGGACCAAGACGGCGCGGTCGAGCAGTACGACTCATCCAGGAGACGTAAGAAGGCCAAGGCGACAGGCCGGGAACCGACAAAGGCGGAGAAAGAGCTCCCACCCAGCAAGAAAATCGCCAAGCTCAAGGAGAAGGTTGCGCTCTACGACGGCAACCTGCAAAACTTGCAGTCCATCAAGGAACTCCCCGGCGTGGCCGCGGACGAGGAGCTAGCTGCCAAGCTTGACGCCTCTGTCAAGTACTTCCAGGCGCTCTCGTAGGTGTCTCCCCAGCCCCAGCTCTCTGAGCAGACCTACTAACATTACAACAGAAACCTGTCCGTTGCTCGTTCGCATGCCATCATTGGCAATGTCACCAATGCCCTCGCCCTCATCAACCACTCGCTAGGTCTCAGCATGGAAGCCGCATCACAGCTTCCCAGTACAGAGGATAAGCCTAGCGGACCTCTGCACGCCGACATTGGCAAAGACGACATCGACTTCCTCACCAAGCTGCTGAGCGGCGAGCTCCAGCGGCACCGGGCCATCGTCCACATTGATAATCTTCGCAAGGAGGGCAAGGAAGACGTCCCCCAGGCCGCAAAGCTGCCGCTTGTCGAGCAGCTCCACGAGTACCCTGTCGGCGGCGTTGACCGGGACAACATTGTCGAGTTCCCTCCCAAGCTGGCGCTTATCCCCGTCAAGCCCATTTTCCTCGACGTCGCCTGGAACTACATCGACTATCCCGGCAAAGCCCCCCGTGCTGCCGAGCCGGCCCCGGTAGCTGCATCAACCCAGGAGGCAGAGAAGCAACAGCCCGCCAAGAAGGGTTGGTTTGGGTTTGGACGGTCGTAGAGATATTAGGGCCGTTTCAAAAAGGAACGGCAAAAAGATTTAGGGATGCAGCGACAGCGTGCTGCAGAATTCAATCATACCATCATCACTGCATCAAATTGTGTCTGGCTCCCCAGTTTAATCTGTTTTGTAATTTCCATATTCGTATGCTACACATTCATTAGGTAGGCATGGGTTCTTGATAGAATCGCGCTTTGGTAATGCGATGTGGAGAGGGCCGAGAGTTCGAATTGAGATGGCGCAGTCACGCGAGTATTCGTGAAGTTCGAATAACATGGAGGGGGGATGTGATTATCTAAATACCTATACAAAGGTCTTTCATACATTCAAACCAAGCTGCCCCCGTCATGCCCTCGCCCCGTAAGTTCATAATACAGACCGACTAGGTTTCCTTGAAAAAGTTTTTGATGCTCCAACGCCTTTCCGCCAACCATGGTATAAAAACAATAAAATTGTACACAAAGCGGCTGAGGCGGAGGTATGAATACAGGATGAATACAACGAGAACTGAAGCGATCTATCTCGCGCCTCTAGTCTCAGAGTTGGTTTTGGGGGGGTTTAGAATGAAGTGTTTTCACGTAAACTCTTCAAGCCGTTTAGGGCTTGGAGTCATCCTTCTTCTCACCCTCGGGGGGCTGCTGGCCCTCGCCGGACTGGGACTCGCCGCCCTCGTTGCGGGCCTTGTGCATCTTGTCGAAGAGGTTCAGGCTGGCCATCTGGAGCTCGTCGG
Organism: Amphichorda felina; assembly: GCA_016490725.1. Lineage (NCBI taxonomy): Eukaryota > Fungi > Ascomycota > Sordariomycetes > Hypocreales > Bionectriaceae > Amphichorda > Amphichorda felina. Next base: position 209,536 of record JAEMHR010000002.1, on the reverse strand, counting down.
TCTTCTCCTTGATCTCGGCAGCAGTGGCAGTACCCTCGCCAGACTGGCTCTTGGCGACGAACTCACGAAGAGTGGTGATCTTCTCCTTGATGCCTTCGGCCTCAGTCTTGTCGAGCTTGTCGGCGTACTCGTTCAGGGCACGCTCAGTGTCGTTGAGAACACTGTCGGCGCGGTTGGCAGCTTCGATGGCAGCCTTGCGCTCCTTGTCGGCCTCGGCGTACTTCTCGGAGTCCTCAACCATCTGCTGAATCTCATTGTCGGAAAGACCAGAGCCGGAGGCAATGGTGATGGACTGGTCCTTGTTGGTGGACTTGTCCTTGGCGTGAACGTGGACGATGGAGTCGGCGTCAATATCGAAGGTAACCTCGACTTGGGGAACACCGCGGTGGGCAGGAGGAATGCCAACAAGCTGGAAGTTTCCGAGCAGCTTGTTGTCCTTGACGAGCTCACGCTCACCCTGGTAGACCTTGATCTCGACAGCGGTCTGGAAGTCGGCCGCAGTAGAGAAGACCTGGGACTTCTTGGTGGGGATGGTAGTGTTGCGGTTGATGAGACGGGTGAAGACACCACCGAGAGTCTCGATACCGAGGGACAGAGGGGTGACATCGAGAAGCAGGAGGTCCTTGACCTCACCAGAGAGGACGGCGCCCTGAATGGCAGCACCGATGGCAACAGCCTCATCAGGGTTGACAGACTTGGCGGGGTCACGGCCGAAGATGCTCTTGACGGACTCGGAGACCTTAGGCATACGGGTCATGCCACCGACGAGGATAACCTCCTGGATCTCCTTGGCCTGGAGGTTGGCATCTTTGAGGGCCTTGCGAACGGGCTCAATAGTGCGGGTGATGAGAGGGTCAACCATCTTCTCAAGCTGAGCACGGGTGAGCTTGATGTTGATGTGCTTGGGGCCGGAGGAGTCGGCAGTGATGAAGGGAAGGTTGATATCGGTCTGGAGAGACGAGGACAGCTCAATCTTGGCCTTCTCAGCGGCCTCACGGATACGCTGGACAGCCATGCGGTCGCCAGACAGATCAATGCCAGAGGTCTTCTTGAAGTCCTCAACCATGTAGCGGACAAGGTGGATATCGAAGTCCTCGCCACCAAGGTGGGTGTCACCATTGGTAGCCTTGACCTCGAAGACACCGTTCTGAATCTCCAGAATGGAGATATCGAAAGTACCACCGCCAAGATCGTAGACGGCGACGACGCGGTCGGCCTCCTTCTCGAGACCATAGGCCAGGGCAGCAGCAGTAGGCTCATTGACGACACGGAGAACGTTTAGGCCGGCAATCTGACCAGCATCCTTGGTGCTTTGGCGCTGAGAGTCGTTGAAGTAGGCAGGGACAGTGACGACGGCGTTCTTGACCTTCTTGGAGAGGTAGGCCTCAGCAGTCTCCTTCATCTTGTTGAGGACGAAGCCACCAATCTGCGAGGGCGAGTAGTTCTGGCCGCGAGCCTGGACCCAGGCGTCGCCATTGGAGTGCTGGACAATCTTGTAGGGGACCTCCTTGATGTCGCGCTGCACCTCAGCATCGGTGAACTTGCGTCCTATTAAACGCTTGGTGGCGAAGAGGGTGTTCTCAGGGTTGACGACGGCCTGGCGCTTGGCAGCAACACCGACCAGGCGCTCACCATCCTCGGCGAAGGCAACAACCGAGGGGGTGGTGCGAGCACCTTCTGAGTTCTCGATGATCCTGGGGGTCTTGCCCTCCATGATTGCAACGGCAGAGTTGGTGGTTCCCAGATCGATACCGATCACGGAGCCCTGGACCTTCTCGCCCTCACCAGCCTGCGTGGACTCATAGCGGGCAAACTTGGACGCAAGAGGAGCCCGGGTGAAACCAGCCGACCGCGCAGCAAAGGGGGTCGCTCGGGGAAGCTAAGGGCATGTGTTAGCAGGTGCTGGTCAAGATCCTGGGGGGCGGTCGCGTTCGCGTTCGCGTCGAGGGACCAGGAGACACGGGGTGGTTAGACTTACAGCTCTGGAAAAGCGCGACGAGAGCATCTTGCGTGTGATTAAGGGGTATACTATTAAAAACAAGGAGAAGAAGAGATGGGGGCGCCCAGATTGGAGGACGAGGCTAAATGGGGAGGTGGTGGGAGGAGATGGAAGTGATGAAGAGAGAATAAGACGAGTGATGGAAAGAGACGGGCAGCGAAGTTTTTTTTGACCGAGGAAAATTAGCTCCCCCCGTCATGGAAACCAAAGGAAGGCGCACGCATTGCCGCAATCAGAGCTTGAGCCCCACAAGAAGACCCACCAGTAGCCGGTTGGAGTCGGATCAACGTCGGCCCAGGTCGGCTGGCCCGGGGATGGTGCATTGGTGGTTCTGGCCGCCAGTGGCCCGGCTTCCCTCCCGTGCAAAGAGTGGGAAAGAGCGAAAAAGATTCCGTCATGCACATGACTGCTAGTACTCGCACTTACGTTCATGCCCCAACTTCTGGTCCAGTGGTCCAGTGGTGACTCTGAGCCCGATTTCGCACGCTTGCCCGCTTCGCAGTGGGACTAGCTAGGCGGCCTGGCAAAAAAGTTTGAGGCAGCCTCTAATAAACTCTGAGCTGTGTGACGGTGATTGACCTTGAAAGTATTCGTACGGATAGACCATACCACTATACAGATCTCTCTCTCTCCAGCGCATTTCAATCCACCAACTCACACAAGATGGCGTCACAGCTTCCCCCCTACAAGCAGAAGTTCCTCGAGGCCGCCACCTCTGGCGGCGTGCTCAAGTTCGGCAGCTTTGAGCTCAAGTCCAAAAGGATCTCGCCGTACTTCTTTAATGCTGGCCTCTTCCACACGGCGCGTCTGGCCGGTGCCATCGCAGATGCCTTTGCCCACACCATCATCGAGGCTCAGAAGACGCAGGGTCTGGAATTCGATATCGTCTTCGGCCCCGCCTACAAGGGAATCCCGCTCTGCTCCGCCATCACGATAAAGCTCGGTGAGATTGAGCCGTCAAACCTGGATACCGTCTCCTACTCTTTCGATCGCAAGGAGGCCAAGGACCACGGCGAAGGTGGCAATATTGTTGGCGCGCCTCTCAAGGGCAAGAAGGTCCTCATCGTCGACGACGTCATCACCGCGGGCACGGCCAAGCGGGAGGCCATCGACAAGATTCGCAAGGAGGGAGGAATCGTTGCCGGCATCGTCGTTGCTCTGGACCGCATGGAGAAGCTGCCTGCTGCCGACGGCGATGACTCGAAGCCCGGACCTAGTGCCATTGGCGAGCTCAGGAAGGAGTATGGGATTCCCATTTTTGCCATCCTGACGCTGGACGACATTGTTGCGGGCATGAAGACATTTGCTTCCGAGGAGGACATTAAGCGGACAGAGGCATACCGGGCTCAGTACAAGGCAACGGACTAAGCAGAATCATAACCGGCCGTCTGAGTGAATAGGCCCCTAGGCTTCTGAGTTCTGACCGGCGTCCATTTCAGTTAAGCGTCGGAGTTGAATGCCGAGTCAGTGTCAAAGATGAAGGCCGTTATTGCTCTAGCCCTACGTACTCGTACTATATGAAACTCGTAGTACTAGCTAACCAGGTGTGCTCACTGCTCAGGGTGACCCCCCTCGGGGAGAATGGAGCGCCCTTTGGTACTTGGAGTAGATGAGAGTGGCCGGAGAAGAAATGTCGCACGTAGTTGTGCCCGCATATTCTCATTAAAGTTTTATAGTGAGCAATGCAGGAGGTGAGTGCTAGCCACTACGAGTACTCGTCCCCAGCACGACGAGCCGCGAGCCGCGAGCCGCTACAGTGAGGCGGAGCACCCGCTCGTCACAGTGAAGCCGCCCGCAAGAGCAAGGTAGCCTCACCAAACCAAGACACCCACGGCTCCTGGTCACTGGATGTTTCGACTTCGCCCCTCCGCAGTCCACACAAAGCATCGCTAAGACGTCATCCGCCTCATCCTATTCCTTTACCGCCAACTCGACCATTTCGAGTAATACGGCAGACCCTGCAAAGCATCCATCTTCCTGATCCGTATCCGCTCCCATCCTCGCAATTGCGACCGTTGCCGCCATCTCCTCGAATCGATCTCAGCCGTTGACTCTCGACTCTCGACTCCCCCGACCTCGACCCTCGATATCCAACCCGAAGTTGGACCTGCCGTCGATCTTCGCTCGACCTCTCCGCATCTCTAGTGTTGCACAGCCGTGTCTTGCATTGCGTCCCGCGTTTCCTGGCGCTGTGCCAAGCACGATCGGGCATCGCGACCTGCTGGTACCAGCAGGTGGCACAACCTCTCTGGTACCAGAGAGCACCCGTAACCTCGCTGCGCTTGCGACCAGGTGCGCCGAGGCAATCTCTATGCCACCATGGCTGTGAAGGACGATGGCCCGTTTGTCCTTCCTTGGCCCCGTCAGATTGTCTTGCACCTTGGGTGAATCTAATCATGTCTATCAGGTACTATCCTACGGAGACCATCGTGTGCAAGAAGGCGCGTAAACACTACCGCATCCCCGTGCGCTCTCAGTACGTTGGCCCGAGTCCCATACCTTTTCTACCCCATTGCAACTTCTGACCGATTGGCCCATCCTCCAGGCACTGGCAGCTGAGGTCTCTAATCAGCGCCGAGAAACGCCACATCGTCTACTTCCCGGGAGGCAACAGCAGCAACTATGTCCAGCGTCTCAACACCCTAACGAGGGAGTGCGAGACAATCAAGCTTCTCACATTTGCCCCGCGGTGTCTGGTAGCGAGAGGCGGGTGGTTGTGCTGCGGGAGCGAGCACGGCGATTTTGTCGCCATTCGGCTCGACGACGACGACGACGGAAACGACGATCTCGACCTGCTCGACCTCAACCCTGAGGCTCGCCTACCCCTCGGCCTTACCTCCCCAGGCGAGGACTCCATCTTCAACCTGCTTGCCCGGGCCCGGCGCGCAAACAAGAGCCAAGTCGCCAAGAGTGTCAAGCTAGCTAAAGAGCGAGTCAACTGCATCACCCTCTGGATCCCGCCGACTCACCTCGCACCATGCGATCAGGCGTACACCTTCCCAGTCGCAGTCTTGGCCAACAATGATCGAACTGTTACCTTGGTCAATCTAGACGAGGCTGAAGACAATGAAAGAATCGAGCCAATGGATGTGATTGGCTACCCGGACTATGTCAACCGAGCCATCATCTCGCCGGACGGCCGCCTTCTGATATCTATCCTGGATGATCCATACCTATACATACATGAACGTGTAGAGAAGGGTTCGGACTCTGGCTCACGCCCTCGGGGTGGGCGCGAGTACTGTTGGAAGGAGAAGCAAAGATTGTTGTTGAAGAGTCAGAGGAAAGACGACCGATCAGACAGCCGTGGAAGTTTTGCCGCCTGCTTCTCGACGTCGGGCGCATATCTGGCTGTTGGTACCCAGCATGGGACTATATCCGTCTTCAATGCGACCCTTCTCACCGACCAGGACGCCGATCCGCTCATCACAACATTCACATCATCGCGCCCAGAGACTGGTGCCGGCGCAATCCGGGACATGGCCTTTTGCCCCGGGCCTTTCGACATACTCGCCTGGACGGAAGATCGTGGCCACGTAGGATTTGCCGATCTAAGGAGCAATTTCGTCATTCGCCAGATTGTCGACATCAATGCGGAATCCGATTTCGAGCACATAAACATCCTCGATCGAAATACCGTCGATCCGCGGCTACTCGATCGTCGCGGCGACCGGAGAGAGTTAGCATCAGGCGTCGGCGGCAATAACCTCTCAGAAGCACGGAGGCGGGCCGTAGAACGCGTTGAATCACTGAACCACCCCCTAACCCCGAATGAGACGATGGTTCTGGAGGCGATACAGCGAAACCGTCGGCGTCGGGAGCGAGCGAATCAACGAGGAGGTGACGAGTCCCCTACCTCGAGACAGTCGCCCGAAACTTCTACCCCAGGAGGCTTCCTACGTTACAGTCAGAATGAGAGCGGCAACGGGAGGACTCAGGAGCGCAGCAGCAGCACGAGCCGTGCTATCGGTGACCTCCTGGGTAACTATCGGGATCAGCGCACACATGATCGTGCCCGGAGCACCCGTCAGCTCCTCCGCGACGCCAGCGAGCGACAGCAGCCCTCCCAGAGGTCTGATCAGCAATGGATGGAGAGAATTGGCGAAACCGTAGCCGCGATGCGCAGCCAGCGAGAGAGGCAGGATCCGTCCTATCTCAGCGTCCTCGAGATCCTGCAAGCCCGAGAACGCGGCACCGGTGATGGGGAGAACGATGAGACGTCGCTTCTGGTGCCCCTTGTCAACCAGGTGGTCAACCGTTGGGAAGAGAGTGCTATCCGAGGGACCCTGCCTGACCACGGCGTCTTCGAGACACCGCCGTCGCCAGACAACACAGCCGGACTAGCATGGAGCGATGATGGGCGTACCTTGTGAGTGCAGTGCATTTGTCCATCGCCCCGACCATGGCTCGTACTAACAAGGTTTTCAGGTTTATCGGCGCGCAGAACGGCATCTATGAATTCCACATCAACGTCCAGGGCAGGAAGTTTGCGCCGAGTATTCACTTTCGTTAGGTCGGCGTTCGTGGTCTGTACGAGATATAATATGATGAGCTGCGGCGTATTGGCGTTCAGAGGAATGGGGTTCCTACATGTTGCACGCGGGAGTTGTATCTTTGTTTGCGAGGTCGAGTTTCATGAAGGGCGGTTACGGGCCCCAAAAGTTTACTTGGACATTGATTGGTTTCGGCGATGTATGAGATGAGGCATGGTGCGCGAACTATCATGTTCCTGTGTCCCGTCGTCTTTAATATTTCCGTTGGGCGCCGTGCCTCACTACAAACAGAATGTACAATGGATCAAGAATCCAACGAAAGGTCACAGAAAATCTATCCGTGCGTGACGCTACCATACATGATCTCCTCCACCATCTCTCCAATCGCCAGGGAGCTCGTCAACCCCGGGCTCTCAATGCCCAGCAGATTGACCCAGCCCTCGTACCCATCCTCCTTCCTGATGATGAAGTCGTGGAATCCCTTGCCCGTCCCCACGGCGCCCTTCTTGCCCAGCTTCGGCCTGATGCCCGTGTAGTCCGGCTGCAAGCTCGCAACGTCGATGCCCGGCAGGTACTTCCTGATCTCGGCCACCGCCTCGTCCATCCGCGCCCCGTTGACGGCCAGGTCGTGCGGCGAGTCGACCCACTCGACGTCGGGTCCGAACCGCAGACGCCCGCCCATGTCGAGCGTCAGGTGCGTGCCCAGCCCGCCAGCGCCGGGCTCGGGGGCCGGGTAGATGAGGCGCGAGACGCGCGGCTGCGACGCCCCGTACGAGAAGTAGTTGCCCTTGGCGTAGAAGAGCTGCTTGCGCCGCTCCGCGGGCACGATCATGTTGTGCACGTCCACGGCGCCCAGCCCCGCGGCGTTGATCATGGTCTCGGCCGTGATGGATGACGTCTCGCCCGAGGACCCGTCGCGCACCTCGAGCTGCCAGCCCGCGCTGCCCTTGTCGCCCAGGGGGGTGACGCCCTCGACGGGCGAGTTGAGCGCGACGACGCCGCCAGCGTCCTCGAACAGCCCCTCCAGGCACGTCATCAGGCCGTGCGAGTCGACGATGCCCGTCGTCGGGCTCTCGAGGGCTCCCGCGTCGGCCCTGACGCCCTCGCCGTCCCTGTCCACCTCATCGCGCGGCACCCAGCGCATCGGCACGCCAATGTCCTCGCGGCACAGGCGCTCGATGCGCTCGAGGGCCTCGTGCTGGGCGTCGGTCTGGGCGACGATCCACTTGCCGGTGCGGCGGTGGGGGACATCATGGCGGGCGCACAGGTCGTACAGCAGGTCCTTGCCGCGGATGCACAGGCGCGCCTTGAGCGTGTCCGAGCCGTAGTAGATGCCCGCGTGGATGACCTCGCTGTTGCGCGAGCTCGTCTCGGTGCCGACAGCAGGGTGACGCTCAATGAGGACGGTGGAAGTGCCAGGCCGGCGGGAGAGCTGGCGGGCAATGGCTAGGCCGACAACGCCGCCGCCAATGATCTGGGAATGGGGTTAGTGAGATGTCCTACACAATGTCTGCATGTATGTGGTTGTGTGTTGGATCGTGGGCCATGTCGGCCGAATTCGGAGTACTACTCCGCACCAACGACAACAACAATCTCGTCCACCATTCAATGAACAAGATAAAAAGCTACTCACAGCATGAGTGAAATCCGCCATCGCGGCACGCGTCGAGCTAAAACAAGCCCTCTGAGCCCCATTGAGACCCCGAAGGGCTGTCCTTGCCCCCGGTCTGGCCAGCATTGCTGTTTGTATTCGTAGGTGAATGTTGCAACTTTGCAAAGTTGGGGTCCGGGGTAGCTTGGAGACGGTATCGTGTGGAGAGCCGAGTTGATATTAGTACGGAGTAGTATTATCCCACATAAGTAGTATCCACACATGGGCTCACAATGGGGTTCGCACAATAGGGCACATGGCATATTACGAGTACATACTATCATGCCTGATAGGACCTTGTACAGTAGGCGCAACAAGCCACATCCGGACTTTAATTTTGAACGGACGCTCCCTAATGAAATCACAATGCCGGATTCTCCTAACGCCAGACCCTGGTGATACCGTTAAGCGACCCTCGCATCACACGACACACTAATTTACAGCTAATCAAGTCAGGTCTCCTTTGATGTGCTCCTAGCAGACGATTCGCCTTCCTCCGTGACGCTGGACGAGCGCGTCAGATGCGACGGCACCAAGGGTGTTGACGCATTGGGGCTCGTCGTCATGTCAGCCAATTGCTTTTCTATACCACAGCATTAGCGTGCCTTTTATTCTTTCAAAGTCTGGGTGGGAAGACATTTCAGCGTACCCAGTTCTCGGATGCGGTGCCGGAGCATTTGGTTCTCGCGCGTCAACATCTGAGTTTCGGCTTGGTAGAAGGCGCTTTCATCACGACCTCCCAGAGCCCAGTCACCACTCTCCGCGCTTATGGACGTAGACCGCACCCTTGGCGACGCGCCTCGACTTGGTGTTCTAGACCGGTGTTGGAGATCGCCACGGGCTATTTCCATAGAGCCCCGATGGTAGGCAAGGCCCGGAGAGCGCGAGTACGACCCCACTGGCGTGACGGCAGGGAGTGAGGCCTGAGAACCCCGGGGAATTGGCGTTCCGTGCCCAGATCTCTCAGAGACAGCACTGCTGCCTTCCGCCTGGGCGGCCTGTGGGTTGTTGGCCTGGAGTCGTTGGAGCTCCAGTTGCTGCTGCCTGATCATCTGCAACAGCCGGTTCTGAGCCAAGTTAGCCTTGACCTCATTATAATGCCCTTGCCCATATAACATACGACGTGTGCCTCCTGCTCTGCCTCGAGTTCCTGGTGAAGCTCCCCCAGACTGGGAGCTCGGTGGTGGTGGGGGTCAGCCGTAGGAGGAGACCCTGACAGAAGCTGCGGGCTTAGTGGGTGTCCGGGCTGGTCGGTAGCCATCTCGCCCGGGGCGGGGATCGAGGGGTCGTTGATCTGGAGGTTCATGAGGATCGATCGTCGTCGGCCGGATTGCGGGGAAGCCCGGTTTCTCGCCATGGAGCTGCTGGAAGACCCTGCGACTCTGCGTTAGCGACTCTTCTTGCAAGGAGGCGGAAAAGCTGTGCCTACGCCTTGAGTGTTCGTGCTGGAGGCCTGCGTTCATGGTCGCAGCAGCCTGGAGCGAGGTGGACGCGGACCGCGGGGAGCCGGTGGGCGACTCGCCGCGGGGCACAGATGCGTTATCGCCGTTGGTAGCCATTTCTCTCAGAAGTGCTAATCGGAATGATCAGAAACGAAGCCGGGAAAATAGAGAGGCTATAAATGGAAGTGGTGGAGCAGTGGTGTGATCGTGGCTCGAGGTCGGTGGAGGCAGGTGACCGAAGCGTCTTCGGGTGCCGTGTCGACACAATTAGATGCGTGGAGCAAGTCTTCAGGGCGGGTCCTTTGGACAATGGGAGATGGAAAGATAGAACTTTAGGTGACACTACCTAGGGCAGACAAAAGATGTCGACGTCAAAATAGATGAAACTTATCGTTGCCATGTTGTAGTGTCAACTTGGAGGTTGTAGGAGGTAAACGGGCCGGAAGCGACGATGTGGGGGAATAGAGGGGGACTTTATTTGGCGATGGTGGGCCCTAGGTGGCGGTAGGTCACTGCCTAACAGCGCTAGGTGAACGCGAGGTGATGTTCCATGTCGCACGTGCCTCACCGAATCATTGCCGTTTGCGTGCGCGTCTCCGCCTGCGGTTGGTAACTTCCAGGTTGGTGTTAAACGGAAGGACCATCCCGACTGACGTCAGGCTGACCGTCTTCTCTCCGTTTTGCCATGGGGACAAGTCCGGTTACTTGGACAGGTATTCCTAGCAACCAGGAACATCCCAGGAGCTGTCATTATTATCTCACTCTTGCTTACGGATACTGAGGGATGCTTTGCGTCGATAGCCCAATCCGAACCCCAATGCGTGAGACTCTGACCCCTCTACACACGGTCCAATTTTGTTTGGTAAAGCATTAGTATGGTATTTCCATTAAAATCAAATGCTCCTATGGGACTTGGGTCGCCTGAACTATCCCTCGACGACTATGACTCGCGAATAGAAAAAAGGGAAAGATGGGGGTTGGGTTAGGGGGAGAGGGTGTTCGTTCCGAGGTCGTTTCTATCGTCGGCGTTGTTATTAGAGGTGTCCGCAGGAATAGCAAGGCGATCCTCGGGGATACCAACGCCCGCTTTCTTCGTGGGACGCGATGTAGTCTTGTCAGAAGACTGGGCGCTCCTTTTCTGGCCTACGTCCGGAGGTGCGCGAGGTTGAAAAGGGAATCCGAGAGCGAGATGGTTCCAATTTCGTTTTTCTCAGCGGACTTGTTCTAGTTGCTGATGAAGTTTCGCTCCTCTATATAAAGGTCCTGGGTGAAGGAAGCCAACGGCGTCTGATCGGCGTGCGGTGGCTTCCCACCTTGCTTCCGTCGCAGGATGCGGTCAGATTCCGAGCAGCACTGGCCGCCCTCAAGCTTCATGTGGTGGCCATAGCGAGGGCCAGCTGCACTTCTCTTCTAAGGAGTTTCGGAGCGCACACTTCATGTCTTCGAGGGCCCAAGGAATATTCATATCAGCAAAAGCGTTTCACCCGAGAAGGAAGTGATGGACGAACCCTCTTTGCCCCCGGCCGGATGCCCTCGAATAATTCGTGGCATCGGCTGGAGCTTGACGCTCGGGTATCCGATCGGTCGCTGGTTGAGGTAGTTGTATCACTGCGTGGTGATTGCGATCGGGGGTTACCTGGGGGAGCCAAGCCATGGCGGGTTCATCATAATTGCGAGTACTCCGTACGAGATGTGGTATACGAGTAGAAGCTCCAGGCGGATTCTATGAAACTCTGCACAGTAGTACCAGTACGGATAACACAGCACAAGTGACTTTCCTCATTGTTTTAACCTGCCGCGTATCGCCCGCTAAGAACGGGACTTTCACCTAAAATAAAACAGTGTTCAAGACACACCACCCAGCTTTGGTACGAATGATTCATCAGAAATACATTCCTCGGTCCGTACTCGTACAGAAAGCTACGAGAAGTACAGAGTACGAGGGGAGGTAGCATGGGGAGCTTCTATTTAATTGAATTTGTACTGTAGGTGCGGCCAGCCAGCAGACTCGGCATTGCTGGGCTGCCCCGGCCAGTGTTAACTTCAAGTTGCAAGCAGGCGCCAGGTACTTCGTACCGTATGCGCGAAGTTCGTACGGATCCTACCTATGTACCGGGGAGGTAAATCTTGTCACATCCAGTTGTGATCGGGGCCATCGGAGGGCGCAGTGATCAGAGTGTTGCAGATCTTGACCGGGACACTTGACCCACCGCATCGAGCGTTTCTACAAGTGCAGTTGACGCCACATAAACCTCCTTTTCAGATTGATGTTGTTACCCGTCTGGCCAATCCTCCCAGTGATATGTTATAAGAAGGGTGGCTGTTTTTGCCTAGGAATACCTAGCAGCTTGGGCCCGTTGTATGAACTAAGGTACTTCCGTACATTGGGCGGTAACACTAATTGTAATAGTACCCGTAGGTAGTACTCCGTACTAGTATTACTTTGTAAGACGGTATCCCCTCTGCCCTTCGTACGGGTACTCGTACACTTGTACCGTGGTACTGGCCGAGATGGGTACGGAAACCCACGAGGAGTAAGTGATTTACATTTTTCCGAGCCGGCGGGGGGAGAGACTTTCTGGCATATTCCGCGAGTTGGATTGACAACAGGGAAAGAGACAAAGCTGTCATTTCTCAGCCTCCACCTTCCCACATGACAAGGGAAAAAGCAAATCGCTGGCGGGACATTCAGGCTCACAGGGGTCCAGCCAAGGCCCAAATCCCAAGGGCCCTCCAAGCCACCACGGCACAATTGAATATTGCCGGCGCTCCCCCATGATGGCTGGCGGGTTGACTGCCGGCAGTCAGAAAGGACTGGAGCGCCACATCAGCCCTGGAGCCCATTTTGGAACTTTGGGCCCTTGGGGTGAGCCTCTTGATGGCGAGCATCATGCCTATGGCTCTCAGGGCCCCAGGGGGCATGAGTGCCACAGCCCTTCCGCTCCGTACAAATTTCCTTGTCACTTGTGTGACGGTGTGACGGCAGCACTGCTGACGCACAGCAGCTCAATAAGTGCCAGAACCCGTGCTCAGGTAACATACTCGTACTGTGTACGAGTGCGAGTACATAGGTAGTAGTGGTGCCCATGGAAGCCAGGGTGCCATCCGGACGCCATCCGCGGACCAGGTTGCCCAGCCCACAACCAATTGCTCGGGATTGGAGTTTGGACGTGCCCTGACCATGGCTAGTGCTGGTTACCACTGCGTCGTAAACGGCTGACACATTGCCAAGATGAGGGGGTGTTCTTGACAGCTGACACCGGAGCTCCATGAAACACTTTTTTGATATCATTTGCTTTCTGTTTTGCCAGGCTGCGCGGGGCTCTGGCACTCTGTGATCTGATCTGACTCTCGAGATCTTTTGCAGGAGTCGCGACGCGTGGACGTCGCGGTGTCTGATCGTGTTCCTGCATCTTGCATGAAGACGAATGACAGCTGCATGGCTGCGGAGACGCAGCGGGCCCCAATGGGCACTGTTATTCGCTCAACTTACCCCATGTCGCCGGTAATCTGCGATTCGCACACGAGTGATGATGGGGCCGTATTTCTTTGGGCAGGGGGGGTCAATGCGGTTCTAAATCGGTTGGCGGGACTCAAGACAGCCCGCTTACATAGTTGTGGCAGTAATAAAGATAATAATTAATACGGGGTGTCGAGATGCATGTGCCCGGCATCACTGATGCCATGGCCTGTCTGCGTGGCACGAACTGGATGCTAGGTACGGATACCGTTCGTACGAGATGCATGTATGTATCCGTACGAGAACTCAGTACATACTGGCACTGTTATCTTGAGTCTTCGAACCACGAGTATTAGTATTCGTGGCTATGCTGGAATAGGCGAAAGAGGCGTTTAACTTGGGGCCGGATATGGGGTATTAGGTCGGAGGATCCAACTGGAAGCGTGGCACGGAGGCAGCACCACTGGCAGGAAATGCGCCGTTTTTGCCGTTGGGGTCGGAAGCCAGGATCAGCTGTGTTGTTCCGTGCTCATACGAAGTACCCTTGAGCATGTATATTGCGTTGATGGTGAGTGTGCTTCCGAGCCTTGGACTCACCTGTCAATGGGGAACTGCAGTGATATTTGCTATTGATGCCAGATACGGATAGTATTGTGTGTTATTTCGTAATGCCTGATGAACTGGGCTGAATCGGCTGATGATCCCTGGGAGGCTGGCCCCTGGGTGACAAACATTTGGGGTTCACCGGCTCGGGGACCTGTAGTAGTACTACTAACTAGTACCTTAGTACTACCGCTGACAGCTTCTAGCCTGTCGATTGCCGGAACGGTGGAACCTGGTACTAGCCCAGGTGCCCAACAAGGAGCCTGGTCATGGCCGTCATGGTAACCAGAACGCCGGGCAGCCGGAGCTCATCCCCTTCGGATCGCCGGGACCAACATACTCGTAAAAAGTTTGCTTTGGGCCCTTGGGGGCCCGTGTTGCCAGTTGGATTCTCTCGAATCCGCAATTGTATGTGGTTGGTTGTCAAATGACGTTTGCCGGTGACAGGGAAAATGGGCACACAGCCCGAGGGGACCTTGCCTCCCACGAGACGAGCTCTACGTTATGCTTGCTTTTTCTCCCCGACAGCTCCTCGCATATACCGCGGGTGTCTGAGGTTAGGCTGCTTGGGTGACGGTGGCACCAGGGGTTAAGAATGAACACTGGGAGTACGAGATGCTCATGCGTTAGCAAACCGTTTATGCTTGCGTCATGCTCACACTCTGATCCTGCCAAACAGAACGCCCCCATGCTTGCCTGGATAATTAGAGCTGGGAGTTTGTTGGCAGTTTGGCAGCCCGCAAACGGTGAGCCGCGCAGTGCGCACAGTGGGAGTGGGGGCTAGCATGAGTGGCATGTTGACAGGGAAAGCCCAGCCCTGCCCCTGCGAACCGCCGACGACTCGAGCGCTAAGACTAGCCCAAGCGAGGAATCCCTGCTAGTGCTCCCTTGCCCATGGGTCAGGCAGGTACCACTCTGCGGCGGTGCCGCCCCTGCCTTCCCAAGACAAAGCCAACTCCAAAGTGAACCTTGAATTTTGATTCTCTTCCCTCACTCCCTCATCTGACGACACCTCATTTCATTCACAACCCACCACCGTTCTTGGTCTCTCGTTTTATGCCCACTACGAGGCTTTCATTCTGTCGTACAATCTACCTACGGGCCTGGACTCTTTGTTGAAAATTGATATCCGTCGTTGGGCTGCCAGCTTGTTACCTGTGCCAGGTGCCATTCTGCCTTTCCTTCCAACAGCATCACGACTGCTCTAGAGCCAGCTTCTAGGCTTCGCACCTATCCATGCTCACCAATTCCTCGATTGAAGGCACACACCAGCACTGACAAGCCGGCAATTCCGCTTTCTAGCGCTCAGCTCACGTGGTATAGCACGCTAAAAGCGACGGGACGCGCTGGTGGAGGCTTTCTAAGAGCACCGTCGAAACTTTCTTCATGCTATTACGAACCGGTGCCCCTCGACTGGAGAGATCCGAATATTCGCGGCCTACACTTCCTCGTTGATTCTTTCGCCGATCGCTAAGCACCTGCCTTGACAGTGCCCCATGTCGTTCATTTTTTGTATTTGTTTCTGCGCTGCGCCGATACGACATATGCTGCTTCCCGTATCTTCATCTCCGACGCGCCAGACCTAGAATCTGCGCACGGAGTCGGGCGGCCAGCCTTTATTTGGCGACACTCTTTTTATTTCTCAACACCCGCTACCCCGCGATCAACCGTTCCTTTCTGTTTGTTTGCGTCGGATATAGCGCTTCTCGGCTGCGACCAACCGACCTTGCTGAGACAAACGACATCGACCGACCACCATGACCCCCTCGGCAACGATATCTGTACCTTACGCGATGAACCCCGAGTCTCTACACCCCCAGCCCAGCAATCAATCAAAGTGGCGCGCCACCCCCCACCCGCTTGATCTCTCTGTCGCCGAAGCTGTTCCCGCGCAGTCGTCACTGGCAGAGAAGCTTGCTCGCAGAGAATCCAGACTGGGTCTGCGAAGCATATTTGGGAGGACTAAGGCTGTGAGGGCCTCCGATAGCCCGACCTCACCGAGGCTGCCCAAGCCCCCCGGTCGAGAGAATGCGACTGAGGGAATTCCATACTATACGCTACCTCCCGGCAAGCCCCTTGCCAGGAGTCATATATCACGCCCGCTTTCGACCAGTATAGAGGATGCTGAATCTCAAGAACTACCGTTCCCTTCGGCGGACGTTCCGACACGTAAAACAGGCAACCTTCACTCAAAGCCGGCCAGAGGAGGCACACTATCATGGAGTTCTCCGCCGTTGCACAAAGCATATCCCCAAGCCGAGCGATTTTCGACATTGCCCGCCACGACTGTCCCCGCGGATCTCATTCTGAGAGCGCATGAGAAGAAGGTCGGTGAACTGGCAACACCACCCAATTCCATTGGGTTGCAAGGAGAGGACAAGGGAAAATCGAAGACGAGACGTCGCAGAACTAAGTCGGCGGTCGGGTTAGATTTCGAGTGGACAACTAAGACCTACATCCTTGCCGCCTGTGGGTATCTGTTGGAATATGCAAGCGAAGGGCCCTTTGATCGACTGCCTGAGAAGGTACTTCGCCTTAACAGGAGCTCGGCAGCCTTTGCAAGCGATATGATTCCCGGCCGACACTGGGTACTGCAGGTCGCCTCGGCTATGGGCTCAGAGAGCGGCACTGCAGGAGACTCGGGCAAATCGTTCTTCTCAAGGCTTCCATTTCGCGGTGGCGTTGAAAAACGGAGCGCCGCCAACATGCTTCTTGTTTTTGACAATCCTGAGACTATGGACGAGTGGCTGGCAGCGTTGCGGCGCACCATTGAAGCGATGGGCGGAAAGAAGTCCCTTCCCGAAACGGGTATACCGGTTGTCGATGACTCCGTACCTTTGCGAGAACAGACCAGCCAGAGGACCCTCATTGTGAGGGACTCGGATCGATACTCGAGGAGCATCCCTGAAACTCAGCCATGGGAACCGGACTTTGTTCGCCGAGAGAGCGATGCGTCTTTTGCCACCACGTTCGATGTCGCCCGTGACAGGTCTATCGATGACATGTCGGCGACCAACAGCGTGATATCTCATGATGGACAACAGCTGGAAAGTCTTCGTAGCAGCGCGAACCGCCTCTCATGCATCTCGTCTGGGCAGCGGACTATGGTCACATCAGCTGGCTCATCTCCTGCATGCTCCCCTACGGCGGAGAGCTTTCCCGCGTCGGTAGAGGATTCTCCAAGGCGCCACCTTGACCTGAGCAGCACTGAGGCCCGACTACGTCCGAACGCGTCCGCCATCCTCGACAGGCGGAAGTCTCTCCAGACTATGACTCCGTTTATCGAGATTCGGCCAAATATAGGGGCCCAACGTCCTCACTCGACTCTTGTTGCCGCCTCTGTTGCCCCAGTGGAAGACTCAGGAACACCGACCGGAAACATCCAAGCCCCTAATTTCAGCGTTCCTCACTCATCCAACCGTCGGTATTCGCGACCGCCGATGTCCGAGAGTCCTCTGCCTTGGTCCCCGCCAAAGGAATCAGAGCCACTCTCGCGGAACTTGTCACGGAGACCGCCGACGGCGCTACGCATTTCTCGACCGCTGTCGATGGTTGAGGATCAGCCCTCACCAAGAGAGAATATACCTGAACGCCCCGCTACTCGACACGGCGAGAAGACACCACCTCTTGATGCCGAGCTCGAGCCTCTCCCTCCACTGCGAACCCATTCTCGGGTTCAAAATGGGCGGTCCTCAACTCCAAGCCTAGAAGTTCAGAGTCCTCCCAGGCTAGTCGAACACAGTAGCCCGCGACGACTCTCTAGCGTGGGAGCATTGAGGCAACTGCGTGGCCAGCTACCCGGGCCACTGTCAGGTCCCTCTTCGCCCCCTACAATGCGAGTACTGCACCCGCAGCAAACCCGTACCCAAGACCCAGAGCGGTGCCATTCCTCTATTGATGTGTACAAACCCAGCAATGTGCTCTCTGCGCCCCCGCGGACAGCTAAGAGAGCGAGCATGCTTCCGTTTGTCGGCGACCAAGGACCGAATCCTTCTATCCATAGTCTACCTCCGGCGCCGCCCCCCTCCATGCCGCTTCCACCAGTCCCTGCACCATCAAACAACCTACCCAAGCCTGATGCCAACGCGCATAGCCCGCCGAGCCGCAAGAGTGTGCCGCATTTCGTCGAGAGCCCGCCACCGGCGCCGCCGCCAACCTGCGCACTTCCCCCCCTTCCCAAGAAGGGATTCAAGAACCAAATCTGAACCACCACAAATAGACTGTCATGTCTCCTTTTTTTTCTGTACGAATATCTGCCAGCAGACAGCACCATGTCACCGGCCACGACCACTGCTTCACTTGTCTCATTACACATACTCTAGAGGGGCGCGCCTGTGCGCCTAAACAACTACCTACACGGTCTGAAGATTTCCTTGTATCGCGTCTGTTTCAATTGTTTTTTTATGGATGGGGTGGCGGGAGTATTTCTCTTATGCAGGATACAGGAAGAAGAGGTTTTTATCTCGATGGTACACACCAGACCAAGGATATCTGATGACGGTTTAGATTCTGGCTTTGCGGGAGTTGCGAGTTTTTGTTCTTTGTACCATTACTGTACATAAGATGGTACTCTTGTAGCGGGGATTGATACCTGCTGGTTCCAGTCTAATTGACAATTTTTTTTGAGCTATAATTGGGAGTTGTACTTAGCCGCGACGTGATTTGCTTCTCATACATGGTTTCCAGCTTGTGGCATTTATTAGCCAGGTTACCTGTCTCCTACCCCTCAACCTCTTTACCGGGCAATTCGAGAGAGCTTGCCAGGGCTGCCTGACTATCTCTCACGCCACAACCCCGCCCAAGGGGATCCTCAGCCCTGTGCTGCTCCTCATATTTCCGCTCAGGATGTAGGCAATGGGCCAGGCCATGTAGCACGAGTACTCGGAGGGTAGGCGGGCGGCGACGTCGTGGATCCAGGCAATGGTGATGGTCCCGCGGAAGGGGTAGGCCTGGGCGATGGGCCGTAGGGCGAGTATGCCAATCTCATGCTCGATAAGGAAGAAGTGGGCGAGGAGGAGCTGGGCGGTGGCATTGGTGGGGTCTACGAAGCGGGTGAACGCATCGTGGGTTACCCGTTCTAGGATGGAGTAGACGCAGCAGAGCTCTACGAAACCTAGACAGCCGTTGGTGTGAGGGGGAGCGAAGCAGGCACGGATCCTTGGTTAGAGACTTACCTTCTATCGGTGATACTGTTGACTTTTCAAGGATGGAATACATATTGGCATAGTATATTCTCTCCAAGCCATCTTGGCACAGCGGCTCCAGGGCCTTGACTGATGCCAGCCCCTGCTGGGCAAAGGCGCGATACCAAGCCACATCGCGATACCACTGGGTTGTATCCTCGCCGAGTGAAGCGCCCATCTCGTAGACGCGGCGCACATGTTCCTCAGTGGAGAAGGAGGCGAAGGCAGATTCGCGCAAGGAAGGCATGGCGGTCTCGGCGACGACAATGCAGCCACGGACCATGGATATGAATTCGACCATGCCGTCGGGCATGTGGGAAGACTGGAACGCGAGGGCCATGATGGTGGCAAATCGGGCGTCACCTTCGATGCGCGAGGTGCAGGGCTGGCTGAGGGCGCGGTTGAGCGAGCTGATGGCCCGGACGCGGTGGGAGAGGGCTTGGGAGGAGTAGTCGGTAGAGGAAGTTGACGAGTCGGAGGCAAGACAGAGGCTGAGGTGTGATGCGGCGAGGCCGAGCATGGCGTGGATGAGGTAGTCAAACTAGCTACACATGAGACCTTGTTCCTTCAGTAGGGCTATGGCTGGTTATCTGGAATCGTACACCGTGGGAGAAGCGGGCAACCTCTCTCCAGATGTCATCACCACCGATGGGCATGGGTGGATACGCGGTGAGGAGGAAATGTTGGAAGAAGCGCAGATCATCCATGGAGAACTGGGTGGGCGTCGACGAGAGAGACTTGCGAGGGTTGCCCATAGGGCCCGTGGGACTCATGGCATTGGGGATCGGTTTGGGGGGAGGATATTCGCATGGAAGGCCAAGACGGACGCAGTGAGTGCATTCAGGACGAGTCTCTGCGCACTTGACGCGGCGGCGCTTGCAGTTGAGGCATCCCCTTCGGGACTTTGTATGGCCTTTGCAGGGCATGGGGCGACGACGGAATGGGCGAACGACGGCAGGGAGGTTGTTGGCGGTGTCGCTGCCAGGGGACGTGGATGGTCCGGGTAAAGACGCGGTCGTGCCCCATCCTTGATCTTCTGCGGTGCTTCCGTCTGATGAATCCATGGCGCTTGGTGGTGGTAGTCGTGGTGTTAAGGAGAAGGCGGCGTCGGCGCGGAGGTCCCCACCTGCCTAAGTACTTGTATTATCGATACCAGCTCGAAGAACCCAAGCTCGGGATGCTGCGCCAACACTGACAGAGACCTAGCGAATGGCCATGGGAGGATCGCTGTGCTAACGGCTCAGCCGCAGTTGGGTGCTAGCTAGCCTGACGAAATACGGAGGATTACTACGGAGTACTACGAGTATAATCGGATACTAGTACAGATTACGTCAGGTAAAGACGTCACTGCCTACGTGTCCCAGCCAGGCCCCAGGAACCGAGCATGTCTGATAGGGCTGGTGAATCCACTGGATGGCTGCAAGTGCACTTGCATTAGCGGTTGAGATGCGGATGTTGATGTATGTAAGGGAAGGAACTCGTTGACGCTACTTCTGGTTGCAGCTTTCGCCACGTGAAGGGAGGCAGGAGCGAGTCTGTTTGTCAAACTGGGAGTGGCCGAGACACCAATGGCCACTTAACGTTAATAACTTGGTAATACTACCTACTACCAGGTAAGGTGCTAATACTACGAGTACTGGTACTTATTAGGCACTATTGGCATCACTACCTATGTAGGAGTTTACACAGTTTGACGGTCTATTACGGGCCGAGCCCATTAAGCTCACCGGCGACTCCAAACGTTAATGACGCCTCGTCATCCATCCAGGTCGTGTAAAATGGTTGGTGGCTGGGCCCCCGCACCCTCCATCCATCATCGTCCAGGAGCAACCAACATCTCTACAACAGGCCATCCATGATCGCATTCATAAACTGTCATCGCCCCAGTGCCAATGCAATGCTCCGCATTCTCCCAGGTTGCTCTCTTGCACATCTGCCCTCTGGCCTCCCCATAATGCGCCGCCATCCCCATTGGCCCCATTGACCCCGTCGTCGCCTCTCGCATCCCTCTCCAACGGTCATCTCCAACCTGTCAGCCTGGCGCCCACTTGTGCGCCAAACGTTCGCAACCTCAACAAACCCGTCGCGGGACCTACCCACAGGGTCTCACAGCTCAACCACTCCATATACTACCAACTTCCAGTATATATACCACGATGCCTGCCATACACCTCCCCTCCCCCACCGACGGCTCGCCGCCGTCCCCCATCCTCCTCGCCGCACGCCAGGAGCGCACCACCGAGATCATCATCCCTGCCCACTACGGCGGCCTGGACACGTCGCTCCACCCGGGCATCATCGTCGGCATCGTCCTCGGCTCCGTCGTGGGCTTCCTCCTCCTCATCCTCCTCTTCTACTTGTGCATGGGCTGCTGCCCGGCCATCTACGCGGGCTCCGACGTGTCCGTCCGCCCCAAGTACCGCCACCACCGCCGTCACCGCCGTCACCGCCGCCGCTCCCGCTCGCGCTCCCGCTCCCCCAGCCGGAGCCCCAGCCGCAGCCCAAGCCGCCGGCGCAGGCGCCCCTCCGTGCGCGCCACCGAGACCGTCGAGGTCAGGACGCGCGAGCGCGAGCGCGAGAGGAGGTCCGGCGGCGGCGTGCGGGGCGGGCCCATCATCGTCGAGCCGCCGCCGCCGCGTGGACCCCCGTCGGAGGAGGAGGAGGGGGAGGTGATCGAGTCCGAGGACGAGGTCGTCGTGATCGAGGAGAACGAGCCGCCACCCCGGCGCAAGTCCCGCAGGAGCGAGGGTCGCCGGCGCGAGGGCGGCTTCCGCGATATTGACCCTCGTCAGTTTGCTGGTGGCGATGCGCCCGTCCGCCACGTCCGTCGCGGGGATAAGCGGCGAAGCCGTGATTACTAGATTTCTTATTTGTATGTATGTATGTGTGTGTGTGTGTGTGTGTGTGTCCGATCACTAGCGTTATGTATACTGAGGGCTTGGATTTATGAGAGGTGCCAGCCGGTTGGATATGATAATGATACCTATTAGATGGCGCTTCGGGATTTTGGAAAGGGGAAAAGGAAGGATTGCCTTGTTATGGCATGGGCACACTTCAACTAGTAATATTGGACACGTAAACTCGGAACGCCTCGGCCTTCGCGAGAAAGTCGTGATTCATCATCAATGGAGATAATCTTTACACAATGGCTTGTCCATCTGTGGACATGCAATTGCTTGTCTTCACTCGAAACTGTTTTCCCCCTCAATAACATCCGTAAATGCTGAAAGATTCCCAGGATCCAACAGCCTGATAGATGCTCGTCAATCCGAACCATAATAGTATACTCCAAGCCATCATCGGGGTATGCATGCAGGTATCTCAAAGGCCCATGCCGCCGTTGGGGCCGTTTCCGCTCCCGCCCTGCTGTCCGCCAAAGAAAAACGTGTCAAAGGGATTCATCTGGTGATGGTCCCCAAACTCATTCGGCAGTCCATCCCAGTTCATGCCAAAGCCCAAGTCCACATGCTGGTCCACGCTCCCAAACTCGCCGTTCGGCGCAGCCCCCAGTGTCTGCAGAAAGTCCATTGTCTGCGTGTCTGGGTAGTCCATGGCGCCCTGCAGTCCAAACTGCTGGCCCATGTACGTATTGGTACCTGAAGATTGCGGGGATGCCCGCCGCCGGGGTCCTGCCGCCGACGACGATCCCACGCTCGTGTCCTGCTTCATAGGCCCATCTCCCGGGCTCCGGCTAGTCTGGGACTGCATTATATAATCTGTATCGAAGGCCTTGACCTGCGACAGAGGTGGTGACGGTCGTGCCGCCATCTCCCCCGTGACCGACAGTGTCGGCGATGACAGGGTATCCGACAGTGATAGATCAAAGCTGAACGGCTGGTGTTCTGACTGTCGGTTCCGGTGCTGCAGTTTAGGCGTGGGTGTCATCGATTCGGTGCTGGTGGCCCAGGTGGTGGATTGGGCCCTCTGTCGCCGTGGAGCCTGGGCTGTGGAACCAAATCCACCGTTGGAGCTGGCCATCTTGATGGTGGCCCTTGCTGTCCTATCGAAGGCGTCTCTGCAGGTCTCGGCCGGTGGACACTTGTCCATCATGTCGGTAAATACTGACTTTGCCGCCAGGACGGTAAAGTCCACTTCGTCCATCGTCTATCCCGGGTCAGAAATACACTCCATCGCAGTACTTTTCGGAGGGGATACTTACAAGGCACCCGCGGACCGTGGGAGAGTGCCATATGGCGTAGAGATAGGATATGCCGGCCATGAAGAGGTGGTGTGTTGATAGGTAGGTGTAGCTCACGAGACCACTCAGGTGCAGCTGGCGGTAGATTCGCAGAATCTTCTGTCCGGCCTCTGCCACCTTGAGGTAGATCTTGTCCTCGTCCTCGCGGAGTTCGGTCGTGGTGACACCCCTGGGGCTGTCGACCTCGTTTGACGTATTATACTCGTCCTCGAACATGGCCGGCACACTCAAGCTCTGTCGGTAGAGCATGATGATGGCTTGCCAATAGTTGAGCTCCAGGAACTCGGTGGAGAACGCCACCCCCGTCTCGTGTCTCGTGGGCGCTGAAATCTTCCAATTATACAACCTCTCGTCGATGTTCTGACGCCAGGACCGGAAAGATTCAAACTGAACTAGGAAGGGCGACGGTAAGTGGGTGTGCATCTCTGGATATGCCGGCCCATTCCCGCCGGCCCTCGCAATCTGGGACTGGTTGTATTGTAAGACCTGGAGGATCTCGGATTGGAGCATCCGCAGTCGAAAGTAGTGGTGAGCAACGTGTTTATAGCTCGGCGGGGCGTCCTCACCCCGGTGTTCCGCGATGCCTGCAGGGGTGATATACTCGTCGTCTAAGAGCGAAGGCAGTTCTGTAGTAATGACCTGGTCGCTGATGCCGAATGGGCGGCCCACACAGGTGCTCACCAGGCGATCGAAGGAATATGTGCACCACCAGAGTCGTCGGCGCAGGTCCCTAATCCATATGCGTCTTCCTCGCTCCTGCCCGCTGCCTTCCACTGGACGGCCGTTGTCACTTTCGTCCGTGTCCGTCGGTTGGTCGGGTGGTCCATCGACATCTACGCCATCCTCGTGGTGGAGGCCAAGGTCAACGGCCAACCGAACAGCTACACCGATGATGTACCTTGAAAAAAAAAGTTAGCCCATGCCCGGTTTTGATTGTTCGGAAGTAGGGACGTACCAGAGCCCAGGCGGCACGGGCCGAAGCAGAGCGAAGTTGGCGAGAAGAAGGACAGCTTGAAGGACTTCTAATCCCCCACCGCTGCTACTCAGACAAGCCTCGAGATGAACAATGGCACTCGCGTGGTACTCCTCAGGCTGGCACTGTCCGTCGATCCGGTCAATGGCCATCTTAGAGCCCCCAGATGCCGCTGCCTCCGTCTTGACGGGCTCGCCAACTATGACACCGCACCCGATCGCGAAGACCATGTTCAGCATGTACTCCTCACGCGCCCCGCGGGGTTGCGACGGGTCCGCGTAGGCCTTCTCGAACATCTTCATGAACTCGCCGCGGTGCAGTATGGGGATCTGGGGATTAGCATGCTCAAAGTACAGGGTGACCAGCCTCAGGCCAACCTGTCGACTGGGGAACGTGGCCGGCTGGATGGTCGGTTTCGTGTGGAGTCCGAAGAAGGAGTCGCGCATCGATGTGCCGCCGCCGCCCGGGTGCCTCACTGCCGACCGGTCGTGGGCGCCGCTCTGGTCGGAGACGGAATACTGCACAGCCGCATATACCACCCTGGCGAAGGACACGCCCGACGCGGACGCCAGCGACTTGGGTTTTGACGGGCTGACGATGTTCAGCATGGCTGGGCTTTGGTTAGACTTCTTGTGGCTCAGCGAGTCTACTGTGGGGTTCCGCGGTTTTGTAAAGTCGGGCCCATCTGTGGTCGAGTCGTGCTCGTTCTCCAGCTTCACGGCGGCTGGTGCGACGGCGGTTCCGGGGCGGGAGCACGGCTCCAGGTTCTCTGCCGCCGGGAAGTCGATGTTGTGGGATCGTAGCAGGTTCTCTAGCTGCTCAACCCGGGTCTCGAGGTAAAAGACATAACTAGGGGCCGCGCCCGGTCAGCATGTCACACCGGGGCATACGCCGGCCATGAAGCGTACCTGCGCGGGATCTCTTTCTTGGTGATGGGGTCGTAGCCAACACAGGCCACGCCGGCCTTGGCGCAACTGGCGCAGCTGGGAAGCCGCTGGTCGCAGCGGTTCTTGCGCAGGCGGCAGCGGTTGCAGGCGCTCACATTGCGGAAGTTGCTGCTCTGGCCGGGTTTGCTGGCTGCGGGCGCCGAGATGTCGGAGGCCTGGTCGGCGGGGCTTGTCTGGGAATCGCGGGGGGACGTGTCATCGACCGAGGACTGCCGTTGCCGCTTGGCGGGCTGGACGCTCGGCGACGGAGGCCCATGCGCAGGCATTGTGCGTCTCGCCAGCCGGAGGGCCGCCTAGGCGTAGGTAGCAGGAGGAGGAGGGAGGAGGAAAGGAGGAATAGAATCGGTCGGTCTGGATATCCGGCCTGTCAGCATTGTGTGAATTGCAGGAGCGGCGGCGAGAGCGGCAGAGGGAGACCAAGACCAACATGGTATTATGCGATCCTATCGTGGCGTCCGGACACTGTACGAATACAAATCGGCCATGGTGCTGCCAGGCGCAGCGCAATCGAAGGTTGAGTGTATGCTGGGGAACGCCCAGGAGACCATGACAATGATGACCGTGACGACCGGGAGGCAGGCGGAGGCAGGCGGAGGCAGGGGATGCGACTTGAAGATTTGGGGCTCAGGATTGTTGCATCGTGCAGCCTCGAGTCGGTGGGCGGTAGGTTGGCAACCAAGGCAACCTCCAGCCAAGTCGCCGTTGCTCGTCGCCCGTCGTTCGTCGTTCGTCGTTCGTCGTTTGGGCGTGGGAGCCCCACAGGCGGGTTGTGGGTTGCGGGTCCCCTACAAGCTAGTCTACGAGTAGCAGTCTCTACGGTGCCTGGGCCTCCCAATCCGTCCCTATTACGAGGAACCACCCACTGATAAGCAACCACCACCGTCCTCCCTCCCTGCCTACCTACCTACCTTACCTACCTAGGCACTAACTTAGACTCTGCCTGCGCGCCCCCGCACTCGACTCCCCTTCTTCATCTCTCTGGTCAGGCGTCACTCTCGACTAGGGACTCGGGTTGATCGATAAACCGAGGCGTTCCCAGGAGTGGGTTAGCCAGCATAAGCCACTGCTTGATAGTCTCGGGGCTTCGGCGGGATCATGCATTGTTCAATGGTATCCGCAGAGTGGGATTGATACTCGTGGAACTCCCAGCCCTCCCATGGGCTATGGCGGGGGGCAACTCACTCCAGTCAGCCAGTGTTTGCGACTTGGCATCGTCGCCAGGGGTTCACAGAGGCAACTCGGCCCTGCGTGTTTCGTCCCCAGGGGCTCGCAGAGGCATCAAATACTCCGTACATACAAATACTAGTTACATAGTACCCACATTCTGTTTGCTGTCCATCCGCCGTGAGCTTCCTCCCCAGCCTTAAATACTAGTACTCTTATTAGTCACAGCGCCACGAGGCGGGACCCCAAGTTGACAATGTGCGCCCGCTCGTTTGTGCGTTTGTGCGTTAGTAGGGAGGCAGTTGCCAATGCGGGCGTAGACCAACACTTAGACCCTCCGATAAGCATCTCAATCAATCCCTTTTTACCCAATCCCATCGGCCAATGACAGATCGTCAAATCCCACACTTCGCTTCCATCCTGTCCTCGATACTTCTAATGTCCGTAGGAAAGATGTTATAGACGAGCACGAATACAAAAGAGTAGAGTTAAGTCGACTGTTTTGAAAATCACGCTTGTCTTGAGACGCACGGCGACTCGTCAAAAGGTGATTTCGTATTCGTCATTGGTACCACTTATTTAGTAGTCGAGTGATGCTCATGTACCGTTGTTCCAATGTTCCGTCACATTCCACCCAAATGCCCCGAAATTTCGTGTAAAACCACACTGAAATCGCTAATGCCTCCCTTCCGGAAGTTTTCCTGGCCTGAGGACCACTTGCGTATTCCAATATTTGACGCCGTTGCATGCCCGAATTTCTGTCGTTCCAAACGAATGCCCCTGTCTATGTATTGAGAGCTCCTGCGCCACAAAAAGGGACAAAAAAAACCCAAGATGAGATAAAATCCAGTTCAAAAAACTAACGCCGACCCCCGTCGCCGAATCTAGAGGGGTATTTGTCGTGAGAGGGTCGTAGGACTATTAAACACTGACTAAGATAATGGTTACTGGCTCGAGCACTTGTCCCCAAGCCTGTTAGGTGAAATGCATATTGCGTAAAATGTCATCTGTTGTTCATTCAAACGCTGTCGTCGTCGTCATAGTCGTCGAGAAGTCGCTCATCCTCGAGGGGGTCCAGTGTGTCTGCCGGCACATCCTGTTGCTGGCCTCCCTCGGTGATCTGCAGACTGAGGTATGCTCCAGCAATCGTGACAATTCCACTGAACCACCAGGCCAACCCAGAGTACCCAGTTCGAAGACCGAGCGAGTAAAGAAGACCGGAGACCGTGGGACCGAGTGCTCGACACAAACTCGCCGTCGAGGCTGCGATGCCGTTGATGGTGCCGAGGACCTGCTTCGAGGGAGCCGAATTTGCTAGCAGGATGGCATTGCTGGGATATGCCATGGTTGAAAAGGTGCATTTCCAGACCACCAGGACGTAAATGGCTGGCATTCTCATGTTCTCGGGCAGAAGCACGAGATATGGTGTGACCAAGTACAGTGCAAAGTACGAGAGGGCCAGAAATCGAAACAGGCGCAGCGATCCGAGTCGGCGGGTGACCGGTGCCACGAGAATGTAGTTTGATACCAAGGAGTAGGTGCCCTGAACTGACATGATGATTCCGATCGTCTTCGTCTCAAGGCCGAACCCATCGATGAACTTGAACGGTAGCTCCACGTTCGGGTGTTTCGGGGGAGCGGTGCTGAGGAAGACCGGAAGAAGCTGGTCAAAGGTCATTGTGTGGCTGCCCCGGTATTAGCACTAGACCTTGGCATGAGACTTGGATGATACTTACAAAGCTAGAATACCATACGAAATAATGTTCATGATGACAGGCTTCGTGAAAATCTTGAAATTAGGAGAGCCGGGAACCGGATGCGGGACTGTTTCGACAGGCGCGGGATCGGCCTGAGGGACCAACTTCGGGGAGTTATCCTGGCTTTGGTACTCGGGAAGGCACTCTTCGTCGAAACTGTCTTGGATAATTCCGCGGTCATTATTGAGAAGAGACTGCTTCTCCGGGTTACGCTCGCGGCAAGACAATCCCGGAACTTTTGACAGGATATAGTCGCCAATCTCTCTGCCCCGATCGCGGCTATGCTTCTTGATGGCGTGCGTCTCTTCGAGGAAAAGGATGCCAATAATGACACCGACAAACACAGTAGCGGCACTGAACAGGTTGGGTAGCAGGTATGGGTAGTGATCCCAAATGGTTCCTCTGGGGAAGAGTTCAGGATAGCTGATGCATGGCCGAGCCAGAGCACCTCCAATCATTGGGCCGACAATAGATCTGCAATCGCGTTAGATTAGCTACAAAACCTTTCGAAACTCGCTATTGCTTACCCGATGCACCAGACCATTGGCATAATGGTATATGCTCGAGCTGCAAACAGGTCAACATCTGCCCAGTATGATGACACCGAGATCACTAACGCTGCTGTTCCTTCACCGTAACCAGCTCCGCAACTGTTGTCTGCAAGACCCCAATGTTTCTGAATGAGAGTTAGCCGCAACCCTTTTCTCAACAGTGAGTGAAGATTCGGGCATACCCGTTTAGGAGTCCACCCAGAGCACGCGCAAATAGTGCAACAGGTAAACTGGGGGCGAAGCCAAAGACGAGGACACTGAGGGCGGTGCCAACGAGTCCGAACAGCAGCACGGGTTTGCGACCAATCTTATCGCTCAGCCTCCCCCAAAGAACGCCGGTCGCAAACTCGGCCAAGGCGAAGGCGGACGTGACCATGCCGGCGTAGACCGAGATCTTGCTGGAGTCGTCGGTGATGTGGAAGTCCTCAATCATGTAGTAAATGTAGGGGAATATAGACATGAAAGCGATGGGCTCGCATATCCGGCAGCACGCTGGAGACAGGTTAGCTCTCCAAAGCGGTAGTAGTTGTCAACAAGAAACTAGTTCATACCTAGGACAAACATCTGCTTGGCCGGGAAGGGCGGCGCGATTCTGTCATGGCGGCTGCTGGAGGCTCGACGAGCCCTGGCGACAGAGCCATACGCTCTCATTTTGGCCTTTTCGTCCTTGTGCGGACGAGATGAAGTTTGGATTCCCAACAAGCTCGTCGTACACCATGAAAGTCGTGGCTGATTAAAGGTTCGAGATGTGTGATCCGCACCCAACACCAGAGCCCAGCAAGGGTTGTAAAAACTCAAAGCTAGGAAGTTGTGAAGGCAGTTGGTCAAAAACAGCTTTAAAAGTCTCCGGAAACGGCGGTAATGTTGAAAAGGCTCAAAGACCGGACGATGATGTCAGTTACAAAGTCTTAGGCAGGTACCGGTATGTGATAGTCGTTGTGAGGTAGGTGCGGGAGGGAATAGATAGGTATATGCGAGGAAGTCACGAGGGAGAAACAGGAAGCGGAAGAGGCACAATACGATATTTCGCATATGCAAAAATTTCGGGGGCAGCACAGGAGTGAAAAGAAGCGGACGAGGAGGAATATAAGAAGATCAATGAGGAGGAGAGAAATAACCCTGCAACCTAGCCGAGTCATAAGGGCCCATCTGGGGTCATAAACGCTGTCGTGGGTACAACCAATCTTCCGGGGACCAGAGCCGGTACGAGGTAGGCGGGTACGTATTGTAATAGCGGAAATCTGTGGAGGTACATGGCAGCGGTATGTAACACAGGAAATGTACGAGTGCCCTGCGCTGACTGGGGCCCTTCGAGGTTCGGTGGCAGCGAAGGGGCGGTGACTTGGAGCGCCGGAAAAGTGACGGCCAGTGATCTGCTTTGCCAGGCCGGGGCCATGTGGCCCATATGGGCCCATGTCATGCCATGGTCCATCATCCATGCCGCCTTGGATCCGGAAGCCTGGGTCCGGGGCGTGACTCCGTCAGCGATGAGAGGGGCGTGGACGTCGAGCTCTCGAGGAGGGTTGGCCAGGTTTGGGCTCTCCAGGGCAGCATCCAGTTCGCCAGCATCTCCCGACGAGGATTGCTCGTCTTATACATAGTAATTGAGGGGAAAAAACACCTCACAAAATCTGACGGCCGCCAAGGAGCGCAACTTTGCTGGTGGGCAGTCAAAATTGGTACTATAGGAAAGACAGTAGTGCCATGAGTTGACGATCAAGTTGCAAACAAACTTTCAACCCAGGCACTGACCGTCCTCGTACGAGTCGAAACTAGAAGGGGCACAGGTACCTCGCGGCGTGGTTCTGCGCCGATTATCTGGGCCAGGGCGGCACAAAAACGAAAGAAATGCAGGCCCAATCAGGGCATCCAGCAGGGGAGATTGCAGCCAGGTGAGCGTAAGGGAGTCGGAGTACCTGCGAGGCGTGGGACTATCCAACTTGCCCTCCACTCAGGTCCCAAGTCCAAACTTCCCACCAGTTCGGAGGTTAGCTTGTTGGGCGTCTGTCACCGGGCAATCCTCCTGCGGCGGGTATTTCCAGCATGCTGGCGATTCTTCTCGAGGGCGGTTGAAGGCGGTTCGCTGCTGCAACCAGCACCGACAGGCAGGGCCAGGGCCAACCAGGCTGGCCAACCGCCTGGCAAGGCACCAACGCCGCAACGCCTGGCCTCACCGCACAAGCTTCGCCCAGCTCTACGCGGTCATCGGACTCATCGGTAAGAAAGGCATGCGTCGGCAGAGCGCCCCGCCGAAGTAGGCAGACGAATGGGCATGCCATCGCCACCACTGAGCAGCACCAGCCAGCGCGGCATCTGCCGACATGATGCTGGGTCGGTTTCGGGCGCAGGGAGCGTATCACATAATCACATATAGGAGGCAGTCGGTCCATACTACTAGTATGTACGTACGTATACACCGCCTGCAAATGCCCCTACAGTGTATACATAGGTACGAGTAGTAATATGTAGTACGGAATACGCTTCTTCATTCTCTCTTAACTCACCCCAGGCCCGGGACATTTGGGGAAGGATATTTTGTGACGGAGACGGCGCTTGCCTGCGCCTTGGGCCCCTGTTGGTGGCTTGTTTGGTGCTTGTGGGCAACCACGTTTCGCGGCTGACCTGGGCTGGCGCGCCTACGGGGACTCTCTGGAACGGCGACATGCATGATGATGGGCATGGGTCCCAGGTCGCTCACGGGTGCACATCTCTGCCGCGTGACCAGCCTGAAAAGAAACGATTGCACGGCCTCCACGGCTTTCGGACAGCCTCGTCTTGGTCCTCGAGCCCCGACTGGTTCGCCTCAATTTTTTGTCCCTCTCTCGCGAGGTGGAACGGGGGCGGTCGGTCCACTGGTAACTACCCGCGAGCCTCGAACACGAATACCTGCCACGCAAACAACACAGAGGCGGTGAGGAGCAATCTCGTTTCGAAGACCAGCAATGCCTCGCGCCCACGACGCAGGACACCGGTTCGAGCATGTACGGGGAGTAACAGCAACTCTGTAAAACGCAGATGCCATTTTCAACAATGCCCCGTTTGCCCGGGCAGCTCTTGCGGCTGCCATTGGCGTCAAGTTGTAACTCCCGACCACCGTCGGCGCATGGTGACGTCGCCCATCACGGGCCATGCGACATCCGATAGGGCGGCCAAGAAGCGCTGTTTCTGCCCGAGTTTCCCTCGGCGGGGAGAGTCGGACACTCGCACCATTCAATCCATCTCTGACTACACCAACAACAACAGGCCGTATCCGCTGGACTGCAAACGCCCAGCCTCATAGCCGTGCTTGGGCGCGAGTGACGCGCAAGGTCTCACTGCATCGACGCCATCCGTTTACCCGCCGCTATCCGATTGGGGCCAAGCCCATCATGTGTACTGACCTTCCTACCTATTCGCACGAATATTATCTGTGCTTGGTATGAGGTTCTTACTTGCCTGCCGCCATGTTGGTGTTGTGCACGGTGATGAACGCCTAGAACGCCTTGGCCCGCTGTGGCACATCCCGTCACAATGATCGGCTTGGAATAAGCCTGACAGCCTGGCCGCCGTCTGTTGGGCCATCATACGAAACTGAGACACAGCCAGCGCAGCTTCTCCTGAGAGTTGTCGATGGGACTCTCTGATCCGTCCGGGAAGAACGGTGGAGTCTTTACGAACTAGATACATGAAGTGACGTTGCAGAGAGCTGCTTTGATGACCCCAATGCACATGATAGCATGAATGGTTGGACCACGAAATAGGAGCCAAGACACCGTTATCAATCACCTAGTCGATGTTCGCGGTTGGATCTCGGCCGTACCAGCTTCCGCGCGGGGTGATTCTTCGGTTACTTTTCTGGAACAAATGCCGAGACGCCTTGGGTCCGATTAGTACGTATAAAAAAAAGTCAGAAGCAGTAATAGAATGCCCGTACCACGAGTACGGAATATTCCTGGGTAGGTACCATATTTAAAATATCGTCGATGGATGTGACTAGTGGTGCAATGTAACTAGAAAATGAATGGGTAACAGATTACCAGCAGGCCATCACGGCGGAGTTCAGGAATGATACGGATAGTATCAAGAACATTTGGTTGTGGGTTATTGTTGATGCGTCTGCGTGGTCCAAGACGAGTACGGAGTACAGTACGCAGTGTAAGAGCATCCATCGGTCACCGCCAAGCTTCGCCTAGGTGACATATGCATAGTGATGAGAAAAACGGGTGCAATTAGCCCCAATTACTCCGAACAAATGGCGGTGATGGGAATCTGGCGCTTGAAGCGATTTTCGACCTGGGCTTCTGACGAGTAGTTATGACGGGGCCGGGGGCGTGGACGCATCACTTCATGTATGTATTACTCCGTACACACATTTAGTACTCCATACGTAGTACATCTCTGGGAACCCCAGGGGCCGGGTGGGGGCCTGGAGCCCTGGGCTTGAAGAGTCATGGGCCACCGTTCCAAAGCATTGGTCCGAATACGTATTATTCCAGGGACCTCAAGAGCTGCTAAGATCCCCTCCAGGGCTCGGGGGTGGCGCGGAGCCGGACCAGAAAGTCCCGGGGGTCGGTGTTGGTATTACTCGTACTCGTCAACGACAACTCCGTGCTGCCAGTCCAGACTCACGACGGGGACTCGGTCTCACCATCTTGCAGAAGCTGAAGCTGCAGAAGAAGTCGAGAGCATCGGCCACGTTGGGCGGATCCTGGCGACGTCCCAATCAGTCAATGCAATGCAAGTCATCCTGCAGCACATCATTACATTGTACATTCCCGCATATACAGCAATTCTCGTGAAGGGTCCAATCTCCATCTTGCCGATTCAATTTTCTCCCATCACAGACGGTGAGAAAGAAGAGGGCTCTCATGGACACGAGAGTTTGGGTGGACCAAGGCAAGGCTAGCCTTGGTGCTCATGGATCCCTCATCTCACCGCCTCCTCACTTGTTGTTTCGTAGTGAGAGCCCAACAGTTGTGCCGCCGCCAAGTCTTGCAGATCGCCCCCAAAAGGGACAGTGTATGTATTCGTACTATGTACGTACTTTTTGGATAACGGCCATATGAGTATGTGGAACACATGTCGATAATGGAGGACTCGAAAGCACCAGTGTTCGATTATTGTTCGAACCGAGCTGTGGTCGCTGTGTACTCGCATGTACCTGATGTCGTCATTGCCCAACTGCGGCGGGTGTTTGGCCGCTCTTGCGGGTCAACCCCTGGACAGGTCTGGAGATGAATGAGACCGCAAGAGGGGTTTCAATTTTCATGCGTGGGTGATGAGTCGTGGCTGGCGCCGGGGGACACTCCCGGCGCTCCCGGTGCACCGGTGAGCCGGAGACCCGTGTGCGGATCTCGCTTTTGATTGACTGGCAATTTCCCTTGATGGACAGAGCGATGGCTGTGACGCCAGATGGCAGGGTGCCGAAAACTTTTCCGCGCCATCGGGAGTCTGAACCACATTGTGCAATTTGAAGGCTGAGGAATGACAAGCTGGGCAGGCAGCCAACCAGCCAACGTCTCAGGCCTCTCCATCGGATGGGGAGCAGCCGACTGGTCGGGGGAGCCCACGATGGTTCGCTTCCGGGTGCCTAACGACGACAAAAAAGAAAAGGAGGGCGGGGCACCGGCTGTCCGAGCGTGATGCGCGGGCAGGCTTGCGAGGTACACCCCCCGGGTACATGCGTCGGGGTGCCGTCCCAACGGATCGGATGGATCTGATCATTTGATGCGCCTGTCAACCCAAACTGGCCCCAGGGCCATTGCCAACGTGGCACGGCCGTTTTGCCCGCCCCCAATCTGCCCCGGTGTGCTGGGTCCTGTCCAAGCGCAGCTGCACGACCGCCGTTCTTGTACCTAGCCTCGAGCGCAGGGCTTATGGCTTCAGGGTTCAGGGCTCCAGGTTTCCAAAGGTAGGAAAATCATGCGATGCTGATATGTCAACAATGCCGTTTCTGAGAATTCGGGGTGACGTTCGACCCCTACTATGCTGCTCTTTGGGTGTCAACACTCGACACTCATCCTCGCAGGGGCGCGCCCAATGGCTGAGATTAAGAAAGTCTATCAACTAATAATATGCTGCATTCCTGCTACGTACGTAGTCAGTAGATTGCGGTCTGTCGGTTCGCGGGCGTTCTTTGGCGCGGCCTTGGCCAGAGCCAACCTATTCGGACGAGTATTGCTCGGCAGAAACCATCAGAATCGTTTTCATTTCTAAGAAATCCTACATCGGGGAGCCTGAGGCCCTCCCGACGGACGGCATGATGAGACAATGATCATCTGATAGCCGCATCCATTTGTTGTTAGTCTGATCGCTGGTGAAGCTTTTGGAGCTTGGGGCAGCGCCCAACAAGAACGGCGCAAAGAAAAGACCAATCAATCCCCGAAGTTGGGTTGGATGAGAAGGGGCGGGGGGCCAAAGATATGCAGGGCCGTTGGTTGTCAAACTCTTTGGTCCATGCCTTGACGATCGGCCTTCCAGATGTCTTCTCGTTGATGATGAGCAACTTTGCCGTGACGCTGAGGACCTGCTGGGGCGTGTATCCGTAACGAACTAACGTCTGTCTCGGCTGTTGTTGCTGGCAATCTGAAACTGACGGTGAAGCCTGAAGGGCACCCACCCAGCCGAGACTCCAGCCCAGCCAGTCTTGTGTAACTTCAAGTGTGCATCTCCTTCCATCCTAGTGCTCATTACGGGGAAGAAACTGAGGTGGCCCGCGCGAATAGGACAGCGGAAAAGCCCCCAAAATCGCAAAATCCTCGGCGTAATTCCGGCAACTACGTACGTCGTATACTGTAGGAACCTGGCCTACCCACCCAGCTGTTCCTTCCCCAGTTAAGATTTGAAGTTCCATGAGGGCAACAGCGCAGCGACGCACAGAGGAAGGTGCTCCACTGGTCGTCCTCTGGACATGACAGAACCTCGTCTCAGATTCCAGCACCCAGAGCTTGATTTTGTCCATCGTTCTCTATTCATCACCTCGCGTCACGGCTGCAGCCCACTCTCTCTCATGGATTGATGATTACATGTGGTCGAGAAGCGTGGTTCCTGTGTTTCCAACTATGATTCTTTCGCGTATCCACGAGCGTCTTTTTAGGGTTGCGTCCTCAGTTCCATTACCAGGTTTTGCCCAAGTTGGAACGCCGGGCATCCATCGCTAGTATTGGCCGACCTACGAAGTAGGTGGTATTGCTTTCCTGTAATGGCTCATCTGATGCCGGTCCATTTGACCACACCAGAATTCACCGCCTGTGGCTTAGCTCTCAGACACCGATAAGTCAGGGGCATGAGAATATTGGCAGCCTCTATTCTGAACCTTCACAGATGTAAATTCTCACCGATGTAGCCGAGTCCGTGGAGAAGATACTAGGGAAGCCTTGTTTAGATGCATGGGTGCTTCTGATACTTCGTACGTGAGTCGCGACTCCATCGGTCACCACAGCTCTCACCGGGGACTGACCGAACGGGGTTCACACTATACGAGTATGTAATGGTACCAAGCCTATCCGCCAATCGCGAACAAGTTCAGGCTCCCACACATCGTCAAGATCTTGCTGCATGCGGGTGGAAACCGCTGCATAGTATGATAGTAGGAGTAACTCGTACAAGCTGGGGCAGATAGCGGTCGCTACGCGGGCTCGATGGTGGCTAGCTGTCGCTCACCCGTTCAAGCCCCCCTCCCTTTATAAGGCAACCTCATAGGTGGAAGTTCTGGAGGGCCATGACAGCAGCTATGTCCATACGAGTACATGAGGGGCCGGCTCAATCTGCCCTTGTTTAGCTGAGTCAAGACAGCCTGGTGAACGCTTTTGGACAAATTAGCAGCGGATCCGGATGACTGATCACATTTGAAACCTGATCACAATATTCACCTTGCAACAAAAGTGGTCGCTGTCGGTGTTGACTTTATTCTCCTTCCCTTGTTATCGGTGGCTGCGCTCAGGAGGTTCGTCCGCCATTTATGGATGAGCTGCTGTGCTTATCGTGTTTACTTTGGGTATGTTGACTTGGCTTATACAGGATGTAGCTGTTATTGACCAACAACGGTCCGCATATGTCATGTCAACAAGAGGAATTTCATTGCCTGAGCGGACTAAAGATCAGGACACACACCCGCGTTTCAGGCCATTCTCCGCCGACGTTGAGCCTCAGTCAAGATTGCATAGTTCCAGAGCTCGCGCAAGCGCGACCGATGGACCGCTTTACTCTTGCTGGGTGGGACTATGTGGTTGCTGAACATATTCATGGGATACAGGAACAGGCTTTCTCTGGTAAAAACGCCCAGAGGCAATCTTCTGGAAGGCCATTAGAAGACAATGTTTGTCACATGGCTCAAGACCGGGCCTTTCTAGTCACCGCCCAGACCTCGGGCCAACTTCGAAGAGGCCAAGACATGGCAAGCCCAGAGACAGACACTTTTTGAACTTGGCAGATCACGGGAAGCCACATAATACTTGCATCTCGAGCAAACGAGATCGGCCGTGACGGATCGGGGAAGGGATCTCTGCTTATCCCTCAAGGCGGCATATTTCATTCAGTACTGGCATGGGGCAGACGCAGGCAAGGCATTGAACCGACAGCCGCAGCTATGTATTGGGTCAGATCAGATGGTTTATCTTGGCCCAGGAGGGCCAAGTAGGAGGAACAACCATGGAAAAACGGACGCCATGATTCAGTGTGGAATTCGACAGTCCCATCCCCCAACTTCCTCCCTGGGTCTGACTCATGAGCTCCTGCCTAGCCAAGTCGTGGTGTGGTTGCGTGACACCTACCATTTCCCTGTTATTGGAGCAGCCACACAGGCGCTGTGTAAGTGACATACCTCGAGGCAGCCCTCGGATGCTCGCCCCCCAAGGTTCAGGCGCTTGAGCCTTGTCCTGCTGTCAATGGGCCACGGACCAACAGTAACATCCTTCGAGCATCAGCCCTGTGGGCTTATGGATGCAGGTTGGAGCAGGGGTGGCACACACGCCATCGAGTCCGGTCGAGATGTATACAGGTCACGGCGATGCATTGGCGAAATTGGAAATGCCTGCAGGTTGACCCCGCTTATTTCGAATCGGACACAGAAGATCGCTTACTTTTGTTTCAAAATGGAAGACTACCTCGAGGATGCCCAAGAACCCCTCGCTGGGATCGGTAAAAATGCTCCTGGCGATGTATCTCCTTTCAACAATACCGAGGCAACAACCACCGCCCAGCGGCTAAGATAACGCGTATAGGCCGGAAGGGAAGTCATTTGATGTTAGTGGATTCATTAGCAGAGAAGTACCGAGGCCCTGATACAGTATCTAACTCGCCTTCCATCTCGTTGTACATATACGGATGGGTTATGCAACAGATGGGTCAAAGTACAAGGGGGGCTTTGACCGTGCACACACCCACCGGTTCTTGAGCGGGCCGTAGCGTTGGCGGCCAACAGCGGGGAGCGGGCCGGGGCGCAGGACGAGTACATGTACTTCGTATCCGTACTTTGTACCGACTTGAAGTTGACCAGCAAGTCCGCGGAGGCAGTAGCTACAGAATAGGTATGCAAAGCCGCGTTCCCGAACAAGTACATCACTTTGGTGAGTGGCCCCCAACAGTGTCGACGAGTTGACTATGTGCGTATTACTAGTACTCCGCAAGGATACAGCTCGCTGAAAGTGTCAGGGAATCTCGGACCCAGGTCTAGCGCCTTGTCGGTGTTGTTGTTGTTGTTGTTGTTGTTGTTGTTGTTGTTGTTGTTGTTGTTGTACAAGACGCAAATCTGCGCGGTCTGCGGGATTGGAGAGCATTGACATGGGCGTCCCGCACGGCTCAAGCGTCAGGCCTGGTCCCCTGGAAGCGAGATGGTCTAATAATGGACTATGGAGTACCTAGCCACGGCATATCTTTCCCGGCGGCACAGCACCGTCTCTTTCAACAGGAGTTGGAGTTTACAGAGTATTCTCATCTTCACAGTACAAGACCAATGAGTTCAGTGTTACCGCAGGCTAAGAAGCCTAGAGTGCTCATGCCCCATACCCGTCATGTATGGCAGTGGGTTCAGGGAACAAAGCGGGCT
Organism: Amphichorda felina; assembly: GCA_016490725.1. NCBI lineage: Eukaryota > Fungi > Ascomycota > Sordariomycetes > Hypocreales > Bionectriaceae > Amphichorda > Amphichorda felina. Next base: position 171,091 of record JAEMHR010000002.1, on the reverse strand, counting down.
ATGGCGGTTCTAGGAGCGATCGTCAAATCTGATGCTCGAGTCCTCGAAGGGTTCTTCCGATCGTTGTGCTACGGACATGTACCTCGTACATTGAGTACTACCATTTCTCGTAGTACATACTAATAGTACATACAAGATGGAGGTCGCATCGGCTGGCCGAGCCTGACCCCAGTCCCTGCTCCCTGCATGGTCCGTGTTGGCCCATGCGGTCCCTAATCGCTAGCATGCCATTTTACGCTAGTATATACAAAAAGGTTTAAACATTGGCATTCTACGTCGTATTTGTCCTCACGCCAACTTGCCCTTGTTCCGCGCGTTGATGCCCAGAACTTAAGCGCCCCCCAGACCCCCTCCAACCTTGTGGCAATACGCCGCCTAGGTTCCCGGATAAGGACAGATGCCAGGGAGGCTTGTACCATAGATTGATACTTCGACAGGCAGCTACATTATTAGTATGTAACACTTGAGCCTAGCGACGTAGGTGATCATTTAGCGTGCGATACAGAACAAATTATTGCCCGCGTGGACCACAAAGCGCCCGTCCAGACGATGGACATCGGCGCCACGGAGGTAATGTCCAGAACCGTCCTATAATATTCAGCAGTCGTCGGCTGCCAGGGGATTCGCCGTGTAAGAAATTAGTAGCGGTGTATCGGTAGGGGAGCATCATCATACAGTACTAATGTATGTATGTACTATCTAAGTACTCCGTAGTACGAGTAGTATTGCAGTATCCATGGTTGAGGGGGTGCCATGGATCTGAGACAATCGCATGTCAATTCTATCTGATCTCGGAAACCATGAGCTAGGCTTTTCGAGTCATCGACGCACGATGGGCCATGGGCCAAGGCGGGGAGCACATCCTTATGGTCCTTGCGGGAGGCAAAGGACGCTGAAGCTCTAAACCCGGCCCGACGTTGGGAACAGGGACATGCCCAGCTGACAAATCACAAGCCACACCGAGGCGCGGGCATCAGCCACCTGCGCCCCACTGTTGACAGCAAACGTCGGTGGGTTTCAATGACACCGAAACGACGCATTAACGGACCGATCTAGCCAAGCTCGTGCATACCTTGTCCGACACACCTTCACGCACCCCCACCTCGATTGAACGCCCGACTTGGTCTGCACCTATCCTCAACCCTTACCGCAAGCTAAGGCACGTTCGACGCCAGCCAGTCATGGCGGGCAAGAAGGGCACCGACAACAGCAAGAAGGCCGCTGGCAACGCTCGCAAGGCCGACCAGGCAGCACAGAAGGCTGCCGCCGAGGAAGCGAAGCGAGAGGCCGCCGAGTCTGAGCAGTGGCAGAAGGGATCCAAGAACAATTCCAAAAAGTGAGCCCGAAGCTCCGCACTTCTGGAGGGCTCTGGGGCCTTGCTGACGTGTTTACCTGCAGGGAAGCTGAAGCAGCCAAGAAGGCGGAGGCTGCAAGGAAGAAGGCCGAGAAGGATGCCCTGCTGAAGGAAGACGAGGAGAACACGGGCGGGCGTGCAGAGCCCAAGAAGTCCAAGGCCCCCGTCAAGAAGTCGCGTGGCCTCGACCTGTCCCAGCTCGACGATGATGGCTCTGGCAAGAAGACGGCCCTCAACGCCTCGGGTATCGACAACGCCCTTGACGCCCTCTCTCTCGCGGGAGGCTCTGAAGATTCCAAGGTCGACAAGCACCCGGAGAGGCGATACCCAGCAGCTTATGCCAAGTACGAGGAGCGACGTCTCGCAGAGATGAAGGCTGACGGGAGCGGGACCGGCCTGCGGCTGGACCAGCGCAAGAACCGCATCAAGAAGGAGTTTGACAAGTCCCCCGACAACCCCTTCAACCAGGTGACGGCGGCGTACAACGCGTCTAGGTCGGATATTGCTCAGATCAAGGAGCAGGAGAAGAGCAAGATTGAGCAGCGGCTGGGCAGATGAGCCAAAAAGTCTTGCCGCCTTTGACTGTCCACTTAACGACGGATACGAATCATGGAGAAGGACGCGGATGGCGACTCGAAATTTGAGACCCGCTCAAACGTGAAGATGGTAGATAGATACGGGATGGTGAAGTGGCGAGCATCACTATCAGGACTTTGCGTCGGTATCTGTAGGCATCTCTCTTCTATCGGCGTCGTCTCACGACCCCGTTGAATCCTATTATGCGGTTGATGCTATTAGTGATACATAGTAACTAGAATGCACCAAATCGATTGGATTAGAGTTAAGTCTTGAATTGGACGAATATACCGTAAAACTTGGACTAGGTCCTCGCGATCTTGAAATCTACCTCCCCCTATCATTGCCCTCGTCAACGCAAGGCATCCATCTCAATAGCAAATTCCCATCAGTACCCGATACCCCGCCATCGCCTCATCACCCCGCTAAGGTCTCACCATCGTTTTCACCGGCAGAAATCCAGACCGCCTTTGCTCACCGCCCAATGACTGTCCCCAACGGTCATCGCGACTTCGACGCCTTGTTCATCTTCTACAGATCGCAGCCAACTTGTATGTCCGTGCAGAGGCTCTTACGGGGTCTCACAGAATGGCCCCCTTCTCCATGGGAAGTCTGCCGTCTGTGCGCAGGCAGAATTTACTCTCCGAATTGTGGGCATCCTATTTCCACTGTCGCACGTGGACGTGGTTGGACGACAGAGAACTAATATGCGCGGATCCAGCGCAGGACTGAAGCAGTTATGTCCGGAAGGCGTCTTTGTCAGTCTCACCCCTGGTGACCAGACCCTATGGTCGGCGGTTCTTTTCGTACGCGACGGTGAGAATATGCGACCTACCGGGTGCGATGCGACATGGTCGTTAACCCATCTCTAGGCCCGTATGCGCCAGCTGTTCTGCGGTTCCATATTCGCTTCCCCGATTCTTATCCCAACCTGCCGCCGATGGTCACATTCTCCACTGATATATTTCATCCGCTCATCACACCTCTAACGACGTACATGTACACAACCGACATCCAAGATAACGGGACCGTTAGCGCGACCGACGATGAGAGATTGCCGCCGGGCGGGTTCAGCCTCCGACACGGGTTCCCGGAATGGTTCGGACGCGGGAAGAAGGCCGCACAAGGAAGCCGGCAGGCTAGTGGTCAGCAAGGCAAGGCCGCCGCGACTCCAAAGCTGACAGGGCAGGCGAGGGTGATCACGCCGGAGTCAGGGACTGCAGTAGCGGCTTCGTACGCTAGGACCGGAACCATACACATATCAGCGTACGATGTTCTCCACTACATAAGGGACACATTCGACAGCGATGATGTCCTCGATTCGATTCCCCTTGATGCAGCCGGTAATCCCGGCGCATGGCATGCTTGGAGGACTCGGCGACGAAAGCTAGGCAAACTCCAAGACGAGAAGTTGGCTCCAGCCAAAGGTCAATCACAAGAACATGAGGCCAAGGGTAAGGCCGTGGATGCTGTTGGGATCTCCGAGAAGAGTGCATACCCTCAGCCGACCATCCGTCAACCTGGGGAGTGGAACTGGGATGGCGTCTGGGAGGACAGGGTAAAGAAGGGTATTGCTTCGAGCCTATCGGAATCTGTTCTTTATGGGGGGTCAACGACCCATCCGGATGAGCTGGTAAGCTGCACCGTGCACCAGAATGTCTAAGCCCGCCTGCTAACCCAGGTTACAGATTCAGTTCCTGCCCTTGGACGAGAGCGAGATCGACTCTGTCAAGGAGAACATTCGCCGTGCTCTGGGATCAGCAACGTAGCCCTCAGTCTGTCAGCCAGCCAACTGACCCCAGCGCTTTATAAGCCATTCTTTGGAGGTGGAACAAGCTTCGCTATTGCAAGCCTGTGTCGGTCCATTCTTGGGTCGCGCCTACCTAACTTGATCAACCCTGATTTTTGGTTTAATCAGCAAGAACAGCCTTGATACCCCATGAATTCTCTTTTATTCATTGTCACTTCCCAACATTCTCCAAGCATCGTGATCATGTTTGTGTATCCCTACCGTATTGCTTTTTCACCTCGAAAGCATGGACCGCGCCATCATTGTCAGCAAAGAATCCAGTCTCTGGAGCCAGTTAGACTTTCATGTCCATTTTACAGTTCTTGCCATTGGCATCTTATTAGTCACAGCAGTGTATGCTCTGCAAAAGTGTCTACCGGCAAATTCATTTTGGAACCAAAGAGTGCTCATCCTCCAGATTAGGTTCGGGCGAGGATCGACGACAACGACAACGTCCTCCAATCACATAACTTTTGGTCCAGAACCCTATACAGGAAATATTAACAGCGTTGGCAATTCTTCGAGGCGACAAGTGGGGGTCCACGAACTCTAACGACTCTGGGTTGGCCAGCCCCGACAACTTCAACACCATGGGACCCCCCTGGCGCAAATCATCTCGCACGAAGCTTCAGCGACGAACCAGTCCCGGCGCACCTAGTCCCTTACGTATCACCAAGGGGCAAGAGACCGTAGACTCTGACACCGGTAAGATAATGAGAAACTCTCAGGCAGATAAAAGCGGACCAGACGCCGGAGCGGACGAACATTTGACGGTCATCAAGAGAAGAAGTGCGGGGGGGCGCTTGATAGGCCCACGGCCGCAAGTTGGTTTCGATGCGTTTGACTCGATACCTGAGCCTTTTACATCGAGTCAGTCACGAAGACATGAGTTGGGGGATGCCTCGCCATGGATTCAGGGGGTAGCCGGAGCACAAACTCTGAATGTCAAGAAGACGCGCCAGGGTCGATCGTTTGTCAACGTACGGCAAGCCTCAGGGACACAAACATGCCGTAACCACTCTATGGGTGGCCAAGGCCGAGTTCCAACTGCGGAATTATTCCTTGTTTCAAACAGTCTACTAGCAGAGTCAAGTGCAGATCGGCCCGAGATCGGGGCATCACTCACACCACCACAACATAGTGGCCGCCAGATCCCTGGAAACCCATGTGTTCTCTGCCCGGATATAGCGGTTACAGCTGAATGCACCGCTCTTGATTCCGCACAACGAAGCGTTTGGGCAGCCATCAAGGTGTCCGCAAGGCTCGCGGAGATCCTTGAGAGGCCTCATGGAGATGTGTCTGGGATTACCACTGGGTCATTCATCAACCACCCCCTAGGTTTGTTATATCCTCCTCCTAAATCACAATGGCTGACGAGTTCATAAGATATTTTCGTTGAGTATGGGTGCTTATACGATCTTACAGTTGACATATTGCCAACAACAGGGGTTACGGTCATGCAAGTCTTACGAGATCAGGCTTTTCCAACGTGAGCTGGTCTCCGAAGTACTTCATACTAGTGTTGCGAGGCTGATATGTAGCAGTAAATTATGGGCTGGTTCAAGCATTCTTCTGCTGGCTCAGATTCGTCTCGACTCAGGCCAAACTGACTTGCCAAGAACAAGCACTCACGTACGACAGAAGTCGGATGAATTGATGGAAGATTTGGAAGTCCAGTTAGGGACTTCCCAGGTTCCCTACATGCAAGTCCGTGTCTCGTATGCCCATTCTGCTTTCCCTAAATATTCTCCGGCGGATGCAGTTGCTGGGTTGTTGGGCATGACCAGCAGGATGGAGACAACTGCCACGGCAATTCTAAAACGTTATGATACATCATCTCCATGGTCGTTTCAGCCGGCGCCAGCTGCCAACTCATTGTCCACACTCATCGAGAGGCACTGGGGCGCAGATAAGGCTAGCGAAGCTATGTATCAAATACTCACCCAAAGATACACGCCCAGGAAACCCACTGGGAGTAGTCCAGGCCTGTCACCAAAAGTGAATGGCGCTCCTCGCCAGCTACCGACTCCTCCTGACTACACTCTCCCCGTTGTTCCAACGAGACGCACCAGTCTGCAAAGCTTGGCCACTATAAAGCCATCCCTGAGACAAAAGGAGTCTGTGGGAGTGCTGCGGCATCGGATCTTGTCTCACGGGAACATCTCCCGAGATGAAGCGCATATCGATCGGACTACGTACATCACTGATGGCAGCCGTGGATCCCCGTCAAGCAACGTGTGGCGAACGGATGGATCACATTCCGGGCGGAGCGGCCCGCCTTTTTCCAATGGAGGCTCGCCAGGGGCGGAACGCATCAAGAATTTGATGCCTAAATTGCCCGACTTTTCTCTTGAAGGCCGCAGCAGTCGCCGAACGAGCAGGAGATCTGCAACCGTATCATCCAAGGGGAAGAGGGCATCATGGAAATGGAGTTGGGCGAGCTGGTTCTAGATTAGTAGTTGCAAGAATGGAGTCACTTGAGACGATTTTCCTTATTCTTTTTTCTTTGTTTCCTCTTTTCGTCTTTTTGACCTCCGGTTCTCCACTCTACTCTAATTCATCTTTCCAAGGGATGGATGGCTGTGCCCCTTTTCGCGCTACAGTCTTGGCGGCAGCCATGTTTGCGGCCGTGACAGCGGCCTCGATGTCAAAATCAACCTCGCTAGAGGCGCACACGGCTGTGAGAGCGTAGGACCCGACAAACGTGTCGCCGGCAGCCGTGGTATCCACGACGGTGGTCTTTTGCGCAGGCAGAAGGGCACTCTTGCCGGCCTTGCTAGCGTAGTAGACGCCTCTGCCACCCAGGGTGATGATAACGTTGCGGACGCCGCGCTGGAGGAAGAGGTCACCGGTGCGGCGCAGGCCATCGAGGTCGTCGAGCTCGGACTCAGGCTTCCCGGAGAGGATAGCGGCCTCGGTCTCGTTGACGATGAGATGGGCGAGGCCGTCGTAGGCATCGGCGGGGAGCTGGACGGCCGGGGCAGGGTTGAGCAGGACGGGGACGGCGGCGGCCTTGGCGGCAGCCAGGGCCTGCATGACAGTGTCAAAGGGGATCTCGAGCTGCATAATGAGGAGATCGGGGCGTGGTGGGGGCAGCTGGGTGAAATGTTCGGGGCGCAGGGAGTGGTTGGCCTCGGGTGACAGGACGATGCGGTTCTGGCCCGACGGCTCGTCGACGATGATGATGGCGACGCCCGTCTTGAGCCCCTCAGCGGCGGATACACCCGAGACATCGACGCCGTAGGAGGCCAGGCTATCCTTGAGTGCGGGACCGTAAGGGTCCTGACCAACGGCGCCGACCATGGCGATGTCGGCCAGGGGGTCAGTGAGCTGGGAGGTGCGCGAGAGTTTGGCACAGGCAACGGCCTGGTTGGCACCCTTTCCACCGGGGGAGGTGTTGAAATGGCTGGCCGTCAGAGTTTCGCCTGGCAGGGGGTGGTGGGGGACGTAGGACACGAGGTCCATGTTGAGCGATCCAAGGACTGTGATGCGTGGGCGCGGGGCCATGGTGAGTAACGGATGGGTAACGAAATGGCCTGATTACGGGCTGTTTTGCAAGGAGGCGAGATGCAGGCTGCAGGCTGCAAGGTGCGAGATGTGCGATGTGAGGCTTGCAAGATGTGGGCGGTTGGCGGTTGTCGGTTGGCAGTGGGCGTTGGTGAGATGGTGAAGTGGTGTGAGGTGAAAGTCGTAAAGGCGCGCGTGAGGAGGTGGTGACGTTGGTGAGCCTGCTCCTTCCCGGTTCCAAGGTTTTCAGCCAGGCGCCCCTTTCCACTGCCAACTTACCCCTCCACCCCTCCTGCCATTCCTGGCTCCTGCCCTTCACCCCTCATCTGCCCCTCATAGGTATGGAGTCATATAGAGTCATTGGCCTGGCGATATCACTTGGTACACTTTACCGCAATCCGCACTGTCTGCATGTCGTTGCTTCTCGGCCGGCTGCAGTTTCGATGCTGCACGGTTTTCCCTCGTCTCCATCGCAGTGCTGCTTCGCACATGGAATTCGTTTTTTCTCTTTTCTCTTTCTTTTTTCTGACGAAGGAGCCCTCAGAACAGGCCTGGCCAGCCTCAAGCCCCGTTCGACCGCGCATGTTTTGTCTGCGCGTTGCTTGCCCAAAGTACCCTTTTAAGATGCCAGAAAGTGGGATTTTCCACGCCTCCCAGACGGCTGCCACGCGGCCATGATGATCCACCGTGATGATCAAACTTCTATGTACACCCTGACAAACTCTGTCTGTCACGCAGCGCGGCATGCCGGCCATCAGTCACAACTCACATCTCGACTGCTTCGAGTAATCCTCGAATTCGTACCCGGGAGCTGAAAGAAGGCTTGCTCCCGGCTTAAGCCACCCGCAGTCCACCCGTCTGGGAGACGCCAGTATCCACCACTGCGGGACGGAGCCTCTTTAGCCTCTTAGCTTTTACCATTCTAAGTTCGTACCCGGCCCGCGCCTCGTTTCCGTCATCCACGATTCCATGAGAGCTGATGGATGCTGGTGGATGCTGGTGGGTGCTGGTGGATGGACGACGCCCAACGTCCGGGCGGGTGAGATTGTCCGCCATGGCCGAGCAATCTCTCCTCGTCTGTAACAATACTCCGTAGTCGTATTGTGGTAAGAGGAGATACGTTGGGCGTCGAGGAAAGTAGTGGGCTGAAGCAAAAAAAAAAAAAAGGTATTTAGCCCGAGGAAACGCCCTTTAGTCTACCGATATGGCGTTATACTCAAGTTCAGACCACCTCGAGTCGTCTTTTCGTTGCAAAATAGCCCTTCAAACCGTATGGGAAACATGGAGCTCCCACTTATACAGCCCCTGGGGGCAATGTTGATCCTTGCAATCATCTTGTGCTTCCTGATGAAGAGACAATGGCGGTCTGCAAGTCATCCCCCATTGCCCCCGGGCCCTCCAGGAGAGCCGCTCATCGGGCATCTGCGCATTGTCCCTAAGGAGGACACGGCCGGGGCTTTCGCCAAGTGGTCCAAAGAGTACGGTGTGTACAGTCCTCCTAAGCCCTCCCAATTCCCAGCTCTCCGTCCTCAGGGGCCCCCGATCGATCAAGAGGGTCAGGGGCCCACCAAGAGCATGAATCTTTTAACACGGTTGAGAGGGTCCAGACTCCGATATCATCCACGTTAAGACTCTCGGCCAGTCAGTGGTTGTCCTCAACAGCCGTCAGGCAGCTCGCGAGCTGATGGACAAGAGGGGGGCTAACTGCTGTGATCGGCCCCGGTTCACCCTTTTTGAGGTGTGAGTGTATTTCTATCTAGGCCCAGATGCCCGAGAGCGACGTTGAATGCCGTCTGACACATTCCAGCATGGGATGGGGCCGCACTCTGACTTTCATGCGTTACGGAAAGCTCTGGCAGATGCACCGTAAGACCCTGCAGACGACACTAAGCAACACCAACGCCCGCCAGTGGCAGGAATTTCAGGCCCAGGAGGCCCGCAGGAGTGTTGCCTCCATCATCCATCATCCAGAGTCGTGGGACACGTCACTGCGGAGGTTTGCCGTTGCTATTGTGCTTAAGGTGAGTTATGGGTTAGATGTCACTGATGACTCTGACCCCTACGTGCAAATCGCGAACGATGCTTTGTACGCCACTGGGAACGGCGGGACCCCTGGAACCAGCATCGTCGATGCTATCCCCATAGGTATGATAGACTCCCGTTGTGGCCCCCTCATCTTCATGTTTCTGCGTTTCTCATCTGACGTGGACACGTGGTAGCGCGGTATATGCCCGACTGGCTTGTCCGTGACTGGCCTCTCCGTTTTGCTCGCGAGTGGAGATGGGCTATTCAAAAGCTCCATAACGTTCCCTTCTCTGTTGCTGAGAACGAGGTGGTGGGTCAAGTTCCTATGGCTTAACGGTTCGGCTCAGGGGCTAAACGCCAAGTACTGTGTACATGTGTAGGCTAACAACCGCCACAACGACTCTCTTTCCCATTCCCTACTGAAGAAATACAGGGAGAACATAGCCCTCAGTGACGATCTTGATCAGAAATGGTCCCTTGATGATATCAAAGGTGCTACCGGTGCCGTATTTATCGCCGGTGCTGACACGGTATGTTGTGCCTGACAGGGCACCCCCGGCGGCGAATGTCACTCATGCGTTTCCCCCGCCATTAGACTTCGGCAACTGTGGTGCTTTTTGTCCTCGCCATGGTGAAGTATCCAGAAGTGCAGGCCAAGGCGCAGCATCTCCTCGACTCTGTCGTGGGTCGAGATAAACTCCCTAACTTCTCGGATCGCCAGAAGCTGCGATACCTCGACTTCATTCTCCAGGAACTATACAGGTAATAATGAGTCGGCCGCTTTCATCTATTTGGAGTTAGATTCTTTTCTAGGACCATCTCTCCCTCTTTCCTCTTTTTTTTTTTTTTTTTTGTGGTGGTTGTTGGCGCTCATGATGTTGCAGATGGTCGCCTCTCGCACCGCTAGGTAAGTTGAGCATCTGCCGCAAGTCACCCACCGCTCCCATTTCGTAACCCTGAATGTGATAAAATAGGTATTCCCCATAAGACTATCAAATCCGACACATATAACGGAATGACTATCCCTGGTGGTATGAGCTTCATGCTTCTGGTTTACAGTTGGCCGTTGGCTCTTTCTCACATAGTATTAGGGTACGAAGTCCCCAAGGCTGCTCGTGTAGCCACTGATCTAACACTCTAAAAGTACCATCGTTTACGCCAATGTAAGGGCTATGGGTCGAGATCAGCGAGTATACCGTGATCCAGACAACTTCTACCCTGAGCGGTACGAATCCGTTGAAGACGGCGGCTTGGGCGAGCCACTGCCTTTTGGACACTTTGGGTTCGGTAGAAGGTACTTGACCCTGTCCAACAGACGCTCCTGACTCGTAAACACTCACACCCCTTGGGCATTTAGAATTTGTGTTGGTCGTTTTCTTGCTGATAACAGCGTTTGGGTGATGGTGGCAACCATGCTTGCCACCCTGAGCTTCCAAAAAGCCACCGATGATAGAGGAAACTTTGTTGAGCCGAAGGTGGAGCTCTCCAACGGTGGAACTTGGTTAGTCCCCCCTTTGTTCAGCTGCTTTCGCCATGCTCGGGCCGCCTCTTCACGCCTCGGCCTAGAACCCTGGAACCCATGAGCTTGGGCTAATAGTTCCCAAGCTATCCTCATCATTTTCAATGCAGTATCCACGCAAGATCGCAAAAGTCGGCGGATTTGGTTTTGTAATAATTTGTAGCCAGCATTGCAAGTAGCAAATGATAGGGGCCTGGCAAAGAGGGGGGTTTTAGGCTGTCGTCGTTATCCCTATATTTCTCGTTTCGACATATCGATTTGAATGGAGACCCCAGCACCCTTCATGGTAGTCTGTACTCGGAGAGAATATAATATTATTTGGAGCCTGTTGTGTGCCAGATTGCCCCCCTTTGGCTTTAACTGTATGAATGCTTTTGACCCAAACAGAGCCCGAACAGTTTGCACAGTTTCCACTAGAGTGAGTCCATGTTTGTAGTCAAGGGTTGTTCCCTGAGCCACACGAAGGGGGGCTGTTCAAGGGTGCAGCAGCACACCCTCCCACCCTTTGTTTAAGGCCCGTCCAGTAGATATTCTGGTTTACTTTGTGTCCTTGCGAGGCCCGCAGCCGGTGACCAGAGGGATTATGGCGCGTCACACCGGTGTCCTAGGCTACCAAGTCAGACCTTGCCAGGGGGCCCTAAAACTTGGCTGCAGTGACATCGACCAACTCCAGGGTTATTCAGCGCCGAAAGCTCCGAGGAAGCCCGAATACCCAAAGGGTTCTTTCCAAGCAAAATACTATGGGAAATAGGACCCAGGACCAGCACAAAACCTGAGGCAAACCTCGTCAATGATAACGAGTTCAGAGCGAGGCTCGCGGCTCGTTTGTGCGCGACAAGGCCATAGGACTTGTGGGCCAAAAGGTTGGCGGTTTCGGTTGCTACAGCTTTCCGTGCCCCCCACACGGCTTGGGGGAGGCAAACACGAGCTGCCAAAATCTCAAACGGGTATCAGAACCGCTCAATGAAAGGTGAGGCTTTCGAGAGACAACCCCCCTCCATCAAGGCTCAAGCACAGACAGGGGTTTGGTGGTTGGTTGCCATAATACGGCAAAGCCCCTGAGGGGTTGGTCCATCCTGGGCAACTCCACCTCCAAGGTGACCAAATTTTCCATGATGTGGCCAGATTCGGAGCTGAAGGCTGCGTCCTGTTGCTGTGAATGGGTGTTGAGGACCACATGGCCTTGTGGCCTCGCATTCGTGTCGTGTTGCCATGCATGAGACAGTTGGTTGGGAAGCAAGCGAGAGACCCTAGTGAGTGAGTCTTGAGGGTCAAGTCTAAAGAATAATCCTGCGGTGGAAATGCTTGCTGGTCGCGTACTGTGGAAGAATTATCTCGGTCAGCGTGTGACAAAACTTGCAGATGGTCTCCAATCTGGGTTTATGTTGCATATGTCGGCGCTGATTTAGGCAGAGATTGCCCAAAGAGGCTGGGAACTTCTGCCAGATTCTGCACTGATCTATTTTCCTTCTTTGAGTTCCTTTTGTTCCCTCGAAGATGCACTCCCCATGATGTGGCGACATGCGGTGGCATTTGTGGCGATGGCCGCACCAAGCGAGGCCAGAGCGGCAGCCACTCGCCGTCGCCAACCATGGCGAAACGGTAGATTGGAGCCACCTTATAAGCCTCCAGCATAGCTGTCAAATTCAATGTGACATGTGGAATAATATCCGACGTTCCCCCCATCCAAAAGAGAAAGTCGGAGAGAGAGACAACTCTCAGCTCATCAACCAAAACAAGTTTCTACCCAAGTCCAAATGGCGGCCGAGTCTCAACTTTTCGAAAGAAGCGAACTTCCCCAAAGTCGTGATGTGGAGAATCAGGTAGATCCCAGAGGGCGTTATCGATTCCTGGAGGGGTTGTTTGTGCGCGCCGGCGAGCTGTACGACGCGAACGAAGGAACAAGCTCGAGGTGGTATAGATGGCTTCTCGACGCCGGGGTCGAAGCCAACGGAATTAAACCGGTTCCGCGAGAGTTGAGAACAGAGAACGACTCCAACAAGCTTTTTACCGTCTTCTTCACATGTCTCTTGTGTATCCTTCCGTCGGTGCCCCTCTCAAACCCGTCCTAGTGATGGACGGCGTGCTCTGTATCTCTCGCTAACACCCGTTGAGGCTTGCCACAGGGGCGCTGGGAACCACTAGCTTTGGCCTCAGTTTGCGCGATTCCTCTTTGGTTATAATCTTCTTCGCCTTCGTTTCTTGCATCCCACCTGCTTTCATGGGTATTGGTGGATACCAAACGGGAATGCGGCAGATGGTCCAGGCTCGCTACTCATTCGGGTGAGTTTCCCGTTTTTAGACCCCTTGATGAGGTTCAAAGTTGACCAAGACTCCAAAGGCTCTACTTCGTCACCATTCCGATTCTTTTCAATGCGGCCACAGTGACAGGGTTCAGTCTGATCGGGTCCATTGTCAGTGGCCAAACAATCGCCGCTCTGAGTCCAGATGCTGTTCTGAGCGTCAATGTTGGCATCGTTGTCACCTGTTCCATTGCTTTTGTAACTTCTCTCTTTGGCTACAAAGTGATACATGTCTGGCAGAGATGGCAGTGGGTCCCAAATTTGATCGCCCTGACCATTGCTGTTGGTTGTGGTGGGAAGAACCTCGTAAACCAGGCTGATGCGCCACCAGCAACGGCGAAGCAGATTATCTCATATGGGAGCTTGATGGCCGGTTACTTTATAACTTTTGGCGGGACGGTGTCAGATTTCACCATGTATCACCGCCCGGAAACCCCAAAGTGAGATATGGGTTCGAGTCGAAGTCTCGGGGGCTGACATGTGGCAGGTTCAAAGTGTTTTCGTACATCTTCCTTGGCCTATGGGCGCCTTCAATCTTGCTTCTGATACTCGGGAGCGCAATAGGTGGCGCCCTTCCCAATGTCCCGGCCTGGCAGACAGCGTACGCAGACCTTGGAACAGGTGGTGTCTTGGCAGAAATGCTAAGGCCTGCCGGAGGTTTGTTGCATCAGACAAGTCCTTGGTTCCGGTTCTGATTCTAACTTGGATTAGGTTTCGGCAAATTTGTCATGGTGATCCTTGCGCTCAGTGTTGTCGGGAACATGGCGATCTCGATGTACTCGGTCGCTCTTAACCTCCAGATGTTGTTGCCAATTTTCACCAAAGTCCCGAGAATTGTGTTTATCTTCATAGCCCTAGCAGTTATAGTTCCCATGGCAATACACACAGCCGGGGAATGGGAGACTTCGTTGCATAACTTTCTGTCTATAAGCGGATATTGGGCCGGCTGCTTCGATGCTATCATCATTGAAGAGATTGTCGTCTTCCGTCGAATGGACTTCTCTTTGTTTCCCCAGGAGGCGTGGAATGTGCGAGCAAAGCTTCCAAGTGGGTTAGCTGCCATGTCTGCTGCTATGATAAGTTTGGCCTTGGTGATCACAGGGATGGACACAGCGTGGTACACAGGGCCGGTTGGTCGCAAGATCGGAGATATAGGATTTGAGGCAGCCTTTATCGTCACGGCGATAGCATATCTCCCCAGCAGACACCTTGAACTTTGGTGGAGGGGGAACTGAAGTTCGGGCATATGGCGAGGAGAACGGGAAGGTAGATGAATTAACCGCAGTCGTATGAGAAGAGTTCGAAGTTATAGGCTCACGAAAAAGCACACAATCGTTTGGCTAGCCCTGAAGACAACAATTCCCCATGAGTTCAGGGCCGTAATGTGCCGCATAGAACTACATCTTCGCCGAAAGGGTGCCACTTAACGTTCGAAAGTCTCGCCGCAGGGAACGGAACACCTTGTCCATCGTGGACCCTCTCCGGCGACACAACCACACCGCCTTGACCGAGCCAAGTTGGGGCAATTGTAACGATGACGGCATCCACGAGAGACTGATATTTCGGGTTCAGCAAAGAGTTGATGACCTGCGCGCCACCCTCGACCATGACGCTCGGAAGACCCTCCGCATGGAGAGCTGCCAGGACATCGTTCCAGTTAAATCGCCAGCGGCCATTTTCTCCGGACCTGTCTGGTTCGACCTGTATAAACTTTCCCCCGTGCTCTTTGAGAATTTCCGAACTCTCTTGCGGGATTTCCGACAAGCTTAACCCCGTCAAAACAAAGGGGGCAAGGCCTTGCCCATCGCGACAAACTTGGAAGACCTTGTTCGAGGGTGAAGGCTTCCATCGGAGGTGGGGATCAATAATGATGGGACGAGGCTGCTGCGATGATTCGGCGATCCGGCAGTTCAGGGCCGGGTCGTCTGCCAGGAGGGTTGAAATGCCTATAAGAATGGCTGAATGGTGAGAGCGAAGGTAGTGAGTCATTGCCTTGGAATCCGGTCCTGACAATCGGGTGCGGACACCGGGTGCAAGTGACAAGGAGGAGTCGAGGGATGTGGCGAACGTCAGGGTGACGAAGGGCCGAGGAAAGTGTTCTACAGAAGCATGTTGCGAAGATGGGAGATAAGGCTCAAGCGGGGCAGCCGAGGATGGCGGGAATGTGAGCTTCTCCGACATTTCTGCTGATCGAATTTAGAAAGACTTCCCTGGTCGAAAACTGCGTGTTGGAGTTGTCGGCAATGGAGGAGCCTGATAGCCTGATGGGCGCGGGGGCTGTGGATACCAAGGACAGTGGAACGTTCAACGCCTGCCAGTCAGCAGCTGCTTGTCCATAGGATGAGGTCAAATTTGGCTCGCTGAGGCTCTTTGGTTGCAGGGATGGAGAGGGGTGAGTGAAACTGGGGAAGACATTGGTGGATGAGACAAGACGGACGACGTCGTTGGGAAAAAACACCCCCAAGCAAGACACCACGTGAGGAAGGCGCTACCAGTACCTACTAGGCACCGAGTATTCGTACCTGCACCTCGCAACATTCTCTCTAGACCCTTTATTGAAGGACATACGAAAATACCACACGAGATTTGGTTGTGGGTGGGCAGGAAATATTCAGTATAGAATTTAATTAACCAGGACCCCTATCGAGGATCGCAGGACCGTGCGTAGCTCTCACCAGGAGTCACCTCTTCGACGACGATGCCTTCAACTTTGGATTTCCGTCATCATCGAACTCGGCCCATTGAAAGAACGAGCAACCCTCCTTATCAGGTACATTGTTCGCGTGGCACATCCAGAAGTATTTGCCAAAGTTCTCCTTTTTCCGCTGCACTACTCGAAGCACACAGGGGACCCTGCAGGTGCACCTGGGCGTGTAACGAGGGTGCATGTTGGCGCGGTAGTCACGGTATGTGATGTTGATCCGCTTGTTCCCAGAAATGGGGTGCGGGTCGATGGACAGTGCGGGCGCGATGCAGTGCTTCCATTCCTCCTGCATCTCTGCGTGCATAACCAGTAGCGAGTTGTGCGGAAGGTGGATGGAAATCTGTCCTTCAGCGTCAACATCCTCGGTGGATCTATCGTCAACATCTTTGGGAAGGACCCGGCGAACTCTGAATTCACGAGCAACCCCCAAGGACACCGACCCTATGATGGCACGAGGGCCCAGATATGTCAGCTGGTCGCTGTGCCAACCGACACTCTGCTGCGGGCCATTGTAACAGTTCACAAATGCAGAGTTTGGCGACCACGGAGTAGACGATTGATGCTTCAGTTTCCGGCCCCCGGGGTATCGGGTTTTGATGCGATTCTGAACCTCCTTGTTGACTGCCTCCTGGACCAGGGGTTTAACAGCGATAAGTTGAGGAGTGATTCTCCGGACATCCTGCAACACTGTTAATCAAGCTAAGTACCCGGGTGCTTCAAGCCATAGCTTACCGTCAACCGAGCACCATTGTAATGGTAATCCGTTTTCTGCTTCCGGATCTCATCGTAGCTCTCGACAAAAAAGCCCGTTGTGTGAGGGCTCGATACGACGGTTTCAAACAATTTGAACGTGATCTTCTCAAACGACTCGGACTCTTCTAGGAGCTCTTTCAGGAGGTCATTTGCCAGGTCCGGGGGCAGGAAGTTGTGGATGATGGTGCATGGGGTGTGCTCAGCGACATCCGCAGGGTCATAGAGGTGGAGGGTGCTGCCCTTTTTCGACTTTAGTTTCTTCTTCGTGGGGGATGTGCTGTCGAAGGGGGCCGCAAATGATCTCAGCGACTGCTGGTATCCTATAGACCTGCGTCCCTTGCTTGGTGGGCGATTCGTCTGAAGCGACGCGGACGACTCGGAGACGGAGCCGTCATGCGCCAGTAGCACATCGAGGAGAACCTCTTGCTCAAGCTGTGGATGGAGTGAGGCAAGGATGGCGAGTTTCACCTCGGTAGGTTCATCGCCGTCTGCCTCATCTTTTGGTGGTTCGGGACTCGACTTTCGCTTGGGGCGTGTCAAGAACGATTTCATGCTATCAAGACTGACTAGACACCTGATCTGCGACGTTGATGCAACAGGAAGACAAGGAAATGGGTGTAGTCAAATTCGACCGGTCGCATGATTAGAACCCCTGCCACAGAGGGGCTGAATACGCCACTGACCATCTGTGTTGCTTTGGATGTCTAGACGAAGTGCAATACGAGCCTGACGCGAAGTCACATGATGGCCGGCGGGGGTTAGCCCAGGCTACCTAGTACCCCTCTAACCGCATCAACATCTGGGGAACAACTCGATGCAATAATCGGGTTCGGTGAGTGTGACGTCGGCGTTTCCCTTAACCTTGCCGAGGCAAAGTGGGATGTCACGCACGCCCGCGGGAGGTACCTAGGACTGCTTCGACAACAGCACATCGGCCATTTTTCAAGTCGCTATGTTTAGATTCGAAAACATTTCCACGTTATAGTTTGACACAACGTCAATGCGCCGCTGCAGAAGCGCTGTTGACCGCCGCCATGGCCGCCATGCTTGAGTTCCGCACACAGGGTTACAACCCGTACGCAGTCAAGTACTCGCCGTACTACGACTCCCGCCTCGCGGTAGCATCATCCGCCAACTTTGGCATTGTAGGGAATGGACGCCTCTTCGCACTGGGGATGTCGGCGCAGGGGATCGAGGTTGAGAAGACGTACGTGTGGGAGAAACGGGAAGCTTGCTGTTCCCCAGGGCTGACATGTGCCGGTTCAGGTTCGACACAAACGACGCGCTGTATGACCTGGCCTGGTCCGAGATCAACGAAAACCAGCTGATCGCGGCTTGCGGCGATGGATCGATAAAGCTCTTCGATCTGGGAGTCAACGACTTTCCTGTTATGAATTTCCACGAGCACAAAAGAGAGACATTTGCTGTCGCCTGGAATCCCGTAACGAAAGACTCCTTCATCTCAAGCTCCTGGGATGGAACAGTCAAGATTGTATTTCACCCTGGGAATCCAGCCCAAACTATATCAGGTCTTCTAACAACCCTCTAGTGGTCTCCAACGCGAAATCACTCGATCAAGACCCTCCCCATCGGCAATTGTACCTACAGCACATCCTTCTGCCCCTCCAACCCCGCTCTCATATCCGCTGTCTCCTCCGATTCCCACCTACGCATATTCGACCTCCGAACTCCCTCTTCCGCTAAATACCACCTGGTGTCCGCCATCCCAGTGCACGCGCCGTCGCCGGCAGGACCGGCCCCCGGCCAGCCAGCAGCTGCGCCAGCCGAGATTCTCACCCACGACTGGAACAAGTACAACGACACCGTGGTCGCCACAGGCGGTGTGGATAGAGTCCTGCGCACCTTCGACATCCGCAACCCTACCATGGGGCCTCTCTCGGTGATGCTGGGCCACGAGTACGCCGTGCGGCGCCTGTCCTGGAGTCCCCACGCAAGCGACGTCCTCATCAGCGCCAGTTACGACATGACGGTGCGTCTGTGGAAGGACGGGTCCGGGCAGCCGCAGGACCCAGCCATGGGGCCTAAGATGGGGACCCAGATGGGGGTCATGAACCGACACACGGAATTTGTCACGGGCGTAGACTGGTGCTTATTCGGCATGGGAGGCTGGGTCGCCTCCGTGGGCTGGGATGAGAGGGTGCTGCTTTGGGACGCCAACATGTTGATGGGGCCACAAAGATAGTGTGTTTTTCGATGCGCAGCATACAGTTGATACCATGACTAGGCTCTGGGGCCTGAAGAGTTGGCTATTTGGGCGTTCTAGGGCAGAGCACCGCCCTTATCGTGTATAGACATTGTCCCAGGGGACGAAACGGAAGATCGCAGCATAGCGTAGGTAGTTTGAGACGCAAAGACTCAGAAACGCAGTATAAATAACTCGCTTCGAGGAGATGTTGTCATGCTATGTTACAAATCAGGATTAAAGTCGTAGTTAAGTCTATGTTGCAGGAGATGTGCCCATAATTGTCCCAAGCTGACCCCATACTGTGCGCCTAATGTACATCAAGTTCCAGACCCTTACTTTTACATGCTGTCATTGCAGAAATGCCAGTGTGATATGATGAGGAGAATATCCCTCAAGGAAGCCATAGCCGTCGTCCTATGTTCCGCAGCCTGGTAAGTGCTCACTTCATGGAAGTAGCTTTTTTACCAGCTATCGCGGCCCCGGTCACCGCCTCGAGATCCCCGGCTGCCACCAAACCCTTGCGGTCCCCGACCGCGGGCATTGCGAGCCATGGAGTCGAAGGGGTCTGAGGACCGTCCACCGTCGCGGCGGGAGAAGCCTCTTGAGCCGCCGCCACCAGATCGGTCACCGCCGCCAAATCGGCTACCGCGACCACCAAAATCAGGGGTGTTTTGGATGTTCAGAAACTCTGATCTGGGGTCAAGGCCACCGTGGCGGACAAATTTCTCAGAGACAGCAGGGGGCTGGGGCCAGCCCCAGCCACGAACCACCCAGTTATACAAATCCTCGACCACCTCTTCCTTGTCCCTCCCTGACACCTTTCCAAGGGTGGTCTGGTAGGCACCGGCAAGCATGCTCCGGGGAACTCGGCTGACGACGTCCTTGAACTCCTGGAAGAACTGGGGCAGCTCGCCCTCCAAAATGTCCACCTCGGCGCTCTCCAGCGACTTCTCCTGCTGGAGCGGAAGCCCCTTCAGCAGTTTCTTCGCGTTCTGGACCGACCCAGGGGGAAGCAGCAGCCATCCCTCTCCATACTTGCCCTGACGTCCAGTTCGGCCAAGTCGGTGGATATAGGACTCGCGGTCAACGGGAGCATCCATCTGGATAACGTGCGTAACATTGGGGAAGTCCATGCCTCGGGCTGTGACATCGGATGAAAAGAGGACTCCACTCCGAGAACGACGGAAAGATTCCGAAGCACGAGTGCGCTGGACCTGCGAGAGCTTCGAGTGGATGCCATACGAAGGCATACGGGTCATTCCTTCCCTGCGTCGAGTGAAGCCAATTTCACTGGCCAGCTCAACCATGGCGGTGGTGTTGAAATAGATGATGGCCTTAAAAGGGGGAGAGTCGGGGTCCTCCTGGGCCTTGCGCGCCTCCCGCTCCATCAGCTCAAACATGCTGGGGAACATGTTGGCCCAGGATGACACACGGACGACCTGTTGGGGAACCTTGTCGTGGGTGAGACTCTCATTCTCGGGAATTGTCTGAACGAACTCGAAGTTGTGAGGGCGAACCATGGATCGGGCGAGACGGATGACGTTGTCTGGGATGGTGGCCGACACCAGCATGGTCTGTCGCTCCTTCTCGTTGACGTCGGGGAGGCAGCCAAGAATCTGCTCAAGCTCCCTCTCAAAACCGACATCCAGCATACGGTCGGCCTCATCAAGCACCAGAGCGGCCAGGTTGGGAGCCTCAATACCAGAGTCCGGGTCCTGGAGCAGATCGTTGATGCGGCCGGGGGTAGCTACCAGCAAGTGGCATCCCTGCCTCTGGGTCTGGCGCAACATCTGAGGCTTGTTGGTACCTCCCACGGCGCACTGCACGACAAGTCCGGTGTTCTTGGTGAGAGCACGGGCCTCGGTAGCAATCTGCTCTGCAAGCTCACGGGTGGGCGACAGCACAATGCCTCGGATATCGGAGGCGGAGGCATTGCGGGCGGCTCCCTTTGAGGCCAATGAGGGGTCTTCGTCAATCATCCTCTGGAGAAGAGGCAGTAGGAAGGCAATGGTCTTGCCAGTGCCAGTCTTGGCCTGGGCAACGCTGGGAATTGTGTTAGCTTAACTGGCACTCGAGCGGTAGCAGGGGAGGTGTAGTACATATCGGTTCCCTTGAGAGCGGGGTTGATCGTCTTGGCCTGGACAGGCGTCATGCGCTCGTAGCCCATGTTATCGGTGATGCAGCTGATGAGGTTTCGGTGGACGCCAAGCTTGGACAGGTCGCCGAAGAGTTCGACAGGGCCATCCTCGGTCGGGGGCGCCGTCTGCTCGGGGGCGGCAGCCTCGGTGCTGTAAAGTCTTGAGATGGAGGCAATGCTCTTGAGAGGAGTGATGGATCGTGTGGAGGGAGAGGCGCAGTGTCGAGCAATGGCGACAAGAGGGCGCTGGCGCACCAGCGGGAGAGTCGCGCCCAGGGAGCTGGCCGTCCTGGCGCAGCGCCTCAATCCTTGCCTGTACATTCCGGCTTCGTAGCTGCGTGTCCTGGATTCAAAAAGAGAATATAACAAACAGACGGTTCAATTAGAAAAGATGGATGAGGAGAAAAAAAGAACCAAGGATTGACGCGGTGATGGGGATGAAGATGGGAGACCCGCGTTGGCCGATTTTTTTTTCCTCCCAATGTTGCAAGCAGGGACTGTCCACTCCCAAAAACGGCTTAGTGTACTTTTGGTGGGTACAAGTCTGTACTGACTCGATTGAGTGGCGTCCACCCGCAATCTCCAACCCTTTCTTTGGCTTTCTTTGCCTGCGACTCGAGTCTCTCGCCCAGCTCGCATCACTTCAAGGTGACTCGCGCAGCTACAATGTGCGCGCAAGTGGCAACAAGGCCTTTTTCCGCACAGCTCCCCCGAGACGAGCAAGCGTTTTGAGCCCTCGGGACAGCTCCGGCTGACGAGTACGAGACCCAGCCTACTTCGTATGCACGATGTCTTCAAATGTATTCCTATCTCGTAGTATAGTTCGATTTTACGTGTAAACTACCTGAGCTTGCGAATACGATACATCCATCTTGTTGTCCCATGTTTAAAACAGCGGTATATTCCTGATCAATGAACTAACGATGACAATCCGATAGCAACAAGCTCCAAACGGTCCTAAAGAGCGTTGACTTGATGGTGCAGCGTCAGTTTGGATGGTATGTTCAAAGTCGTGGCCATTGACCCATCATGAGTCTGAGCCAGTACCACTCAGGTACTCAACTAGGCATCGGGCTTTCTCGCGCAGCGTCCTTCCACCTAGTTACAACGAGACCCTCGCCAACGCCATCTGAAATGCCGCGCGTCACCTCCTCCACCGTCCACGCGAAGGAGCTCGACACTCCCTGGCCCACCTTGCCGTCGTTGGCCGTCAGCACGGCCTCAGCCGCCCTGGCGCAGTGTCTCCCCGCCGCGTTAAAGCAGCTCACGCCATGCCCGACGATGGCCTCAGACACCTTGTACCTGCGCTCGACGCTCGCCGCCGACTTGACGACGATGACGATGTATGGCAGCACCAGGTGGGCCAGCAGGAAGATATTGAGGACAATAGCCTGCACCAACCGGTGGACGATGGACTTCTGTATCCTGCCAGCATGATCCAGCCTGATTGCGCCGGGCCTGCCTGATGACGGGGCCATCGGGGCCAGTTTCACGGGCAACGCGGTCCGTATCTGGTCGCCCTCGTAAGCATCTAGATCCGAAGGCAGGCTTCTCAGCAGGTAGGTCAGGCCGTCGAGATAGGCTTTTCTCTCAAAGGCTTCATTCTTCTCGTCCGCACTTGCATCAGCGGCAATTCCAATCAGGTTTGTCCCTGTGCTCCGGTTAGTTGTGTGCTTGGTTATTCTACTGCAAGCGCAAAGATGGAACTCAGATCTACCTTGATGAGCAAACCTCCAATTTATGCCCGAGGGCGATGGAGTCTCGGTACCTCTTGAGGATGGCTTCCTTGAAACCACAACCAGCTCCGATATATCAGGCTCAGAGCAGCCATCCCCTTGCTTGTCTACAGTAACATTGCCACCCGTGAACGTCGTAGTGCCCCCCACAGACACTGGCCGTTGCTTCGAAGACATCGGTGTGGCATCCAGCTCGCCGGTCGTTCGCAAGTTCCCAAGGCTGACGGATCTCCGAAAATGGCAGAAAGGCCCCATGCGTGACTGAAGTGATGTGGGGAGAAGCCCTATAACAGTCGATATCCTGCTCTCTGATGTCCACTCCCATTTGACCTCCTCCAGCATTGGGACGAAGGGCTTCTTCCCTTGGCCTGACATTTCGGTTGACTGGCTTGTCTGGTTAAGGTGCGCCCAGCTCAATTATCTTGCAGTCAACATCCGTCACCCAGATAAAGGACTGCAGATGACAGAGAGATTCCGGGCATGTGGGACATCAACGTCGCATTGCACACCACACCATGCATGGATCGCATCTGAAACTCTGCCTCCGTATGCGAGTAAGCAATCTCTGGTGCCTGGAAAAGCGCCACATGCGAAATCGATTGGAAGCTGGATCGAAAGCGTTGGGGACGCAAGTTGTAACAAGTTCTGTTGCCCCGCTGGTCGAACGCTGACATGTGAAAGTCGAGCAAGCCACCAAACACTCAATCTTAACCCGCTGAGCTCCGCAGATTCTGGGCCAGAGACTCCTGAATGTCCATCCCGAAACTGATTCGTCCGGGCAGGAGTCCCTAATGCTGTCGTTACGTTTGTTGGCGCAATGCGCTTGAATAGAGTGCGGATGTTTACACAATAAGCAACTGCAATAGACCTTAAGCTGTGAATGTCGCTCCACAGCCAAGTCCTTTTAATGCTATACCATACGCCGTGATGCTATGTCCGTTCCTATGCCAAACGCCGTAAAACACACCATTCCCCCATCCGCTCTTCCAATCTGCTGTTGATACAGAATGCCCTGATCCCAACCCCATTGTATATGCCCACGTAAACATTCATAGATGCAAGCGCTGGTCTCATGGTCAGCTGACATCTTTGCTCAGCTCGAACGACCAGCCTCCATCCCGCCGCAGCTTGTCCCGAGCAGCTAGATCCTTCCTTATTTCAGCCTCCGTCAAGCGATCCGTGCCACTCCAGTTCGCACTAGAAGTTCGCGCACGGAATTTGTGCCATCTCTCTCTGCTCTTATTAAACACTTCTTCCATGTTCAGGGGCGCTGGAGGACCAAAAATCTGGGACGGATCGATCGTCTCCTGCATGATGAGAGCTTTTCGCAGATCCGGAGAATCTGCCCAAGCTGCCATCATACCGCGAGCCTCATCCTCAGACTCGTCCTCGTCATCCGTCTGAATTTCAGGCAATTCAATAGATTCACCGTTCTGGAAGCGCGGGGACGACTTCGGCGCAGCCTTCACGGAGGATTTGGCAAGCGCAGTAGGCGGGCGGGATGGTGTCTTGTGCGATGTGCCCGGCGGGTTAGAGTTAGGAGCAAAGGGAATAGCACCCTTCGAGATTTGCGCCATATCCAGGGGATGAGCCCCCTTCCCGTGGCTATTAAGTTGTGAAGTTACTGTGGCCTTGAACAAGTCCCGAGTGGTACCTGACGGCGCATTCGAGTATCCGTTCTGGAAGTGCGATTTCTTGGGCAGCTCCTACACAAAAATGTCAGACAGAAAGACCTTACGACTTTTACACACAGCAATGCTTACCTTCTTGAAGCCAGCGGAAGGGCGGACCGGGGGTCCCTTGATGTTCGGGGGGTTATCTCCCCCCATCTCTCCATGGTCCTCGGTCTTTCGGAGGCGCTTGACGTCGTTCGATGGGTAGGCTGGCCCACCCCTAGACGGTGGTGGCCTTCCTTGTGCATCCTCGTTGGCTTCAGGTCCCAGAGTTCGCTTGACACCAGACTTGGATGCGTTGGACAGCGGTGCGTTGACAGGACGGCTCGAGTCATCATACGTCTTGGGGATACCAGATTCCATCCGAGACAGAGGGCGCGCGGAGTGGGCCGCGGGTTTATCGTGGGATATATGGCTGAAGTCTGGGGGCCCGTTGGGCTGCGCCCTCACCGCCGGCGGGGGAGCCCTAGTTTGCTTTGCCTTCTCAATCATGGCCTGTCTCTGGGCACTCTGCGTGCTCTGTTTCATCTCAGCATGCGCTGCTGCCTGTTCACGATCCCGCTGCTTTTGCCGTTCTACTTCCTGGCGACGTTGGTCTTGTTTCCGCCGATCCTCTTGAGCAACAGCTTGTTTTCGCTCCATTTCCGCCTTGGCTTCACGGCGTCGCTGGGCGTCTCTTTCCTCCTGCTCCCTCTTCTTTGCGGCCATGTCTACGGCCTTTGGTCGCCCTGGACCAGGAGTGCCTTTCAGATTCTGGGTAGATGGCTTGGTCTGTAGGGATGCTTTGCTTGCTTTGCTTAGAACCTGCTGCTGTGGAAGGGGCGTTGGCTCCACAGCCACATCAGGAGCACTATTTGTCGAGCTATTCGCCGTAGAATGATATTGAGAGTGCTGAGATCCCATGTTCACCCGGATGACAGTTGGGACTTGCTTAGCCTTGGCTTGTATTTCTCTCGTCGGTTTGACCGGCCGCTTGGTTTCCTTGCTCTTCGATGCCTGACTCGAGGCGACAGACCGAGAGGCCGAAGGAGGAGGAATTGTGAAGGGGCCTTCGGTCATCTCGACATCGTGGTCCACAGGCTTCGTTGTGCTTTCCGGGAGCCGTTGGATCTTACGAGGGCTGTTGTTCCTTGTGGGTTTGGGCGTCTCCTTGACTGGCAACCTCTCCTCGTCTTTCTTGGTCGTCACTTGTCGCTCCATGGCCGCAATCCTTTCTTGCTCCTTGCTGAAGACACGAGCCTTCTCACGCTCCTTCTCCCGAGCCTTGTCAAGCTTGCCCATTTGGTCCTCTAGGCGCTTAGACTCCTTTGCACGACGCCTCTCTTCTTTCTCTCGCTCAAACGAAGCTCGCGTCCGTCGCGCGATGGGTAGTGTTTTGTTATCATCCTTTTCACCTGGCTGGCCATAATTCAACTTTGCTACATCGTTGCTCAGCTTGGAAACCACCGATTCGGTTGAGGGAGCGGCATGAAAACCCAACCGAGTGGTTGAAGGTGACAATATGGATGTTTTCCCCTCGGCGCTGATAACCGCGCTGCTGGCAAGAAGACCCTTAGAGCTCTTCAAGATCGATGACAGCTTATTCTTGACTTGCTTGAGGGGACTCTCCCGGAAGCCGCGAGATGGTGATTTCGAAGGCGTCTTAGGCTCTGCTGTCTCCCCATCAGCGCTCATGAAAGGGTTTGAAACAGTTGCCGCCTTCGTTAGAGGAAGAGTCTGAGTCTCAATTTGTTGAGGAATAATCGGAACATCCGGAACAGATGCAGACTTGGCGTGACCCATGCCAGCTGAAGACGGTCCCTGAGCCATGGGCACTTGGCGAGGAGATGAAGATTTACCGCCTCGCGTTTCCTTGGGTGATCCAAACTCAGGCTCACTGACGTGATCGCTCCGGTGGATTCCTTCCATGACATCGGCTGAATGGCTCTTTGGGAAAGCAGGCCTGGGGCTTGGGATTTCTTCAGACACTGGCGCCGGCGGGGGGTCGATCCAGTCGTCGTCGTCTTCGGGGAAGGCCCCAGGTGTGGTCTTGGGTGCCTCAAATGGCTTGGGCGTCGGGGATTTGGGTGCTTCCACGGGTTGCAAAGACCCGGAGTTTTGCTGCATCGTCGCAATGCTGGGTATTGACTTGGACGGTCTGCTGCTACGCGGCTTCGACTTACCCAGCATGTTAATCTGGTCCTGGAGCCTCTGTGTATAGGTCTTGTTGTGGTTAAGAGCAGTATTGACCTTGTCGTCACTGATTTGGGCCACAGGATTCTCATCAATGTCCATCTCATCCCCATCCTCGTCCGATACGTCTCGCCGCGTATGGTTCCCCAAGCTCTTCCCCCCGGTGTCGCGGCTATAGTAGCTCTTCGTGTTATGATCGAAATGACTAATGCGGGAAGTGCGAGCGCCCTGGCTTTTACCAGCAGTAAGAGGTTCCCGCGCAGGGAGAGATGCGAAGTTCAAGCTGCTCTTACGAACAATTGGCCGGATAGGGCTGGAGCCGTCAGAGTTCGACCGCACTTCGTCCGAAGGACCATCAGCTGAACGTGCTGAATAGTAATCTTCGGCCGCGTCGCCATCAGGTGAGGCTGGAGCTTGGTCTACAGGTTGTAGACGAGCATGTTCATGAACCGTCGCATCGCCCGTATCGTCCTTTGCATCATCGGCCATAGTCGGCAGATCAACGTGTCGCGAATTTTCAGCCTCACCCGGCGTATCCGCCAAGACACGCGTCGTTTGATCCTTCTTTGAAACTTCAAAACGCTTTGCAGGTAACTCAGCATTGGGCATGGGCGAAGCCGCGTTGTCTGATGCTGTCGTTATGTGTTGCGAATCACGGTCGGCAAGAGTCTGTTGAGAGGCAAAGAAGTCATCGTCTTCGTTGGGCACCGCCTGGGAGTGAACGTCTTGGCTTCCGAAATAACCTGAATCCTGAGATGCTCCCCCAGGACCAGCCGGCTTCGGGGACAGAACATTGGGCCTGCGAGGTGCGCTTTTGACCGGACTAGGTGAGCGTCTTGCCAGTTTGGTTTGTGCACCTGGCGACCGGATGCGGTCGATTTTCTGGGTGAAACGGTTGGAAGAGGCTTTCGGTGTCACGGCGAAAACGTTTGAGAGAGGCTACATACGATTAGTGCTGCTTCGCCTTGGGGTTGGAAATGCAATACTCACTGCTCGAGCTTCGGGACCATGTGGCTTACGAGCCGTCCGAGGGGTCTTCCCACGGAGCTTCCCAGGGGTCTTGAAAGTCTCGGCAATATTACTGCAAAGCGCAAAGGGTCAGCGAGAATTCGACCGCAGAAGATCAACTGAACGCGTACGTTTCGTTCTCGTCAAATATTCCACACATGTGTTCGTTAAGCCAGTCCAATTCGTTTCGGGCAGCGAAAGAAAACTCTTCCACCTCGGACTGCGCAATCCCAAGCGCACAGGATCGCTCATCGGCCACCCAAGCGCCGGAACCGACCTGGACACGCGGTCCTCGCATTGTCGCCATGGTTGGCAAGCTCCCAACGCTCCGTGGCCAAGTGTCAAGTGGTGTTAGGCTGTTATTCTCATAAAGACATCAGGAGAGTGGGTGTCTGCGTGTCGCGTGTGGCGTCAACAGGCGAAGATGTCGTTGAAAGTTGAGGTTAGAAGCAGCATAAAAGATGCGGAGACTGGAAGGTGGTTGTGTGCTCGGCACTCACGTTCCAAGCTGGAAGCTCTCTGTTGTTTTGATTGACACCAGATCGGGTTTAGCGTTCGTAGGGAAATGGAGGCCCACCCGCGTCTCACACTCGCGAGTCGCAGTCGCACCTCAAAACTCGCACTGTCAGTGTGTCATTTGTCGCAGTCTCACACCTGCATGGTGGGGAGGTGCGATAAGGAGCAGTGGACCCTTATCAGATAGTAAACATCCCGCTTGTTTACCACCTCAGGCGCGTCAACGGCCTACGCCAGCATTGACATCAACGCCCAGCACAACCACGCATGACTTTGCGGTCTCGAGACCGTTAGAGACGCCATCATGAGGGTGATTGAAGTGATTATTGACGTACGGAATCGCGACTTTCCGGGCGGGTTGCCATGCTAATATTCTGAACAGGGCTTCAAGTCGTACCAAACACGCACCGTAATATCAGGATGGTGAGACTAGGTTTCCCGCTGAAGGCGACGTTCGGTATGCTGATGCCGCATAGGGATGAGAGTTTCAACTCCATCACTGGCCTAAATGGCAGTGGAAAATCCAACATTCTCGATGCCATCTGTTTTGTCCTGGGCATTACCAACATGTCCACAGTACGAGCGCAAAACCTCCAGGTATGTGCCCCCTAATACTACACCCTGTTTCGATGCGCAACCGGCTAAACAAATGATACAGGATCTCATCTATAAGCGTGGTCAAGCAGGTGTCCAGAAAGCCAGCGTCACCATCGTTTTCGATAATCGAGACACCAAGAAGTCGCCGATCGGATTCGAGGAATATGCGTCAATCAGCGTTACACGCCAGATCGTGCTCAACGGCTCGAATAAGTACCTGATTAATGGTCACCGTGCGCAACAACAGACCGTCCAGAACCTCTTCCAGTCGGTGCAGCTCAATATCAATAATCCCAACTTCCTCATTATGCAGGGACGAATCACCAAGGTTCTCAACATGAAGGCAGTGGAGATCCTCGCCATGATTGAAGAAGCGGCAGGAACACGAATGTTTGAAGACAGAAGAGACAAGGCACTCAAGACAATGGCAAAGAAGGAAATGAAGCTGCAGGAACTCCGAGAGCTCCTGAAGGACGAAATCGAGCCCAAGCTGGAAAAGCTTCGCACTGAGAAGAGAGCTTTCTTGGACTTCCAACAAACACAAAACGATCTAGAACGTCTGACCCGTGTAGTGGTTGCGTACGATTACCTGAGATGTCAGGAAAAGCTAACACAGTCCGCCGCCGACCTGGAGGGGAAGAAACACCGTCAAAAGCAGTTGGAGGATTCTTCTTCACGCATGAAGAGCGAAATCTTTCATCTTGAGGAGGATCTCAAGCGCGTGCGGGCACAGCGAGACAGGGAACTTAAGAAGGGTGGGAAGGCACAAGCGCTAGAGGAAGCGGCCAAGAAGCACTCGAATGAACTAGTTCGACTCGCAACAGTCATGGACCTGAAGAAGTCCAGTCTTTCTGAGGAGAAAGAAAAGAAGTCCGGCATAGAGAAATCAGTCTCGGAGCTGGAAGCGGCCCTTCAGGACAAGACAAAAGCTTTTGACAGTGTCAAGAACAAGTACGATACAGCCAAGGAGGAGCTCGCCAAGCAGTCAAAGGAGGCTGAATCCAAAGAAGAACTCCTCCAGACACTTCAAACGGGCGTCGCTTCCAAGGATGGCCAGGAAAATGGCTACCAGGGCCAGCTTCAAGATGCGAGGAGTCGGGCGACCGCGGCTGCAACTGAGCAAGAGCAAGCCAAGATTAAGATTTCCCACCTTCAAAGCCGCATCAAAGAAGAGGAACCGCGGGCGAAGAAGGCGAAAGAGCAAAATGCTGGTCTGCTCCGCGATCTCGATGGCATGAAGGCGCAATCCCAGAAGCTGGAGAAGGAGCTAGGTCGCCTTGGGTTTGAGCCAGGCCAAGAGGAGGGTATGTACAAGCAAGAGTCCAGTCTTCAGCAGACTATCAGGAGCCTGAGGCAGGACTCTGACAAGCTCAAACGGCAAGTTGCCAACATCGACTTCAACTATGCGGATCCTATTCCGAACTTTGATCGATCCAAGGTCAAGGGACTAGTGGCACAACTCTTCACTCTCGACAAGGAGCATACCCGAGCGGGAACCGCTCTAGAAATTTGCGCCGGCGGCCGATTATACAATGTCGTGGTTGACTCTGAAGTCACCGGCACACAGCTGCTTCAAAAGGGCAGGTTGCGGAAGAGAGTTACCATCATTCCCCTTAATAAGATAGCTGCGTTCAAGGCCTCAGCGCAGGCCATCGCAACGGCACAGAAGTTGGCCCCGGGGAAAGTCGACCTCGCTTTGTCTCTTGTCGGCTATGACGAGGAGGTTTCTGCCGCTATAGAGTATGTTTTTGGCAACACTCTTGTATGTGCAGATGCAGAGACAGCCAAGCGCGTCACATTTGATCCCAATGTGCGCATGCGGAGCATAACTCTCGAAGGGGATGCATACGACCCATCAGGCACGCTCTCTGGAGGCAGCTCTCCCAACTCTAGCGGGGTCTTGGTGACTCTGCAGAAGCTCAACAACCTGACTCGCCAGCTCCAAGAAGCCGAAAGTTCGCTGAAACAGCTTCACGTCAAGATGGCCCAGGAGAAGTCGAAGCTAGATCAGGCCCGCCGGATCAAACAAGAGTTGGACCTCAAGTCGCACGAAATTAAGCTTGCGGAGGAACAGATCGGCGGCAACTCCTCGTCATCCATCATCCAGGAAGTTGCGAACATGAAATCCACGGTTGCGGAGCTCCAGGAAAGCATTGCGGAGGCCAAAACGCGGCAAGCGGAAGCCACGGCAGACGTGAAGAGGATCGAGAAAGATATGAAAGACTTTGACAACAACAAGGATGCCAAGTTGGTTGAGCTTGAGAGGTCACTCGACAAGCTGCGTTCAGGTTTGGAGAAGAATTCTGGAGCCCTCAAGATCCTCCAGAAGGAGCTTCAGAATGCCCAGCTCGACCTTGAACAAGTCGGGTCTGATCTTTCTGCTGCCCGAGATCAGCTACAAGAGGTGGACGTAGCTATCAAGGCGCAGCAACAAGACATCGAAAATCTCCTCAAGCAGCAGGCTGAACTTACCGAAACTCACAAGACGGTAGAGGCAGCACTCGATGATGAGCGGGCTAAGCTGCATCTCTACGATAATGAGCTTAGCGCTCTGGAGGATGCCACACGCTCCAAGAATGCTCGTATTGCCGAGGAGGGTTTGGAGCTGCAGAAGCTCGGCCACCAGATTGATCGATTTCACAAGGAGCAGCAGGGGGCCGCCGAGAACGTTTCCCGCCTTGAAGCCGAACACGAATGGATACAAGATGAGAAGGACAAGTTCGGCCGCAGCGGAACACCCTACGACTTCCAGGGCCAGAACATTGGCGAATGCAAATCAACGTTGCGCAATCTCACCGAACGTTTCCAGGGGATGAAAAAGAAGATCAACCCCAAGGTCATGAACATGATTGACAGTGTTGAGAAGAAGGAAGTATCGCTCAAGAACATGATCAAGACTGTGATCCGAGACAAGAGTAAGATTGAGGAGACAATCCTCAGCCTCGACGACTACAAGAAGAAGGCGCTACAAGAGACGTGGGAAAAGGTCAATGGCGACTTTGGTCAAATCTTCTCGGAACTTCTCCCAGGTGGCAGCTTTGCCAAGCTGGATCCTCCCGAAGGCAAGACCATCAGTGAAGGCCTAGAGGTGAAGGTTTGCCTGGGTAAGGTGTGGAAGCAGAGCTTGACGGAGCTGAGTGGTGGCCAGAGGTATGTAAACTCCACGCAGTCGTGATGATTATCCGAGAGGACTAACACGAAGCAGGTCTCTTGTCGCCCTATCCCTAATCATGGCACTGTTGCAATTCAAGCCCGCTCCCATGTACATTCTGGACGAAGTGGACGCTGCGCTGGATCTGTCACACACCCAGAACATTGGTCGCCTAATCAAGACACGCTTCAAGGGCTCGCAGTTCATTGTCGTCAGTCTCAAGGACGGCATGTTCCAGAATGCCAACCGCATCTTCCGCACGCGGTTCAGCGAAGGCACGAGCCATGTCCAAGCTCTGACACCAGCGGACATGAAGTAGCGCCAAACGCCTCAGAGTGAGCACGTATACATGTATGAGACATGAAGGGCATGGGGTGTTTGTTAGTTTGATTGGCATGGGACGAAGCGATGGTGATTTGGGAATGGCAATGATACTATACCGGGACATTTTGGGTTGTACACCAGGTATCTCTTTGAAACCAATGAGCCTAAGGCTGGTACATTTTTCGAATACGCCGCTATTGGGGTATGTAGACATGAGAGCCCCTTTGCAAGACAGAAAGCTCCATACCAACCTCCAGCACAGACTCGCGTTTGCCGGGCTCTTGGACATCGTGAAACATGGGGCATAACTGCATGCCCAAACATCCGTATTTAGGTGCCCCTTGGTCCACGTCTCGAAACTTTCTGAGGGAACGATCGGGTTCGACTCGATGGCGAACACCCGTGGTGGGATCGACGTTGGGCATTTTGCATCTGGATTGGCATTCAGCATCGGGAGTAGGAAAAAGGCATCTGTCGCACTCCTTGGACTTACCGGACCGTGCGGCAGGAAACGTCGAAAAGGCTCTGATGGCTGGCGTCGGAACTGAGTACAAATCGGATGGATCGCCATGTTTCTTCGTCGTACGGTTCTGCAGCAGAAACTGAACCCCAGGTCAGAAGGAAGACCACCACGCGTCAATCCGGAGAGATGGGTTACTAATAATGTTTGCCCGGAAGCGGCGGGCATCTAGGGAGCGGATGATTTGGTCCTTTTCAACCTTGGAATCGAAGGCTTGGAGGCTGCTTAGGCTGAGCAGGTGGAGGGGATACTGGTCACTCAGATCAGTCAAAGCTGCCAAGAACTACTAAATCATGCGTATGGCGCTTACAGCGTCGTGGAAGTCCACCACGGGTTGGTACCCAGCAACCTCCTTCCGAGGCGCACAGCGAAAGACTTCGCGCTGTCTCGAAGGATCCATGCGGAACAGGCCGAGGCGGTTTTTTAGCCCCAGGTATTGCCTCAACTCGACAGGGACATCACTCGCCATGTTCAGCGCCGTCGTGGTCTCTTTCCAGATCCTGACGTTGGCGTACTCGTATCCCCTTCGCGCAATGTCATCCTGGGGAGGAAAGCCAACCGGGAGCATGAAGCTCTTCTCTAGGCTAGCGTGGGGTCCTCTTTGGAGCTTGGCAAGTGTCCATTGGAGCAGACCCGTCAACCCGAGACTCTTCCAGGGAAACCTGACTACCAGGAAGCCGCCTGATGCCTCTCCGATCTTCCTTGCTGTCCCTGCGGTCTTGGGTAGCCATAGGTCCACCTTTACGCTGGCCAGGAGCGGCAGTTGTCTCTGGGTCAAGAACTCCCACGTCAGATCCTCGTCATCTTCCCGCCGCTCGCGCAGCTGGGCGAATGTGTACAGCCGATCAAACTCGAGTCCCGTGGGCAGGACCCGGCTGCGCGTGAGCTCCACGCCCTGGCATGACTTGACCGGATAGATGAACAGGCTCTGGAGTCGCGGGGGTTGGCCCGGCTTCGGCTGGTGGGCAGGTGAGTATTGATCTCTCAGGTTGCTTTTCGACTGGGGGAGGCCAATATGGGAATGAGTTCGGCGAAGCTTATGCTCGGGGTCGGCGGAGGCTCTTTGAAGGATGAGGATCGAGATGAGAAGAGCGCCTACGGTGGCGAGGCCAAAATATAGCGCGTCGCAGCTGGCTTGGCTGATGGCGATAAGACACGACATTCTCGTGGCTCTTCTAGATATCCCATCACTCTTATTAGCACTCCTAGAGCTTTTTGTTTTCGGGCGCTGGTCTACGGACAGACAGATCTGTGTGTGTGTGTATGTGTGTGTCGTGTGTAGCTACGTAGGTCTGTGTGTGTGAGTCAAATATATCAGAGCAGCTATCGTAATCAAAGACATTCTCGTAGTCAAAGGCAACCCCATAGTTAGAGGTAGTGTTATTATTGAATGTAGAAGCCGTATAAGTGCAATCAACCGCGAGTCGTATACATATTATAGTGTGAACTTGTGAGGCAGGGAAAACAAGAATATTCAAATGAATTTCTGCGGTGTCGGCCTAGTGTGCGACCGTACAGATCAACTATAAACTTTGTGCAGGTTGTTATTTCTACGTCTGCAAGTAATGGTGATTCGGATATTTGCAGCTTTGCCCACTGTTCAATATTGAGCGAAGTAAAAACAAGTCTTATAAGAAGGCAAATCCAAGAACTTCCCCTTAATCTAGCCAATAGCTTCCTTCTCCGCATATTGATTCCGGACATATGTTATTGCACAGGGTGAGGTCGTCATAAGTTGTGGGAGCCCTGAGGCGTCAGTCAGGTCTAGGTTAGGTGTCGACGATATTATGACCATGACTCAACAGCATTCAAATGCTAGCCCTGCACTTATACGTAGCTCCTCTTGACCGGCTTCAACGAGTTGACTAATAGCTTGACAATATGGCTAGGTAGGGTCCGTAGGGACCATGAATGTTCAGCGGAGAAGTCCCGATCGCGAAGTATGACCGAGAACACCCCAATATTATTTTTTGTGTCTGGAGTTCTCAACCCGCTGAATGACAGGGTGATTCCAGGACCTGAGAGGAACTTTTGTCGGGCTAAGACTTCGGCGCTATTTTATCCACAATCTCTTGGGGTGAAGTATTCGTAGACTGGGGAGTTGGGATTACAAGCAAGGCCTTATCATTTTTGTTGGCCTTGTTCTGCTTCCGTTGAACCGAATAACACATTCAGGAAGGGTTTTCTATAGCCATGTGGTGGTGCGTTACTGACCAGCCAACGCGTTTTAACCGCAGGCTGTTGCTGAGCTGCATTGCCGTGGTACCCGCGTCCTTGCAACAGGTGCCGCCGTCAACGTTCAATGGGGGAGCGCGTGGGCCCTTGTTGGGCTGATCGAGGGCTTGGGGAAAACTGGGATTCGCCCGTCTTGGAACTTGGTTTCGGGCCGTTCAGTCTTGCGGCTTCTTGCCCAGCAGCAATGAGCCGGCAGTGCAATTGATGGTCCGACCTAGGTAGGTAGTGCTGTCGCCCCATAATACGCCATCTGTTCTCGATCCTACATACTAGGGCCACTCCATCCGGGACAATGTACTCGTACGAGAATGGATAGCAAGCTCTTGCTGATGCTACAATAACTTGCTGCGACTAATGATATGTCCGCAGTGCGTGGGTCTCACCGGCTTGGCGGGATCACCGGCGACATCGGTGGTCCTCGAGACGCGCAGGGATCATTGAAAGATGATCACTTTTTGGGCGCCTTGTCAAGCGTACCTCGGGGAGCCGCATGGGCTGTCAGAACACCCTTGTGCTGCGGGATCCGGACACAGAGGGTCAAGCATGGCCGAAGATTCTTCAACGAGAGCAACCCCAGGTACGGGGAAGAAATTTTGCATTGGCCATTGGTGATACAAATATGAAAACTTCAAGACTGGGATTGAGGAGGTTAAAGAGGTTCAGGATCGGGGCATGGTGAAAGGGTGGGTGGGAGACGGGGGATGGGAGACGGGGGATGGGAGACGGACTTTCTGGTTGGACGTGCCTACCTGAAGTACCTAGGTACGAATAGGCCTCCAGCGATTTGACGGAAATTGAATCTGGTACTCGTACTCTACTGCTCCTGCTCAACACGCGGGGACTGTCGGGTAATAAGGCGGTAGGTGCGATGGCGTTGACAGGCAATCTGACATGGAGATGTAGGTACCTAGTAGGCATGAGGTGGCCGGTGCGGTTATGTGCAATGGGGGGGTTACTAAGTACTTAGTTCCTCCCAGCGATATCACCTTAGTAGTGCTGTACCTTACCATGACGTTCTGAAGGCATGGAACCCAACCTAGGAAATTCCAGGCGCGAGAGGGTTTTGCTGGAAGGTACTACTACTACTAGTAGCACTCGTACTGGCGTTGCTGTAGCCTACCAGATCAGCGCGTTGTCTTATAAAACAGTACCTGGGTAAATACTTGGTAAGTACAGGTTACGTAGGTATCCGTATTCGTATGTACCAAAGAGGTACCGCCTACTATAGTGGTAGGGACCTACTCCTGGTGGTACTAATAATAACTGTGGATGATCCTGGGTCATCTGTGTTGCATCTCCCGCACCCAGGGGTCTTGGTCGCCATTGAATGCCCAGAATCCCGTCTGTCAATGCCAATCTATTCATCTAGCAGTTGATCGATCTGTTGTTATCTGGTATCCGTACTCCGTACCTATGCTATTTGCTGTAGTACTCGTACCCGGCCTTGTGGATAGAGTTGGGAGTTGAAACTGCTCATTTCCCCAGCCAAAGCCCACCACAAGCCCACCTAATGGCAATGCGCAAGCAGGACCCGCCTCGAGGCTTTCGGAATACGGGTCATTGGCGGGGGCGATCGTTGTCGAAAGCCTCGAAGGGCACACCTTATTTAGGACTCCGCGCCGTTCCGTCTTTTAACACCGACCGACCCCCATTTTTCCTACGTACTAACGTTAGTTAGTAGTACGTACCCGTGAGCTCGTACAGTCGTACTCCATACTGGCACCACTGGCCAGCTCTTTAGCTCTTGCTGTCGGCTGTCGCAAGCCCGCCACGTCTTGAGGTAAGCTGAGGAGAAACCAAATGCACTTACATCGCCCACGCAGTGCGGCCCCAGGGGAAGTGAGAGGTTGCTGTGGGGCGCTTGGGCACTTGGTCGATAGGCTGTCACCCGCAATCCCGCATCGAGATGTGCATACTCGTAGGGCCACGCTGCTGCTGCTGGGGCGCTGGGACCAGGCGCCAAGGCGGGTGATACCAGCCTTGAGGTCCAACTCGTCGCCGGCGCTTCTCTCGTCTGGTGCCCTTTTGAGGTTCTTGCCCCCAATCGGCCCCTCTTTCTTCCCCCTTTAACCCTACCACGTTGATGCTGCAACCCAGTCGTGGAGTCGTTGACATCGAATTCCGACTCGCACTGTAGCATCCCCAGATCCCATGCCCTGGCGACAGTCTCAACTCCCCACCAACCTATCCCGTCGCCCTCTGAGGCTCAGAACTCCCGGCTTTATCCCCCGAGCGAGGTCCGAACTTGCCTCAAGGGACGAACCTACGGAGAACTGCCCAGGATCTCGGCCCTTCTTTATCCGTCCCCCCATGCGCCGCCGTGTGGTCTCCCAGCGCCTATCGAAACTTTTGACTCACTTGGATGTCTTGGACTCTCACGCTACCAGCTACTTGTGCTACGAAGGCCTGCTACCGGCTGCCTGTTCATCGTCTTACGTGCTGCGACTGTGGTGCAGCTGCTAAAACTCAATCACCCAAAAGGTACCCATATACGGAGTAGAACACTCTCATTTATCACCGAGTTAGGAGACTGGGGCGCTAGTCGCCCCTCTTCCGGACTCCTCTCCCTATTTCCCTGCTCTTTGGAGTCCTCCCATCTTGCACCGACCTCTCCTACCCGTATCCTCGCAGAGGCTTTCTTGGTAGGTGCCCCAGCTTGGCATGGTGATCCTGGGGCCTTGTTGTTGACGTTTGGTAGGTCGGGGTCTGGTCGTGGCTAAATGCCACTCATTCGTGTGACGAATGGCTCATCCATATGTTCTCATGTCTCGACGCCGACAACTTGGGCCCCAGGAGGGCTGTCTGACAGAGAATCTTCACATATTCAGTCGAGTGACCCCAACGAGAGCAACACCGCTGACAACATCACTCTCGTAGGAGCAAATGTCTTCCAGACCCCCACTGCCACTTGCGTAAATTTGGAAATACGCTGTGTATACTCAGTGGGACGGACCTCGGGCTTTGGGCCAAGCTGCACGGAGTAAACCAGCTATTCCCCTCGGATACGCATTTGTTCCTCGCATACCGGGCTTCACAAAGCACCTCCATTGGGGCCACTCTTTGCGGGCAGTTTCTGCAGTTCGCCGGGCGCATAGATATCCACACCGCCCCCTTACTCCCTACCTGAACCGACTCGTGCATATCACTGCCCTCAGTGTTCAACTATCCACCCACTCAGTTCCTGTTGGATGTTTCGAGGCTGTTCCTTGCCCGCTCAACACTTATCGAGAGAGATAGGGAACCGTCTCTTCGAGGAAATTATTCACGTGGGCTGCTACACGAACTGCCAACGACTCCCTGAAAGCACTCTTAATACCCGGATGTGCCAGTTGGGAAGAACGACCTGCACTCCTTGCAATCGATCGCGTTCCAGCACTGCCACTTGTTGTGAGACCCCCGTGACACCAATTTGCAACAGTGAGCAGGCAGTCGATTCCAAGGCTAAAGAGGAGTGACTCGCTTTGGGCCGGCGAAGCCAACCGTGAATTGTTTCTGTTAGGAGGGCAATGCGGGATGGGGAGAACCCCTAGCCGTGGTGGAGTACCTAGTTTAAGACGCTCGGCTTTGAGGGCCTAACCACAATCACTTTGCAAGCTGTCTTCTACACAAATTTCTTTCTGCGACATCTAGGGACTTCGCGTTACCTCGGCATTCTAGGTGGTCTCATCCCCGACGATATATCCGACTTGATACCTTCTATCATCTTGGGGGTATCTGGCCTCACTGCTCGGACTTCAGCCACCGCGCTCATACGCAGTGTGGCTTTCACACGCCAAGTGAGCTGGCTTTATCTCAAGGTGTCAGCGTGGAGACGCGAGCGCAATCACTACGTCAGAAGAGAGATCCATCATTGACCCCGACCAGCTCGCAAACATGGATGATCCTTACCAGCGCTTCCTTACCTCTATGTCGAGGGTTGAACCGCACAATATCGCGCGACTACAAAACATACAGGCACAAGGCTTTCCAGTCGGGTCTGTTCCAATTGGAGGCTCTCCGTTGAGCGAGGCTCATCCTCAAGATGCTGGTCAGCTTCAGGACACACAAGAAGCTGCCATCGACGGCTCAAAAGGCAAAGGGCGCAAGAAGTCAGTGGCAGCCCATCCCGGAGGAGATGTTGTCAAACACAGAAGAACTCGATCTGGTTGTTTCACCTGCAGAAGCCGGCGGGTCAAGGTAGGGTAGCCGTTGTGAAAACTTACTGGAGAAAATTGCTGACAGATATCTGTACAGTGTGACGAGAAGAGGCCGGTCTGCGAACGTAAGTTTTTTTTTCGAGACCTTGTGCCATTACATTAAATAACGGTCAAGACTGACCTTGTCTAGGTTGCCAAAAAGGTAACAGGGAATGCGTATACCCTGAACCACTATTACGGAAAGGAAGCGCTTCACGATCCTCTCGATCCAGAGACACTGCCCAGACGGAAAAGTGCAGCTCTATGTCCCCTGCTGAGAATAAAGATGACACTGGCGACTCCGCCTCGAGACTTCCGACCATCGTCGATCAGGATGAGACGGATAACACACATTCAATGCCGCCTCCGAATGCCACTGCATCACCATCAGGTTTTTCAGGCCGTCATGGTTCCGAGACTCCCTCTCAGGAGGACAACCGCTCCTCTCCTTCGAGTTCCACAGCAGCCTCAAGTGGATTTGCGACAGTCCCATATGACCCCTCTGATTTCCCGTCGCCAGTGAATGGGAACCTGGACTGGTCTCATCTCCCTCTGGATTACCAAAACCATCTCAACTGGTATGATGAGAACATTACCAACTTTCATTACGGCATCAATCACGATACCGACGACTTTTTCAAAACCATTCTTCCCATGACGGCACTAAAAAATGAAGCATTACTGAATGCCCTGGTTGGATTCTCAGCATATCAATCAACAATGCAGAACCCGGACGGGAAGATAGAAGATTTCCTGGGATATTATAACAAGAGCGTGATGCTCTTGTTGGACTTCCTAAGAAGAAGGGAGAGGCATGATGTCTCCACGCTCATGACTATCCTACAGCTAGCCCAAATCGAGGTGCGCCATCGACAATGTTTTGGAACGGGCATATATATGTGCTAACTCTACTGGCTACAGGAATACCTGGGCGATTGGGTGAACATTCTGGGCCACCAAAAAGCCGCTCTGGAGATCTTCACCAAGATTTTCTCCCCTCAGACAGTCATGCAGACACCTCTCGGGAGAATGTGCCTCAGCTGGTTTGCTCGTTTCGACGGCTTTGTCGCATTCAGGGGTTCCTTTCCGACTGGTATATCAAAAGACTATTTCGACGCAATGCGTGAATTCTACCAGTCTCAAATGTTAAGATATCCAGGAGATTTGAACTGGATTATTGCGGATAGATCCGCGCATCTTCGCCAGATTTCATGCCAGCAATGCCTACTTTATGCTCGAAGGAACCGCGGCCAGATCTCCCCATTAGAATATTCTAAGGAGCACCAGCGGCTCAAAGATTCCTTGCACAACTACAGGAACAGCTGGAATCCTGCCATTACCGATCCCAAGTGTCTTGTCACCGACTTTGGAGGCCGAGAGCCAGACCCGGACGACATCGTCAACCCCTACGAGCCTGGAATCCTCTACGACTTCCCAATATTTAACACCACAGTCGCGGCCGCTGAGTGGCATTCGGTAATGATTATGCACATCATTCTGACGCCGAATCACACTTTCCAAGAGATGTTCGCGGAACTCCAGGAGCATGCGTATGCGATTTGCCGATACTACGAGACACTCCAATACTGGCCACACACGCCAAACGGGGTAATGATGCAACAGCAGTCGGTTGTGCAGACAGCATCTGTGTTTTTGCCCAAAGATTCAAAGCATGAGATGTGGCTTAGGAGAAAGGCTGCATTCTGCGAAAGTACTGGGTGAGTTATTCGCACAGTCAGCTAGTCCTCGTTGGACAGCTTTCCCACCACCTGACCCTCGAGACGAGTACTGATCTGCTGCCTGTCTAGATACATACGGCCACTATCACATCGGCAAAAGCTGGCCAAAATCTTTGGCGACCCTTCTTGCGTTCGCTGGTGGCTGCCCAACGACGAAGGGTTCACTCCCATCCTGCGGAGTGTCCGAGACTTTGCTGACGAGCGGAATGCTGTCGCCGTTACTGCCCAACAAGAGAGCGTGCGGGAAGTCAAGCATCTCTTCCAGAAGTTTGGAAAGATGGATCTGGGGGAGTCTCCTGAAGAGGATGAGGCTAGGTAGAGTGCTCTGCACATTTCCGAAACCTTGATTATACCCCTGAGGCAGGAGAGGCTACCGCTCTTTGACGTGGCAGGGCGTCGTCGAGCTTGGGTATTTTTGCAAAATAGATGGTAAGGACATATTCGTACATTTATGGCATAGAAGGAACGGGAGTTTGGAATACGAAACAGCACTCCTCACGGGTTGTACATCGGCTTAATATACTTTGAAGATAGGTAGGCGGCATCTTGGCTGCCCAAGGTATGCACTAATACCTCCTTAGATTAGTAGTAGTAGATGGTGAGAACAACATGCAAGCTCTGAGTTGAGACAACATAAATTCCTGCTTGCCGTAGGGCTTTGTTGTGTCCATCCTGTCATTGTCCTCAAAAACGATCTAACTATTTTACAAGAAGTGACACGCCTGCTGGAAATGAACCATCTTTGCAATGGCTCGTTCATGTCTTGATATAACCCAGCTAACCATATTAAATAACCATCAGAAAAGGCATCGCCATTATACTCCCGACATGTTTCGCATCATTGGCTTTCCACCTTGCTCTCCGACTCCGGTTTTGATTCGGCCGACGCCTCAGCTGGTACACTCAGCTCTGGCGTAGAGATAGGGGCATCGTCTGCAGTATCCTTCGTATCCACCGAGGACTCCTCCTTCTCCTTTGGAGCCTCCTGTGAGGGCTCTGGGGCTTCAGGATCCTCCACCTTTTCGCCGCCGGCTGAAGGCGCCTCTTCCGGTTGATCGACTTCCGGTTGATCGACTTCCGGTTGATTGTCTTCCGCTTCCTGTGCCAAGCCCTCTTGCACAACAGTCTGGTCAAGATCTTGCACGTCGGCGGTATCAGGCTCGGCCTTTTCGTCATGCGGCTCGCTGGCTTCTTGCGGGGGAGATATGGGCACCACTGACTCCTCCTCCTCAACCATCATGGGCACATCGGCGACCTCGGGCTCTTCGGAGAGAGGGTCGGGGGCCGAGATGCGCAGCTCCTTGACCTTCTGGGCCATGCGGTCGGTCTCCTCCTCCTCGGCCTCGATGACCGTTGTCACGGCGCTGCCTGTGGAGGGGCTACTCCTAATGTGCCGCCTCGTGTTGGTGCCCCTGCCGGGATGTAGGTTGTCGTCACCGCCGCCGCCACCGCCACCACCATTATCGCGTGGCTCTGAGGGGGGCTTCAGGATGACCGGCGTCGGCCTCTCGGGCTCAGGCTCCAACGGGGGCGCCTCGAGCCCCTCTGCCTCGGGAGGCAGCTTGTAGTTCTCGGCGGGCAGCAGGTCGTAGAGGTCGCAGACGGTCTTGAAGAAGACGTACAGGCCGGTCTGGGACTCGACGGACCAGAAAACGCTGCGGTGTTGGAACCAGGCGTGGGCGAAGATGCGGTGCAGGCGGCGGAAGACGTTGACGAGGTTCTTGACGCCGACGTTCTTGGAGTGGGCGTCGGTGAGGACGATGAAGCGGCTGGGGAAGAGCTTCTGGTCGGTGACGATGTTGGCGGCCCAGTCAAGGGTGTGGCAGCAGTAGTCGATGGCGCAGCAGCTCTTGGGCTGCTCGTGGACGGCGCAGAGGAACTGCCACTCGGAGGCGCGCATCTCGGGGCAGGTGGTGGCGCTGCAGGGGGGCGTGTCGAAGAGGAAGCCGACGATGAGGGAGTTGCACTGGGAGATGAGGAAGCGGCAGAGCTCGTAGAGCCAGAGGGTGCGGTTGATGCCGGGGGGCGGTTGGGCGAGCTGGATGGCCGTGTCGCGGTCGATGGGCTTGGTGCCGTTGGCCGAGAGGTGGTAGTGCAGGGCGGCGAGGTGCTCCTGGAGCTGGAAGGGCGAGTCGAGCTGCGCTGTGGTCAGCTTAGGTCTGTGTGGTGAGAGCAGAGAGGAGCGGCCAACCTCGTTCAGGGGCATCAGGGGCGGGCCGGCAGCCATGTCACAGGCCTTGGTGCCCGGGTGTATGCGCCTCTTGGAGTTGGCATCGAGGAGGCTCTGCTCCAGCTGGGAAGCATGGAGGCTAGCCGCTGGGCCGCCGGACGGAGAGTTCGGCCCTATCTGGATCTCGGCCGGCGGCGGGGGGCTGGGCAGCCGTGGCGAGCTCGGAGCGAGCGCCATGGTCGAGTTGGATGGGGTTTGCAGAGAGGACGCGAACGTGGCCGGAGCTGCAACAAGGCCTCCATGGAGGTTTGCGCCATACTCGCACTGCGCGACAGGGTCGGCGCTTGGAGTGTGCTCGGTAGGTGCATAGGAAGCTGATAGATGCATAGTAGCTATCCATAAGCCACCACAGCGGCGCCGATTGGAGGCACTGCTACCTCATGTAATTCCAGCGCCCTTGCGTCCTGTAAAATTCAAGTACAACTGTGTGAATACAAGCACCCGCTATATTCTTGACGGAGCCGTTCGAAGCGAGATTTGGGGTCTGTTTCTTCCATTCCACATTCTTGCTACTAGTCTAAGTGGTTTCTCCATCGTTGGCGTGTGTGCGTGGCTTGTTGTCAGTCGTCGGGTTTTCCCTACGTCACCACCACCACCTCCT
The DNA here is from genome assembly GCA_016490725.1 of Amphichorda felina. Classification (NCBI taxonomy): domain Eukaryota; kingdom Fungi; phylum Ascomycota; class Sordariomycetes; order Hypocreales; family Bionectriaceae; genus Amphichorda; species Amphichorda felina. Next base: position 127,541 of record JAEMHR010000002.1, on the reverse strand, counting down.
CCACCACCATGGATTTGGACGACGATGCCCCTCCAGAGCTCATCAACACGGCTATCACCGGGGAGCCCAAAGAGGAGGTCACTGTCAAGGTACCGATAACTATAGTAACAGGTATATCTAATCTTACCCTGTCTTTTATGCCAAGAGATACAACATTTTTGGAGGACGGACTCACTAACCTGACACCCAGGGTATCTCGGCGCTGGGAAGACGACGCTGCTCAATTACATCCTCACAGCCCAACATGGCAAGAAAGTCGCAGTCATTATGAACGGTTCGTAGTGCCCCTCGATTGACGAAATTGCTTGACTAACTAAACCCCCAAAGAATTCGGAGACTGTGAGTGGCATTTGTCTCATGGTAGCTTGTAACATGGCCTTCTAACAGGCGACAGCGCTTGATATCGAGAAGTCCCTTACTGTCAACAAAGGCGGTGAACAGGTAGAAGAGTGGCTCGAGGTTGGGAATGGATGCATCTGCTGCTCCGTCAAGTAAGTCAACGCTCACCAAGGTTTTACGCGCAGGTGCTAAGGTGACCAGGGACACGGGTGTAAACGCCATTGAGTCTCTGATGGACAAGAAGGGCGCCTTTGACTACATTCTCCTTGAGACAACGGGACTAGCCGACCCGGGCAACCTCGCGCCGTTATTCTGGGTTGATGATGGCTTGGGTAGCACGATATACCTGGACGGCATTGTGACCTTGGTGGATGCCAAGAACATTTTGCGCAGTCTCGACGACCCTAGCGGGGACGTTGAGACCCATGACGATCACGATGGCCATGACGCTCACGGCCCGTTGATGACCACAGCTCATGTCCAAATTTCGCATGCAGACGTTATTGTCATCAACAAGGCCGATTTGGTGACCGAGGAGGAGCTTCAAAAGGTTCGGACGCGGATAGAGTCGATCAATGGGCTTGCCAAAATCCATGTTACTGAGAAGAGTGTCGTGCCTAAACTGGAGGGGTTTCTACTGGACCTCCACGCATACGACCAGTTCAACGAGGCCGAAGCTACCCCGAAGGGACACAGCCACCTCGATCCCGTGAGTCTCGGAAAAGCAACTATCATGTCAAAGATCACAGCTGACTCTTCAGGCAATATCAACCGTTTCCATTCCTGTAGGGCCGCTCCGCCCTGGCCAGCTTGATCAAGTCGACCGCTGGCTGAGATCTGTTCTCTGGGACAGCAAGCTGCCCGGAAAGGACGAGCCGGTAGACTTTGAAATCCATCGTTCCAAGGGTCGTTTGATATTTGAGAATGGCGAGGTCAAGATGCTGCAGGGCGTGCAGGAGATATTCGAACTCATTGATGCTCCTAATGGAGCCGAGTCGACCCAGAAAGGTAAAATCATCCTCATTGGCAAACACGTGGCCAGTGTCGACTTTGAGGGTAGTTTTAGGCAATTTGTCAACTAGAATAGATAAACCTTGAGATCATTGGATCATTGCCGTTGTATCGCTCAGCCTTGGGTCGCGGTGAGACACGTTGGTTAACTCCTACTAGTTACTTCGTACAAGGCAATCCATCCATCTACGAGTTGGGCTACCCAGCTGGTGTTGTTTCAACGTGAGTGTAACGCAACAGGGATGCATTGATTACCACATGGTATTGAGAGGCTGAGAAAACACAACTTGAGAAACGTGACTAGTGTACGCATAACAGGGGCTCGGGGTTCCCCGGAAGTAAGCTTATTGTTGATGCCATGGTTCTGGGTTGTTGGGAGAAGAGAATGGAATGGCAACTTGTTAGAGTTCAGCCTCGACCGCGGTCAGTTAGGTTGGGTGGGATGGCAGGTCGTGATTGGCTGTGGGGCTCACCGGGGCGGGCGCATTTGTGTCCGACAGCGATCGCTTCCCCAGACGTCAGTCTGGCAATTCGATGCTGGAGCCTTCTCGTACAACCCCAGCATACAACAGACCTTGCAACCAGAGGCCCAACGTTCGACCCTCGCTACCGAGCCAAGGAGCGCCACTCGACCCGTCTTCTCTACCCAATTCTCTCCGAATCGTGCGCACACCGAGGACCGGACTTTTCGACTCTTCGCCGTGCGCCAACTGTAGCAATCATGAATCGGCCAGGTAGGACCTCCCGATCTCGTCACACGTTGTCAATCCAATGGGCCGAGGAAGCACGCGAAACGTCTTCGCTGTTTGGGAACCGACAATGGCTCTCTGCGCCGTGACGCTCTGAAGCCGGCAAGGGGTGCTGTTGCAGGAGGCGGTCGACACGAGCCTGACGCTGTTTTACGCCCGACCCCTCTCCCCTCGACTGGTAGCTATACACGGGAGCTGGTCGCAACGTCGGGCGGTAAACCTGCTGGCGTTGAGCTGATCGGACCGCGAGGCTGTGGAGGTTGGGAAGCTATCATGGGATGCGGTGCAAGATGCTGGAGAGCATGCGAACGAGCCATACCCAGCGGAACAGGTGCTGACGGTATGTCCAACTTCAGGTGCGGTGCCGCAAACGATACGAGGGATGCCGGGTGGTTTTGGAAACCAACAACAATCCCAACAGCCAAGTAGATCCGTGTCAAGCCGTCTACCAAACGGCAAGATGGGTAAGTCGAGAGCTCTTTGCCGACCTTTGCCCGCCTGCCTGGTGTTGGTGGAGAGGGCCCCATTGCGCGGCCGGCTGGCGGACAGCTGCCGGCTACCGTCACCAGGTGGCATGACTGACACTGACGGGTCCCTGTTGAATAGCAAACAATAACTCAGGCTGGGCTTTTGGGGGTGGTGTGCCAATGGGCGGTGGTGGAATTCAAAATCCAAGCCGCCAAATGGGCGGCAACGTCAGCTTTGCTCAAAGCTTGAGCGGTTCGCAGCCGGCGACACCTTTAGATCCGTCGTACGTTCTTTCCACCCCACTCTCGTCTTCGTTGCTTCCCAGGCTGTCGCTTTGCTCCTACTCCCTTGGTTGCTCCATACCTACATACAACACGTCTGCGCCTGGCTGCATGGGCTATAGCCATGTCTGGCCGTATGAAAAAAGCCATTTTGGTTAAGAGAGCTACAGAGTTGGCGGACAGAGAAGCCACTCCTGGCTGCTCCTCTGGCCCCGCGTATGCAGCTGTTCTTAAGGGGTACTGACTGATGACCACCACCTTGGGAAGATCAATAGCTGGCAGCTATCAATAGTTGATATAGCAGAGCGGCTGACATTTTCCAGGGAGTTTCCGTCGCTATCGAACAACCCCCAGATGCCGAATCCGAGCCAAGCTTCATTGTGGTCGAATGCGTCCAACGCGGGGTCTCGCAACACTAGCGCACCTGTGCAGCGTAATCAACAACCGACGCCCCTATCATCCCAAGCTGGCCAAGACGATCTCTTCAGCCCTCCATCTTCCCGGATGTCTCAACATGGTTCGTTCCGATTTGGAGCTCAAGGGACGTCTACCCAGCAGGCACAGCCGACAAGCGTCGACGACTTTCCGCCACTACATCGAAATGGAAACGGCGAGATTGGCGCGGAGCGAATGTCCTCGCTGGGATTTGGATCTCAAGCTGGATCGACAACAGGTCCTGTGCAATCCAGCAGGGGGAATGGTCTGCTCAATGCGCTCTCTGCTAATGGGAGAGCAAGCGAAGCGCGGTCACCCCCAGGAATCGGCTTGCCGGGTCAGTATTCTTTCGCTCTGGCGGCTTCTCCAGCTTCTAACCTTTCCAAGGATCCTCGAGACCGCAGGACGATGATGGGCCAGAGAAGGCGTCTCTGGCGGGCGATGGGCAACGGCCTGCTGACTATGACGCATCGACTTCCAAGGCGAAGGAGGACAGGGAGAGCCAAGCGCCCGAAGGTGTTGATCTTCTCGCCGGAATGCCAGAAGCCGACAAGTGGGGAATCAAGGGCTTACGGACGTTGATGAACAACTACCCGGACTATCATGCTATGGTTGTCGGGCTAGACCCGCAAACGCTGGGGCTTGATGTCACCTCCCCAGAGTAAGACTTGGACTCTGAATTCTCCTCGTAGAGACCTAACGTCTGCAGGCCCGTTTCGAACCAGATCTATTCGATATTCGACGACGCTCCTCCGCGACCTACCGTTAGTGGCAGTAGGTTTCGTTTGCCGGACTGCTACAACGTGACGAACGTACAGCCCATAGAGACCAAGATCCAGAGTTTCAACGAGGAGACACTGTTCTGGATCTTCTATAGCTGTCCGCATGACATCAAACAGCAAATGGCAGCGGTGGAACTGTAAGTTGTAAAGTGTTGTCTTCATTTGTGAATTTACTAACCATACGTTGGCAGGCATACGCGTAACTGGAGGTGGCATAAGAAGCATCAAATATGGCTTACTAAGGACGAGCAGATGACTCCTCAGATACTGAGTCCGATGCATGAGAGGGGTTACTACATCGTGTGGGACACTACCAACTGGCGAAAGGACAGGGTAAGTTTCTCGCCACAAATATCGACCAGCCAATTTTCGGGCCTCGCTAACAGCTATCCCTAGCGGGAGTTCACATTGTATTACAACGACCTGGACACATCGCCGGGCCAAGCGCCCGTAGTAACATAAGCAGGGGATTGGGGAGATGACGGCCAATCGCGTTTCCCTGGGGCTTCTGTTTTCCGGCTTGATTTACATAGGCTATGGCAGAGAGGGCAATGTTTTCTGTACGATTGTGGCGTTCAACTTCCAGGTCTAGGGATCGGTTTCTGCCGGTATAGAATCCCGGGGATTGAGCTCGGGGAGGCTCCGGGATCGCAGAGCTATTTGGGCAAACGCGGTAGAACAGGCCAGTCACTCCCCTATAATGGATGAGGTGCATTCATCAGTCAATCAATCATGTGTATGCGCGTGAAAGCATGCGACGATATGGATACTATCCCACCTACTTCGTAGAGAGTATGCACTTCGCAACTTATGGGGGCCTCTTGGCGCTTCTAGTATTCGTATTCGTATTTGGGCTCGACTGTGGGTTGGGGGAATTTCACATGTTGTGGGTTTACCCGATAATCTGCCGTCCTGACATCAACCTGGAATCCATGCATTGTCGGTTCCGGCCCACCATGACATGGAGAGGCCGAGGACCTACAAAGACCCGGAAGTTTCATCCTCAAAAACAACCTAATCCTGTTCCTTTCTTGTCTTGCTGGCTGTACTGGTATAGGATAATTACCATGAGTCACGTTTGCATTTTGCAGTAATACACGACTTCGCTGCGCGAATCCATTCTCGGCGACGTTTCCTGACACGGACCACTCCGCCACGGTATCCACGCCGGACGATCATACTCGTACCATTGGAGACCTCGCAACGCATTTGCTGGAACTGTCGCATCCCTCGTCATCGTCAAACACGGGCGGCCACCGCAGTGGCACACTCAAGGCGCCATGTCTGACGACCAGATCTCGCTGCCGTACTTTGTGGCGATTCTCATCATCCTCGGATTCATCATCCGATATCTCTTCTTCCATGGCGGGTCTGCGGCGCCGTCATCACGCTCGCCGGAGGCGATCCTGAGGGCTAGGGAGCTGGCCGTGGAGACAATACAGCAGATGTTTCCGCAGGCGGACCGCCGGAGCATTCTGTGGGATCTGCAGCGGAATGGCGGAAACATTCAGAACACGACGGAGCGGATCCTAGCGGGCCGCTTAGAGACGGTAAGAAGAGACCATTACAACAGGTGCCCTTGTAAGATGAATCGTGTGGGCTGACATAGACTATTTCTTGACTCTAGCCCCCTATCACCTTCCAACCGCCTCCGCCACCGAACCAGAGCACACCCAGCGGAAGCGCTGCAACGGCCGCACGACTGCCCGAGAAGCCAGCACAACCGGACCTCATTACACGGTACAACCTGAAGAACAAGCTGGATGGGGAGGAGCCCGTGGACGGGGATAAGAAGGGCAAGGGGTGGAGCTCAAACCGTGACGAGAGGCAGGCGTCGCTGCAGCGGCGACGGGAGGAGATGATCCTGGCGGCAAGAAAGAAGATGGAGGCCAGGATTGCCGCCGAGAAGGCGGTAGGCAGCTCTAGCTGAGCTCAAACAGGCTGCTAAGGGTATTGAACAGTGGTGGGGGAGGGCTTGTGCCGGTGAATATACGATGGCTATGTGCCCTGGGGAACTGAGGAATATGAACCTGAGAGTTGAGGGTAGCAATGAAGCGATCTGTAGTTTGAGCACTGTTGATCGATTTGTTTATGCTCATTAAGCTCCCACGATCTAGGTACTAGAATGGTGGTCACTTCTCCCTGGATACCCAAACAGTTGCCGCGCCCCTTGCAGGGATGGTGCAGGCGGTGATATGGTCTATTTACCAAGCCACTTCACAGCAGCGCGCTAAGACTTAGGAACCTAACTAGCATCGGCAAGCTGGAAGCTTAGAATCTGAAGGTGATGAGCTCGTGAGGCAGTGCAATTGTGCTGCTGAAGAGCTGTGGCTAAGGTACGGAATATCAAAGCACATCGAAGCGGGATGCTGCAATGCTCAGCCACAGATGACTCTGCCATTCGCTAGCCATGCACCTGCCTCGGTCGGCCGTAGTATGAGTAGCTAATAAGATGCGGTGAATCGAAAGATTCGAGGCAAAGATCCTAGGTACTACTCCACGTGAAGTAAACATGGTTGATCTCGAACGTCTTTCTACTTGTTGTACTTTTTTTAGATGACCAGGACTCGAGGCATCAGCCTCTTTTGCGGGGCCCAAGAGGCCAAGACCCTGGAATCCACCAAGCGGCTGGCCGTTGTGTTTTTTTAGGCGGGACACTAGCAGGATTGACGCCTCAGCAACGACGACATCGCTGTAACAGTGCAGCCCAAACTTGCACCCAAACAAACGTCGCAACTCCAGCGGTTCCCTGTTGCTCTCTGCCTCGTGCAACAGCTTCAGCGCCACATCCTGGCTCCTCGGGTTTGCATCCTTTTCTCGAGCCACAGGCGACTTGGGCTCTTCAGTTCCATCTGACGTCATCTTGGTAAGTGGCATACCGTACACCCACGCGACCAGACCGTGAGACTCGGCCGCTGTGTGGCTTGTACAAAGTACAGACAGCCGATCCTCACCTTTTCGTCGCATTGCATCTTCACCTTGATCTCACCCTCACTTTGCGATCTCGCTTTCTTACATACTTCTTCCTCCCCGTGCCAGCGCCGTAACACGAGTCCAGCCTTATCATCGTCTCTTTTGTTGGATCACCAGTCTGGTGCTTGAACGGTTGCTAGGGGTTGCCTCGCAAGTGCCAGCAACAAGTCACGATTGGAGGTTCCGTTCGCTTCCCTCTCCCACTCGAGTTTGTACGACGAAATTCCCGCGATTGCCTTTCTGCGTGCCCCTTCTACTTCCGCACCCAGTGAACCTACTGGATTCATCCTCACCATAATCATGATACGTACCTGGTGGCTGACAAGCATTGGCCGTATAGAAGCTCTGCCGTCTGTCCCACCCCACCTTGAGGTTCCTACGAGAGACCTCGACAATCCAACTTCTTCGGTCCGAGCTACGAATACTTTGTGAAACCCTCACTCTCGCGAACTTGCGCTGGAATTCTCAGAATACTACGGCTCGTCGTCCAGGCGGCTCGCCTGCCCGCTCGACTGACCATTTGGGGCGGATCTACGAAAGATAGATACGGCTGTTTTCTTTGATATGGTATATGTCGCGTGAGGTCTCCACCCCATTAGATACCACCCAGGTCCCACTCTCTCGGAGTGGTGTTGCCAGAGACTGCCATGGTAGCTCCACGGGACTATTACGCAGACCTGGAGCTGTCTTCCACGGCAGAGGTCACAGAGATTAAGAAACAATATCGGAAACTGGGTACGGTTTGTTTTGTCTTGATGTATCTACGCTTGCTAACTTTTAGCAGCGCTGAAATATCATCCTGACCGGAACCCTGGACGAGAACAAGAAGTCAACGCGCAATTCCTCATCATCCAAACAGCTCACGACGTCCTCACGGACCCCCAACAAAGGGCCAAGTATGATGCCAGCCGGACTCGATCTGGAACCAGTCGATTTCCTGGGGCATCTGGTGTGAGAGGAAATCCCTGGGCGGACGTTGGACAACAATTCCCTACTCCGCCTCGTCGCAACCCGGCTCCACGCAATGCTGCATCCGGGGCAGAAAGATGGAACTCGCGATTCTCGTCTGGCGTGCCGCCGACAGCGAGGCAGCAAACCGCGGCCAACCCAGAATCTAGGAAAAATGCTGCCAAGGCTTTTGAAAACATGAAGCCTAAAGCCCAGACCAAGAGCAGTTCTGGGTCGGGGGCTCGGCCGTCCGGAGTACCTCCTCCCACACCCCCACGCACCGAGTCTGCAAGACAGCGCCAGCAGGCCTCTTTTGGTGCAAGGAAGACAGGGTATCACCCTCGCGCGTCCGCGGCTGGTGACGAGCCTCCTGTGATTAACAGCAACTATTCAACTCGACCTGACCCTCCTCCGCGACCTAACCCCGTGTCTGGAGATTCTGCAAAGCCTCAGAAAGTTAAGCCTGAGCGAATGCCTGACCCGCTGAGTCAGTTCAGGGACAATTCGGCCAGTGACGACCGTCAAAGATCTCCTTATATGGCGAATACAGGCGAGAGGACCAATCCATTCGACGTCAATCCGGGACAACCAAGCTCTACACCGACAGCCAATGCGTCCCAGTCTAGCAACTCGAAGAATTATGCGCCCTATAGTGCGAACGAGCCCACAGCTCACCATAACGACGCAAGCCCAAACAACCACTCAACCCCTGCAACATCAGACAAGAGCTGTCAGTCTCTATCTAGTGAACAATTTTGAGATCCATCCTAACAAGGCCACAGCACCGAAACCCCAGGCTAACGGCAGCCAAAAGCCCTCAATGTATGAGACACCTTGCCAAAATTCCACCTCACCCTCAACACACCATACACGAAGCAATGCTCTTCGGGGCAAGAACCTGGATTTGATCTAGAAGATGATCCATGGCTATGATACGGCTTGTTTCTCAGTGCCAGCCTGCCAGTCACCTCGGCGGTCGGTCAGCAGTGGAGCGAATAACCGTCACCCCCTTACATTGACTTCTTTTGAGCGGGAGCAACATAAATTGCTCGATTGGTTGATCCACAATGCCAACCACCCGCAGAAAAGGAGACAAAGAGCTTCTACCCTGTCAAACTTACCAGACATTGTGGACGGTGCTGACGAATTCCTCAATAGCTTCAGCATCTCCGACGACGACGATTTCGCAAAGACATCGAGCGAACGTAGGTACTTTGCTAAGAGTAGCATCGACGATATCAACACTAGTTTTGTAAACGATGATGGTCGTGCCGCTTGGCAATTCAGTGCTGGTGCAGCAGAGCAAACGTCTCCGACACACCCTCCGACTCAACCTGCCGAACAGGATGGCGAGAGATCGTCCAGCAAGCCCGCGGGGACTTGGACTCAACCTACTGATGGGCCCTTCAATGCAAATGGGTGGAGTGATCAATTCGGACCACAGACCTTCGTACCTCCCCAAAGGACTAACTCATCGGGCTCTCCCCCGAGAAATACTCGGACAAATTCGAGGAAGCCGAAGGCAACTAAACCTGTCTCCGGAGAACCAGGGCAGAATGCTATTCTCGTGGACGACAGTAGCGACGAGGAAGCTTTCACCTGGACGGGTCGTAAGGGTCAGACTGCAGCGGCTTCTACCGACAGCCCTCAAGCAATGGATATCGACTCTTCGCCACCAGCAGAGCCAGCAGCGCCCCAGGCCCCACAGCCCAATGGGGCACGCAACATACACGTCGAGCCGTCAAGACCCGAATGGCGATCAGGAGACTTTGCCGGCGTTGACAGCACCAAGGACAAGGCGCCTGAGAAAAAGGAGCCGGTGAAGCCCCACAATGGCGGTTCCGAAGACAGTGACGAGTTCAAAGCAAGCTTTGCAGACCTGAGGAATGTTGCGCCTTTCGCCACACCGAGTACTGGACTGAAATCGTTCGCGGACCTGAAGGACACTCTACCTTTCGAGAGTAAACCATCGGACGAAATACCTATTGAGCCGAAGGTTTCTGCGCCTAAGCCACTGGACTTCCCCACCGTGCCTCAGGCGCCTCAGCCTCCCCCGACAATGGGGATCGCTAACATGAAGACGAACATCCCGACGTGGAACAAATACGTTCAGGAGTTCGAAGACTACATGCGACGGTGGGATAAATTCAGTGGAGAGGTTACCGATCATTTCAGCACTCGAAGGGCCCGGATTGCGAGTCATCGAGAAGAAAAGGGGTATGGGTTCCTCAGCGTCCGTGGCGATACGGACTACTTGGAATACTTCCAGAGTGTCCAACAAGACAACGACGTCCGAAGACGTTGGAATGCCGCGTGCGATGATCACGAGCAGCGACTTCGCGAGTTCATGGTATTCAGGGAGAAGATGAAGTGAAGCGTGCCACGACTCTAGGGTTAAGGTGTGTTTGATTCGGAGTTTAACGGCGAGGCAACATCTTTTCAGCTAGCTTCATTGCAACTACAACGAGTGTCAACTACTTGGTTTTTGACCGATGACGATACCCACATGGCGAAGCGATATTTGCTCTGGAGGGGGACGGATAGACCAAACGAGGACGGCATGGATCGGCGAAAGAAATGGGGGTGGAAGGTCGATTGTTTGCTTTATTACGGAGAGAATTTGGCGTTTGGGTTTGTGGCAAATCCACAATCTGTGTCTGTTCCGTACCGCTAGGTTTGCCATTTGACTAGCAACTGGGCTGATGGAGCTGATGCTACGACCTGCCTTGCATTCCCAATACTTTATGTAGAGCCTCTTGCTCTGGGCACTCTTAGGATGTTTGGGCGCGGAACCGGGAGTCAATATAGCCCAAGGAGACCTGGAATAAACAAAGAAAAAAAAAGTTCAATGCCTACCTTAGTCTGGAGTACAGCACAGAGATTCAAGTGTTGTGATGGCAAAACGGGGCTGGTAGGGGGCGGACTGGAGCTGACGGCCGCCAGCAGCTGGCAGAACAACCAGGAACAACAGCCAGAGCATTGTGGTCTTGGAAGGATTGGCTCTCTCTCGCTATCTACTCTCATCCTATCCTCTCTTGATCTTGCTCTTTTATCCTCATCCCTCTCACTCCTCTCTCCTCTTCCCGACACTGCTGAGCATTATCCGAGTGCCTTTGAGCCTCTCGGTGTAACTTACGACAGCAGGTAGGTTGAAGAAACTCCCTCCTCCCTCCCACCAGGAATATCCCCTCCTAAACCCCTTATGCCTTGTTCGTTAGAGGACAGGCCACTTCGGATGTGAGATGTCAGTTTGCCTGGAGAAGAGGCCCGTCACTTCCAACTCACCTTGGACTCTCAGTGCCTGCTAACCCAGTTGTAAACTGCATTCCTTCCCACCCATTCACTTTCTTTCCTCCACTACCTGTCACTTTCTTATTGCCTCTCCAGCGCTCTCCTCTGCCTCCTCTCTCCCTTCTCTCCCCCACACACTCTCGAAAAACCATCATTTCTCGACACCAGCGCTCCCTTTCCTCCACATACTACTACTTGGTTGATATCGCCAGTTCTTCCTCGGCTAACTCAACACAAAAAAGGTCATCATGTCTGACAACGACGCTGGTATCGAGGGCAAGTCTGGCGCCTGGACTGAGGCTGCCAAGGTAGGCCATCCGATCCCCTCCCCCTTGCGCCTCAAGTACCAACCGGGCACTGATGCGCACTCAGTTCCAATTCCTCCTGCGCATTGTCGCTCAGCTCAAGGAGGAATCCGGCCGCAGCATTTCCTGGACCAGGCTCAACATGCCCGGGCGAACCACCAAGTCCCTCCAGAACATGTGGACCAAGATCCAGAAGGACATTGCTGCCCTCGAGACGGGCAGCGAGGATGGTGCCGCCACAACCCCCAAGAAACCTGCCGGTAGGATTTATCAACTACAGGATATATCCGCAGTGGTAGCTAACAATGGAATCTTAGCACGCAAGGCTGGAGCCAAGAAGGCTGGAGCCGAGGAGGATGATGCTGAGGGTACGCCCTCCAAGGCCACTCCCAAGAAGCGCGGCGCGGGTGGTAAGACAGACCCGCGGTCTTCGCGTGGAAGTACGGTATTCGACTGACTGGTAAACTTAGCCAGCACTGCTGTCAAGCGGGCCAAGAAACCTAAGAAGGAAGAGAGTGGCGAGGAAGAAGACGTCAAGGAGGAGGAGTCCGAGGCTTAACTAGGCCATCACTCTCGACGACTGTTGGTGCTTCACAGCACAAAAATGGCTGCAACCACATTGCGCTCGGCCATGGCGGCAGGTGCCGGATTTCTTAACTTTGCTGGACTGAGTATCTTTTTTTTTTCTATGAGAGTTTTGCACGTATGTCGTTGAACATGAAGACGTGAAAGTGGATAGTAGGATTCAGTACGGATTGACTTGGGAGGGGGAGGGAGAGGGAGGGGGCAGCCAAATGAAAGCTTCGCTGCGAAACGTTCTCTTTAGCCTCTGTGACCTAGTAAAAATTGGTGCGGCGTTGATGAAAGCGGAGGTAATACGAATACGCGTGTATTCGTGTATTATCCAATGCCTCGCGATGGTTGCCTCTCTCACCGCTTGCACGTTACACAGCTACAGACTACAGTACAGATTACACGGCCCGGCTAACGGCAATTAAAGTGGACCAAACCGGCGTGGCCTGATGGCGGGAGCGGCCGTCCCGGGACAGAGCTTGAGGCGGCCTTCATGACTTCATTCCGTCCTGTTATTGCGCCATGGCCTCATTCGAGATGGGTCCCAGGCACAGGTACTTCATCCTGTAACAGCCGCCGTCCCATTATCGTGGAGGGCCCGAGGAGTCCTGGACCATCTACCTGGGCCACCCGTTCGAAGTCGCCATGAGTGACATCGGGGAGCACACACGCCTACTGGGTGACTCGGAGGCTCCGAGCACCGTGGTTGCTGCTTTGGACGACAACCGCGACGAAACCCCCGGTGAAAATGCCAATGGATCCGACGATGGAAAGACGCGATGGGCGGTCACCAAGACGGCCAGGCGTCTTTACGTTTCGCACTTCCTGTCGACATGGAACTCGCGCGTCTTCGAGTTTGGCAGCGTGCTGTACCTGGCCACCATCTTCCCCGGCACGCTGCTTCCCATGTCCGTCTACGCCGTGGCTAGAGCCGCCTCGGCTATTCTCTTGTCGTCGCTGGTAGGGCAGTACATAGACACGGGCAACCGGCTGCGTGTCGTGCGCCAGTCGATTGGTATGTGGTCCTCCGCGGGCCCTGAGCGGCCTTGGGAGGTTTCGCGGCGTGGCGCTGACTTATACCAGTCCTTCAACGTTCTGCCGTGGCGGCGTCCTGCGCCATCTTCCTTGTTCTCGCACGGGGGGCTCTGTCCTCGGAGGCCTGGAGGACTGGCTTGCTATCTGTTCTGGTTCTCCTGGCCTGTGTCGAGAAACTCGCCTCCATCATGAACTTGGTGTCTGTCGAGAGAGACTGGGTACCATTGTCCCCCCCCACTATCATCTGTCTGGGTGCTGGATTGCACGGCGAGCGCAGCAGCTCACATTCATTGCAGGTTGTGACAATCGCAGGAGACGACGGCGAGTTTCTGCTAGGTAAAACTGGAGCCCGTTCCGAAGACGTCATGTCAAGGCCTAACTCCCTCTCCAGTGATGAACTCCCAGATGCGGCGCATCGATCTCATTTGCAAGCTCTTCGGTCCCTTTTTGATCGCGCTCGTGGATGGCTTCTCGACAGAAATCGCCATACTTGTCAATCTTGGCATGAACCTGGCATCTATACTTCCAGAGTACCTCTTCATCGCTCAGGTATCCCCTGCCATTCTGTATACAAAGCAATCTGGCACATTCTGACAATGATTAGATATATCGCCGCGTGCCACAACTACAGCGACATGTTCCTAATGAAGATGGAGCTGAGGAAAGCCCAGCGGATGAGCAAGCACCCGAAAGACCCGCTCAAACTCAGAACCGGATCGCGGCAGCTGCCTCAAAGCTGGTGGGGGATATGAAGCTGTACTTCCACCATCCCGCCTTCCTACCGTCGTTCGCCTGTGCTCTGTTGTACCTCACAGTCCTGTCCTTCTCTGGCCAAATGGTCACCTACTTGCTCTCCACAGGCTACACCTCGACCCAGGTTGCTGTTGCGAGGACCCTGTCGGTGTTCTTCGAAGTGCTGGCCACATGGGTGGCGCCATGGCTGATGGACAAGATTGGCCCGGTGCGTGCTGGGCTGTGGTTTGCGAGCTGGCAAGCTGGTTGTCTGTTTATTGGGATATCAGTCTTCTGGGCATTCCCAGACAAGGCCATGATAGCTGCTTCTGGACTCGTCGGTGGGACGATACTAAGCCGCATAGGTCTCTGGGGATTTGACCTGTGTTCGCAGATTCTCGTGCAAGGGGTAAGTGGGCCATCTTTTCATGTCTTTGCATTTAGTATGCTGTCTAGGATCATGGCTGACCTGGACCGTGCTTTAGGAGGTCGAGGAAGACAGCCGTGGTGCCTTTTCGACAACGGAAGCATCCTGGCAGAATGCCTTCGAGCTCTGCTCATACGTGTCCACCATCATCCTCTCGTCGCCCGACCAGTTTGCGTATCCCGCCAGCGCCAGCGTTGTAGCAGTGCTGTCGGCCTGGCTGCTCTACAGCCGGTTCGTGGCGCAGCGGAGGGGCCATCTGCTACACTGGCCGGCTTGCATTCCCGGGCCAGAAAAGAGGCGCCAGTCGTGGGAGCAGGTGACGGAGAGGCTGCAGCGGCGGAGATGGCATGATGGAGGTTAGAGGTGGTGTTGCGTGCGTGTGCGTGTGCGTGTGTGCCTAAGATGGCCGATACCGCCTTGGTTGGGGCAAAAAGACATGCATGCTTCTGCTTGTCAAGTGATCTATGGGCTCATGGAGATGTGGTTTCGGGAGGCGGGAACGGCTGGATACGGGTCGCTGCCCGTGTCCAGCCTCGTGGTGTATGGATGGACAGTACGAGTATATGGTGGGTGGGCTGCCCCAGAGGCGGTATCGGAATCTCTGGCATTGTTTTCTCAGAGTCTCAGACACCAAACATGCCATGCCATGCTTTACGGACAGTGGCTTGTTGACTGGTTGAATTGGCGCAACTCATCTCCCGTATTCGTAGCTGACGAGAAAACAACAACGATTAACTGCCCCCAGGCTCCCTTACCATCACCATCCCAAACACAGCCAACACCGTCTGAAGTGAAGAGACGGGCTCGGGTGTAAGCATCGGTCGTTGGATGGGCGTATGTCAAAAAGCCAGCGGGCCAAAAGTGAGTCCGAGACATGGAGCGGGCCGGAGGTGCTCATGTGCTTGATCGTGCACACCACATCTTGAACACGGTCGCATCCTGATGGGCCGCGCTAGGGCGATAGAGGCTGCAGCGGCAGTTGGGGAAGAATCAGGGCCATGCACAATGATGGCCCTTGGAGCTCTGGGAGCTATCCTTGGATGAGTGACCTCCAGCTCCATGGAGCCTGGAAGTGGAAACTGGCTGTCCCCACCGCCTCCATGCCCTGTGCTCATGCGTTGCAGGCTACTTACATAAGCAGTACAGCGCTCGGAACCTTCTGGCAGGGGCATCTTGCAGAGGTGCTCCAGGCGCTGCTGGTGGTGGTCCACCCAGAGGTCATCGGGCCTGGCGCGCCATCCACAACCCGGCTGATCCACCCTGCTGGCTGTCTGGTATCGAGTTTTCCCCAGACTCAAACTTCGAGGTTCCAACCACCATCCTTCACCAGTCTCGCGTCACATGCCCGTGTTTGACGCAAACTTCTGCCTCTCTGGGACTCTCTTTATCGCCGGCAGCACTTGCTGAACCTTGTCCCTCATTTTGCTGCCTACACGCCGGACTGCCGACCTGGCTGGTGCGCCTCCCGCCCATCAGTCCGTGACCCTCGTCCGTCAGTTCGTGTCATATCTCGAGGCTGCGCCAAACTCGAAAGACGCCAATCCAAGACAGCCCTTTGTCCATTATCAACACCGCTGCTTGAAACCCCTTGCCAGTTTTTGCGCACCGAGATCTCCCGTCCCACACCTTCTTTCAGCCGTCCAAACCTCCCATCAAGATGAACCGCAACGGAAGGGCGACGAGAAGCAGCAAGAGAAAGGCCCCGGCCTCACCGGACCAGGGCCCGCCCGCCAAGCGCCCTGTCAACGGAAAGGCCGCAGAGGATGAAGCCGAATATGTCGAGGTCGAGTACGAGTACGATGAAGTGTCAGAGCTGGGGACCGACCTGCACGCCCATCCTGGCATGTACATTGGGACTCCGGGAAGTTTAGGAGAATGGCAGGATACGATTCAAAATGTCGTGCGCAACGTCGTGGCGATTAGATTCTGCCAGACATGTTCATTTGACACGGACCCGGCTCTTACAAGCGAGGCTACTGGTTTTGTCGTTGACGCCAAGCGAGGGTGAGTCAAGCAGTCAAAGTTCCGTGCCAAGCAACACCTTGGGCTGACTTTTCAACTTCCAGGTACATCATGACCAACCGCCACGTCGTTGGTGCTGGTCCCTTCTGGGGCCACTGTGTCTTTGACAACCACGAAGAGGTCGACTGCTACCCCGTCTACCGCGACCCGGTTCACGACTTTGGCATCCTCCGATACGATCCCACGGCTATCAAATACATGACGGTAACCGGGCTCGATATCAAGCCGGAACAAGCACAAGGTGAGTTCTGCAGCGGGTGGGGATACTCTGGGCGTAGTGCTGACCTGTGTCGCAGTTGGTGTCGAGATTCGCGTCGTCGGTAACGATGCCGGAGAGAAGCTGAGTATCCTCTCCGGTATCATCAGCCGCCTGGACAGGAATGCACCCGAGTACGGAGATGGATACAGCGACTTCAATACGTGCTACTACCAGGCCAATGCTTCGGCCAGCGGAGGTAGCAGTGGCAGTCCCGTCGTCAGCAAGGATGGCTCCGCAGTCGCCCTGCAAGCAGGCGGTCGTTCCGATGGTGCCTCGACCGACTACTTCCTCCCCCTTGACCGTCCCCTGCGCGCCCTACAGTGCATCCAGCAAGGGAAGCCAGTGACTCGGGGTGATATCCAGTGCCAGTTCCTCCTCAAACCTTTTGAGGAGTGCCGTAGGCTCGGGCTCACTTCCGAGTGGGAGGCTGCTATCAGAAAGGAGTTCCCTAGCGAGACCAACATGCTTGCCGCCGAGATCATTCTCCCCATGGGTCCCTCTGACAAGAAGATCGAAGAAGGCGACTTGTTGATCAAGGTTAATGATCAACTCATCACTCAATTTCTTCGCCTCGACGACATTCTCGATTCGAATGTTGGAAAGCCGATCAAGATCCTCTTGCAACGCGGTGGTGAAGATGTGGAGGTGGAGATCGTGGTTGGCGACCTCCACGCGATTACTCCTGACCGCTTCGTTACTGTTGCGGGTGGCAGCTTTCACAACCTCTCATACCAGCAGGCTAGGCTCTACGGTGTGGCAGTTCAGGGGCTGTACGTCTGCGAGGCAGCAGGGTCGTTCCGATTCGATAGCCCTGAGAATGGGTGGATTGTTCAAACTATCGACCACAAGCCTGTGCCGGACCTCGATAGCTTTGTCGAGGTGATGAGGGGGATACCTGACAAGGCCCGCGTGGTTGTGACATACAAGCACCTGCGCGATCTACACACGCTCAACACTACCATCATCTATGTCGATCGCCATTGGTCCTCAAAAATGAAGCTTGCGGTTCGCAATGACGAGTCCGGTCTTTGGGACTTCTCGGACCTCGGCGACCCCCTCCCCCCAATCCCCCCCAAGAGGAAATCCGCTGCATTCATCGAGCTGGACCACGCGCCCGACCCTGGCATCGCAGATCTGGTGCACAGCTTTGTGTACATCAACTGCGCCATGCCTGTCAAGCTCGATGGGTTCCCCAAGAGCCGTCGTGCGGGAATGGGATTGGTCATTGATGCTGAGAAGGGACTCGTGCTTGTCTCTAGAGCCATCGTTCCCTATGATCTGTGTGACATCACGGTCACCATTGCCGATGCCATCATTGTTGAGGGCAAGGTCATCTTCCTCCATCCTCTGCAGAACTATGCCATTGTGCAGTACGACCCCTCGTTGGTCGATGCCGATGTCAAGTCGGCTAGGTTGAGCAACGAGTATCTCAAGCAGGGTGCGAAAACACATTTCATTGGACACAACCGCATAGGACGTGTTGTCCATGGTTCTACCACAGTCACCGAGGTCACAGCTGTGGCAATCCCAGCCAACTCGGCGGCTCCGCGTTATCGCGCCATCAACATCGATGCCATCACCATTGACAGCAACTTGGGCTCGACGTGCAACAGTGGTGTTTTGACAGCGCCGGATGGTACTGTGCAAGCTCTCTGGTTATCGTATCTAGGCGAGCGGTCCCCATGCAGCCAGAGAGATGAAGAGTACTATCTTGGGCTGGGCACTCCGACTCTTCTACCAGTGCTCTCAGCCATTCAGAGGGGCGAGACCCCTTCGCTCCGCATCTTGTCGGTTGAATTGAGGTCCATTGCCATGTCCCAGGCCTCCGTAATGGGTGTTTCAGACGAGTGGATCAAGAAGGTCACGGAGGCCAACCGCTCCCATCACCAGCTGTTCATGGTGAGCAAGCGCACCTTTGAGCGAGTCAACCAGCCAGTATCACTCCTCGAAGGTGACATTGTCTTGACGCTCAATGGCAAGGTGTGCACGACGATCTCCGACTTTGACCTCATGTACACTCACGAGGTTTTGGACGCGGTGATTGTGAGGAAGTGCCAGGAGATGGAGCTTCAGCTCCCCACTGTCAGCACTGACGGCATTGAAACCGACCATGCCGTATCCTTCTGTGGTGCTATCTTCCATCGCCCGCACCAGGCTGTTCGTCAACAGATCAGCAAGCTGCACAGCGAGGTCTACGTATCCAGCCGGATCCGTGGCTCTCCAGCCAACCAGTACGGCGTCGCCCCCACCAATTTTATCACCGCCGTCAATGGCCATCCCACGCCGGACCTAGATTCGTTCATTCGTGAGACGCGGAAGATCCCGGATAACACCTGTAAGTTTGAACCCCTGGAGTATCTTGGCTGACAGTGACTAATGAGGAGCAGATTTCCGAATGAAGGCGGTCACTTTCGACTCGGTGCCGTGGATGATCACGATGAAGAAGAATGATCATTATTTCCCAACCATGGAATGGATCAAGGATGACAAGGAAGTCTGCGGGTGGAGGCGAGTCACATATGAGGGCAAAGAGGTCTTCGAGGGCGAGGCCACGGACGGCGTCCCGGTGCCTCCTGGCGATACCGAGATGGATTAGAGATTTGGGGGGCTTCGTGACTAACATAAGGGCTCTCGACAAGGGCCGTGGTGCCACAGTAATGGGCGGGGAATGTTTTTTATAGGTTTATACCGGGCGTTCAAAGGCTACATAGGGGCGGATCCGGATGGACAATTGGGCCAGTGACACGGTGTTGGGGGATTCTGATATTGATGGTAGCCGCATACCATCAACCGTGGAATTTTGATAAGGCATGCCTACATACAGGATGTACATAGTAGAAGAGCCCCGCCCGGCGAGGAAGAATATACCTCTAGTCGAATACCTTGCCAGCTGCGAGTTTCATTGTTGCAGCCAGGGACGGAGCGGAGAATACGTGTCCAAGGCTCTGCGGACGTCTCGAGGCAGAAGCATATGGAACCGGTGGAGGCAGCAACACGGATGCGGATGACGCTGGTGCCTCGCTCGCGGGTTGTTGGTGGGGTCTGGATGGCGCATTGCGTCGGCGCCCCGCAATGAGCTCACAGGCGGCAGCGAAGGAAGACCACCATCAAGCGGAACTTCAACCCGGTCCATCACTTCTGCCTTGTGCGTCCTCGTCATCTCTCCTGGCTTCATATCCATAAATACTCCTCCCACCATCCCCCCAAAGGGCCATTTCTCCACAGAAGCCACCCGCCATGGCTCCAGGAGGAAACTTCACTGTACGCATCCCCCGCCCCTCCTTCTAAATCTACCCCGCGATGCGACTTGCGACCTGACATGCAGGGCATGCTAACGTCCCTGTGAACCCACCCGCAGACCAAGCTCAAGGTCCAGCTCAAGCTGGCCATCTCGCGCCTGCGCATGGTCCAGCAGCGCGACGAGCAGCTGGGCAAGACGCAGCGGCGCGCCATGGCTCAGCTCCTCGAGGCCGGCAAGATCGACTCGGCCACGATCCGCGTCGAGAACATCATCCGGAGCGACATCACGAGCGAGCTGCACGAGCTGCTGGAGCTGTACTGCGAGCTGCTGCTGGCGCGCGCGGGGCTGCTCGAGGCGCCCACGTGCGACCCGGGCCTGGAGGAGGCGGTCAAGAGCATCATCTACGCGGCGCCCAAGACGGAGATCAAGGAGCTGGGCGTGGTGCGCAACATGCTGGCCGACAAGTTCGGCAAGGAGTTTGCCCTTCAGGCCGTGGACAACTCGGACGGCAAGGTCAGCGCAAAGGTCGTGCGCAAGCTGAGCGTCGAGCCCCCGCGCCCGGAGCTCGTCCAGGGGTACCTCGAGGAGATCGCCAAGGCGTACGGCGTGGACTGGCCCAAGCGGGCAACGAGGACGCCGCCGCCGCCGGAGTTTGAGGACGAAGATGGAGATGACGAGAAGCCATCGGGTGGGCAGGCTCAGAGGGCCCTGGAGGAGCCGTTGGCTGCTGAGGCGGGGACTTCGAAGCCCGAGGCCGCCGAGCCCAGGGAGGCAGCTGCTATTACGCCAGCGAAGAAACTGGCCGGTCCGACGAGCCCTCTGACGGTGACGCCTCCGAGGATGACGACGGACAATGTGCACCCCAAGGTGACTCTGGGATCGGTGGAGCTCAAGCCCAGCAAGAAGATGGAGGACGCATCGCGGAAGAAGAACGAGCCGGAGGGCTCGATACCAGATATTAGTGATCTGGAGAGGAGATTTGCGGCACTGAAGAAACGGTAGGAGGATGTTCATTTGTTGCAGCATAACTAGGTCTTTTGGGATTTTGGCACGGAGTTCCGCCTCGGATGGCGCTATTTGATTGCTTTCTTCAGCTTGCCCTGATTGATCATGGAATGTCACCGATGTCCTCAGGCTCATGGTTGATGTCTGGTAACAGTGAAGGGCCTTAGATGGTGGTGCCAGTACCTCCAGGTTGAATTCAGTGAAGTGAATTCCACGCGAGCAGCTGCTGGCAGCTGTCGAGTGGCAGGAGCGCCCCTAGACGAGGAGCCTTCTTCCCCTCTCTTGCCTATCGCCTCTGCCATCTTTACCGACCGCCCAGCTCGCCTTTTCTCCACACTATTTGTTGTGTTCCTGAAATTATCTTCCATCATCGGCAACTCCTCTCACTCGACGCTTTGATCAATACCTCCTCCAATTAGGCCCCTTTTCCTCATTCGTATCGCCAGAGACGCAGTGTTCCACCACTAGTCCTCATCGGAGCCAGTCAACATGGGCACCAATGATAATATGATCAAACTTCTCCAGAAGAAGCTGGGATTCTCTGGTCTCCGTAATTCCAGCGACCTCGGCAAAATGAGACAAGCAACGCTTGAAAAGAGAATCGACATGGGGAGGAACAAGCTGACGGCCGACCATGTGGCAACCATATACAACATATGGCTCAAGGAGCAGAAGGGACCTTTCCAGAAAGCACACGAAACCATGGTCAATACCTACTGCAAATGTCTCGAGTCGTTTCGCTGCCAGCCGTCGACGATCGCCACACTGTGGAACGAGTGCGCTGCTGACGCCCTGAAGGCCGCTGCCAACGCCGGAGAAGAGAAGCAGGTCAAGGACTACATAGATAGGGTCGGAGACGAGATTAAGACGTACTTCAAAAAGGTGAAGCCCGCAAGCAAGGGCAAAGAGGTGTCCAGTGTTGGCAGCTGTCAGCCTGTTGCGACCTCTGCAACCAAAGGAACTACGGCCACGGCTCTTAACTCCAACCCAAAACTTCCTAATGCACGGCAGCCTCCGCGAATTGATTCGAATATCAAAGAACCTCCTCATCCTGGAGCGAACAAATCTTCCCTCAAGTTTCAAACTTTCCTAGCTGCCCCTCACGCCAGTGTCAAGTTCAGACAATCCGAGCCCATTCTGATTGATCTCACCAAAGACTCGTGGGAAACTGGCCCAGCTCGACCCTTTTCACTTCAACACAACGACGAGTGGGGCGACACAATGCCACCTCCGTCGAGCTACGTCTGCCACAGATGCAATTGCAGAGGTTGGTATCTCACTCGATGTGCAAGCAGAACTAACGTCCGCGGAAGGCCATTACATCTCAGCCTGTCCCACCAATTCCGACCCATTGTTCGATGGCAGGCCCGGTGCCGAATACATATGCCACATCTGCGGCACCAAGGGTGATCATTTCATCACAAGCTGCCCCAGCAAAGATCCAGGGTACTGGGTCAAGAAGAAGGCCTTCTTCCTACCTCCTGAAGACGACGGTGGCGTCAGAAGAGGTCCGCCGCCTCCTCTATGGGCCACCACTAAACTAGGCAGCCCGCCCATGGGTAGCAGGTCTGAAACCACCAACCATACCACGAGAACATTTTCCGGCCATGTTCGAAAGAGGTCCGATGATGTCGAGTATCTCAACCACAGAACGAAAAAACAAAAGGTTGATACTGAAAACAATCCCAATGTGCTGGGGTCATCTCGGCGCCCCACATGGGCCTCCCTTCCACAGGACGGCCCATTCCCACCGTCGGAGGGACGGCTTACTCCTTGGGCTGAGGTGAGTATTTGTGAGCAGGTCGTAGTTGAGCAAGACTCACGAGTGTTAGGAAAACGGAGTCCACACTAGCGCTGAACAATTCGCCGAAATCCGGGGTAGTCGCAGTCATAGAATCGCTCAACTGGAAGCTAAGAGTTTTCTGGCAGAGATGACCAAAGAGTCAGAGGAGACGGCTACCCAGGTAAAATCTGAAATTGGTACGACACCGCCACCTCAGCCTTCAGGCGTTCAGACACCCATTCCATCGAGGAAGCGGCGCAAAAGCGAGGAGGGGGAGGTGTCCTCTGAGGACCAAGAAGACCCAAGCCCCAGCAGCCCAGACTCAGCAGCGCCGTCGGAAAGTAGAGACGACGACCTCATGGAAATGAGCTATGACTGGAGCTCGCCCATAACACCGAGATCCCCGGCCCCAATCGAGTTCCTCGTGACCCCGAAGCCCCTATACAAGTATCCGCCATACCACTCGGATGTTATCTCTCTGTTCCACCACAAGTCTAACCTCTGGGTGCAGAAGGTTAGGAGGCCATCCTCACTCGACTTGTGGGAAGTGCCTGAGTATGACACAATTGCCAAGGTGGTGCTTCAGGACACGGAAGTCGGAATTAGTATTGCAATTGACGATGCCACCCACGGCACGGGGGTCGACAGGGATGAGGCAGTCGAGGACGCTACCGAACTTGTGGTGGCGGAGGACAGTGAAGAGACCAGTCAGCTTCCCGGGTACCTCGAACTCGACGAGGCGAACTGAAGGCCAGCGTCTGTTTGTCAGAGTGTTGAGGCACTGCCCATTAGCAAAGGCCTGAGTATAGGAGGTGCTCCAACGAAATAAGTCTTTCGCCTGGCCTTTTGTGGAGTCGACTGGTCGACCTCGCGCTATAGGAACCGTCATGGACTTCGACGAGCGGAGAATCGGCTGCGGTCTCGAGAGGGACATATTGGTTCTTATAGGCCCAATCATGCAATGGGCTTACCAAAATCTTCCGGCCGTACAGCTAGAAGCTCAAAGGATCTGTTGAGGCATGTGCGATTCAGTGTACTTGGTGATCATACCTATTCAAATACCATAATAAAAATAATTGAGCCGAACCGACCGATGGCTGCCTGCAACACCCAAACTCCGCCCATGCCGTATTTTTCCCATAAACGCAAGTTGTATGTACAGCTCTATTGTGTGCTCCGCCGAATTCCCAAGTGCGACTTCCGGTCACTCCAGCTTGTCAAGATGCTCGAGGCGGGTGAGGACGACCTGCTTACTCGTCTCCTCGATCTCGCCAGCGAGGAAGACCTCATCTAGAATGGCATAGACCTTGTAGAAGTTAAATACAAGATCGAGCTCGCAGACGTTGCCGAAGAAGGCGTCGAGGACCTCGACGAAGAAGTGGATGGCCTCGAGGTAGGCGAGCTCGTTGTCGTTTGTGTCGACGCAGGCGCAGAAGAAGAGGCCGGCGTAGCGGCGGTAGATGACCTTGTTGTTGCGGAACTCGACAAAGTTGGACTGGTACTTCTGGTCGCGCGGGGCGACGAGGCGGTGGACCTCGCCCTTGAGCTTGATCTTTTCGTCGTCGCTGTAGGGGGCGTACCACTTGGCGAGGCGGGTCTTGCCCCTGCGTGGAGGGGAGAAGGACGGTTGGTTAGCCGGCCGGGTCAATCGGAAAGGAGGGGGCGGTGGCATGGCGGGCTTACTGGCGGTTCTGGATAAGGATGAAGGAGAGCATGGTGGCGCGCTTGGTGATGCGCGGGACTGCGGGAGAGGGCGGGAGATGGAGATGGTGGGAGAGCAGATGGGAGGTCGCGGATCCATGGGTGGTGGAGCGACGTTGAATTGGACTGGCGGTTGGCTGCTAGCTTCTGTCTGGGTAAGTACGAGTACGGATAAGTACTAGTAGGTTGTCTTAGCGATTAGTGTGGGGGAGGGGAGCTCCACTGGCCATCACTACACCATCACTGCAGGTGTTGGGTCTGCAGCTGCGTGCATTATGCATATTGTACTTGGAAAGCTCGACTCAACCCGCATCTGCCGGTGCCGATCTCCCTCGTCTCGTGCTTCGAAAGCACCAGTCGACTCACTGGCTGCCCTCACAGCCCCTCATCCATGATCTCCAGGCGTCTTCTGCCGCCGAGGACGGCTCGCGGGCTTCCCGGGCTCTGGAATGGGTGAATATAAGGGACTCAAACTCGCGCAACCCTCATCAGCAAAATAGGCACAATCATCACCATGGCCGCCATGGCAGTACCGTCGTTCAAGAGGCTTATCCACCTCATCTGGGGCGACTGGCAGGCCAATCGGCTGTGGCAGCGCATCCTCAAGTCGTCCATCTCCTGCGCCATTGCCGTCACCATCGCCGTCATCCCCAAGGTCGTCGAGGTCTTCGGGCTCAACACCTGGCTCATCCCCATGACGGCCGTCTTTGCCCATCCGGGCCAGCGCATGGCCAAGATGATCGAATCACTGCTGCTGATCCTCATCGGGGCTCTGGCGGGGCTGGGCTGGGGTATCCTGGGCCTATACCTGTCGTCCATAACTCTGGAGTACGATTCACCCGGATCGTCGAGCATCCGGGCCGTCTTCCTCCTGGTAGCAGTCCTCATCCACGGCTTTGTCCGCTCATCTACCCCACGCCTCTTCGTCACCGTCTGGCTCTTCCTCTTAACTTCCGTGACGACCCTGATAGGCAAAGCCACCCAGGTTAGCTTGGTCGTCTTTACCAGCATATACTACCCTATTCTCGCTGGCACCGGGGTTGTCCTCGTCGTCAATGTCTCCATCTTTCCCGAGTTATCGACCACTTTCCTCGGCACATCGACCATCGATACGCTCTATGACACCATGAATACTGTGTCAAGAACAACGCACTGGTTTGTGACCCCCGGTGGTGACTCGGAGGCAGCCATCAAGAAACAGGCCGAGTCGAGCAAGGGCAAGCCCAGTAAGAAGAAGACCTGGCTCAAGCAGTTCCTGGCCGAATTTCCCAATCCTTTCAAGGCCACTGGAGGGGGTCCCTCATCGGAAATGTCTCTGGAGCTGACGGCACTAGCCATGCTGGCCGACAAGAAGGCCGGCCTAAGAGCAGCGCTCTCGCGGTGTAGGACTGCCCAGGATGAGGTGAATTTTGAGTTCTCCATATCGCCCCTCTCACCAAGATCCCTTAAGCCCATCAGCAAGCAATGCATGTCGAGGCTCGTTCAAAACGTCGTCACTCTAATTGGAGCTTGCGAGAACAAGTATGTGCTTTTGAAGACGTCTTTTGCTGAGGACGTCATGATGGAAACCTCCGAGTCGAACATGGCGCCCGAGGACAGCGTTTCTGAACCGGCTGGCTCCCGTACGTTGCATCAAGTGCTTGAGGAAGAGGAGGATGGTCTCAACTGTCCGGTGGACGATGTCAAACCCGTCCGCGAGATTGAATCGGGGAGTGTGGACCTTCTCGAGTCTATTCTGCTGCGGCTACGTGGACCTGTCGAGGAATTCGAGGATGCATTCAAGGAGGCAACAAACCTGGCCATGGCATGCATTGCCTATTGTTTCGACGTCCCAAGGCTTCCGTCTGGGGCACCGATACCCCAAGGGATCGAGGTGGAAGAGATCGATCTCAGAATCGACGCCTTCGCCGACGCCTTCGCACGCTTCGATGCACGATCAACCGAAGAGCTCCAACTGGCAGCCCAGGGGAAGTCTGGCAAGGGCGTGGACCTCATGCCGCGCATGGAAATGTTCCTCGTCTCCTCGTTCCTCCTGGCCTTCCGTCAGGCTGCCACCCATGTCTTGACAATGCTCCACCACGCAAGAGAGCTTGTCGACCAAAGAAGGAAGCGCAACGACAGACCAAAGCTCTGGTTGCCCCATTACGCCGACATTCGCCAGTGGCTCTTAACGTCGGGAGAGTCAGATGCCATGGTCCTGCCGGAAAGCGCCCGGAAAAGCGTCCGAACTGGCAAGACGACTAAACCGCCCTCCCTTTCAGAGCATTCAGATAGCTCGAGTTGCGAAGTCCCTCTGACATGGAAAAAAGGAGACGAAGAGAGCAATCATGCGGCCTTGAACGGAGAGAAATCTTCAAAGAAGCAGAGATCCACAGGGCCCGAGAGAAAGGTACCCAAGTACAAACATACCAGGCTCATCTCCAAGACCAGAGTCTGGCTTGCCGACAAGCTTGAATGGGCACAGCACTCGGACGATCTCGCGTACGCAATAAAGCTGGCTCTCGCGGTTTTCATAGTCAGCTGGCCATCTTTTGTCTCCTCCTTTAGGACCTGGTATGCCAATATTCGTGGCATATGGGCTCCCCTGCAATTGGTGCTCGTCTTTGAGGTCTCCATCGGCACTTCTCTCTTCATCTTCTTCGTTCGTCTGTTCGGCGTCATCTTTGGCTGCGTCATGGGCCTTGCCTCATACGAAATTGGCAGAGGCAACCGTATAGCCATGGTCTTTATCCTTATATTCGGAATCGTTCCGTGCGTCTATATCCAGATTGGTACAAAATACGTCAAGGCTGGCATGATTGCCATCACGACAATGTGCGTCGTTGCACTTGGTATGTTTCCCCCCTTGTAATGGCAAGCCCGATGGTGCTGATATTTCCTTAGCTGCCATGAATCAGACTGGGACGGCTGGAGAGAATTTTTACAAGCGCCTCGTTGCGTTCCTCGTCGGGTCCGTTGTAGCTATTCTAGTCGAAGTCTTCGTCTATCCAGTACGGGCAAGGCACCGCCTCGTCGAATCGCTGTCTTCCTCGATTCGACAAGTGCAGGGAATGCATTCGACCATGGCAGTCGGTATCAACGACCCTGAGCTGCCCAAGTTCCGCTCCCACAAGCTCTATTCTCGCTTCCAACGCGCCCGGGAGAAGGCCCAGGGCTCCCTCGCCGCGGCCGAGACATTCCTCCCCTTCTGCCTGACCGAGCCACGGCTCAAGGGCAGCTTTAAACCTCTGGAGCCAATCTACAGGGAGATCATATTCGTGCTTCACCAGATCATTGATCGACTGGGTAATATCATTGACCTGAGAAATGCATACGGGTCGTCCATTTTGGAAGATCTGAACGTGCACGTCTACGCATACAGGCGGAACGTGGCCGCTGCGAGCACGCTCATGTTGTTTTCCGTTCACGAGGCGCTCACGACGTGGCTTCCCCTTCCGCAGTTCCTCCCATCACCAAGACTAGCCCAGTTGCGATTCATCAGCCGCGTCCGCGACGTTCTAGAAATGGAAGAAACCAGCCTAGGTGGTCACGATGAGACGTTCAGCGAGAAGGGCGGCATCGAGAACACAACAAGCTTTGTAACGCAGCGCAGCTTCCTTGCCTGGAACGCCAACGCCGCCGGCCAGATGGAGATTATCGAGTACCTCGAGGAGCTCGTCGAGCTGGTCAAGCTCCTCGTCGGGGTCAACGCTTTCCGCAGCGGCCTGCTTGAGAGGCCACACTATAAGGATTACGTCGAGCAGACCAAGCCGGGCCGTGGGAATCTGGACCTGTTGAAGGCCAAAAGTGCCCCTGCTGCGCCTACGCAGGAGGATGAATCGACATCTACATCGCCCCCAACGGCAGATGCCCCTCTGCGTCGGGTGGTGACAGTTGCTGCCACTGTGGCGAGGTTCCGGCAGGCCGTGCGGAGCAACAGACGGCCCTCTGCCCCGACCTCAGACCAGGCGAGGAGCAGTAGCATCGAGAGCGAAGCGGACGATGCTCTACCTATGAGCTTGCGGAGAGTAGGCTCTAGGATGCGCGACGACAATACCCAGGTGACGAGGAGATTCTCGACGGCGAGCCGAGTCAAGTAATGGGATGGCATATATGTGTGTGGTTAATCGTATGGACATATACAGCGATGAAATTTGGCTTGAATTTAGAAAATACATTTAACGAGCGTGTTGCCAGGAATTGGCTTGCAACTTGCAATGCGCGAGATATTACTAGGAGTAGTACCTAGCTAGGTACTATTAGGTTGCATCCAGTTCCAATTGATTTCTCTATTGCAAACAGCAAAGACTGGGCCCAACAGCAAGAGCAGCAGCAAAGCAAACGCAGTCTTTCCATCCAGCCATAATGCGTAGCAATAATATCCCTTGATCCAACACACCGTGACTCCATTGAACACCCTGAAACATCCCGCAGCGTCCGGTACTGGGGGGGCCCCTTTCCAAAGTCCAGCAGTAATATCTTCTCAGCCAATCTTGAATAAACAAAAATCACAATTCGTGATAACACTGACCACGCATACAGATCAAATAATGTTGAGGGGCGTGTGCTGGACCAGCCTGGTGCCGTTGAGCATGGCTCTCGACTTCTTGGGCCGGTGCTGGAAGCGGCGGAACGCCTCCTGGACGTGCCTGGGCTCAATGGGCCGCTTGCCCTCGCTGGGCGGGTCGAAGAGGCCCTGCTCATGCTTGCGCTTCTTAGAGCCTGCATTGTCGCCGCCGCTCTGGGCACGGGCGAGGTCCTCCTGCTCCTTGACCTTGAGGGCGACCTCCGTAAGGACCTGCACCATCTCAAAGGTCAGGAAGCCGAGGATGTCGACAATATCGTCCGACGGCTTACTATCCGTGACTATGCCGAAGCCCGCCCACTCGCGGAAGCGCTTGCCTTTACGGTAGGTGAAGGACGCCTGGCGGTACTCAGACCAGGTAACGTACTCCTCCTTGGTCATGGCCTTGGTGCGCTCGTCGGCGCGGCGCAGCCGCTGCAGCGTGATGAAGTTCATCTCGTCCTCGTCCTCGTCCTCCTCATCGTCGCGCTCAGGGACCTCGACGGGGTAGAGAGAGGCATGCTCCCAGGGCAGGCCAATCTTGGACTTCTTGTTCTTCTTGGCTGCCTCGTCGACGGGTCCACTGCCTACAACGCCCCCCACGGGGTCGTCGCCTGCCGCAAGATCGGCATCAGCGCCCTTGTCGTCCGAGTCCTTAACGTTCTTTCGCACGTCCTTCCAGGAAAGGAACGTCCGAAGCCGGGACACCTTGGCCTGGTCATGCCGGATCTGAAAGATGAGATCGTTGATGCTGATGGATTTTGATCCACGGCGAGAAGCCAGTTCTGTGCAGGTGCGAAGCTGCTAGGGATTAGTTGGGTACGTACGAGCGCCGGGTGCGTTCCGGGACATACCATTTCTACAACCTGCTGACGCACAATGTCTTCCATGATGCTCGTTGTCTCGACAGGAGGCTCAGCAGTCTCTCCCGAGACATACATCATCTGCAAGGTAGAGTGGATTAGCCTCCGTGCAAAAAAGCAGACCCGACTTCGACGATGGGCATCATAGAGGAATGCCGGGTACTCCGCGAAATCCAGCGTGATGGGATGTCTAGGCATCTTGAAAGAATTCGTGGAGATGGAAGAGAAAGGAAATAAGACGAGGATGCGCACATCTTGCGGAAGCAAGATGTGGCTGGATACCAGTAACTTATGTATCCGGATGGCTACCTAGCAATTGTTGACAGCTGGTGGCAGCTGGTGGCAGCTGGTGGCACTGTTGGCACTGGTGGCAGCTGGGCGAGCATGGCCACCATGATGGCAATACCCCCTTAGGAAGTTGGGGTATTCCAGGCATGACTTATAAAGACAAACAACGAAGTAAATAGGACGTACCTGGCTGATCTCCTGTCGGTATTTATACTGTTTATCCGCCATGTTGCCCGGTGTCTAGGGCCCTGCCCAGCCGCCAGAGTATAGCGAGCAATCCCCCTGTTCTCCCACTTCTCTCAGCTCTCCCAAGATGCAATAACAATGAATAACCAAAAATCCCCGGGAAACGGTTGACTCGGCGTCCCGGCGACGTCTATGAATGGGGCCAACAGGGCTGATGGCACGACCGAGTCCCCGTGAGCAAGCAATCCCAGACACAAATCCAAAAAGGCGCGAGTATCTAAAAAAAGAAAAGACACCAAAAAAAAAGTATAGGTTTTTCCAACAAGCCCCAAGGATGAGCAGTGATTCAGCGGCGCGGGTCGTGTCGATACCTAGACAGTGTCCAGATGAGGATGGAGATGGAAGATGGATGAAGTGGATTGGCCGTGTTGTGGCCTCCACAGCGTATTCGTACCGCAAGTTCCAGACCCACTCACGCCCACGTCCAAATGCACCCCACGTGTCCACGTGACACCCCTGATCACCACCAGGTACGTACCTCCCCAAGAAGAACTGGAAACCACGTAGTAGTACTAGTAGTAGCTAAGAGAGGTTTAAGTACTGAGGGATGCCGTAGAAACCCCTAGAATTACGATCTATTATGGGTAAGCGATTCACATGTTTCACGTACTACAAGTTAAGGGACCCCAGATGGGAGAATAGAGTGTTAGGGAGGGCACTGCCATTAGCATCCGCTGCCCAAGAAGGCAAAGAAACCGCCGCCCACGACCGTGTATTCCTGGCATCTTACCATCACACGCATTACACATCAAGCCCCTCCCGCCAACGCATCCCACGACCCAAACCCATCCCCCCTCGACCCCCACGCCACAATGTAGTGCGCCGCCAGCAACTCCCACTCCTCCACCTCATCCAACCCCTCCAGCCCGTCCACGCGCTCCCTCTCCTCGGCCCGCACCCACGTCCGCCACAGATCCCCGACCGTCATCTGCCGCACCACGTCGAAGCCCGCCGCGCGCAGCCGCGCCTCCTGGTCCGCCGGCTCCGGGTACGCCTCCAGCGTGGGCATGCGGATCCGCCGCGCCGCCAGGTTCGACACCATGACCCTGCCGAAGGCGTCGTGCGGCCGGATGGGCTCGTACAGCGCGCACGCGAGGCTGGCGATCCGCCCCGCGAAGTACGACAGCACCCCGCTGGCCTCGCCGGGGGAGAGGTAGCACAGGCAGCACTCGGAGAGGAGCAGCGTGGGCACGTCGGTGCGCAGGCCAGGCAGCGAGGGGGCGGCGGTCTGCTGGGGGGAGGAGGTGTCAGAGGGGGAGGCAAGCTGGCGCAGGTCCAGGCCGTGGCAGTGGTAGCTCCCTCCGTGGACCGGCTCACTACTCCACGAGGTCCCGTCAGCGGGAGCCGAGAGGTTTGTCAGGATCCCTGACAGCACGGGGTTTGTCTGGACTGTCCGTAGCTTCCTCCTGCACACAACGCCGAAATCCACCTCGTGGTACACAAGCCCTTGGTGGTTCGGCTGACTAAATATCCGGAACGGCCGCGTGTCTGTGCCCGCGCCCAGCGAGATGATCTGCTTCGGCGTGGCGGCCGATGTGACGTCTTCCTCGGAGAGAAAGGCCTTGACAAGCATGTCCAGCGCGGCGGTGCGTGTATACGTGCCTGAAGCTCCAGGTCAGCGTAGGTTCACCACAAGCTGATCGTCCCAGCGCACCTCTGTTGATGATGGGAAGGCGCCTCGCCGGGGGGCCATCGACGCTCTGGACAAAGTACCGCGCATAGGGGTCATCCAGATAGCCCAGATCCACGGCGCTCAGCCTCGAGACAGCCGCATCGTTATCCGTGCCCTGTATCGTGGCATCATGAGCAGCGCCAGCAGAAGAGCCCTGCCCAAAACGGCCGCGTCCCCTGCTCCCACGAGCACCTCCTCTACTGCCGCGCAGTGACAGTAGGTTTGGGATGGACGGCGCAGACATGGGGTCGCCGGTGGGATTGCCCGCCATCAGTATTTTGTGCCTATATGAAAGTTTTACCGAAATAGGATGAAAACGACAGAAGTCGTTTGCTGTGATGGTTTGAAAGAAGCGTGACGTCGCCTAACCTCATGTGGGGCAACATTCGCTGCCCTTACCTTGTACTTTGTATGCCCATGTATGGATCAACAAGTACATATAATCTCCCACGGCAGAATAGAACATGTCTCGCATTCTCATAAAACCCGCCCCTCTATTGACAGGCCTCGTCGTGTCTATAATTCATTCAATTCCTAATTTCATTCGCAATCATGACAAGGAACCTACTAACTACCTCCACCCCTACCTACTCTACATAAATTCACAACAACTCTTTCTCCGTCAAAAATCCAATCATCATCGGACTGGGGCGCGCTCACGCCGCCCCTCTAAAGGTGTAGAAATGCTGGCAGAAGAGTGGAATCGGAAGGCAGAATCGCTCAACAAATGGTGGTGGTGGTGGTGGTGATGGGTGTGGTGGTAATGGTAATGGTGGGGGGGTATATCTCTACCGTTGTTTACTCTACTCAAGACGCCTCCGCCAAAGCAAAATATCATCGCTTATGACTTGAAGAACCAACTCGACCGCTTGCTGGTGGTGCCCCCGTTCCCTCCCTCGTTCTGCTGGATCGTCTGGATTGTCGGGTTGGCCGCTGGCTGATCACCGCCGCCCCCGCGCAGGGGCTTCGCAATACGGCTACCAGCGCCGGCAAAGCTGAAGCCACCACCGCCCTGGTTGAGACCACGGGTGCTCCCGGCCTTGGCGCTCTCCAGACGCTCCTTGACAGAGGCAAGCTGGGCCTCGAACCTATCACACTCGTCAGTATCAAGAGGAGCAGATATGTCCATGTAGGAGGCACGTACTTGTGGTTCGCAGCCGCCATCTTCTCCTGGCTGTCTTGCAGCAGGCTCTCGAGGCTCTGGATACGCTCGTTGCGTGCAATCAGCTTGCGCTCCGCGATAGCCACCTCCTTCTTGAGCGCCGAGTTCTGCTCAACCAGTTGCCGCTGCACCTGCGTCAGCTGCTCCAAGTTCCGCTCCAGGAACGCCATCTTCTTCTGCTGCGCGCGGTTGTTGGATGACCGCAGCACATTGTTGTACTGCTCCCGCGTCTCGTCGAGCGAGATTTCGAGCTCCACAATTCGCTCGCAGCGGTTCTGCAGATCTCGCATAAGGCTCTTCTTCATGACATCAAACTCGGCAATCTGCTGTTGGATCGTCTTGCCGTTGGTCATGGGGGCCCCGGCCCCTGACTTGACCCGCTGCTGCAGATCCTCGATCAGCGTCTTCATCCTGGTGTTCTCGGAAGCTTTCTGGGCAATGTCCGCCTTGAGCTCGTCCACCAGTTCCGTCTGCGTGGTTTGACGGCTGGCGTAGACCTTCTCCAGCCGGCCCTTGACCTCCTCGACGTCACTATCGCTGAGATTGCGCGTCAGAGCATCCTCGTACTCTGTCTGCAGCGCCTCCAGCTTCTGCTCGAGCTCCTGTCTCCGGCGAGCATCCATGTCGCTCGAGGACGCACTGTACATGGACAGCTCGGCTTGCCGCACGATGCCCTGGGTCTCCACCAGCTTTGACCTGAGCGACTTAAACTCATCTGGCGCAATGTGGTCACCCACAGAGCTCTGTTCATGCAGCACGTCAATCTGTGTAATCGCATCGCCAATCGCGCGCTCATTGTCGCTGAAGACGTCCGCCCCCAGCTCGAACCCAGCCATCATCTTGGCCATCTTTTCCGCCTTCCTCTTCTCCTTCTCGTCCAGGGCCGCGCCGCTCTCCTTGGCGCTCATCTTGACATCCAGGAGCTGCTGCTTGACCTCGTCCAGCTCGCTGGTGAGCTCCGCGTTGGCCTCCTTGAGAGCATCCATGGTAATCTGGGCCTCCTTGCCCTCAAAGTTCAGTCGCTCCAGCTGCATCTTGAACTCGTTGACCTCGGCTGTCAGCTTCTCGTTCTCCTTGCCAGCCTTGCTGTCGTGCTCCTTGAGGAAGGCGAGCTCTTCCTTGGTCTCCCGAAGCTGCTTCTCGGCAGCGGCAGCCTGCGACTCCCTCTCCGATAGTTGGTCCTGCAGCTCGTTCTCCCGTCGCAGGAACTCCTCGCGCTCGTCCTTCTCCATGGGTATGCTAGGGGTACCGGCTCGCTCAGAGAGGGCCGGGGTCTCTGAGCGGCTTTCCGTGGCCAGTCGAGAGGGTGTCGATGGCCTCGCCGGCTTAGACTCGGCCCTCGGCCCCACTACAGCATCGCCCATCGATTGCGTCCATTTCTCCTTAGGAACACTCTCTCCCGCACGCCAGAGCTGAATCTCGCCTTCCAGGGAGGCGATGTAGCTCTCAAAGTTTGTGACCTGGCCCTGAGCCTTCTTGAGTAGCGACTTGAGCTCCGCAGGGCTAAGCTCGGCGTTGACCTTGGCCTTGTTCTTGATCGACTTGGCTCTTGTACCAAAGCGGAGAGTGCTGAGAGTTTCGGCATCGTTGTAGCTGCTCGGCGAGCAGTTGATGATGAGCGTCGTCCGACTGTTACCACCCAGCGACTCTTGCAGGATACGGGTCAATTTGGAGTCTCGGTAAGGAATGTGCGACGACTTCCCGTCAGTCAGGGCGTTAATGACCATGCCAAGAGCGCTTAGACTCTTGTTGATCTTCTTGGCCTCCTCCAGGGTCTGACCGCTAGCACCGGTCTTCCCGACCTTTTCGCTACCAGCCAAATCGACCAGGAACAGCTGACCGCTCTTGGCCGAACCGGTCTCAACATTCTTCTGGGTGACGGTGATGACAAAAATCGAGTGTGATCGCGATGACTCCTGGTTCATGTTTGTCGCGGCCACTGCACGGGAATTTCCTCCCCTCCTCATGACCTCGTAGACTTCCTGGACACTGGAAACATAGATCTCCAACAGCCCCTTGACATACACACCGCGGTTCTTCTCCTCGTGAACGGGCAGGTTGTCGTTTTGTGGAGCCAGCAAATCGCGAATCTTCTCCATGTAGATTTCCATGTAGCTGACGCGTACAGTGTACTCGATGGTGCTGGGGCTCGTCATGATGCTGGCAAAGATCTGCTCGACGATGCGCGGGATGACACCCCGGCCCTCGACATCGTCGATGTTGGAGCCCATCATGGTGTACGATTTACCGGCACCGGTCTGACCATAGGCGAAGACGGTTCCGTTGTAGCCATTCAGGATATCGTCGACGGTGGGGCGGATAGAGAAGTCGAAAATGTCCTGCTGCTTGCACGCCATATCAAAGACTCGGTCGAAGGTGAAGCTCCCCTGGGCTTCTCTCGACTATTGCAAAACATCTCACTTTAGCAGGACATCCCCCATCACAGAGGAGTTAGAGGGGGCAAAAACCTACGTCGACGGTACATGACTCCTCCGAGTTGAACCTGACAATCGGCTTGCCGCCCGAGTCCAGCTCGATACGGTTCTGGGGCCGGAACCGGGCGACAACCTTGATGCTGTTGGCAGCAGACATGATGGCGGCGACGATGTCAGATCGAGGCTGTTGTCATGGGGTGCGGTGGCGGGAATATCAGGAAACAGCTGGAGAGCTCAGGGGGTGGACCACCGCAAAACCCGCGAAGCCGGTGACGAAGTGCTCCAGAGCGGCGCCCCAAAAACAACCTAGCGAATGGCAGGGGCCCCAGCGCGAACCCGTAGACCGAGGGCCGTAGCGGCGACAAGTACGAGTGCAAGCAGTACTGTACGTGTCAGCTGCGAGGGCAGGCAGTTGAAACAAATAGTCCTCGAAGTGAATCCCCGCAGCGACGGAAAGGAACGAGGGGACAGGTGGTTAAGGTGGACGGGTCTTCGCGAGGGGTGGGCGGGAGTCGACGCGCTACATTAAAAAGGGTGGGAGGATTCGCGTGGGCGGAAGGTGTGAGACGGCGAGGATGGGCTCCCGTCTGCTCAGTGCTGGTCGCCGGGCCTCTGACTCTGAGTGCCGTCCAGTGCCCGTGCCGTCCATGTGCTGGGCTCCGCTGCTGGTGGACTCCACTGCTGTTAGTGGGAGGCTGGCGGGCTGTTAGTGGGCTGCTGGCGGGCTGCTGGTGGACGGTGCCCTCCACTGGCAGCAATTTGCTTCCGGTGGTGACAGAGCCACCATGGTGCGGGCCCCTCCAGCACCGCCACAACGGACGGCCGGGACTCGGAGCAGGCTAATGCGCCAAAGTACAGATTACCTACGGATTGAACGCCCTGAGCCTGAGCCTACAAAGTACCTGAGTGAGCTCACTACGAGTACTCGTACTCCGTACTACTAAACGTCCCATCGCCGAATCCCACGAGTTGCTTCTCATCAGGCACCCTCACTTTCATTGGTGTCATCACTACCCTTACCCAATGGTGCTTCTCACGGAATTTCTACATCTCCCAGTAAGGGGCCTTTGACCAGGATAAGCTGGATTCAGAAGCTCTTACAAAATTCCTTCCTTCTTTTCCTCAACTGCTACTTCGTATCGACACTAGCAGTTCCCTTCACGGAAATAATGTCTCTATATCAGCACTCTATAATCCAAAAACATTACCAGTTCCTCCTCCTCTGCATAGCAATACTCCTTCTCGAATTTCACCCTTCTCCGCTTCATCAGTCTCTTGTAGTTCAACAGGATTATCGAAAGGAAAGGGGACTGACCCATGTTCCTTTCCTTCACAAGCGGTCAACTAACACATTACCAGGAGACCCGAGATGTCCAGCAACATATTTAACAACGCTATCACCCTTCTCGTCGCCGCCCCCGGTCCCGAGGTAGACAACAACTACTGGCAGTATATAAAGTAATGCCTTTTGTACGTCAGTAAGCGTATAAGGTAAATATTACCATAGTATTCGTACGTATACCAATAGTATCGTCACTCACAAACCCGCAGTCCAGTAAGCTTGTGGCCCCGGTAGCCTCAGTCTTTTCTATGACAGAGTTTCAAGAGCGTGTATTCATCCGTGCTGCATAGAACCAATACATTCGCACGCAGTACGAGTATTAGTATCTCAGCACGGGCCACCTCAAGCGAAGGACCGTTGCAGAGGGGTGACGCTGTGCCCCGCCGAGGCGTGCAAGCCTCACGGGTGCAATGAACCGTCACGATGAAGCTGCGTGCGAGGAACGTTTCATCGAGCCGACGAGCGTCACTGAATCTTTGCCGGGTGCCTCATGCGCATGAATCAGTTTTATATCTGCTACACAAAGACAGTCGCCCAAATCACTCTCGGCCATGTCCCAAGTCCGGCCCCCTCCCCCTGGCTGCAGCTCGCACCAACTCCATACAGCACCGCGCCTATAACGGCATGCATTGACTTTGACGTGATAAAGAATTCCAACACCAGCGCCCAGAACGCCTCTTAAAACTCCACCGCTCCTTATGCAGGATGCATGCATCTTACAGCCTAGTCGGAGTCCCCCAGGGGTATCCAGTCGAAACCAGCTCTTGCCCAGAAACACCTCGCGCGCGCACTGGGCTAGTCCTCCCAGCTCTTCTCGACTGTCTCCCTCACCCGCTTTGTGTACTCCTTCCTGTTGTCCTTGTATAGATTCGAGGCCTCGACGTTGGCTGGGGATCCCGTGTTCGGGTCGTTAAGCAAACTGCAGGAGCGAAAACCAAATTAGCGGCTGAGTCGTTGACACTGAGGCTCCTCTTCCTCTCTCGCCCCCTCCCTGTCGTACCTCTGGATGCTCGTGAGCACGGCGGCGACATCGTATGTGGGACTCCACCTGTTTTGTAAAATGTCCAAGCAGAGTTCGCCGGTCGCGTAGACGTTGGGGTGGAACATTTGGCTGATGAATTTGACTTGGGGCGGCTTGTTGGGATACTGCTCCTCGAACTGCATGACGAGTCGGAAAGTGCCATCCTCGAAGGGAGTATCCGCCGGCCCGATTATGACGGCGTTCCTATGTGCGGCGGTGAGCGGGTGCTTGTCGCTTTTGTAGATCCCGCTGTGGTCGGGGCATACCAAGTCATCACGTTATCGGGAACAGGAGAGGCAGATACCCCCGCAGGAGGGTCCGTCTGCATTCTCTAGAGTTTCTGTCAGCATGCCGCATCGGAGCAGTCTCTTCCGGGGTCTCCCCATGGGACCAGGGCGGACCTTAAAGTCACGCATCAAGCGTCGTCGTGCTGCGGTCGACATTGCGGCTGAGATTCGGGGTCGTGGGGTTTAGAAGGTTGGAGATGGGGGGAGAAGCAGCGAAGATGCAGGTTCCGTCGTCAAGATAGTGGCTAGGCCCAAGAGAATGTGTCTTTCCAGCAGAGAAGGATGGGGATTCTCCAGGTGCTCGTAATACTCGTAGTCGCTCGCCACTTGGGTACTGTAGGGTTGATGGGGATTCGAGAAGAAACTGAGGATTGGTCATGGAGTCTCGGATCCCGTGGCGGTTGACGGAAGGCGTCGCCAATGAAAGGCGTCATGGGAGGGGCCAATCAGAGCAGATCCGCCTCACGGTGGATAAGTTCACGTGATGCTTGCTGCCTGCTCCATGCGACAGTGCGGATCGAGACCGGTGCCACTCTCGACAAGCATTATTACGTCCCATGGTTTGTTCGTGTCTCGACGCGCACTGAGATGTCCTGGGTCGTACGTGGAGTCTCGGGCGCGTGGGCGTTGGTGCACAAGGGACAGTGAGGCTGTCGGCATGTCAGACAGGCGGGTGGGTGGCCCAGTGCAGGACTGCAGGTGGTGGCAGAGTTATTACTAACCTTCCAGGTTGCCATCGGATCCGAAAACTGCCCTGGACAGTGAAGATCCGCTTCCCCAATCCCCAATTGGCAATCCCCAGCACTGAGCACTGGGGCGTGGGCGGCGGGTGACTAGGCGGCGTGTCACCGACGCCGGCGACACCACCATCCCCGCCAACCCGCTCTAAGCCGAAGTGGCCCGAGATAGACGGAAGCAACATGTAACCCCGGATGGGCGCATTCCCCTTCCCCAGCTCCCGTCTTTCTTCATAACCCCTCCACGCCTCTGCTCTTTTTTGCGTCCCTACCTGGCACTGACTTCTTCCCACACGAGAAGCACTCCCGCAGCACATCCTCCACAATGGTGACGACACAACTGCGGTCACCCCGGTTAGCCGGCCAGCTCGCCCAGCATGTGAAAGCGACCCGCTGCTTTTCCACCAACGCTGCCCTCCGCAAGGAGATTCGGGATGCCTACATTCTGAGCGCGTCACGGACGCCCACGGCCAAGGTGCGCATCCCCGGCATCCTACGGGCCCGTAGCGCCCCCGTGGACCCTCACTAACCGCCACGCAGTTCAACGGCTCCTTCGCCTCGCTGGACGCCTCCAAGCTCGGCGCCGTGGCCATCAAGTCGGCCCTCGAAAAGTCCAAGGTCCCCGTCGAGCACATCACCGACGTCTACATGGGCAATGTCCTCTCCGGGAACATGGGCCAGGCCCCTGCTCGCCAGGCCGTGCTGTTCGCCGGCCTGCCCCAGTCGGTCGAGGCCACCACCGTCAACAAGGTCTGCGCCTCGGGCCTCAAGTCGGTTGCCCTCGCCGCCCAGAACATCCAGCTCGGTCTGTCTGAGGCTCAGATTGCCGGCGGCATGGAGAACATGACCCGTGTCCCCTACTACACGCCCCGCGCCAGCCTGCTCCCTTCGTTTGGCCACGTCAAGATGGAGGATGGCCTGATCAAGGATGGTCTGACGGACGTGTACGACCAGTTCCACATGGGCAACTGCTGTGAGAACACGGTCAAGAAGCACAACATCACCCGGGAGCAGCAGGATGCCTACGCCATCCAGTCTTACAAGAACGCCCAGAAGGCGTGGGCCGAGAAGGCCTTTGCCGACGAGATCGTCCCCGTCACGGTCCCCGGAAGGAAGGGCGACACCATCATCGACACCGATGAGGGCTACCTCGACGTCAAGTTCGACAAGATCCCCACCCTCAAGCCCGCCTTCGTCCGCGATGGGTCTGGCACCGTGACGGCCGCCAACTCGTCGACTCTCAACGACGGTGCCAGCGCCCTGGTCCTCGGAAGCAAGGCCATCGCGCAGCAGTACGGCTCCGGGTCCCGGGTCCTGGCCAAGATCTGCGGCTACGCGGACGCTGCCATGGCGCCTGTCGACTTCCCCGTTGCGCCGTCCAAGGCTGTCCCCATCGCCCTGGAGCGCGCTGGCATTACCAAGGACCAGGTGGCGGTCTGGGAGTTCAACGAGGCCTTCGCCGGCGTGATCCTAGCCAACGCCAAGATCCTGGGTCTGGAGAACGCCAAGGTGAACCCTCTGGGTGGCGCCCTCTCCCTGGGGCACGCCCTGGGCAGCTCTGGCTCGCGCATCCTGACGACGCTTCTGCATCAGCTCAAGCCTGGCGAGTACGGTGTTGCCGCGATCTGCAACGGAGGCGGCGCGGCCACGGCGCTCGTTGTCCAGCGGGTGGAGTCCGTGTAAGGAGGGAAGAGAAAGGAATTCATGATGCCAGAATGGGAACATGTAAATTAAGCCGGAGATAGCAATTGAGTTTTCAAAAGGAACAATGACCTGGTGTTTAGACACGTATGACCATCATGACCATTGTGGATATGCTTTTCAGGTAAGTTGGATAAAAGCTGTGAGGTGAACCTGATGAGTACCCGACCACACCGTAACTCAGGGGGGTCCATACCTATATACTCGATTCAGTGGCTACTTATCCTATAATAAAAATGTAAATTAGAACGAACAAACACTTGGACAGCATTCGTCCTGTGTACAGGGTATTCTGCCATTCTCTTGTTCTGGCAGGATGGAAGAAGACCAAGTCCGCGCCCCACTATTGACCGCCTGCCTCGAGCCAACTCGCGGCATCTCATGTCAACAGACTCAGCACCACCGAGCATGGGATCTTTCACATCACCATGTCGCTTGTAATACACTTTCTCACGCAGATCCGCCAGCAGGTGCGCGACCAGCAAGGCGATCTTCTCAGCTCATGGCTCCAGGTCGCCCCCGAGGCCGGACGCCAGTACCATGAGCTGGCCGCTGAGCTGCGCTCCCAATACTCCAATGAAGGCCTCGACACCGTCATCGACACCTGCCTGCCTGAGCAGCACAACCTCCAGGAGGGACAGGGCTCGCCCTATTCCAGCTTCAACACCTTCATCAAGGACTACCTAGTCTTCTGGAGGGACGTCGACTACAATGACCTGCTGGCCGCCCACGAGCTGCTCAGCACCCTCGTCAAGTGAGCCCCCCTTCCTCGAGCCCATCGCGACAACAGGAAACTGATCCGCGATACGTCCCAGCTCATGCGCCACGGCATTTGCCAACCCCCAGGGCGCCATGCTCCTCAAAACCAGCATGTCTCTCTCCGAGACCCTCGCCCGCCTCACCATGACCCTCAACCGCAGGCCTGACCTGCTCCGCCGCGTCAAGCGCGATGCTGGCGACGACAGCCAGAAGTCTCTCGCTGAGAAGTCGGCCGAGACCATCCAGCGCATCTTCAAGACGTGTCTTCAGGACCGCACCACCGACCGCTACACCGCGCCGGCGGGGACTAAGGTGGCTGTCTACAGATT
This sequence comes from Amphichorda felina, assembly GCA_016490725.1. NCBI lineage: Eukaryota > Fungi > Ascomycota > Sordariomycetes > Hypocreales > Bionectriaceae > Amphichorda > Amphichorda felina. The sequence goes on along the minus strand of JAEMHR010000002.1, from coordinate 85,796 downwards.
TGCCAATCTTGTGCTCAAGTTGCTCTTTGCGGTAAGAAAGACCACGGTGTGCGGCACTGACACGGCCCATGCGACATACTAACCTGTATATATAGTGCCGGAGGACGCAGCTAGCCACCATGCTCCTCACCCAGATTGAGTCCCAGGGCCCTCTCCTGTCCCTCTACCCAGCGCCCCAGAGGGTCACGTTCCTCTACTACCTCGGCCGGTACTGGCTCTCCAACAACCACTTCCTCCGCGCCGCCCACTGCCTCCACGAGGCCTACCTCCAGACGCCCCCCCACTACATCTCCCACCGCACCAAGATTCTCACCTACCTCATCCCCTGCAACCTCCTCCTCGGCCGCTTCCCCTCGCCAGCCCTCCTCAGCCGCCCAGAGTCCCAGCCGCTGGGCCCCATCTTCGGACCGCTCTGCGCCGCCATCCGCACGGGAGACTTCCCCGCCTTCCAGGGCCACCTCGCAGCCCACGAGGACTGGCTCTTCGGGCGCGGCCTCCTCCTCCCGCTCACCCACAGGCTCCGCCCGCTGCTGTGGCGCTCCCTCAGCCGCCGGACCTTCATCCTGACCTACTCGCCCCCCACCGACGCCTCCTCGCGCCGCGCCGCGACCCTCGACCTCGCCCACCTGCACGCCGCGGCCGTCTACCTCCAGCGCCGCCTCGAGGGCTGGCTCAGAGGGAGCACTCCCCAGGGCGGTGACACGACGTTGGTCCCGCCGCCCGGCGGGCCGCGCAAGCTGAGGCCCAACGAGGGCATGGTGTGGGGCAACGCCGCCGTGACGTTCGACGACGTGGAGATGATGGTGGCCGAGCTGGTGCAGCAGGGGCTGATGCACGGGTTCGTGGCGCACGGGCAGGGCCGGTTCGCCATCATCGGGGCCAAGGCCAGGGGCCCTGTGGTGGCGGGCTGGCCCAACGTTTGGCAGGCTATAAGGGAGAGGCGGCACCAGGGGGAATTTGATTCGGATGAAGTGCCTGGATGGGTGCGTGGGTAGGTAGAGGACGAGGGAACAGGACGTGAGTCACTTTGGATATGGATTTGGATATATAAATAGACCAATGAGTGTACTAGGTAGATACCCTTTTTTGTATGTTTCATGTCACATGGTACGAGGTCTACGAGGCCAAATATGGATGTAAAAATATGGATTTCGCTTGATGTTGTGCCTATATCCTGCATCATAATCACGGGTCCTATCCAAAACCCCCTTCCGTGCAACCGTGAACATGGCGTCGTCTCTGAAAACAAGTATCGCCGATGAATTTTTGTTTTCCCTTCCTGAAAACCCCGAAACCTTCTAATGCCAAAGGGTATATATATATATACATGATGAATAAATCAGAACTCATAAAGAAGAAGAAGAAGATAATAACTCGAGTGGCGGGCCATCAAGTAGAAGAATACCAGACTCCGGATGAAGAAGTATGTGGTAGTAAATGAAGTGCTGGCAGGCGCGCAGATGCGGCCAGCGCCTATGAACGTGGTTCATATATAGGCTCGAAAGGGAATGTGTTAAATCGCCATATGTAAAAAAAGTTTCATGAAAAAAAAAATAGGCAAGCCACAACGACAGATTCCAAATTGGCATCTGCCAACAGCGAAAAAGGGACTGATGAAACCAGCCATAGATGGCAGGTTAAGTTTGACGTCCTAATACGGTGGAGGCTGCCCAGGTAAGAGACGGGGCGGCCATGGGCCGCCAGAGACGGGTGCTTAGAAGAAGCAGGCGGCCGCAACAAAGGCGACGAGCAGACCAGCAATTGTCGGGCTGGATTGCCGTCCAGCGACATCTTCGGCCGTCGTAGTGGCGGGCTTCTCGTCCGTCTTGGAGGTGGTCTCGGCTCCGGAAGAAGTGGCGGAGGCGGAGTCGCCTGTCTCGGATGAGGTGTCGTTGGTGTTCTCGTGGAAGATACCGCCGTGGATAGTGGGGTGGAGCTTGGGCTTGGGATCGGGCTTGGACACCGTGGTGGAGGTGGACGTGGAGGTGGACGTGGACGTGGTCGATGGCAGAACCGACGAGATGGTGGTGGATGTCGTCGTGGTTGGCTCCTCCGCCGTCGTCAGCTCAGGCGATGAGGTGGGAGCCTGGCTAGTCGTAGGCTCCTGGGTTGTTGTTGGGGCTTGACTGGTGGTCGTCTTCTCCTCGACCACATCGTCCACGGGTTCGTCCTCCTCAGCGCCATCGTCAGAGTTGCCGCCACCGGGAGTGTAAGCGACAATGTGGGCCGTAGAGCCCTTGGGGACGGTGACAACGCAAAAGTCTGAGTCACCGGCACCATTGGCACTGAGAAGCGAGTCAACGAGACCTGAGCCCTTAGAGGGGTCGATGCCACAGGGAAGACCGTTGCAGCCGCCGTCAGGGCATTCCACCTTGACGCCAAATTCGATCTTGCGGCTCTTGAGAGCGGAGGATTCGTAGATAGGGTTCCAGCCGAGCTTGACAAAGGTGTTTCCATCAGAATCGGTGTTGGCGCCAGCGACAAAGGGGCTCCAGTTGCCGATAGACTTGGTGTCATCACCCCAGACACAGTCCTGCTCGCTGCTGCCCGGTGGGTTGATGTAGAAATGGGCGGCCGTCTCACACCAATAACTAGTATCCGGGACGGCAATGGTGGCCATATCGGAGACAATGGTTGGGATGAGCATAGCCTCATTTCCGGGCAAAACGGTCTGGCACCATGACATTTCTTTTCCGGCCTTGTTCACGGCCTTGACAGTGCCGGTGCCATCAACGCAATAAGGCTTGTTGGAAAAGGGCTTCTTGATTTCGCCATTCTTGTCGCAGTAGAGACCGCCGTTCATGGACGACGGGTAGTCATAAGTTGAGTCGGGGTCCCATTGAGCCATGACCATGCCCGGCTTGCAAGCGTATGGGCAGTAGCTGTCCTTGGTGCACTCCTGATCCGGGCTCATGGCCCAGCCGGCGTTCTTTGCATCAGGGGTGACAGCGACAAGGTTGGGATCCTCGTCACCGGGGAAGGCACAGGTTGAGCGCTTCTCGATAGAAGACTCAGCCTGGTCAGTATGGCGAACATGGAGGTGGGTGTGCTGGTTCTCATAGTGTTGGTGCAGATGACGGTGGGAGTGGCTGGCCTCACACCCGGCGGAGAACAGGACCAACGCCAGGCCGAGGGCGCCATGGATTGGTGTAATCAACAGCTTCATAGTGTCGATTCCTTGAGGGACGTGCCAGCAACGTCGTATGTATCGGCAGTACTATCGTGAGAAGCTGGGGGCCAAGCGCGTTGGCGCTAGGATCGACTGAGACCGCAACGGTGCAAGCAGGATTCGTACTTGGCGCTGACGTCTCGGGATTTGGAAAGCGAGCGTGAGATCTGAGTGAGAGTAGCCAGGGCTGTGCCGTAGGTTGATCAGAAGTATTCGTAGCAGGTTGCAAAAGAATGACGGGTTGGCGAGCAACAATTTGCAGTCGCGAAACAGAACAAGAGGTTTGGTCAACGAGCGACAGTAGCAATAATGAAAGATGAAGGATGAAAGGAGAGACGATGGTGATGGCGCCAGCGAGGCAAACGAGGCAAAGCGAAGGACACGGACAAAACGGGGACAAAGAGACGGGGGCAAGGAGCGAAAAGCCTTGCAATGCAAGGATGGTGGTGGGCGACGGCCGATGGGAAGCTGTCCTGGACTCCTGGGGACTGGGGCAGCCTGGGGGCCCTGGGCTGTCCATGGCAACGATTCCGCAGGTTGCTAACTTGCTATTGACGGCTCTGAGCCTCTGACTGGACCCCATCATCAAACTGCGCAGCGGTCGCGACTCGGCCAGCGAGCTAAAATGAGACGGGGCCCAGCATACCCCGGTCACAGCCTCCATTCCAGCCAATCCTGGCGCGGGGCCGAAATGAAGCATTGGGGGATGGGCCCAGCAGGGCAAACAAGCTGGCTGGAAATCAAGCATTGGCGTGGCAAGCGTGGGCTGCGTGGCATTGCATAACTTCGATGCAAGGCACAGGCACCAGGCACAACAAGCCTCAGGTGCACAACGCACCCAGTACGTACGGAGGACCCCGATGCCCAAACAGTCAGTCGTCTGCAACTCCCAGCCGGGGACTGGCCCGTAGGACCAGGCATGCTTGTACGAGTAGCGATTCTCGTCTCGTATCCGTACAATGCTTGGACCTGGCAGGGAACCAAAACTTGTTCCGAATCTCTGATGACTGGCGCGTGTTGACTGCCTGCCACCAGTTCCTACTGGAGATGGTCAATCGCCCGAAGCAGCGAGGCATTAAGGCATTCGCAATTTCGACTGGATGGCGAGCTAATGAATTCGAGACACGACGAACAGGTACGTATACGTATTAGAATGTGGCCCAAAAGGAACGAGTCGTCGCCGTCATAAACTGCACTGGGCCTGAGCGGTCCCTCAGCTTGCCACGTCGACGGGCCATCATCAACCGCCATTCGCTGCCGGCCGTCGAAGCCTCCGCGTAATTAGGGCGCTGAGCCTTTGGCACCTTGATCGAGTTTTGCGCCTGACAAGACAGGTGGATAATGGTGGAATGGTGGAGTGATGAGTGGTGAACCGGACAGAGTCTACTTCGTACCTTGACTGAGAAACCAGCAACACCTTGTGATCCTCAACGATGCCTTCCTCATTGAGTTTGGGTGCTGCCATACCTACCTAGGTAAGTACTACGTAATAACATAGTACTCTTGGGTACTTACCTGCTAGTACCTTACTTGAGAACAACGCAGAAGCCAAAAGCACCTTCCCTCCAACCCTCCTGCGCAAATTTTCCAAGTTTAGCAGGACAGAAGTAATCGTAAACACGCGGTCTCTACCACGAGCTCGTAGGTACTCGTAGGCCAAGTTACTTGGGATGCCAAGTTGTGCTCATCATGTGTTGGTTCACCCATCAATTCGGAACCGAAACACAAACAGCGCTTCCCACATTCCAGGAACTTCGACCCGCCGAGAGAAGACACATGTTTATGTCTCGGTGAACTCCAGGATATTATTGTTGCTCCATCGACGGGAGTGTATCAAAGTCCGCCGTGTTATAGTGCCTACTCTATGATATAATTCAGAGGAATACCATGAAGGTTGTAGTCACTACCATCATGAGCCCTACAGTTCTAAACAAATAATAGTAAATTTAAATGAAACCCGGCAGGGCAGATTCAAAAGTTCAACTGATCATCCAAGGTTTTATTACACCAGCTATTGTCAAAACAGGGCTCTCTGCATAGTATCTACTTATCCTCTACTCTAATGTTCATATAGGGTAGGGAGTTACAAGAATGAGTCAATGTGATGGTTGATATTGGAAACACCAATACCCGTGGAAGGATGGTTAGCCAACGCCGCTGCCTTTTTGCTTTCTTTCTTTCTTTTCTTTTTTTGCCCCATCATGTCCGACTAGTCGGCCTCGGAGGCCACCCTGTGTGATGAAAGCTTCCAGATGCTCCTGGTCGAACAAGGCTCCGAACACAAGCGATAAATCATACGCCATGGGGCCGCGAAATATATTACTTCGATCAAATTGACGCACTGAGTGAGTATAAATAATTTAAGTGAGACGTGCTGGGGCACAAGACTGTCGGCAATGATATCGTCCAGAATCGAATGAAATTTACTTCAAAAGCTGTGGCTAACCAACCATTTGATTTCCCACTGTAGAAACGCCCCGGACATGGTTGCCACATTAATGGTACAGGTTTGTACAGACATGTCTCCAAACATCCCTCTCTTTGAACCCTCCTCAACGAGTACTCCTAGAGCCCCTTCTCACGATGACCCACAACCCTGGCAAACGAGTCAAAAGACATGGTCATGGAATGACGACCAGCCGTTTTGCTTCGGAGGTGCTCGTCATAGTTAAGCATCTCCTTGTACGGAACCTTTGCCACAATCTCAATTACCCGGGCCATGGACCTCTTGCCTCGGAGGGAAGTCACCGAGTCGTAGGGGTCTGGTGGGGCGTAAATCTTGGACACATCAATGAGCTCGTCGCCCGTCGACTCTGCAGACCGGTCGTTGACTTCGAGCACGCTTCCACCTGCACCGGCGGTAATGTCGTGCTGGACTGTGCCAGCTACGACCTCGGGGCAGGTGATGTGCACCAGCATGATGGGCTCCAGGACGCCCACCAGGTGCTTCTCAAACGCATCCCGCAGAGCCGCCTGGACTCCTACCCTCGCCGCACCACTGAAGTGACCGCCCGTGGGGGACTCCAGGGCCCCTTCAGAGGTGTCCAGGGTGATGGTGGCGTGGCAGCCGTGCACCGGGGAGGCCCGCCTTGGGCCACGGGCCAAGCCAGCGATGCCTCCGTTTAGCAGCTGATGCTGTGCCTCGTCAATATCGAACCCCAGAGTCTCCTGGCCTTGTCCTGTGGGCACTTCGATGGTAAAGATATTACCGTCCCTCTCAACGCCTGTTTCCAAGAGTTGGTCGTGATCCTCTGGCTCGATGGGTTCTAACGTGACAGTGCAAGAGGCCTTGCCTGCCTTGCTGGCAACTGGTCTGTCGTAGGCCCCGTGGTGCGGCTGCACTGGTCCTGTCAGGCATTCCTTGTAGTCGACCTCGATGGGCCCAAATTCGGCATCGATCTTGTATTTTTGTCGCATATTGTGAAGCGACACATCCAAGTGTAACTTACCCATACCTTGGATCGTGAACTGGTCGGTCTTGGCGTCGCGGCTCCATCGTAGACTAGGATCTTCCCGTGAAGCATTTTGAAGAGCAATTTGTAGCTCCTGAGCCGCTACATTTCCAAAGGGATCCACCTGCAGAAAAGCCACGGGAGGTGGGATCTCTGGCGGCCGAATCTGGATGTTTCGGAACGCATCGGCGACAGCCTTGTTGCCTCCAGTGGTAATGAGGGTATCTCCAGTGCGGGACTGCTTGAGGCCGCGTAGAGCCCCAATTTGGCCAACCGTCAGGTCATGAACGTCATGAGTCTTTGATGCTGAGATCTGTAGAATGCCCATGGGGCGCTCATTCACGTGGAGGTTGGTGTTGAAAGTAGACGCATTTCGCGTCAAGGTGCCATGGTAGACTCGAACAAAACTGATGACACCCTCTTTCGGATGGTTGTATACCTTGAAGACGGAGGCCACGGAGCTGATGTTCGCCTTTGGTCCTTTCTTGTCCTTTTCAAGGAGGTATTCTTCGAGCTTATGTTTGGTAGCTCCTACTCGCACCTCCACAGGTGGCCGATCAGCGGGACTGGGGAGGTAGTCTGTGATGGCATCCATTAATGGCTCAACACCAATATGGCGGAAGCTGGAGCCGGCAAACACGGGAATGACCTGGCCATCGCCATTCTGAATAGCTCTTCTGATGGCTTCTTTAAGGAGAGGCGCAGGTATGTCGTAGTTCTCAGCAAGGAATTCGTCCATAATGGCGTCGTCAAAATCGGCCAACCCCTCAATGAGTCGCCGTCTTGCGATCTCAACTTCAGCCAGCAGACTTGGGTTTGACTCTGAGAGCTTTTCTCTCAATGCTGCAGCATCGAATTGAGTCTTCTCTCGCTCAGATTTCCATCGGTACCCAACTAGGCTTATAATGTCAATAACTCCAATAAAAGTGTCCTTTTCCCACCAGGGAATCTGGCAGACGAGTGGCCATCCCTTGAGACGTGTGCCGATCTCAAGAACAGCCTTCTTGAAAGAGGCACCTTCACGGTCGAGCTTATTGCAGTAGACGATGCGGGGAATCTTGAAATCGTGGGCAGAGGACCAGACTCGCTCGGTGTGGGCCTCAACCCCTTTTACCGAGTCGATGATGCATACTGCACCGTCCAAGATGGGGAGGCACCGGTCCACCTCGAACCTGAAATCCTGATGGCCCGGAGTGTCTATTAGATTTACCGTCTTTGGGTGAGTTCCGGGGGGGTACTCCTGATGGCGAGGCCAATAAAAGGTGATGGCAGCGGATTGGATTGTGATGCCCCTCTCGCGCTCAAGCTCGAGGAAGTCGGTGACAGTGTTTCCAGCGTCCACATCTGCTTGGGTCAGTAAAGTGAGAGCGATGGGCTAATCAGAGGTTACGTACCACCCACTCGGTGCGTGACGCCGCTATAGAATAGCATGCGTTCCGTTGTGGTGGTTTTACCCTGTAGGCAGAGTTAGCGTGATGCTGATGTGGCTGAGACGGCAACAAACCGCGTCAACATGGGCGATGATGCCAATATTCCGCGTATTTTCTACATGGGGATGGTGCTGTATATCTTGGGCCTGGCTGTAAAATCTTGCAATGATAACTGGGATAGATGCTAGCTTCCGGGTTCGGGAGAGGTGGGAAAAGCAGTTTCGCCTGGCCGTAGCCCTGCGGAACAGCGTGGGAGTGATCATGGCCAAATCCCGTCAGCTCTGGACATGGCGGAGAGCCGACTAGGGGGCCAATTGAGCCGGAGTAATGAGGGTCGTGGTGTGAACAGGGCAAGAATTCAGTATCTGTCGAGCTTCTGAGATTTCGAGCGACGACGCACGGAGCTAGGTGAAGCTTGAACGGTTGCAGCTTGTCGTGGCTGGAGCTCTCATGCTCTGACGCACGTGGCTGGTGCTGGCCAGGACTTGTGGCTGGGCACTTCGTCTCTCACCATCCTGTTCTCGGCATCACCATTCAGGCTACGACATTCTCCAACTGCGCCTCTCCAACTTCGCTGCACCGTCGTCGTCATCAGAACCGCCCCTTTGAAAACTGTTGCCTGCATCTGCGCTTGATATCCTACATTAATTAACGTCGAAAACCTATCTTCTTCCTGCGAAATCGCTATCCGCAAACCTTTTCAGACCCTCTTTGCGCAATCTGTCACAATGGAGCTCTCCGACATCTTGTAGTGTATCCCGAGCTCTTGCAGTACCCCGTCGCGATTGTTTACGGTGCTAATCATGCCTTGACTATAGCCGTATTGTCAACCTGGCGATTGGTACCATCACCGCCCTGGGAGGTATCGTGTCCATCTTCCAGTTCAGCTTGTGAGCACTACCCGCTTGGCTCCGACCGCGACGTTCTGCGACAACGTTGCGCTTCTGAGCCACTGTACAAGAGTTACTTTTTGACCGTTATCAATAGGTCGAGCATCATCCTGGGCGCCTACCTGATCATCTTTGGCCTTTGCGTGGCTCTCCTTGGTATGCCGCTTCTGCTAATTTGGCCTACTCCTATCTCTGACCCCATTCAGAGTTCCAGATCCCTCCTCAGGTGTCGCGCTATGCTTCTTTCATGTTCTCCCTCATTGGACGAGGTGTCTGTAAGTTTTTTTTTATCGCCCGTTGTGCCCGGTTCGCTCTGACCAAAGCAGTCTACATCTTCATCGGTAGCCTTATCCTTGGTAGCTCGGTTCTGAGCAAGATTGCGGGCTCCGTTGTCGGCATTGTCGGAATTGGCTACGTTGTTCTCGAGTTCGTCCCGTCGATTGAGGCCCCCGCAAATATGCGCGAGGCCGAGATGGCTGGTTGGGGCGCCGAACAAGTCTAAATTCGGGCCCGTGCCGATCCGAGCAAGACCACCGATCGCAACGAGCTCGAATATTATACTACACTCAAGAGGAGGGCACTTTTTGTCCAAGAGAGGGTCTCGATGGAGACCGACTAGTGGCTGTACAAGTGACAACTTGACACTGGCATGTGCTGGCATGTTATATGGATACGGATGGGGGAAGATGAGCGGGAGGAAGAGATACTATGGTGTTCGCATGGGCACTTCCTGTATGGATGATAGCTGGAGAATATACTCGATAATACGGAGGCCACGTTCCTGTTACCAGCGAACCAATCTTTCGGCGACTAGTACTACTAGTAGTTGGTTGCGGCGTCCATGGAATTGAGCATCTGATTAGTGCGCGACCAAGTTCCGCTCATAGTACTAGTAGTCCCTGCCAGCGGGAACCCGGATCTGGGGCCGCTGGAAGATGGGGTGTTTATATTGGGAATTTTCCTCTGCGCCTGGGTATGTTATTCGTGTAGAGAGCTCCACTCAGCATCGCTGAGGTGGCTAGGCCACGAGGAAGCAAACTAGACTGCGAGAGTGGCTTGTCGTTCAAATGCTGGCCATTGATACTAGTAACACTACTGCTATGTAGTAGCAGGTCATCAAAGGCAACCTTTTCTCTTACCCCCGGAGGGAGATCTCTGCTACCATTAGTGGGTTGATTCACGTCAACACGATCAGGGCCAAGCAAGCTATTTCCTGAACAATTACTTCGTAATACTGGCTGACACCTGATTTGTACGACCTTCGACTACCTACTACGCGCGAACAGTCAGGTCGACAGAGCCACCAAGAACAATTTACTGGGTAGCACTGTTACTTGCTACGAGTTAGTGTCAATTATTCGAGTCATACTGCTAGGTAATGTGTATGAATACCTGCTCTCGATGCAGGTGTTTGACCCATCTCACTCGCTAAAGACGGCATTGGGGAACCAAAATACGACCAGAAAGAGGGTACACATTGGGGCAGAGGGTTCCGGGTTGTGTTCGCTCGCAAAGAGAGAGATACACTTCGGTTGTCAAGTTTAGAGTTGTTCACGCAGGTTTACCACTAGTTAGTAGTATTAGAAGTTTGAGTCGCTTGTACCTGCTGGTTTCCTTCGAAGTAGTACTAGTATTAATGGTGGCTGATACGACTTTACGTGAGCGCGCTGACTCTCATCCAGTCAGAACACTCAGGCATCAGGCCATGGCTCCACCAGAGGGGGCCCGCCTTGCCCATTGGCTGCACACGCAGTTAGGACCTTCCAAGAACCGGCAAGTGCAGGCGAGTTCACGAGCTGCCATTGGGCAGCATTATGTGATTTTTTCGTTTTCCACACTGAGTGGCAGGTGACGAGGCGCCGCGCGATGGGTCACAATTACAGTTTCCAACGGTCCCTCCAGTTCCCTCCTCCACCAGAAGAAATCCCGACCGACCTTTTTCAATTCAACTGCCTCCGCATTCGGCGCTCTAGGACCCTCGACAACGCATCACCACCAACATTGCGACACCGGCTACATTTTTTTCCCAATTAGGGATCAGCAACCCGGAGCCGACCGAGCCAAGCCTATCGCCTTGTCTCGCATCACCCCCAGGCGGTTATCGCATCTGAGCCTCCGACCCCGCTCTCGCTGTCCTGCGCAGCAGCCTCAGCTGTTGCATGGACGGCTCCTCCATCTTGGCCGCTGGTGGGGCGGCGTCCATGAGCCCAACGAGCCCGGTGAGCTCGAGACACGGCGGCATACCTAAGCGCAAGAGGAGCGCGGGCATGGCCGGATTGGAGAGTAGTCCTGGAAGTTTCGTCGACGATGACAACGCCGACAATGACAAGAAGCGGCAACCAGGCGTCAAGAGAGCGTGCAACGAGTGCCGCCAACAAAAGGTGAGTTAAGTCGACCATCCATTGCGCTTCTCTGCGCGGCCTGGAATTGCCAATGCTAATGTACTGCGATCCTTCTAGCTACGGTGCGATGTCGTCCAAGAACCGTTTCAGAGCTGCTCGCGATGTAGGCGCCTGAAGCTCGATTGCAAGATTGAGTCTAACTTCAAGCGCATTGGGAAGAGGTCGAAGCACGCCGAAATGGAGAAGGAAATTGACCGTCTTCGGCGGGGCGTTGCTCGAGCAAAGGCTCAGGGCTTCATCATAGACGACGACGACGACCAGATGGTGTCTCCAGCTGCCCAGAGCACCCCGTATACGCACACACGGAATCCGTCACTCATGGGCTCCGACGAGGCTGTATCAAGTCTGCTCCATCTAAAGAGGGGTGGCTCGTACAACGTACCACAGTACGCCTACGACCTCGACGGCGTGCGGCTCACCGACGAGGAGGTAACACACCTCTTCAACGAGTACTTTGCGTTCTACCATCCGTTCCTGCCCTTCCTGAACCCGCACCAGCCTCCGGATCAGTACTACCAACAACATGCGCTTCTCTTTTGGTCCATCATCGCCGTCGCCGCTCGTCGCTATAATCCAGCCAATGCCCCCGACTTCCTGGCTAACCTCTCCACACCGTTAAACAGATTCCTGTGGACCACGATTGGAGAGGTTCCAAGCAGCTATTACGTGGTCAAGGCCATGTGCTTGCTTTGCGCGTGGCCACTGCCGACTAGCACAAGCACTTCCGATCCGACCCATATTCTTTGTGGCGTGATGATGAAGACAGCGACTGGTATCGGGCTTCACCGGCCAAATCACATCCAGGACTTCTCACGCGTGTCTGTTGAACTTAACAAGGAACAACTTAGCGATCGAGTTACCACATGGGCTGTTTGTAATATTGTGGCCCAGAATGTGGGCACGGGGTATGGTCAGCCGGCCTCGAGTTTGTACGACTGGACACTGGCTCTTCGACCGGGCGACGACAATGCCCTCAAGCTTACTCCAGAATTGGAGGCTAGGCTCCAAATTGAGAGATTCTGCGACAAGGTATCCAAGGAGATGTACAGCAACGCCAGTGATCCACGCGGTGTTGCCGGCGACGAACATCGAGCCATGCTCATGCGGGTGTACCGCAGGGATTACGCAGAACTGCAAGCGAGTGTTCTATCTCAGCGCTTAGGAACGGTAGTGAACCTCCATCTGCGCGCGGCGGCCCTCCACATGAGGTTAGCCGGCTTCTTTGACGCCAGCACAACGCCTGGGTACATCGATGACCTGATGGGCCTTTGGCGAGCTGCCACGAGCTTCCTGGACGAAGTTCTCGAATCCAAACAGACTAGGTCTCCGGGGGTGAAGTCGGGAGGTAACCTGTTGCAATATGCAACCAACTACATCCAGCAGATGCTTGTTGCGGCAGGGTTCACTATTCTGAAGCTGATGAGATCATTTTTTGCCAAGACAATAGATTTCCATCGGGGTCGAAATCTTTTCCACGCTACCGTCGCGGCGATACGGCGCACCAGCGTCGTGCATAACGATTTGCAGTGGCGGTTGGCAGAGCTTATGGTCCAGATGTGGAACGGAGCACGCCTAGAGCACACCAAGCCCAATCTTCAAGACGATTCACCCCTTCATGTTGATGACAGCTTACAACTCAAGGTCCGTTGCCGTCACAGCATGAGTCTCGTCTTTGACTCGGTATGGCGATGGAGGGAGGAGTACCAGGCACAGGGGCGAGGGACTCTTGAATGTAAGAACCCATACATGACACTACCCGGAGAAAGACAGGCCCTCCATGTACTAACATGATTCCTCGACAGCCCTTAAGCAGCCGACCCACCCCGATTCGGCCAACGAGTCATCAGCCTCGTCGAGCCATCTGGATAGCACCCTGATGCCTTCTCAAGGCCTAACCTCGGGGATGATGAATACAAACGGTTCATTGACGCCGAACGCTACCGCTCTTTCTGCAACGTCGTCGGCTCCTAACAGCATGATAGGAAGCTTGAGTTACGGCGAGACGAGCTACGATTTTTTCGATCCGCAAAACTGGATGTTGGATGGACTACTGGACTTTAACTATTCCTATGTCCCACCTCTGGAAGGTGCCTGAGACGCAAATTGGTTCATGAGGGAAAAAGGACATGGTTATGAACAAGGCTGCTTAGCCAGCCCCGGACTGCTTTACGTTAAGGACCTTTTTCTTTTCGTTTTTTTTTTTCGCTTCTCAAGGCCTTGAAGCAAGGCTATCGCATTGCATAAGGCACGCACCCCAAGGTTAACCTCGATATTTTGCTTTTTTTTTCTATTTTTTTTTTTTTTTTTTGCTTTGGGTTTGCTCTGATTTATTGATACCATTCCCTGGTGTCACTTCTATTATCCCTAGCTTTATACTTGAGCTTTTTGTTATTAGGACTGGGTGGGCTACCTACCAGATGCTGTTATACCCTAGGGATGGGTTGGGAGGACATGGGTTTGCACTCTAATATGGGCAGGCAGATGCGAGAATGAAGTAGTGTAGTAATGAGTATAAGAATGCATGCAGTAAGTTGTCGGCCCGGGAGCAAGACCAACTAAGAACCCGTCTGTGCCATTACCACCAACCTTGTGCATCCTCATAGGTATACCTCCTAGTTGACGTAAGAATTTACGAAAGAGGAAGAGGCCGACGGATTCCGTCACAGAATGCTACTTGGTACCATTGATTAATATGGCCCGAGTGCTCGGGAATCGATATTGTAACGTCAATACACCAATACCCATCTTATCCCTGATTTACGGAGCCTATGGTATATAGAGTTACATTCAATTTATATGAAACTTGTGCTACCACCCGGCTGCTGTAGCCGAATTCGAGCAGCAGAAAAAAAAAAGAAGGGGGGAGGGGAGGGGGGGGATTCGCAGAAACTTGGCTATCCTGGGGTTACCAAGACAGAGTCGTACTATCACAAGAGTAAATAGCCAAGAATGCAGGGAAATTTATTATCAAGGTACCGTGATTTGTAATTGCACGAATGGAAAGTACGGCAGCATATTACCGATGTAGCAGGGAAGTGAGTGGAAGGGAAGAGAGTTACTTTGGGGGCCGAAACGCCAGATCCTTTTGTACAATGTTGGAACCTTACTTCGCCGGGAGCATGCTGCGCCGTGCCGTGCGGATTCCTGTGGTGACGTGACTTGGGCTCATGTTTCGAAGAAAGGGGTGCTTGGTTTGTTCTAGCGACGAAGGAAGAGAGATCAGCATGAAGAGGCACGGGTGCCCATTAGTTGGCCATGTGAGCCGCCCTGTTGCAACAAGCTATGCCATGATATCTATCGGTCTCTTGGTGGTGGGAATCGGGCGCGGGCGATAGTTTTCAGAAGCAGGAACCCGCTGTGGAATAGAGCTATCGAGGACCCTTCTTCTTCTTTCTTCCCTTTGGTAGGGTTGGTGGTGTGTGCTGGGCCGATGAAATCTTTGTTGGTCGGTATCAGTCGTCAATGGGAGGGTGTTGTACGGCACGGACCGAATTGCCCGGGGGCCAAGGAAATGAGTGAGCTCAAACAGAGGCTGTCAACGCTACGAGGACTCTCCTGTTCGACTAGATTCTAGAGTTCCAAGGCTCCAACGAAAACGCCTCGAAGGGTCGCGCTTGTGGTCGGTGTGGCCCGGAGGCCGGCCATGGACCACATCAAATAGCCGCGCTCGACCGACGACGGTTTGGCCCTTTGACAGGACCCAATATCTGCAAGGCATATACACAATATATCTGAAAGTACGCCTTAGTATTGCCTCGCACGCTCGTCACACACGGTGACGGATGTGTGGCCGATTCTCCCGCCTTCATGCACCTCGAGCGAGCATCACGCCCGTGACCAGCACCCGACAGCAAGGAACATGCTGCACGAAATACGGAGCACTGCGTGTGATAGTACCGCTCAGAGCTTAAGCGATGTGCAGCGCAAATTGTACATACTGGTAGAAAACAAGTTCTTGCAAATTTGCGGCCACCCATAATATTCGGACTTTAACCCTCCCGTCCGCAAATATTCGGTAACGGAGTCGGAGTCCCCCGTTTTTGGTCCGGCCGGTTTGCTGGGTATTCATACGGTTTATGAAGCAAAAGACACGCGGAAACCTGCCGCTTGCAAGAGTCTGAACTGGGGGTTTTTGGGGGTGCGGAACTGTCCGGAGACATTCGAAATACCGGGGGGATTTGTCTTTTGCTTCCGTGGGCCAGGGTCCAGGGAGAGGACATGGGCATGCTGTTTTGGCCCCCAAGGGGGGACAAGACCCCATGGAAGAAGCCAAGAATATCCTGCCAGGCTGCCACTGTGCCCTCCGGTACGAGTTCCTGGAAGTTGTTGCTGTCCGTGCATACTGCTTACTATTATGAAGGTTTGGAAGTGCACGCACGATATTGGAGCACCAGCGTGAGGGTGAGTGGTCGGCTCATGGATGATTGCCCCTCTCATCTTGCCCTGCGCGCATTGCGAAGTGGATATGGATCGTTTGTGTTCTGCCTGGTCGTCCAAGTTTGTGACTTATCACAGAACCAATCACCCGCCCGTGATATCGAATGAACTAGGCAGTCAGTCTTGGCTCTCGCCGGCCTTGGGGTCGTTTTTGACTGGCGTGGCGTGGTGCTTAGGACCATGCTATGACTGCTCCTCGTCAGGAATGATTGATATCGTGATCCCCCAGACAATATCAGGCCCAGAGCAATTCAACAAGAAGTACAGATTAAACTTGCCTTGAAAACGAACGTACGGAGTACAAATTACTATCATGTTCGGTGGCCCGTAGCTCAATGCCGACAATCTTCGGAAGGAGGCGCGCCAAATGACCCCTGTTGACGATGTAGTAGAAGCCAGGGCCCCACTCGATAATCACTGGAGCGGACAAACTGTGAAGTTGTGACGACGAAAAGACCCCAGGAACAGCCGACATGATGGGGAATTTCGATTGGAGATTCATGGATGGCTGATCAGCGGCGTCTCTCGACGATCCAAACAAAGTGGTGGCAAACTTGTAGGGAAAGTGTGGCAATGTGGCTAAGCATTCGGTTCAGGGCCCCCAGGATTGCCAACATGGGATCCACGCAAGGCCAGCTTCATCTGCACATACTTTCCGGAAGGGATGGACGTCCTTGTTTGTAGAGCTGGGCTGGATTACGAATCAGAGATGTACGAATATTTGCTCTGAACCGAGATTTCGCCGTCGGCCTTCAACCGGGCGGAAGCCTGACGTGGTTGATGCCTTCGAACTGGGTCTCTCGAGGCGGGTCGCCTGCGCCCTTGCTAAAATCCGATGAGCGGTATCTCGTTAAGGTGCCCTGAGCGACGCGAAGGGCAAAGCCATCGACCCGACAGTCTGTTACCGGCTCCAACCTGCATGCCGAGGGGTCAATGAGGTTCGAGATGTGACATGTGTTGGTCGCCGACCGCGTCTAAAGCACTGCACAGCCGCGGCGGAGGCTATTACGACTGACCGACCACGACTGCGAGGCCTCAACTCATGCGACCTGGGCGCTTATATGTGAAATATCGATGGCCCAAATAATGAAGATAAATGGGGGACTAAGCCTTGTTCACTTCTAATCGGGGGTCAGACACTGCGGCAGAAGGAGGCGGGACGATGCGCAGGTATGCCGCCATCTGCTGGCAGGTGACATGCAGTCCCCAATGGTACATAGTAAACGGGCCAGAATGGCGGTCACCAAGCGGGCCCCGAGGCGAACTCGATTCCAAAGCGGTCGGGAGGTGCATCTCGACCAAGGTGAAACGGCGTTTGGTCCTCATTGGGCTCCAAGCCTCAGCATTCCAAACCCTCGTGGCTGTGATGGGGCAGAGCACATGGCAGGCAACGGTCGGATGCTTCATGCTGGTCATGATGCGCGCGGAAGATCAATCGCCGTTGGCGGAAAGCTTGAAACTAAACGTCTCTCTGCCGTTGCTTTTGGGGGCTCGAGCCATCGGACATCTGCTGTCAGAGTGTCAACCCGGCAATGGGCGACGGCACTTTGCCGCATGTTAGCTGATTTGGTGTCGGCGGATCATGGGGAATCGGAGTTGGGCGCGGCAGCCGCAAGGCCGTATTTTGGTTCCAGCGCCATTTTGGACCGGATCTTCGCTTGCGGCGAGCCTCGTTACCAAGGGTCTTCACATAAGTGTTCCCAATCCAAACAGCGGCCGGATTGCGAAGCGTGAGCGAGGAGGGTGTGATGTGTTGACGTTGCAGGTCGATGGGTCTCGCTTGCTGCGTCGTCGGTATCCAATGGGCAGCGCCTTCCCCGGCGCTTAAGCGCTGTCGGCCGACGGACATTTTGTAATTGCGGACTAGCGTGGATTCCAGGGTAATCCGCTATTGGTGCAGCGGGGACCGATGAAGCCTGGAGGGGGAGGGGTGCAGATAAGAGGCCAATCCCCAGCCAGAAAGCGCTGCTAGCGCGTCCCGACAGTCTGGTACGCCAAGAGACGGCGCAATCAAGGTCTCAAGCACCACGATGTGAGTGGCCAGTTACAGGGGCCGGAAGCAGGAGGATGGGGCGGGAGGGACACTGTGGCTTTTCTGGTGGGCCTCTTCACGCTTCCGGCACGAGATGTCTTTCCTTGCCTGCAATGGCTGCTGCATTGCTCGATGCTGTTGAGGCACTGCTGCAGCGAAGCCCAGCATGATCCTCGTCTCGGGGGGGCGTTCGTCAGCCTGCCCGACCTTGCCTTTATTCCCGTTTGCGACGTGCGACGTGGTCAGGCCGCCTGTCGCCCGTATCACCTCCTTTGCATCTGTCGGTAACCAATGTCAGTCGCAGGTGCTCGACCAGGTGCATGCACTGTGAGGGTCGTCCTGCGCCTCCGGGCTTTCGACTTTGTGTGCGTCCGACCTCTCTGGTCCGCGCCACTCTGGATCTGAAATCTAGTTGAGTCACGGGTCCCGGTGCTCGCCGTGGCCTGCTCAGGCCGTACGTGATGCCGCTTGCACGAGTCCGGGGACTCTCGGAAGTTGCACCGCGTACCTGAGTTCGAGGGCTGTTGGATCGGTTCCTTTGGCGGAAGCAGGAACACACGCGGCTGTTGGCGGCAGTTTTTTTTTGTCCTGTCCAACTTGACTGCCGACGTAGCGAACCAACAGCACCAATGTTTTGCCGCCAACAAACAGTAGTCGCTGTTGAAGGAATCTTGGGGCTGATCATCGCAAGTCCAACAGAGGAGGGGAGGGGAACGGAACGGCGGCTAGTGGCCTGGCCCCCAAGAGACCGCTAGGATTGAAAGGACTAACTGCTGGCAACACGGCTAGGCATGCAGGGTGGGTTGCACGCAGTTATCATGCGTTCAGGCGTCCCATGCCTCTGGGGCCTTTTGCCTCAACTTGATGGTGCCGATTCCGGTAATATGATTTCAAATGTCAGGCCTGAGGATGGGATGCAAGGAGAGTCAGTCTATTGGGAACTGGCCATCAGATGATCGCGGTATCAGAAAACACAGTGTCATTGGACGCCCTACCTTTCCGTGTCCCCCTTCGTCTACCTCTCATGACCGCTTGACTCCGTGAGAATGACGGCACGGTATACAAACCGAAGCACAGAGGGCCCGTTGATCGCTCCTACGTGCTCCTACGTATATTACGTACCCCGGACAAGTTCTATTCATCACACACGCTTCAATGGCGATGAATACAACAGTCGGGGAAGCTAGCTGCTTGGCCCTGGGAGACCGGGTTCCACCCCGTGATCGACGACAAACCGGCTTTAGTCTCATGCTTAACGCCGTCTGTCGCGGTGACTTCCTGCGATCGCTGCCGCGGTGACAGTTGCGCCGTTGTAAATCACCCAGCTTGGCTGCCGAGAGTTGAGGAGAACGCCCGCTGGATGTCAAAGGATCAGGGCTACATAGTAGCCTTGACCTTTCTTGAACCTGTGTACCTATCTACAGCACGGAGTATGCAACAACTATTAATACAAACAGTACTCCGCACTGCAATACTAATAATACCATGCTATGTACATGCCTCATGCCTCGGCTTATTGGGGCTGTGATGAGGCGCGGCAAACAAGAGAGCACCATTAAGCGTGGCTCCATATGGCACACCATAATACTATGCACACATATGTCATGCCGCACCATCACTATTATGGACTATGTATGCCCACCTTAGACTCTTTAACTGTATTACTCGTAGTTTCTGCCAGCGGCTGAAGCTCTTAGGCAGGCAGGATGGCTCAGATGCGACTTGCGATTTCTTATGCATGGACGTAAGAATAGGAGTTGCGTCATGCGCCCGTGGCTGAATTTGGTGAAGTGATGAATGGCTTTGAAATTGAGGGTTGTGACTGTGACCCTCGGAAGTTCTGGGGTGGTGGCAGGTGTAACCGTGGAAGCACTACTCGTATTACCTACCTACCTACCTAGTACCTTACACGCAAGAAGGTACTGGGGGTCGCTTAGAGCCTTAGAGTTCTATTAGTATTTGCAGAAAATTCTGGGTTCACACATGCAAGCTGGCGCAGAGCGCCCGTTGATTCTTGCCTGGTCTCCCACTGCTTCCACTGTGGCTGCTACTCTAGGTACCTAGGTCCAGAGCCAGGAAAGAAGACTGCGCACGAACAGTGGATCTGGGAGGAATACAGTGCAGATCTCGGCTTTCAACACCGTTCTCCTTCCCGAAACCCCTGCGACCTGAGCCACCAGGGATCAACACCTTCCTCGCCATTCGTGCACACTTGACCAACGGCCCCCAAACTGCCCCGCCCAGCCCCATTGCCCCATGGGAACCCTTCTCGACAATCCGAGTCGTCATTGTCCGCCGCTGGCCGTCTCGCCTCGTCTCGTCTCGTCTCGTTTCTCGTTTTCTCATCCTACCGAGACCAGACGCAGGCCAGCTCTGGCCCTGGAGGGCAATGGGGCCTGGTTCGGGGTCTTTTGGCCCCCTCGGTTGAGAACTTGGGGATGCAGTGGCCAACTCACCTGTTGGGAACGTCGCACAGCCAGATCTGTTCTTCGATGGCTGGCCTGCCGGACTCCGTCCAGCCTTATGGTTTGCAGCGACTGTTGGCTGACCCCTTGGATGCGATCGGAATTAGCCTTCTTCGGTGGCGGCAGTGCATCGCATCGTCAGCGGCCGCCATCGTAGAACGACATATTGATCGAACAGCCGCCATTGGCCTACGGCAACGGCTGGTGACGATGGCTTGACTTGTCCTCGGCGCTGGAACTAATCGTCCACGAAGGCGCCTGGTGTCATTTCCCAACCATCAGGAAACCACGGGCACGAGTCCCTAATACTCGTACTCGTAGGAGAGATTTATCATTACGTTACTATCGCAGTTACCCCCTGTCCCGGATGTGCGATGTGCTGGTCCCGCCTGATTCACACTAGTATTTCGAACACCAGCATCATGTCACGGGATTATCGCTCGTCTATTGAGTACGTATCATACATGATTCGACAGCAGCCCTGACCAGTGGCGGATTTAAGAGGCACAGCCCTCTACCCGTAGTTCCATTGGCATTCCCGGAGTCACAGAAAGGATCACGATGCGGCTTGTTGGCCTTGCCTCCAAGTTTAGGGCTCTTCGTCGCCAAAAACTCTGGCTGGGCAGTCCAATCCCCCCCTTTCCACGGTTTCGGTACCGGACAGTCTCGCTGCTGCGCTCTTCGTACCGTTTCTTGGTCGTATTCGTACAGTCTGGCGGATGATTGTTTCAGTTACACACCTCTTAGTGCATTCACCCCCCAGGCGGGCATGAGCACACCCCCAGATCCACCATCTCGCAGGCTCTGGCACTCTCTTCTCCAGGCTAATAATGTAGTCTCTCAGGTAACATCGAGTCAAAGGTATGAGTACTCGCCTTGGTACATGGGCGGTTGACGAGTTTGCTAGTGTTCTCTCCGAGGTTGCAGCTCTTTTGCTATCGACATGCCTCGATCGCCTCGTCCTGCCTGGTACAAACCTGGTACAATTGCCCCCATGTTTGGATCGCTCTCTGCCTTGGCTCGTCATACCAATGGACATTTGTGGTTCAGAGGCCCTGCCTGGCCGGGCTTCTGGCCGGGTTTCTGGCCAGCCCACCGCACTAGCCAGGGATACCCGTCACGTCGCGCGAGCCCTGTCTTGTGTGTCTTGGGGTGCTCAGGGCCGCATCCGCATCCGCATCCCTGGTCTCCCAAAGACGCGAAGTAGTGTACTCCGTAGTGGGACTATCGTTTCCACTCGGCAAAGTACTTCGACATTCCCGGTCGCTCATAGACGACGGTCCCTAACTACAACGGCAGGGAACCAATTCGGCCTGATCTGCGGTCCTGCACCTCCAAGAGCCGGCGGGCTTCGTTGTATACAAGAGGCCGAGCCACCTCCGTCCCCGCAAACCTCTCTTGTCCACCTCCATACCGTTCCTCTTCCCCTCGGCCTCCCCTCTTCAAACGCGGCCACGACCAAGCGTGGGCTGACTCTTGGGACATTGGAACTTGTCCCATATCAGCCTTACTGGGCCCGCTCTCTCCTCAGCAACATCTCCCTACATAAACTCGAGTCGGGTCTCGAGCATCACGGATTAGTTCAGACCAGGCCTCACGCGACTCCACGCCGACTATAACGACGACCCTTCGCGGCTTTACTTCTTCCAGCATCATCCTCCCTCCCTTTGCAGCCGGTGGTGTCCAGCACCACTCACCAACCTGACGCGGGCTCGTCAACTATGGGAGATACGTCTTTCATCGCCCAGCCCCAAGCTCTGCCGCGATCCGACCACCTTGCGTGTATCACCAACATGAGCCACGGTCCTCGCACCTCCGCCGCACCAGACTACCCGGAACTCACTACTCCTTACTCAGCTGTTAGTGTGCTCATCCAAAGGGCGAATTTGCCGTCCTTCGTTGCTGACCCGAGACCCAAGGTTTCATCCTTCAACTTCCCGACTCGTGCCGACTCATCTCTCCTGACGCCCATTTCTTCCTCGGCATCGCCTCCCATGCACCCAGACAACAAGTTTGCTGGTCGCTACCCTCCTCCCCCTGACCACTCTCACACACAGGACGGGGCGCCGTCGGCAAACTCTAAGATGTACAGCTGGACAAACCATTTTGACATGAACGGCCAGGCCACTCAGACCAGCTCCCCATTGGCACCCCCGACTACCGTCGCGCAGGACTATTTGACGACAGCTTACTTGCCCGATGACCGACGCACTACCCCTGGCCCCCCTGAGCCCTATACTGGCATGTATGGAGTTTCTGAGGGTCCAGACCATCATGGGATCCAACATCAAGGAACGCCCTACTATATGAGCATGCCTCCTGTCGAACACGCTGGCCCCATCATGGTCAGGGAGGCGCCATCAATGCTTGAAGCCGACCGGGACCCGAGCCGTACCCAGATGCCAAACACGCCCATGCTCAGCCAGGTGCATACCCCAAACCTGCGCTCCGAGCGCCGGCTAAACGGGGGAGGTGCCCATTTCCCGGGGGAGTCGGAAGGGCCGCGTCCGGGCGAGAGGAATCCTCGGATCCGGCAAGGCCAGCCGCGCGTCCGCAAGCCAAAACAAACTCTCCGCAGGAGCAAGGGAAGCCAGTCGCGCAGCACACCCACCGCCCCAGACCCTGTTGAGGACCACAAGAACTGTCTCGGGCACGAGGAGCCACCGCGCCTGAAGGAGACCTGCCCGCCCGAGGAACGCTGCATCTTCGAGTCACGGTGGCGAAACCGGCACAAGAAAGGGCAAGACATGTGGGACAGCATCCAGGCTGATTTCCAGGACAAGTTCAACAAGACTCACGGCAAAGAGATGCTGCAGATGAAGTTCAAGCGAGCACGGTCCAAGTACTACGTGTGGCTCCCAGAAGATGTGAGTGAAGGACCCCTACCCACTCCTTGTTGCCTGGGCGAAGACTGACGAATCCACCTTTGACAGGAAGGAATCCTCCGCCAAGCATTCATGGAGTTGGAAAAGGATCGATACCTGATGCTGCTAGAAAAGTTCCTTGAAATGGGGGGCTCGCGCAACATGCAGCTGAATCCCGGCGACATCGAGGTCAAGGTTGTCAACGACCTGAAGCTGGAAGAGGGGTTCTATATGGATGACTATTCCGACTTGGGAGTGCGACGACGACGCAAACTCAACTCCCGGAAGCGTAGCGCTGCGCGCGGGGATGATGGCGATGCGACGGCTCCCAATGATGAGGCAGCAGCACCGATGGCGCAGCACAATGGCGTGAGCGAGGACGAGGTCGTGGACCAAGTGCACAAGCGACGCGACCTTGGGTGGAACGGGGCTTCCACGGTGAGCCCCGAGATCATGGAGATCCAGATGGAGATGAAGATGGAGCCCGGTCTGGTGCCTGAACATGTGGCACACCAGCAGCGCGAGGCGCAACGGCTGAGGAGCAGCCACTATGGTCAGCAACAGAAAGGAGTCTGGGAGAGGAGCCGGGCATAACACTGCCTGCATTCTTGTTTTGGCGCTGGCGCACAGGAGGATTCTATTCTTGTTATTTCTTCACATGGCATCTTTGGGAACCATTTTCAGTCCTTTCCTTGACTGGCACACGGATAGATTGCTTCATCTTCTCGGCGAAGAGCGACCCTTGGTTTGATTCCGACTGCGGGGGTGGAGGTTTTGTTATTATGAGATGTCTAGGACAGCTTGCATCACTGATGATAGATACCCTGAAGGGACAATACGACTCTCTTCGAAGCTGGAACCACGCTTGACCCTGTGGCAACGACTGTGGCATGGCAATTGCATGCTTGACATGGAAGATGGTGATTTGGGTGATGGCGGGACGCAAGGCTGCATCATGGGCGCTTCGCGTCGCAAAGTCCGAAGCCTGGTAACGCCGCCGGAGTGCCGGGGGCCGCCAAGCTCGGGGGGAGAGATTCGTACTGCGTACGGAGTACATTGTAATACCTGGTAACTGGGTCTGGGCAGTGGATCACTGGGCTCAGCCAGGGGTAACATCATCTCGCGAGAGGGAATCAGGGACTGCGGGGCCTCACCCCTGGGATATGCGCATCATGATCCTACTCGTAGTACTAGGGCTGCTAGTCCTATCCCGGAAAGACTTGAGCCACTCGAGCCACTCGAGCCACTCGGGGCAGAGAAGGGGCAGAGAGGGGGCCAGAGAAGGGGCAGAGAGGGGGCCAGAGAAGGGGCAGAGAGGGGGCCAGAGAAGGGGAATTGGGGGCACAGCGACGGGTGCAGATTGCAGAAGTGTATACGGATAAAGCTCCAGTCTTTCAGGGGCGGCACTCCTGGCTGCTGTGCCCCGGTGGGCCCGGAAATCACTCCATCACTCCATCACCTCAGCCCCATGGAGAATGGAGTCCTGGGCCATAGATACTACGCGCAATGATATGACCCATGATCCATGGGCACCCACAAATATCCACAAAACAGATAGCGTGCTGTGCATCCGTAGCTTACGAGTACCTAGTACGGATACTAGTACGGAGTACGGCTAGTAGTAGTATTCCGAAGTGCCCCGTAGCTGTGTAACCATGGCCATGAGCCTCCACGAATGTCCCAAAAGGGGATCATGTACCGCCCTGCTGAATGTGGAGGCTGTGGACCGTGCCGGTCGACTCCGTGGCTCTCGGTGGGTCGTCCTCACGACATCATCGTCTCGGCTCGTCCGATGTCCGTTGTCGTCGTGGTCCCCCACATTGCCCCGTTCTTGGCAGTCCAAGGCACTACGAGACGTACTATTATCCGTACTGTACGACTACTCGTACCACTGCTGTACTATGAATGTAGGTACAGGTAGTATGGTATCAATAGCATTGCTGTGTTCGCGGCCGACCAGTCTCGTCCCTAGGCCCGTCGGCTCATCGACTCACCGACCCTTGGTTCTACTCTACTCGTACGAACCTTTGCGGGCGGCACTTTAATTTTTGCTTCTCCCGGGACTCACCGATACGAAAGTACCTACGGAGACTGGGGGATGGACGGAGAGTTGAAAGATTGCTTTTTCCCCCCCGACGCCCTTGTCTAATGTGGTGATTGGCCCTGCCAATATGTATCATCAAAGTTTTATATGCGCGATACGCGGCACGAACAGTATTAACCGTGCTCTGTATCATGTATACTCGTGCGAGTCGACTCACACGACTAAGTGCCCGCAGCGGGCGCGAGAAGTATGATGGTATATGGTACTGCCAAGCCCCATCACAGGCCCCATCACGGGTAGTGACATTCCATGTCATCGTGGTGTCTCCTGTGGCGCGAACTCCGATCTGCCCTTCCCCACGGGCCACGATGCTGGAATACTGGCAGACGATCCGATATACCATGGACACGGCCCCCTTATGGAGTGGGAGTATGATGGGAAGACGGGATGCCGGTAATAATTCTTTTTGAACTGGTGGCGCCTTGTTCCAGAAGTCTGGCACCCGACCTCGCACCCCTGGGTCCCTGGCTTTTACGTACTCCGCACTAACGAATTAGCATAGAATCTATCCGTATGTAAGGATACATGGTATCCTCTCAGGCCCCCTCGAGGATCAAGCAGTGTGACAGACAACGTCGCCTCGGTCATGTGATGCGCCCCCGGGTCTTCCGCCTCCGGATCTCCCAGCCCCGCCAGCCACCGATGGCAGAACCCCGTGGCGTTGAAGGCAATCGATCACAATTCCATATTTGGATCGGTGAGGGAAACCATGTACTACTCGTACGTACACATGCACAGTATTCGTGCGCCTGGATACCGGTAGGCACTCCCTCATCCCTGCATCCCCGCGAGAAACCCCAACACCCGTCGGGTGAGCAACACAACAAGGCTCACGACAGTGTCTTACGTATCGAGACTTGCTGGAAGGTGTCCTATCCGAAGCACGCGTTGTGTATGAGTACGAGTAGGTAGTCCGGAGCACTGCGAGCGAAATACATTTGTACGCGTATTTCCATCACGTACTGTACAGATTACTTCCCAAGGGGTATCTGTAGGAAGGAGTCCACCTTGGCAAGCCACCTGCTGGTAGTAATACTGTGTTGATCCAGCTCAGCGCTGACCGTTTCCTTTCTTTTGCCTCTATCGGCACCTTCCTTACGACCCCAAGATCAACATCATGGAGTCCCAGGCGTCCCGCCCGGCACCCAGCAAACAGATCCAAATATTACGAGTAGCATGCATGGTTGACTCAGAGCAAGCCGGGAATGCGACGGGAGCAGGAGGACGGCCGTCAGCAGGCGTTCTCCCGACGCTCCCCATGGCATGTCGCCGCGCTAGACGATCCTGAGGTGTGAGACATAAGACATGGAGCCTGGATGTGTACGTACGTACGCAGGGCCAGTATCTCGGACAGGTGCGACATGGCTTGCTGACTTACACGGCGCGAGAGGATCTAGCCAATGCCATCTGACAGTACTCCAAGAAGAAGGAAGGGAGGGGGGACACTTCCGCTGCGCCCGCACCGCCTGGGTATTGGACTGACTTGAGAGATGTGACAAACTGCTCCTGCTATTGGCCCTGGTACGAGGACGATGGGCATGCTGGCAGTCCATCTCGTTACGCGGCATGCGCGACGAGACGTGCTTTTTTCCCTGCATTGACGGGCAGGTTTTCATTCTGCACCGTATTGCACCGTATTATACCGTACGACTACGCCGCACCCCCCCAAGCCAGCTGGAGCTGACCGGTGTGTTGGCTGTGTTGGTAGCCCTGGTCGATTGAGTGTTGGGGGCCAGGACCCGATCACAGTCGGGGATTCCGGGGTCGCGAATTCTCAACTGCCGGCTCTTGGTCGGTCTGCTGCATGCAGTACCTGCAGGTCACAATGTGACATGGCATATATTTGCGGTTTCCAGGCTACTTCACCACCAGGAAATTCAGACAGGGTACGTGCAATGCTGACCAGTTGAGGCGAGAAACGGACGGATAGGCGATGGCGAAGCATAGCGGAGGGAACAAGTCAAGCGTGCAAGGGCCACACTCTCAGCAACATGACCGTCTATGTGTCGCAGTAGGGAGGGATGCTTGACAAGGTACCCGTACGACAGACGTCCAGCCTGCAAGCTTGTGCTGCGGCGCCCGTGGGCCTCTAGCACCGAACTCCGGGTGGCTGCTCCGGTCCGGCCATGGCCCGCCGCGGGTGGCCCCACCCCGAAGCTCCGGAGCCTCCGAACGGGGTTGCTTGTCTGTCGAAAGTGACATCTTACTTGTCAAGTTTGTCTGACCGGTGAGGCTCCCGCTTTGTGAGGCTTGACCAGGCTGTCATTGGCCTTGTTCGTTTCCGGATGAGACAAGCCCTGGGGAGCCGTCATCGGGCCCGAAAGCCCTCGGGGGGTCTTTCCCGCGCGAGGCTTGCCGTAATCCAAATCCACGCCCCACATGCGGCCGGGCGAGCGGTTAAATCATTAGCCGCCGCTGTGCCCGTGGACTTGTGAAGTTGTGACTCGTGTTCCATCAAGCTGCTCATTGAGTCGTTGTGCCCTTGCCGTCTACATCTCTGAGGGCTGGCGCGCCCATCTTCTGCTCTCCGTGCCAAAAGGCGCCATGTCCGGGAATCAGCTGAGTCAAAGCTATCGAGATGCCGGGGTAGTATGGTGGGGACCTGGCGGTGGAATCGGAATTAAGGTAGCGCTTGTGAATGGAAAATTGATACCTACGTGTAGCTTACCCCAATGTAGGCAGTGCAGTCAGATGATGTTGCTGTTGTTGTTGGGAAGTTGTGACGGTGCGCGCATGCCTCTTATGCCCCGCGTTAATCCAGTGCCCGTCCCTCCTGCCTTCAACGGGGCCCCACGATACATGGGCCAAGTGCGTGTGCCATAAGCCACAGCGACGCCACAGCATCGGTTTATCAAATGTGGCACAGGACAGTTCAATGTTGGCAACTTCCCTTGCAGATGGAAGGCATTCTGCTCACGCCGCGACTTGCTCCTCCCGCCCACTAATACTAAGCCTGGGACAATTCTGTCCTCTAGGCGAAGGACAAGAACTCTGGCTGGCGGACTTTGGCTTTGTTCCGGCTGATTCATCTTGGTAGGGCCTCTTGGAGCCTCTTGGAACCCCTCCCAAATGACTCTAGAGGGGCTTACGGAGAGCACCCGCTCGACGGCCACGATTCCCATCCCCCGATCGCCCTGACGGGGGCCTCAAACATGTTGCCGCTTGCGCTGGTCCTCCTATGCGCCCTGCTGCCATGGACCGCCCCTGCGATGCGCGTAGACCGCTTGGCGCGCCTGCGCCAGGATACGGTCGACATGTTCTACCACGGCTGGAACAACTACATGGAGCACGCCTTTCCCGAAGATGAGGTAAGTAGAAGCCGCCCAAACTCCCGCGTTGTCGCCACACCATCATGCTGACATGCTAGTTCTTCTAGCTGCGCCCGCTCACCTGCGCTCCCTTATCACGAGACCGAAACGACCCAAGCCAGATCGGCCTCAACGACGCACTGGGCAACTATTCCCTGACCCTTATCGACAGCTTGTCCACGCTCGCCATCCTGGCTGGCGGCCCCAAGGACGAGTCACGTACTGGTCCGCAAGCCCTCAGCGATTTCCAGAGAGGTGTCTCCGAGTTCGTCAAACACTACGGGGACGGCCGCCAAGGGCCATCCGGCCAAGGGATCCGGGCATCGGGCTTCGACCTCGACAGCAAGGTCCAGGTCTTTGAAACGGTCATCCGAGGCGTTGGTGGTCTTCTGAGCGCGCATTTGTTTGCCATTGGAGAGCTACCTATCGCTGGGTACAACCCGACACCCGTCGAGCCTGCGAAACATGATGATCCGCTGGAGCTCCCCCCTATCCGGTGGCCAAATGGGTTCAAGTATGATGGCCAACTGTTGCGCCTGGCTCTTGATCTTGGCCAGAGGCTCCTGCCTGCGTTTTACACCCCAACTGGCATTCCCTATCCCCGAGTCAACCTTCGTCACGGAATACCGTTCTACACCAACTCTCCCCTCCATGGCCCGGAGTCCGCAGAGAGCTACAAAGACGAGAGGGGGCGCAGAGAGGTAACAGAGACTTGCAGTGCTGGGGCTGGCAGCCTGACTCTAGAGTTTACGGTCCTGAGCCGGTTGACTGGGGATCCCCGCTTTGAACAAGCTGCTAAGCGGGCATTCTGGGAGGTCTGGGGCCGCAAGAGTCACATTGGACTGATTGGCAATGGCATCGATGCGGAGAGTGGTGCGTGGATTGGCCCCCACTCTGGCATCGGCGCCGGCATGGATAGCTTCTTTGAGTACGCTCTCAAGAGCCATATCCTGCTCTCTGGACAAGATATGCCCAACGTTTCAACCTCCCACAGGGAAAGCCGGACAGATTGGCTCGATCCCAACACTCTCCACCCCCCTCTCCCCCATGAGTTACATACGTCAGATGCATTCCTCGAGGCTTGGCATCGAGCTCACGACTCGGTGAAGCGGTACATCTACACGGACCGTAGCGCGTATCCCTACTATTCCAACAACCATCGCAACACTGGGCAGCCGTATACCATGTGGATCGATAGTCTGGGTGCCTTCTACCCAGGCCTACTCGCCCTCGCCGGAGAGGTTGACGAGGCAATCGAGGCAAATCTCGTGTACACGGCGTTGTGGACTCGCTATTCAGCTCTGCCCGAGCGGTGGTCATTCCGGGGTAATGATGTTGACTCAGGAATAGGTTGGTGGCCGGGACGACCAGAGTTCATCGAATCAACCTACTACATCTACCGGGCAACCAAAGACCCCTGGTATCTCTATGTTGGAGAGATGGTCCTGAAAGACATCAAGTGGCGCTGTTATGCTCCCTGCGGCTGGGCTGGACTCCAAGACGTCCGGAGCGGCGAGAAGCAGGATCGCATGGAAAGCTTCTTTCTTGGAGAGACGACCAAGTACATGTATCTCTTGTTCGATCCGGACCACGAGCTCAACAAACTGGATGCCCCCTTTGTATTCACCACGGAGGGCCACCCGCTTATCATCCCCAAGAAGACACATGCCAAGTCTCGCACCGGCAGCGCCCCATCGGCAGAGAAGAGCGTGGCACCTTATACATACTTTGACGACACATACACCAACTCATGCCCCGTCCCGAAAGCCCCGGATATGCTGATGGGGTCTGCCACGGCTGCGCGCCCTGATCTTTTCGATGTCTCACGCTTCACGGGTCTCTACAACATTCCCAATATCCACGGCCCGCTCGAGGCGGTCCAAGTCCAGGACAAGAAAAAGGGGCGCGTGACCAAGTACCGACCTTTGTCGAACCATACCTTGTTTCCTTGGACACTGCCTCCGCAGCTGCTCCCGCCGGATGGTACCTGCTTAGCACCACCGTCCCGTGTTATATCCTGGATTGAATTTCCGACAAGCGATCCCATTCATTCCGTTATCTCCAAGTTTGGCACGTCCCTTGTGTGGCAGGACCACCGCGGCCCGACTGTCAAGAACTTGGGTGGTCTGAGACTGCAGATCGAGAAAGAAGCAGGCGGGTTGGACGATGATGAGGAGTTTTGGAGGATAACACACGTGGGCCCGACCGAGCTTGGAAAACATGAGAGTGTGTTTTTCCATGCGGAGCATGTCAGGCACCTCGCGGACGAGGCCTTCACCACGTTCCGGGACTCTAGCATGGTCGACATTGAGTTCATCATTGACGTTCCTTCCGAAGAAGGCGACGCGGACATGCTCTTCCGGGCCGACGACATGGCTGCGAGCAACACATCCACGGCAAGCGTTCCTCGGGAAACGGAGTTGGACTCCTCGGAATCTCTCTTTAGATCCCTTCTCCGAGTCGTCTCCTCCGTTTTTGAACCTTCAAACACCGGTCTTCCTGAGACTCCGGGCCATGACGGCGATGCCCCTGTGATCTACTCACGGAGAGCTTACACCGCTACAGGCCTAGGTGGGTTCCCGGTCCCTCCCATCGTCGACACCCCTCTCATCGACAGCCCGACGTATAACAACAAGGACCCAATCTCCAACTTTCCTTGGAAGACCATCTACCTCGCCGGTTATGGGTGCGACGGAGCCCTCCCGGATACCGCCCCACGAAACCACCAGGTCATCGTCATGCGCCGAGGGCGCTGCTCCTTCTCCGCCAAGCTGGACAATATTCCCTCCTTCTCCCCATCTGCCTCGGCCCTCCAGCTCGTCATCGTCGTCAACGAAAGCGACGAGGAAGACGTGCGCCCTCAGCTCGAGACCGAGCAGCTCACTCCCAGAGGTGTGCGGCGGCCGCACGGCATACCCCTGGTGCTCATGAGCGCCGCGGCGGGCGACTACGAGCTCTTTCGGCAGGCCGCAGGGGTGGGCATGCGAAGAAAATACTATGTCAAGAGCCAGGGGGGCCGCATTGACAATGCCATTGTGTTGTGAGCGCTGGTGTTAGGTTGGTCCTTTTTTTCACAGGCGGCGTGGTCTCAGAAACGTGAGTCGTGTCAATACCAGTGTGGACACGCCATGAGTCGGGCGTTGTATATGGATACCCGTATTCTATGGCCACAGCGTACATAACATAATATACTGTAAATGTAGGACTGGACGTGGGCACTTGAAGGGCTGACCGATGTCATCCAAGATGATAATGCTGTTATCGTCGGGAAGAAGGGCAGATATCTATCTCATCGGCAACCCAACTTGCCATCTATCCGGCGTCCGTCGCAGCCTGAATATCGTTTTTTTGGGCAAGCCGGATCATTAGCGACAAGCGGAACGAGTAGCATGGCGGAAAAAAACAGTATCAACCAAAAATACCTCCCAAACCCCCCAGCGCTCCTGTCTATGTAGTTTCCATGCAAAAATATTCCCCTCATACCCACTTTTATGCCAAAGCAATATCCCAACGCCAAAAATGTGCTCACTGCCTGCCGTTGCAGACAAGAGAGAGAAAAATAAGTTTCTTCGTGATGAAGCGGAGACGGTCCGATTTCTTTCCCATCGTTGGCACAGTATATCCGTAGAATCTATCACCGTCCAAGCGGTCGCTTCAAGGGTCCCAGATAGGCAATCATTGTTGAAAAGTCTGGTGGATGCGGGCTTAGGCGTCTTCGATCAGAATCGACGTGGGGGCTCCGCCGAGCTTGTCGCGACCGTTGAGGCCGGGGATCTCGAGGATGAACAGAAAGCCAACGACTTGGCCCTTGAGCTGATGGACAAGGTCGGCGGCCGCCTTGGCAGAGCCACCTGGAAAGTTGTTAGATCTCGAGATTCTGGGGGAAATTTTTCCTTATAGTCGAATATGCGGAATATCTTACCAGTAGCGATAATGTCGTCCACAATCAGCACCTTCTGGCCCTCCTTGATGGCATCCTCCTGCATCTGGAAGAGATCCTTGCCGTACTCCTTGACGTACTCGGCCGTAACACACGGTCCGGGCAGCTTGCCCTGCTTGCGCACAGCGGCAAAGCCGACACCGAGCTTCAGGGCCAGGCCGGGGCCGAAGAGGAAGCCGCGCGCATCGAGCCCGACAATGACATCCGGGCGGGAGCCAGGGAATGCCTCGGAGATCTGGAGCTCGAGGGCGGACATGAGGGTGGCGTGGGCGGAGGGGTTGGCGAAGAGGGGCATGATGTCGACAAAGTCGATGCCAGGGATGGGGAAGTCGGGGAACTGGCGTAGGTTGGCACGCAGCTCTATCTTTGCACCGGCGAGTTGGGCGGCGGCGGAGGAGGCGGCGGAGGGCTGTCGTCCCGAGGCATCTTGGCTAGCCGTGGTGGAGGGGTCGATGTTGGTGGTGGCCGCTGTCGAAGAAGCAGGAAGATGGTCGCCCTGAGTGCTCATGGTGAGGAAGGGGGAGAGAGAAAAAGGGAACAGAGGAAGAGGGGGAGCTGGGCAGCAGGGGACGAGGGTAGAAAAAGAAGAAGAGTGGGCGAGAAGATTCGGAAGCAACTGGAGGCGAAGGAGCAAGGACCGAGGACGGGAAGTGCAGGAGGAAAGAAACGACAGGGTACAGCCAGGCAGGCAGGCAGGTTGCAGCGCAGGTTGGGCAGGTGGGATGGCGGGGGAGGGGACGGAGGGCAGATGGTGTGCAGTGCGCCGCGGCGCTGTGCGAAGCCGAGCGCTACCGCTGAGAGCCTGAGCCCAAACCTACGGATACTAGTAGTACCTAACCACCTAACACTGCCCTGTTCAGCCAGGTCGGGCACAACCTGGAAGCCACAACAGGCAAAACGGCCACAACGGCCACATTGATGATTCACGGCGGCAGGAGCTTCCGTTCGCTTCCAACATTCCAAGTTTCCAAGGTTTCAAGGCTCCTGTCTGGCACAGGGAAGCCACTTATTACGACATGGCAAGACCAGTAACACGTACATTACTTACCTACTACCTGCCGTCGTGTACTAAGCCCCTTCCAGTTTCAGCAATACCTAGCGATGGCGAGACACCAAAGGGAGCAATCGATTGCTAAGAAGTATGGAGCCTTTTTTTTCTTCTCCTTTTACGAGATCCGACGGGTGCTCGCTTTTCAAAACGTGTTTGTCCTTGTGTGTGTGTGTGTGTGTGTGTGTGTGTTTTTTTTTTTTTTTTTTTTTTTTTTTTTTTTTTGCATGTATCCCCAGTGTTGGTCAACAAAATTCGCAAGCGTAACAGCATGACTCGGACCAGCGAGCGCCGAGTGCAAAACAGAAGGCGGTAAGAGCGCGTAAGAATGACTCCTCGCCCTGCACGCGAAACATGATCTACGAGTACTAACATGGCAGTGTACGGAGTACATAACAGTACTATGGGACTGCTGGTATGTAGCTGAAGTGCAGAGATTTCCCCCCAACCGTGCGCCAGAGCTTGAGAGTGAGCAAATAGCAAATCGTAAGCTGTGGTGTGCGCAGGTGGGATGGACTGAGCTGGCCATTTGAAGCGACGAATCGATAATGAACCCCACCATGGCCGGGCATGGGCCGTTGGCAGGGCCGTCGCGACGGCCTTGCTGGGGTGTCGCCGGGGTCTTGGTGGAATCGGTGGAATCAGAATCAGTGCCACGGTGGGATGGTCGAAGATGAGAAAGAGATGGCTTGGTCCCTTGGAGTCTGGACGACAGCCGGTTGAATTGTTCACGGGTGACGGGTCAATGGGTCAACCGCTGGGTCAACCGCCCATCAGCCCATCAGCTCATCACCTCATCCGCTCACGGCGTGCTCCACTGTCGTGATCTGTACGAACATCTCCTCATCCTCCCGCATGGATCTCACCAATAGTACCAAGAGACGGATGGTTGCCTCGTGGACGCGGCGGTCCTTGGCTCTCGAGGAATCCAGGGCTCACACGCGACGATACTCAGACACGCGACGTCTGCGGAGTATACTTGGTGCTACGCACCTAGGTACAATACGGATGCTACCTACCATTGTATTACAATGTACAGGGTGCCCCGCCACGACCATGGCGTGTGTGCGGCCGTGTTGTCGGCGATTCGGCGTAAAGGGAAGAAAATCCCCTATCTGACAGTCTGAGCGACAGCCTGGGTGACCAGGTGAAGCAAGGTTCTTCGCACTGGCTGACAACTGACAGGGCAACAGGGCTCTGTGAGAGGCGACACGACAGATGATATGTTGGCGGCCCAACCGTTTTGGCATTCCGCAGTGTCAACTTGTCAACTTGTCAAACCTGCCAGCTCGCCAACCTGGAACAGCGGCAGCAAGAACGCGCAAAAATTACAGCAGCTACTCTGTACTAGGAGCAAGGATGCAGGATGGTGTGGAGGTAGCTGATTGACAGGGGCAGTGACCTCGTAAGCCCCGAGTCTTTCCTTGCTAGTCACCGGAGGGGTCCATGTCAAGCAAAAGCTTCTATGAAGCTTCTTCAAGTGCTTCTGCCATGTTACCGAGATGAGACAAAGTGTGGCAACAAACCCACGGTCCATGCCAACCCCACGAGTTCTGGCCAGACACCTTCCACCTTATCGAAAGGACATGGGGAATACAAGACACCGAACATGACCGAGGCACCAGCCCCAAGCACGACGCATCAACTTCAGTTGACCAGAGGAAAAACAGGCCCCGATAATAATACGTGTCGACTCGTCGAGAATCACGACAGCCACACACAACATGACGGGCAGCCATCCACACACACACACACACGCAAGCTGCCACACACCCTTCCCGCGCTGTCATGTCAGCAGTGGGCAAAGCAATCAGATAAGACGCGCTCTGCTGTACTATCTCCATACCAGGATGGGTCTGACACGACCCAGGCGATGTTTGGGCTCGTCTCGGCAGCTCGCGAGCATGCCATATTATGCATTCGCCCAGGCCAATTTAACGTTTCAGCCTTCCAGACATCATGAATGGGGGTGGCTGACGTGGAAGGCCAGGCCTTTCATGCCTGTACTAGTATACGAGAACCGACTGCAGGCGCTCTGTTTTCTTTGTCAAGCTTCTGCCCTCCTGCGACAGTACTCTGCTGATCACAGGCATGCCGCCATGCGCTGGTTGCCAGTCTTTCCTAAGAAAAAGGCTTGTACCCACGATGGTAAGTTCGTTAGACATACATGCGTATACGAATACTAGTACTGCTTTCCCGATGAGCCGGGAGACCACTCGGAGGTGACCTGGGAGAAGCATGATATGGCCGATACCGATGAGATATCACAGCCATCGGCCTCCCATCCGTGCCGGGTCGGTGTCTTCCGTAATTTCTCATGATTTTTTTTTCATGTTTTTCACATGCCCAGCCCAGGCGCCAGCCAGCCTATGAACAACCAAAGTCCCACGGCCTCCACCGACAATGGCACCTTGGCAACTTGGCTGTCAGGTCAGGTCATGATAAACGGTTGAGGGGCTCCAGGGGCCGCAACCTGCCATGTACTACGAGTACTAAGTATGTATTGAGTCAACAAGCCTTGCCTCCCGTTGCGCATTCAAGGCACATTGAGGTACCCGCCACCGCCATCCATCTCGAGTTACTCTCTCACCGCTCATCTTTTCCGGCGCGGGCTTGCATCAAAACAAGCCTCCAAACGCTAGTCCTAGGACTCGAGTATGTCGACTTGATCTGTACTTGAAAGCGTCATCCCGTATGAGATCCAGACTTACATCCTCCGTACGTACTCCGTACAAGTGTGTCTATGGCACCCTCGCCTCCGACAAGGATCCGCCCCACCACCCGCATCTGTGTTGTACATATTCGTACATTCGTACATAGGTAGTAGGTAGTGGGAGTAGCAGCCAGGCAACACAGCCATGTATATGGTATACAGCACACTGCTATTTGCTAATATGTGGCATAGCATTCCTGGAAGGCTATTCCTTGATACGGCGTTGCACTCATCAGCCTCACCGGTGCCAGCCCTGTGGGGACACGGGAGAGAGATGGGTGGGAGACAAGGGAGACGCCGGACGGCATCTTCGCCATGGTTTGGTCGATGAGAGTCGTGGACCGTGGTGCGTCCAAGGTTGATAACTGACAATTGACACCCGATGTATATGCCAGTGTACGGATACGCCTATCGCCTTGCGTCCCAGGTGGAATGTTGTGCATGCGTCAGTACCTATTCGTTATTACCGAGTTCGCTGGGTCTCGTATTATCATACAACTCGGATGCGACGGCCGATATGAGGCACTTCCGGGGGTATGCACTCCACACCGAATCTTGGCCAAG
Organism: Amphichorda felina; assembly: GCA_016490725.1. Taxonomy (NCBI): domain Eukaryota; kingdom Fungi; phylum Ascomycota; class Sordariomycetes; order Hypocreales; family Bionectriaceae; genus Amphichorda; species Amphichorda felina. The sequence goes on along the minus strand of JAEMHR010000002.1, from coordinate 48,978 downwards.
CATCTGAAGATTAAGCATTTCTAGGGGTGGTATTACTATTCAATGCCGTACGTTGATGTCGGCAGACTATAAACGCTCCAAGAGGGGGGGTATCTAGGCGCTATGCTATGCAAAACGGCGCATCGTCTAATATGAAGGGGCTCTCTGCCAGGAGAAACCTGGCCAGGCAGCCCATTGAATGCAATGCCAACGGGAACAGTGAGGGGAAAACAAACGAAACATGGTCGCATCATGCTCGAAAACGTAACCGAATAATGGAAAAAAGCATATTCTGCAGCACGTGGAGCGTCACCGCCACGCACGTTGGCAGCAGCTCCGGCCACACCGCCAGATCCATCCTCCCCTCGAGCCCGACGTCGACGCCAAAGATGGCCCGCACGAGGACCCTGACCACGATGCTGGCGACGAGCTCGCATCCCCACGTGACGCCCGAGGCCCAGAAGATCATGTTGAAGTCGTAGTCGTCGTCGAGTTCGTCAAACGAAAAGTACGGGTAGACATTCTTGTTGGCGCCAAAGTGGAGGACCAGGACGCTGCCCAGGAAGGTGGCCATGGACGCGTTCTCGGCCAGGAAGCGGATGAAGACGTTGCGCGTCTGCAGCTTCTGGTAGGTCCCGTAGCTGAGCGTCGTGAGGCCCAGAACGGAGAGGGTCTTGTGGAAGATGGTCGTCATCATGATGGGCGTGAGGACTACGAGTCGGGTGGATGAGAGGATCTGCAGGACCAGGAACTGCTTGGGCGAGCGTAGTCGAGCGTACAGAGCCCGGACATAGGTCTGGTAGGTGAGCATGAAATATCTGGCATATCGTCAGTATCGATCGTGATGGAGACTTGGGAACTAACTTACAGCTTGAAGACCCAGCTCAGGGGGTAGCTCCCCACTCGCTCGCCCTCGCGGATGCCCAGCACCCACCCTGTCAGAGCATCCAGCAAATGCACCGTGACGACCCAGCCATACACGTACACGACCGTCTCAAAACTGTTGTGCGGGAGGGTCCGCAGATAAATCTCGGCATACGCCTCCCCGAGCACGTAGGCCATCAGTCCAATAAACAGGGCGATGCAGAACCACATGAACCTGATAAAACTCGCAGGGAACCACCTCCGCTTCAAGACCGGGGGACCACGTTGGCGCTGAACCAAACCAAGGCCACCTGGTGCAGCAGGGATATCGTCGAACATGTCCTCGCTGATGGGGCCGCGCCGCCGATCTCGGTTCGAGAAGCTATCGGCCGGGTCCGCGGTCCACCACGACGAGGTGAAGATGCGCTGCGTCTCGGAAAGCGTGTGCCTTAGGCCAAGGTGGCGCTCATTGTTCCTCAAGATTAGGAGCGCTATGGCCACAGGCAATGCCATGATGATGAAGGTCCACGAGATCCACGACGTGTTATGCATCGTCAGGAAACGGGTCACGTCGGCATAGTATATGGGTATCGGAGCAACGACCGACACAATTGCGATAAGTGAGACCGTGACTGGGAATCCCAGAGACTGGGGCCACCTGGAGTTCATGTCAGTGGGATGAGGTCTGGAGCGTATCAGGGGCCTGACGTACCAGTTGAGGCTGTAGAGATTAAAGACCTTTGTTATCCAGGTCAAGGCCGTGATGTTGTAGAATCCGTAGTAGACGAAGATGAAGAACCAAAAATTGACTTCCACTCGCGCTTTACCGTGACCAGGTGCCCTGTCCACGTGTTCCCCCGTATCGCCATCGTCGTCTTCGGGCAGCGGATACTGCGGGAACGGTATAGAGCACCACGCAATGGTCTATATGCAAGCTAACGGTTAGCCCGACTATCCTCTTTGTCATTTTGGCGTTGTCTCGTGCCCCGTGTCCGACTTGACTTACCATGATGGCGGGCAGGAAGACCAACAGCCCATATCGAGTATACCACTTCTCCGCAATCCTCTTGACAGCCAGCTGCCTCGGATGAACCCACAGGTCCACCACCCACCGCTGCCAGGCCCTCCTCCACGCAGACCCTGCCCCCGCGTCGCTGTCATCATCATCATCGTCGTCGTCGTCGTCGTCGTCGTCATCCCCCACAAGCAGCGCGCCGTACCCGACGTGGACGCTGCCCCGGCCGTCCCCCGACAGCAGGCCTGGCTGGCTGGGCTGGCGCCTGACTCCCCGCTGGCGCCGCTGGTACTGGTGCTGGTAGTGCGCGGGCGGGACGGCGCGGAAGCGGCCCAGCAGCGGCGACGAGTCGCTGGTGGGCCGGGCGCGCGACTCGGTGCCCTGCGTGAACTGGAAGAAGCTGGGCATATCTCAGGGGGGGATGGAGGGTGGTGGGCGCGCCTCACGAAGGGGGAGGCGGCTACATTGGCTGCGTCTCCGGTCGCACAGGTTAGGTCTTTTTATCGGCTTCGGCGCGGCCGGAGGAAGTGGGCGGTATTGGCAGGTGGTCATGTGTCGAGGCTCGAGGGCCTTGGGAGCTTTTGGAGCTTTTGGAGGGGGGGGGAAGCGCGGTGAGAGGGCGGCGGATCAGCGCAGCACAATGACGGAGGGAGTCGCAGGTCCCTGCAGGCGTCATTGGCGCCTGGCAGAACACAGTGGGGGGCACGTTGACTTATGGCTCAACAAGTACGAATGATTAGTACTACTTAGTATTAGCACCTAGGTAGTAGCAGGTGGTGGTCCAACACTGCAATACGAACTGCATCCCCATACCAGATGATCAGAATGATCAGTTCAAGCGATATTGATGACCATTCCCCCTCGGCTCTGTCGCCGGCGCCGTGACGGATGCAATGCAGACAAACTAAATAAGTTACTACAACTGAGGAGGTTTCCTGACCACCACAAATAGACAAAGAATTACACACAAAGTGTTCGGATTGATATCGAACGAGAGACACATTAGCATACAATAAACCCCACCCAGCGCCTCACGCCATGATACGCCGTCCATGACTCCCCAAATTTACTATCCGGTTTTTGGTAACCTAGCCTCATGCCAACGCGCCATCACATACTCCAGCGGATCTCTTGAACCCGCTTGTTTCCCACCCTCATGATAGGCTGAGGAGACCCCTGTCCGTAGTCTGAAAACGGGGCGTCATACTCCTAGCTGCGCAACACGTTGACAAAGACTGTGAAGATCTCTAGCTCCGCCTCATCCTCGCCCAGAACTCGCTCACTGCGAGGGATGGCCGCGATGAGATGGGCCTCGATCATGTTGAGCCCCGGGTGAAGCGTGGCTCCAAAGACACGGTCCTGGGGGCCCTGGTTGGGCATGGGCTGGGGGCTCGCCTTGAGAGGATGCCTGTCGACCAGGGCCCAGAGGCTGTACTGACGGTCTTGGAGGAAATTGGGAAGCGTTGTAACTATAGTCACATGATTGTAGTCGGCCGGCAGGTTGATCGTGGCAGATTGCTGCATGTCCTTGGGGTCCGGGAACACTGTGGCCACGTTTGGCTCATTCTGGCCGTGCTTGTGGAATTCAAGTCGCAATCTCGATATCAGAGCATCTTTAATACCTGGTTCGTGTTAGCTTTCCACAGTTTACCCTCCTGTCCGGCCAAGAAACCATACCTTTACCTGGGCGCCTCAGACGTTTCTGATCCATGGGCGCGGCTGGGACAGGCTGAAACTGCGGCTGGGCATGAACGGCAGGATAGGGAGGCCGAGCCATAGCATGCGGCATCGAGCCCGAGTGCACACTGGGTGGGCGAACTGCGGGTGACATCCGGGCATCTTCACCCTTTAGTCCGGGTTGGATTGACGGACTCGGTGAAGGTGCCGAGGCTGAGATACTCCTAGCCTTGTCCGTAGGTGCGAGCACCATCTGGGTGTGGCCAGCGGCGCCGTTGACGTCCTGGCTAGGAGCTGGTGAGTCGACACCCTGGCCAGCCTGGGTGGCTGGTGATTCAACAGAGCCGCCTCGGCTGTTTCCGACATGGATAGTGATCTTTTTGGCTGACGCTGGCTGTTCAGACTGCTGCCCGATCTTGAGTTTGATCTTCGGCTGCGCTGGCTCGGGCACGACTTGAGCTTGCTTAAACTCTTCGTAAAAGAATTTCTGCCAAGAGTCAATGCCACGTTTGTCCTGCCAGTTCATGACGGCTTACCTCGAGTTCCTGCGCCAACTCATAAATGTCGCTACCCTCTTCATTGTAATAGTACGCGTTTTCCCAGAGAAGTTTTGCCTTCTCCTCAAACTGCGCCCAGTTCTTAAACTCGCTGACGCCGGTGGCATCATTCCGTCCCTGGACACCCTTCACAATCTTTTGAAGCTTCTTCAACGAGAGGGGCTCTTGGATCATCTTATAGTAGTCTTTCAAGGCCCGCGGAGGCAGATTCACGAAAGGCTCAAAGTATGCGCTCTCATAGCTACAGACACGTTTAGTAAGGGTTACCTGGAAGAAGGGAGATGCACTTACTCTGGCTCTTTGTGTCGTAGCATCTCTTCGACAAGCTTTTCTTGAGCTTGCTGGAAGGTGAGACCTTTGTAAGGCACGTCGTCGTACTGATGGTCGGGGCGGTTCGAGATTGACTTTCGGGGAGTTTCCTGAGGGGTCGACATTGAGTTCCTAGCTGATCGGCCAGGCCCCCTCCGCTTGAGAATGATGGATCGCTTCCGGGACGCAGTGCCGGGCTCATCGCCGTCCGCATCCTCGTCATATCCGTCGCCTACAGCATCATCATCCTCGCCCTCTGCATCCTCATCCGCCCCCTCGTCTTGCGCCCCAGACTGCACGGCACCCTCCGGGGGCAGAGGAGTAGGAACGGCCTGATAGCCCCGGGTCTGGTACGCAGGGTTGGTCTTGGTCATGTAGTTGCTGACCGCCTTTCGTACACGCTCAGCGTCATCAAAGGTCGACGAGGACCGTGGAAACCACTCCTTGGCGTTGGAGATCATGCGCTTGAAATAACTCTCCAGCTCGGAGAGATTTTGAAACTCGCCATTCTGAAGCTTCTGTTCGATCGTCTCGAGTGAGATGGGCATGCGCGTCCGTTTGTAGTAGTCGGCATTGCCCTCTCTGGGGGGCAGCGTTTCGAAGTAGCCCGCCACGCGACGGCCACTGAACCGGTCAGCGACATTGCTTGGATGAACAAACAAGGAAAGCTTACCTCTTATCGGCAGTCCGCCGAATTTGATCCACGAGACTCAGTCCATATGCTGTCGTCGAGTCGCGGGATTCTCCCTTAGAAAGATCAAATGACTCCTGATTCTGTCAGCCTAGTCTGTCTAGACAGTTGCGCATCAAAGCCGAGGAATGAAAGTAGACGTTGAATCAAACAGGGAACCGAGCAATCATAGGCAAGGTTGCGGACGGGTTGACGCGCAGGGGCAGACTTACCGCTAGCCTGCGACGCTTGGCTGCTCGGTCATCAGTGTCTGGAGTCCCAGCGCCATTCGCCTTGCGCTTGGAATCCATCTCGAATCAATCGCTAGCGCAACCTCAATCGCATCACATAGAAGCCTGGGAGCTCTAAACGGCACTTTGAGGAGACGATTCTGCTCAATCGTGGATTCGAATTTGTTTCCGGCGGGTGCTGCCGAAGCAGGGGGGAACGCGCGCGGGAGCCGTCGTCGGAGTCGCGTCGGGGAGACCGCTGTCTGCTGGAAAGCGCCAGCAGACAGAAAGAATGGACTGCTTCTGTATTACGCCCCAAGTCAGAGGAATTGGCGGGATGCCTGGGGTTGTGTATTTGGAGCTCTGGTAAGCTAGGGACGGTTGAGGCCGCCGGATGGTTGTAGGTCGCGTCCGTTTTCGAGGTTGGCTTTTTCGAGCTTGGGGATACGTACCTCCTTCCACAGTGCCTGGCTGGTGTTGTCACGCTAAACCATAAATGGTACGCTCACACAGTCGCCATTCCAGCACACCGTGTCCAAGCAGTTGGGACAGCCAGATGGAAGAGAAATGAAGGTGACTTGGTTTTAGTGCAACAGCAATGCTCAATGAACTTTTTGTAATGTTTTTTTATAAGGAAGAACGTTCTCATTGGCATCTTCTATATGGTATCACTAGCTCACACCAACTACAACTGCGTACGAGTAATACTTGTACGAACTGGGGTGGCGGGGCAGGCGGCCCCTCCAATGCTCCAACGGTGAAATCAAGCGCCTTGGTCGACCACTCGACTTCTCTAGTCCCTTCACCAAACCGACAATTTCCAAGTCACCATGGCAGACTCCAAGACCCCTAGTGATCCGCCCCCGGATTACGACAAGGCCACCGGCGAGCAGAGCCTTCCTATACGTCAGAATGCACCCGTCCGCAGGGGCCCGCTGCCCCTCGACGTGCCCATTATCAAGCACCTCAACTCGAAGCGTGTGATCCTCGCCTCCGCCTCGCCTCGGAGGAAAGCATTGCTACAGCAGGTGCGCCGCTAATACATGTATATGGCTGGTTAATTTTATGGACCAACTGACCCCCCGCAGATGGGCCTGAAGAACCTGGAGATCCTCCCGTCGACGAAGCCGGAGGACCTGGACAAGACAGCCTACGGTCCCTTCGAGTACGTCGCCGCCACCGGGCGCCAGAAGGCCCTCGACGTCTACACCCAGGCTATCGAGACGCACCTCGAGTCGATCCCCGAGCCGGACCTTGTCATTGCGGCTGACACCGTCATCGTCACCCGGGACGGCCGTATCCTCGAGAAGCCGCGCAGCGAGGCCGAGCACATCCGCATGCTCAAGGTCATGCGCGACACACGGCTGCACAAGGTGCTGACTTCGGTGACGGTCATTGCGCCCAGGGAGGACGCCAGGCACCCCGGGTACGAGATAGCAACACACACGGAGGAGACCAAGGTGTACTTCTGGGGCGAGGACAATGGGCTGCCGGACGACGTCATTGAGGCGTACGTCAAGACCCGCGAGGGGGCGGACAAGGCCGGCGGGTACGCTGTCCAGGGAATAGGGGGCATGCTTCTGGTGGAGAGAATCGAGGGTAGTGTGGACAACGTAGTCGGGTTGCCGGTCCGCCGATGTCTAGCCATGGCGGAGAAGGTCATTTTCCGCCAAGACGAGGAGGAGATGGCAGAGGAAGATGAGGCTGAAGACTACTAACGCCTTATGATTGTAGGTGCTGAGATGACAAGAGTGTTGAACTTGCAACGTTAAGGATGTAGAGCTGCATGGCTACTTGAATGGGCATGAACAGGGCGTTATGGATTTAGTTACAGCATGTCAAATCGGTTCGAGATTATTATATACATAGAAAGCAACAAGATGGATTACAATACTTGTGTCCCAAACCCAAATACGTCCATGGTCTGCAGACTATGCTAATTCGGAAACTCATGGAGACAAGATAGTCTGGAAAGGTAGATTCGACTCTTGGATAATATCCCAACAAACTCAATTCAGGTAGGCCGTGGATCTGCAAGATCTTTCCCGAAACCTTGTTCATATTGCCACGGCGCCTCTCCAGGCCACCGAGGCTAGTAGCAAGCAACAGCGATGAAGCTATTATTACCAGCCTTGGAGCCACCCACACGAGCAACAGAGCATGAGCCCACAGCGTTACAGTAGTACGAGTAGGCAGGAATGCGGCAACTCTGTTGGCCACCCGCGTGCCAGAATCCCCTGGACGAACCAGTCTAGTACCAGGGCACTTGGCGCCCGCGCCACGGCCTCTTGGCTCCCTTTTACACGTTCTTCTTAGCAGCACGAGGCAAATCCGGGGTCGCATCCTTGCACGCCGCAACCCACACTTTTCATCCTCCCCCGACTCAAGTCTCCCCGGATTCACCCGCTTCCCCATCAACACACACGCGCAGAGGCACAGACAGATATAAAAGGACACTCCACCAGTCTCCTGTCAGCCTTGTCGGAAAAGGGGGGCTTCGTCTGCTGCTGGGTGTAGCCTTTTCTGCTCGAGACAGCAAAGACGGGCACCAGGCACCGCCAACACCGAGACACACATCACACCAAACCATGTCGTCCCCGCCACCCGCTGACAGTGGCGTCCCCGGCGCTGACGAGAAGCCCCGTCTCACCGAGGAGGAGAAGAAGCAGAACCACATCGCATCCGGTACATCCCCACTTCCCCCCGGGGGCTCGTTTCCCCCGCTTCGCCGCCGAGCCTGGAACTGACTAACACGGCTGCGCGACAGAGCAGAAGCGGCGGCAGGCCATCAGAGAGGGGTTCGACAGGCTGACGGAGCTGGTGCCGGGACTCGAGGGCCAGGGGCGATCAGAGGGTCTCGTGCTGAAGCGCACCGTCGAGTTCATGCGCGAGAAGATTGAGGAGCGGCGCGGCCTCGTGGAGAGGGTTGAGAAGGCAGGTGGGGAGGTCAACGAGGAGCTCAAGAGGTAGGAGTTGCCGGTGTGCCTTCGTTCCCCCCCTCCTCCGTTATGTCCGCTGTCCTGTCATCCGGGTTGACCTGGTTGGCTGATGCTACTCCTCCTCCCTTAGACCGCTTTCCCGGCAGCAGAGTGGCGTCGCCCAGAATCGCCCGTGACGACAGGAATCGAGGAGACGCGGATTAGTCTGCTTGGTGTGACGGAACCAGCCCCTCCGCGATATTAGCATCCTCTGCGCCGAAGAGTCGCGCGTCGCCTCGCCTAAACTCCATCGCGCAGGCTTCAATGTCCGCTGGTACGGACCAAATGGCACACAGCACGGGCTTTTTAAACAGCATGACTACCTGCTCAGCCGGGATACACGAGGGTTGAGCGACGCAGCCTCTCTGAGGAGGCCATCATTGATTGCGTCAGGGTCATGGTCGGATTAGTGTTTGAAGTAATAATACCCTTTTGTTATTGTGTACAGCCCCAGAAGGGCGCTCTATCTCACTGGAAAGTATCTACCATGTTGAGCATCTTGTCCCGCATCTCTGCCGGGCTCATCCGTTCCTTGCCCAGGCTGACCTGCTTGTTCTCTACGTCCTTGTCGCCAACAACCAGGATCTGGCTGTACCCGTTGGTCTTAGCCTCCCTGATCTTTGAACCGAGTGACCGCGCACTGCTGTCTACGTCCACTGCCAGACCGGTCGGCCGCAGCGGGTGTTCCGGCGACGGGAGTCTGCCGGCCTGCAGGTCCTCGTACACCTTATCATCGTTGCCGGTGAGCACATTGCGCACCTCCTCTGCCCACTGCACGACTGGGTCAGAGGTATTCACCGTCAATATCATGACTTGCCTGGGGCTCAGCCAGAAAGGCCATTTCCCATTGTAGCTCTCAATGAGAATCGCCATCAGCCGCTCCACAGATCCCAGCACGGCGCGGTGGATCATTACCGGGCGGACAGGGCCGTACGAGGCCAGAAGGTCGGGATCCTCTGTCGTCTCGCCGCGCGCTTCGTACTCGGGTGCAGGGGCCTGGTACTCGAGCTCGAATCGCTTGGGCAGCTGAAAGTCCAGCTGCACCGTGGCCGTCTGGTGCTCCTTGCCGTCCGAGTCCTTGAGCACAATATCAATCTTGGGGCCGTAGAATGCGCCGTCGCCCTCGTTGACGCTCCACTCCATGCCGGACTTGTCCAGCGCCCTCCTCAGCGAGTCCTCTGCGCGGTCCCACTCCTCCACGGTGCCGATGAAGTGGTCTACCGGGCGGGTAGACAGGGCCAGGCGGTAACTGACGCCCAGGCGTAGGGCTGTGTAGACGACCCGGACAAAGTCCAGCGTCTTCTTGATCTCGTCCTCGACCTGGACGGGGCGGCAGAAAATGTGTCCATCGTCCTGGTGGAAGCGGCGCACCCGGGTCAGGCCGCTCAGCGCCCCGGAGATCTCGTTCCGGTGGAGCGGGCTGAAGTCGGCATACCGGACGGGCAGGTCGCGGTAGCTGTGGTGCTGCGAGGCGAATATTATGCAGTGCCCGGGGCAGTTCATGGGCTTCAGGCCGTACTCGCCCTCATCCTCCTCTGACGGCACCGCGCTCTCCTCGCCGCAGCAGCCCGTGGTGCTCTTGGGGTCGTCGGATTTGGCGTACCCCGTCACCGAGTACATGTCATCCTTGTAGTTCTCGAGGTGGCCCGACTTGGCCCACAGCGACTTCTTGTATATGGTCGGGGTGATGACCTCCTGGAAACCGTAGCGCACGTACTGCTTGCGGAGGAAGTCGACGAGCCGGTTGAAGACGCGGGCGCCGTGGGGCAGGAAGATGGGCGAGCCGGGGCTATAGACGGAGGTGGTGAACAGTCCCTGCTGCGTGCCCAGCTTGCGGTGATCGGCCGGTTCGGTCTGCTGGGGAGGCTTCTGCTCGCGGTTCGGCTTCTGGGAGTATCGGCGGTAGAAAGAGCACGAAGGACATGTCCATTGCCTCCGCGCGAGGGCGGCAGCGACTGTGCGAGTGGCCCGGGGCCGGATCATGGTGGTCAGGAGACCAATGGCTCAATGGCTCAATGGCTCAATGGGTTAATAGGACAATGGCGGCGACGCGGAAGAGCGAGGTTCGAGAATTCTACGACGCGGTTGCGGTTGCGATCGAGTTCGTTGCCCTTTATAGTTTAGCGTTTCCATTTATTAAATTGATTTCCCCAAGTGGGATCGCCCATGATGAACCCAACATGCAACAACTTCCCACAAGCAACTGCCATACCAGTATTTGCACTGTTACCATCTCTTGTGCCTGGGCAGACTTGCTTATTTTTTTTTTCAACTTCGGTCTGGTTCGAATCAATTTCCACCTAGCGGATGGAGATCGGTGATGGCGACCAACACAAACCCTCGACGGTGATGGAAGAAGGCATACTAATCCCCAACATCGTCCAGTAGCCATGTTCAAGTTCATTCCCGATCATGTGGGCGGCGTCGGCACAAAACGAAGGTCGGCCCCGCAGAAGTCTTGCGAGTCTTGCAAGAAACGACATGTCAGTTTCTCTAATTTATAGACTCGTGCGCTTCATCCCCACTAACATGTGCCCATATAGAAACGCTGCTCTCATGGGGAATCCCGTGGCTTGGATACCATCACGAGCCATGCCTCGCTGTCTCCTGTACCTACTTCTAGAGGTTTTCATGATTCTGGGTCCAGGCCTCAAGGGCCATCATCCAATCCGGCGGTTCCTACGTCTGACACCCCCGTTCGTCCCGAGAATGGCGTGCCTGAGACCCGGCCACTCTCAAAGGAGTCGTACCTTCGATTTGTGGGAGATTTAAGCCCTGAAGCCTCGTTCCTCTCTCATCAGCACCCCAGTTCAAAGTCCAGTCAGCTTCCACGGCACCCTGAGGTCGGTGTCTGGCTTGGCCAGCCACCCGAAGCTCACGAAAAGCCCCGTTCTGGGGAAGAAAATGAGCTCGTCGACATTCTTGCTTCTCAGGAGCCAGCTCAACTCACCAGATTAGTTAGTCTTGAAGCCATCTCATTGCGTCTGCGCCAAGAATGCCTCGCAGTTTTGCCTCCCGAGTACGAGCTCGGTGTATTAACGAGTCTCTATTACGCAAAAGTCGACCCTCTCTTCCCGATTCTGTGGGAAGAAACCTTTGATGCTTGTAGCCCTACCGAGGCCGTGGCACTAAAACAGTGCATCTGCCTCGTCGCAGCTTTGGACCCAAAGATGCGAAACCATTTACGTCTGCCTCATAAGGAGCACATCCTTGCACCAAGCGAGTTCCGCGCATACGTCGCGGCCGCTGTAAAGCAATCCCTTGACATGGGCTTCATTAACAACAATGTTGTTCTCTTGCAAGTCTGTACCTTGCTGGCATTCTACGCAGACCGAGCCAACTGCAGCGAAGTATCAGCATACTACGTCTCCCAAGCTGTACATCACACGCAGACCCTAGGTCTCCATCTTGGTTGGCCCGATGACGGCACACGGGCAGAAAAGTCGAGGCGCATATTTTGGTGTGTCTGGGTGCTGGACCGGCTGAATGCTGCAACTAACGGACGTCCGATTCTCCTACACCAGCAGGATATTGATATGTGCCTACTTGAGACATGCTCTGGGCAAACTCCTCCTTTTAGATTGCTCATTCGCATTACTCAGTTCTTGGATAGTGTCATCTCACGGTACCGCCCTCATTCTACCGCTGGAGTGGCTGTGGCAGATGAAGGTCTGACGTTCGAGGGCCTTGTGCGGGAGACAAAGGCACAGGACGTGGCGAGCCCTCTTCTTGGTGAGTCCTTATCTGACCCTTGAGCTGCTGGTGATTTGATCGGGAAGCACGGTTCTGTGTGTTCTGTTACTGACACCTACAATAGCCACCTTGGAAGTCTTCTACCTTGCAGTTATTATACTCCAACACAGACCTAAGGAAACTGAAGGGCAGAGCCAACCTACATCTAGCTCAGATCTTCAGCTTTTTGCCGCGACTACCATCATATCAATCGCATCAGAGGACTTCAAGTCCTCGATGACTTTTTGGCCCGTCATCCCTTACGCTGTCTCTCTAGCCACGTCTGTTGCATACAAGGGCCTGCGCAACAGCTGCATGGCATATCGCCGCAAACGAGCCTATGCTCTCTTTCATAACAGCTGCGATGTTCTTGACGAACTAGCAAACACATTCTCCTCTGCGCGGGCTATGGCGAAGCTTGCTACAGATACTATGAAGCAAGTGGAAAGGGTTGCTGCTGACAGGAGTAAAGCAAGTCAGCCCTCTAGAGCTGGGAATGGTTCTCCCCCGGTAGGTCGTGATGGTGCAAGCCCATCTCATATTGAGAGAGCAGAGGCCACCACTAGATCGACGAGAGTTGGGGACGAATCTGTTCCCGTGGCAGTCGGACAGCAGCCCATTGAGACCACGGACATGTATCCACCACTGTTTGATAACACCCTCTTGGACGACTTTATAGGGGACGCAGGGATATTCAATGACTTTGATCCCAGCTTTGATCTGGATCGCATTGATCAAGTCTTCTCAGCCAATCTAGACCCAACTCAACCACCTCCTCAAGATTGGTTAGGATATATCCCGCTCGGTTGAACTCCAATCAGATGGGTACGTTAAACATTTCCCTTTAACCATTTCCCGACCACAGCTGCGGTGGAACCCCATCTCTAGGAGAGCCCGACTGTTTCGGAGGATTGCCTCTTCCGGCAATACCGACGCTGGTAATAGTAGCGAGTCAAGCCCATGTGGGCAACTCCCCACGTCAACCTCTACTCCACATTTTACACGTTTGCCTTTTACAAACTTTCCCGCTTCCTGATTTTCCGTAAAAGGAAATTGCCCGCTGAAGGGGACCAGCTTGGTCGATATGAAGCCAGGGGACCTTGCCTCACGTCATGCTAGGTAATGCAATGAGGGAACTTATTCCAAGTGTGGGCGAGAGGGGGGACTTGGGATGGATTTAAAAATTAAACATAGGTGGCTTGATAGACAGCGAGTGTTGCTACAACCTTGGTCCATCCTGGTCCATCCGGTCCATCTCTGATCCATCTTCTCCAACAACAAGATGTTGCGAACAACTTCGAGATCGTTCATCAGGACACGGCCGGCCGTGGTTGCTGCTCCTATTTTTCAATCCCGGGCCGCTACCACCCAGCAGACTCCAAAGAGCGAGGGGGATATTTCCTCTGTCTTCCGAACCTTGTCTGGCAGCGATGAGACTGAAAAGCTCCCGCAACGGTTCGCGGGTGTGAAGCGCAGGCTTGTTCACGACAGACACGCTTTATATTCGAGCTGGAATAGACTGCTTGCTCGCCTGAAGGATGAGACTCAAATAGTGAAATCCCAGGGCTCTGCGTGTGTCCCTCAGATCAATTTCGCCGATATCGAGAAAGCCCCTGTTGAGTTTAGCGAGGCACTCCGTAAACGCGGAGTAGCCGTCGTTCGCCAAGTTATCCCAGAGAATGAGGCACGCGAGTACACAGAAGAGGTTGAAAGATACGTAGCCGCAAATCCGTCGACGAAAGGTATGCTCGGGCTGTGATCCGCTGCGTCTCTTGTCCATTACTGACTTGAGTCAACTACTAGCCTTCCCTCCCGGCAACCCGACAGTATTCGAGTTGTACTGGTCACGTCCACAGCTCGCTGGTCGGCTTCACGCAAACATGATCAAGGTGCAAAAGTTCCTCATGTCTTACTATCATTCCAGCAACCCTCATGCCATGTGTTCAACACAACAGCCTCTAACATATGCGGACCGTCTGCGCATCCGCCAACCTGGAGATGCTGGGTTTGCCTTGGGACCCCATGTGGATGGAGGCAGTGTCGAGCGCTGGGAAGAGGGTGGCTACGGAAAGGGGCACGTCTACGACAAGGTGTTCGAGGGAAAGTGGGAGGATTTTGACCCCTGGGAGCTCAGTACGCGCCTTGAGGCCACGCAGGACCTCTACAACGGCGCCGGAGCCTGTTCCATGTTCCGCATGTTCCAGGGCTGTTTAAGCATGTCCCACACTGGTCCCCGGGAGGGCACTCTCCTGGTCAACCCTCTCCTATCGCTTTCAACCGCCTACTACCTGCTGCGCCCCTTCTTTGCCCCGAAGAACCTCCCAGCCCAGGCAGCCGGGTCACCGGAGTACTCGTCCCAATTCTTGGATCCCGAGAACTGGGTATGGGCAGATGAAGACTCGCCCGATATCCAGGGAGCTTGGCCTGGACATTGTCAAGAGCTCAACCATAGAGGGCATCCCCATCTTGATCTCCCAAATACCATGGTTCATGTCCCGCGAATTGCCCCTGGGGACTATGTTGCCTGGCACTGCGATACCATACACGCCGTCGACAGCGTCCACGCGGGCAAGTCGGTTTCGAGCGTCATGTATATCCCTGCCTGCCCGACGACGAAGCTTAACGTAGATTATGCCCGCCAGCAACGCGAGCATTTTCTCCAAGGCATTCCGCCGTCTGACTTTCCAGGTGGTGTTGGGGAGAGCCAGCATATAGGGAGGGGAGATGCGGCTGCGGTGATGTCTATGGCTGGACCCGAGGCGCTCCGTTCCTTTGGGTTTGCTCCCTTTGATCTGGCGGCTGCTAAAATGAAGGGCGAGGCGGATGTCTTGAAGTACGGCAACGAGGTCATGGGATTCTGATTTGGTGGAACAGCGGAGCAGATGATCGAGCGGCTCAAATAGGCAGATATCTACTCCCTCTTTAATCGACAGCCTACCCGAAAGGGAACAATCAACGGGACAGGACTTTCGAAAACAGGAATTCTCAACTGCCGTAGTGAATCCAAGTAGCACCACTCCTAGCCGTCCTTCCTGATCAAAGAGGCGGGAGGCGAGGACTTCGTATTTCTTACCCCACCAACCCCGCCAAAGGGTTCAGCGATCTCAGGCAACCAACCAGGCGGGCTCTTTTTCCATCCAACACATCCAACACATCCAACACCAACCACCAACGTGGCGATCTCACGACCCAGTTCGAACGTGCCTGTTCCTCGAGATCATACGTGGCATGCCTCCCTGACCGGCCTCTCCAAGCCATCCTACCATCGAATCGCGACTCAGCGACCACTGCGGCCGCTCAGGCGGCGTCCAGCGGCGTCCACCACGCAGCAACCATGAGCTTCGCCATCGAAGTGCCAGGCGGCGCGAACCCCTTGAGCTTCCAGGACCTCTGCCGGGCGCTCGAGTCTGCCACGACGTCCCTCGACTATGCCCAGCGGCAGGCCGCTGAGCAGCAGCTCTCCGCGTGGGAAAGTCACCCCGGGTACTACAGCTCGCTGCAGGTACGCACGCGTCACCGTCTCTTGTCTCACATCTGTCGTCTTTTTTTTTTTCTCGCCCTGGCCGAACATCTTCTAACAGAACCCTTCTAGGCTGTGTACCTCGACAAGTCCCTGCCGCTCGAGCCGCGCTTCCAGGCAGTCATCCAACTCAAGAATGGCATCGACAAGTACTGGCGCTCGTTCGCCCAGGTCAAGAACGCCATCAAGCCCGATGAGAAGAACATGATACGCGCGCGCCTGTTCGAGGGCACCGTCGGCGAGCCCGAGGACAGGCTGGCCGAGCACAACGCCCTGGTCGTGGCCAAGGTCGTCCGGATCGACTATCCCGCCGAGTGGCCCGATGCCCTTTCCCAGATCATCGGCCTGCTGCGGTCGTCGCGACACGGGGACCAGCGCCACCTGTACGGCTCGCTGCAGATCCTGCTGCAGGTGGTCAAGGAGCTTGGGACGGCACGCCTCAGGAAGTCGCAGACGGCGCTGCAGTCGGTGACACCCGAGATTGTCCACGTCCTGACCGAGATCTACGCGGAGAGGTCCGAGCTGGGCATTGGGTTCCTCTCGAGCGGCCAGGGCAACGAGCAGGAGGCATACCAGGCCATGTCCATCAGCCTGATTGCTCTCAAGATCCTGCGCCGTCTCGTTCTCGTCGGCTACGAGCGCCCCCATGGCGACGAGACTGTGCAAAAGTTCTGGGCCATGTCCCAGAACCAGTTTGGCCAGCTCCTCGGCTTCGTCAGCGACAGCTCCAGCATACCAGAGCACTTCCAGAAGGTCGCGGGCGGCCACCTGCTCCAGTTCACCAAGCTCCACATCAACATGGCCGAGAGCCATGCGGCGAGCTTTGCCGTTCTGCCCAACACCCTCTCCCTGGTCCACGCATACTGGGAGCTCGTCGCCAAGTTTGCAGAGGTGTTTGCCACGTCAGGGGGGATCCGGCAGAGCTCAGGGTCGGGAACTGCAAAAGCCAAGATTGAGGGTCCGCTGCCTGAGAAGCTGGCCGTCAAGGGCCTCCTACTACTGCGGGCGTGTGTTCGCATCGCCTTCCAACCGGTCCAGACATTCAAGTACCGCACTCAGCAGACAAAGTCCGAGCAGGAATCGGCCAAGACCCTGATCAAGACGGAGCTCCTGAAGCCGGATCTTGTCGTCCAGATCGTCAACTGCATCATCACCTATCTCTTCGTATTCCGCAAAGCCGACTTGGAGGCTTGGGACGAAGACCCCGAGGAGTGGGAAAAGGAGCAGCAGAGCGAGAGCGATGCGTATGAGTGGCAGGTCCGGCCGTGCGCCGAGAGGCTGTTCCTGGACCTACTGACCAACTTCAAGAGCCTTCTCACCGAACCGCTGATGTCTTACTTCCAGACAGCCCAGAATCCACAGGCCGACATAGCCACAAAGGAGGCCGTCTACACAGCCATGGGCCTGTCCGCTGCTCATGTCGTCAATGTCTTTGACTTTGACTCGTTCCTAACCTCAACCATCCTACAAGATGCCCAGCAGACGGGGGGACTCTACAGGGTTTTGCGCCGACGGATTGCGATTCTCCTCAGTCAATGGGCACCTGTTAAGCTCGAAGATGCCAGTCGACCAACCGTGTACCAAATATTCCGTCATTTTCTGGATCCGAGCGACGAAACAAACGACCTCGTGGTAAGAATCACAGCAGCCAGACAGCTGAGATGGATCGCAGATGAGCTCGGTTTCAGCGTTGAGGCCTTCCTGCCATACACTTCCGACGTACTGGACCAGCTCATTGTCCTCATCCGCAACGTCGACATCGACGAGACCAAGCTAGCGATCTTGGAGTCCATCAGGATCATTGTCACCCGCATGGAGGAGCAAGTTTCCCAGTTTGGTGACCAGCTCATGTCAAATCTGCCGGCAATCTGGGATAACTCGGGCACTGAGGAGTACATGATCAAGCAGGCTGTGATTGCCATCTTTTCTGCCCTGGTCATGAGTATGGGCAACTCATCTCAGCGTTACCAGCACCTCATGATTCCTCTCATTTCCGAGGCGGTGCGGCCCGGGACCGACTTGCATGTGCATCTCATTGACGAGTCCCTGGAATTGTGGAATGCCATTCTCATGCAGAGCAATGCGCCCCTTGGTGCCGATATCATCAACTTGGCTGAGATGGCACTCCCACTGCTGGAATATGCCTCCGTCACCGCCACCGAAGCACTCAGCGCAGTTGAGTCATATATTCTTCTTGCGCCGGGTGCCGTACTAGAGGACCGGCTACGTCGTCCCACTCTACTGGGGCTCCTCGGCGTCTTGGACTCGAAAAGCAGAGAGCAAGTCCGCCGAGGTACCACCTGCATAGAGTACCTTATACGATCAGCGGTAGAGCTGGGGGGCTCGGACGGCGTTTCCATCATTATTCGGGACATGGTCGAGACGGGCTTCATGAATAAGATCATGGGCGACCTCCACAACGCGTGGGAAGCACATCAGACTACGGGGCCCAACCGCAAGATTAGCAAGCTCAACACGGTTACCGAGGGCGACTACCTTGCCATCCTCGCACGCTTAGCGCTGGCGGAGCCAAGTCTTTTTGTGCAAATGCTTACCACGTTTGGTGGTCTTGATCAGGTGTGGGGCTGGCTCTCCTCGGAGTGGTTCAGCTACTTGCACGGGATGGACCACATCGAGAGGGAGAAGCTATACCTGCTGGGCTTGACTCGCCTGCTTGAGCTCCCGTCGCCGATGCAGGAGCTTGTGCTGGGCAAGCTCCAGGACTACTTCACCATGTGGTCCAACATTATCTCCGACCTCCAGGACGGCGCCATGGATGCCAGAGACTGCCTGATCCAGGGACCAGAAGAGCCCAGCGAGTATGATACCCCCAAGTCGATTATAGAGCGAGAGATGATGCAGAAGGACCCGATACACACGGTGCATGGATACGGATTCTTAAGGGAGCGGTTACAGGACCTTGTTGGTCGGGTCGGCGGCGAGGCGACCTTTGAGGAGCAGTGGGCCGTCAACGTCGACAAGGACATTATGGATAAGTTTCGACAGATAGCGAGCACCATGCAATGATGGAAATAGCATCTAGATTTTTATCTCTAGCAGGTTCTCATGTACAGGTCCCACACATTTTTCATCTCTCTCTCCAGGGCTACCTGTAGCCCTGGAAGATTACAGCTTGCTTCCCCCCTCCTGGGGGACCTTGACCACCACCTTGCCCCAGGTGCCCCGACTCCCCAGCGCAAGCAGGGCATCCTTGACCCTCTCCAGGCCGACAAACTCCTCGTCCGAGTACTCGGTGCCCTTGAGCTTGCTCTGCCTAACGAGGTCCATGATGCCGCCCCACACAGTACCGACCGTCTGGGGCTCGAACTTGGCGTAGGCGCCCCAGTGGATGCCGACGAGCGAGATGTTCTTGAGCAGGAACTTGTTGGTGGGGACCTTCTCGATGGACCCGGCGGCGAAGCCGACGACGAGGATGCGGCCGTTCCAGGCGGTGCACTTTGTGGAGGCGTCGACAAGGCCGACGGGGTCGTAGACGATGTCGACGCCCCGCGACCCGGGCGTCAGGGCCTTGACCTTCTGCGGCCACGACGCGTCGTTGTACGACAGGGCGTGGTCGGCGCCGAAGCGCTTGGCGATGGCCAGCTTGTGGTCGGTCGAGGCGGTGGCGATGACGGTGGCGCCAAAGGCCTTGGCGACTGCTCGGGGTTAGCTACTCTGCGTGTGTGTGTGTGTGTGTATATATATATATATATATCTGAATATCAAAGGAGAAGAAGAAGGGGGGATAATCATACCCTGGACGGCAGCCAGACCGACACCGCCCGCAGCAGCATGTACGAGGACCGTGTCGCCCTTCTTGATGCCCGCGCGCACGACGAGGGCGCCGTAGCTGGTGGGCGCGGTGACGAACAGACCAGCGGCCTCCTGGAAGGACCAGCCGTCGGGGACGGGCAGCAGGGAGACCTCGGGGGCGCAGAGACGCGTGGCGAAGGCGCCCTGGCTGGCGCCAAAGACGCGGGCGCCGACGGGGAACTTGGGGGGTCTGCTGGAGGCCTTGGGCGTGGCGATGACGATGCCGGCGAACTCGGCGCCGGCGACCCAGGGGAAGGCTTTTTTTTATCTCTCTGTCAGCAATTGCCTTTGCTTGTTTTCAAAAAAGTGTTTGGCTGTTTCTGGTGTGAATACTTACGCGGCTGGTGCTGGTATTTGCCCTGGACCTGGAGGATGTCGAAGAAGTTGGTGGCGGCGGCGTGGACTTGGATCAGGTACTCGTTGTCCTTGGGGGTTGGGTCAGGCAGGTCGGTGACCTGGAGCTCGCTGGGGCTCTGCTCGAGGGATTGAATCAGCTATGAATCTTATAGCCCAAAGAAAAAAAGAAAACCTGTCTTCTTTTCTCATATCAAGAGGCTGTCAAGGCAGGGGGATATGGGCGGGAGGCGAAGGCCGAGGGGTGTACCTTGACATATTGCTTGAGCTGGATGCCACGCATGGTGAATGCAGAGAGAGGATCAGGCAAGATGGGAAATAATGGGAAAAGGACGGAGAAAAGATGCAGAATGTGAGAAGAAGGCCGCTAAATAGTAGAAGTGTAGTGATGCAATGAGAAACCCAGTTCCCAAACGAGAAGACAAAGCGGCAGGTGGTGAGTGATGAATAATGAGAGGCTCCTGCAGGCGGCCGAATCCCGATGTTGGAGCCGCGAGCGACGATCGCGGGGGGCGAGCCGAGGCATCTCCGAGGCATCTCTGGGGCATCTCTGGGGCATCTCTGGGGTCCATTAATAGAGTCTCTGCCGCCCACCCACTGAGCTTATGTTTACTATTGTTCCGCATTTTCGCAAGCATTGCCCGCTATTGCACAGTGCCTATGCAGTAGCTGCGCCGCATTCTGGGACATGGTCTTGGATGTTGTACTCGTTATTTCCTATGGCCCATGTTTGTGCAGGTAATGCTACCAGTTAACCAAGCGCGTGTTCCCTCGACACCTACAGGGCATGGCCATGATGGAATCAGACGGCCCGCTCTCGCCCCCCGGCTATGCTGTCCGTGCCTCGTCGCAAAAGACTCATTCTAGAACCCATTCCATCCGCTTCCCTTCCATTGCAATGTGCCTCCTCTCACCTCCCCTCATCTCCCCTCACCTTAAGGCCACCCCGGCCACTAGTCCAGTGCGCTCAACAGGTACTCCACCGCTCCCTGAACGCTGCCGCCACTCCGCCGGAGAGCTGCTATGTTACGGTCAAAGTCGAAAAATCCCATGTCGTTGAGCTGACGCAGCTGCTCCTGGTACCGTTCCTCCGGAGGCCGATTGTCCGGCGGCGACTGGCTTGCGCCGCCTCCATTCATCATCTGCATCATCTGCTGCATCTGCTGCAGCATCTCGGGGTTCGTCCCGAACGGACTGCCGCCTCCCGGTGGTCCAAACAGCGCCGCAAACGGATTCGCAGCTTGTGTGTTCTGCTGCTGCGTGCCTCCTTCGCTCTGCCCCGTAGCTGTGCCTGTACCCGCCGATGCTCCGGTCCCTTGGCCCGGCGTCGCTGACGAGTCCGTCTGGCCCGGCGTGGTGGGTGGGCGCATAGCATTGGAAAGAAACTGAAGCTGCTGCGCTAGCTGGTTCACGTCTGGCTGCCCTTCTCCACCCTGACCACCGCCCAGGCCCCCGCCCAGACCTCCGGGCATGCCCCCAAAAGCCATGAATGGATTCGCAAACGGATTCTGTTGGCTCTGGGCCGAGTCGCCACCAGTTTCGTTGCTGGACGGCGCTCCTGAGGGAGTCGTGTCTGTCGCTCCAGGAGCTGGGAAGGCCGAGTTTCTGCCTTGCATGCTACGCTGCATCCGCATAGCCTGGGTCATCATGTTGGGGTTCGTCATCATCTGGCGCATAAACGGTGATGTGATGATTTCTCGGGCGTTGGGCATGTTGCGCAGCATCGGGTTCGACTGGATCAGCGTGTCGACAAAGTCGGGGTTACTGAGCGCTTCATTCATAGACTGCTGCACGTTGGGGTCCTCCATCATACGCTGAAGTCGCTCCTCATCCATCGGCGGGCCCATCTGTTTCTCTAGCGTCAGCATCCGTCTACATCCATCGAAAGCTCGCCCAGGAAAACACGGGGAGGGTCGGAGGACTTACGCCTCCATCAGGACCAAACATATCAAGCCCGGGAAGGTTGATCTGGTGACCAGCATACCTGGCGCCAGTGAGGCCAGCCAGAGGATTGTTGGCAGTGCCGGACGCCATGTTGGTGGGGATGGCCTGAGGGGTTGGGGTGGAGGCGGTGGCGGGCTGGCTGGGGTTGCTCGCGGCGCTCTTGACCATATGGATGGTATTGTTGGGCTTTATCTTGTATGTCGCCAGGGTATCGTCGTTCTTGAGGACGCGCCCAGAGTAGATCAGGCGCTGGCGCTCGACGGGGATGTCCTCGTAATCGCCGCCGGCGAGCTTGCTCTTGAGGTCGAGGACGGTGGCGGACTGGGCCATGGTGACGGTGTGGGTGCTGTTACCCGAAGTCTTGACCTTGAAGGTGATTTGAGCGTCGCCGCTCGACTCGGCGTTGTCGGCCATGTTCCGTAGGCGTAGCCCTGCAGGCTAGTCTGTAGCGCGATGGAGATTATGAATCGTTGAGAGCGATGCGAGGTTGCGAACTGTCTACGGGCGGACGAGCGTGGTCCGGGCCGAGATGAGGACGGGCAAACCAGTGATGCGACACTATAGGGACGAGTGGTGAAGTGCGTTGGTGTTAGGAAGGCTTTGTGTGAACGGAAAAGTATGAAGGGGAGAGAAGGAGGAGTGGGCGGCTCAAGCGGAAACGCAGGTGGAAGTGAGGTCAGTCCAGTAATTGGCAGCAGAGGCGATGACAGTTACTATTAGCTGGTGGTGGATGTGGGGTGTGGAACGTGGGGCAGGCAACGGCTAGCACCTGGTACACAGCTTGAAGCACCCTCTCCACCTATGGCAGTTATCGATGGTACCAGGTGTATACTGATGCGCATAATGCAAGGAGAAATGGTTTAGAGTTAGAGATGTCCCATATAGTGGAATACTACTGCCTAAGGGGCTGCTACTATTCCGGATTGAATCGTCTTGTCCTAAGAATCCAAATGTCCGTTGCGTGGTTCGATTGGCATCCATGTGATTCTGGGGCCACTTACAGTAATATCTCTCGCCCAGCTCCCAACAACGCTCCCATGGTGGTAGGAGCGAGGACACCATGATAAGAGCGAATACTTGATAGTAGTCCCTTTTTTGTTCCGACCTCGCATACTATATACTAGTATTTACGCGAATTTGTTTCATTGATCTACGCTATTAGCACTACGTAGTACTTGGGGTAGACTATGTACGGAGTAATCTGTACTATGTACTAATATACTACTAGTAGTAGAGGTGCCCATACCTTTCTCGTTGATGCGTCGTCTCCGTGCATTGTTTTTCTTTCTTTATACGATGCATGCAGCCGCCGGAATATATTTTTCATAATAACATCCCGTATTCTATCCGCGCGCTATTTTATATTCCCATGGCTCGGGTGTCCTAGGTTAAATCGTGGTAGGTTAGTCAGTCAGTCTATTCGTTCTTGGGGTAACCTGCTGCAATGAGGTAAGTGGGGCACCGCACCCAGATTGGTCTCACAAGTCTCACCTCACTCGTTGACTCTCAATGGACCTCCTTCGACACAAAGCAAACACCCAAGACCACGGAGCCAATGTGGACATCGTGGCTAGAGACAACGCTCACGAGGCCAATACATTTACTCCATCCTTAGACAGCCGAAGTTGAATATCCTCTCGAGACAGGCCCCGTGGGCAAGATGAGACTTGGCGCCCTCGGGTGAGCATCTCGAGATAACCTCAGCACTGCTGATCCAAGAATGCCGCCGCTGCCATGATCCAGGGCATCTTTTACGCGAGGTTCTTCCCTCAGGAGGGTAGGATAGAGAGGCTCCTGCCATCGGTATCTTTCAACTGACGGAGCATCAGGCCCCAGGATAGTCGCCCAGTCTCCCCCAGGCTGCATCACCACCGTCGGCGACGGCACCACTACGACACGCGCACCGCTCATCGACTTTGATGTCCTGCAGGAGTACATCATTCCCCGCCAAGCCTTCTGCAACCGCTATGTCACCATTGACTCCCCGGACGGGAAGTACTCCATCCTCGGCTACCCAATCGTCATCCCCCACTCCAAGTACATGCGCAACGAGTTCATCTTCAACTTCGGCTTGCTCGTTGAGGCCGACGTGGACCACGTTCCGTACGAACGCGTCGTGCGCAGGCTGGCGACCACATTCAGTGAGATGGAGAAGCAGAATGAGTATCTCAGCCAGGGTGAGGCCAGGCCTGATGATGGCGGTGAGCAGCTCGCCGGTAGGAGGCCCATCGAGAGTCTGCTTGAGATTGTCAAGGAGGATCTCAATAACTACGGCGAATGCATGATTCCAGTTGGTAGGTTTATACGTCATTCCCATTCCCAAAAGCCCCAGTTTCTGACGGCCTTCACCAGACGAAGCAAACACCATCAACATGAAGCTCTTCCCGCACCATCCCAACCCACCCGTCGTTAAAGGGTGGCATGTCCCTGTCTCCAAGACCAAGTTCGCCGACATTGTCGACCCTACTTGGGACCTCACCCTGCAGAAGGTCATCTCCCACATCGATGGCGTCTCAGACGTCCGTCGCATTGCCCATGCGGCCTCCGTCTCCCTCGACCTGGCCAAGACGGCTCTGCGCCACCTCCTCTATTATGACACCATCCTTCTCCTCGACATGTTCTTCTTTAGCGCTTGTTACGCACCCCGGCCCGGAATCCACGACTTTGTCCGTAATGTCGATGGCATGGTCGACGAGTGCGCAGGCTACGTATCCCACGCCGGCCGCCGGCCGAGCAACTATCACCTTATCCGGCTCATGACGTCCATGGTCGAGGGACGTACTATTCTCGAATGGCTGTGGGCCCACCAAGAAGCGGGTTTCGAGGTTCTGCGCTACATCGACGTCCGCCGCTTCGTTCAGTTCGGCCTCATCAAGGGCTGCCTCTACCGCGTCCACAAATACGTGGTCTCGAAGCAGTACCTGGCCGCGCTTGCATCGGGGCAGAGCCGCCCGGTACCCGGAGGCGACCCGCTCCAGAAGTACACAGACGGCTGTCACCACTTTGACCAGATCATCACCGAGCAAGACCTCACAGACGACGAGATCATGAAGAGGCTGAAGACACTCCCGGTTCCAAGAGGCGACTTGGCTTTGTTCTATCGGTGAGGGGTCCTGAAACCCCCGCCTTGGCTGCCCAACAATTACAGAGATCTATGACTCGGAGCCGGCAGGCAATCCGCTAATGTACATATAATATGGGTAATTTACAGCGTAATCATACACGGAGATGGTGAACTCTCTCACTTCCTCCTCTTCATCTCCCGGAGCTCAGCCTTGGATGGCAGCTCGATATCGGGGTTGTTGGCAACGTGGCCCGCCTCGGAGTCCTTCTGCGCCTTGAGCATCCGGCGAATCTCCTTCTCGGACACCTCCTCGCCCCTCGCGGCGGCCTCCTCCTTGAGCTTGTTGACCACGCGGCGCACCGTGCCCGTGTACGGCTGCCCCGGGTACACCTTGCCGCTCTCCTTCCACTCCTCGTCGTCGACCAGCTCGATGATGCGCACGTTGTGCTTGCCCTTGCGCAGGATCAGGATCTTGTCGTCAATGACAAACTTGGCCGTGTCGCCGGGGAACCACATCTTCATGGGCGTCCAGGAGAGGTTGCCGGGAACGAGGCCACGGTCCTGACCCGGCTGGGCAGCCACGTAGGCACCCTGGGTGGCGACGAGGCGCTGGCCGTCGCTGGCGCTGGAGGCGAGACCGCAGGCGAAGAGGATCTTGGCGGGGGAGACGTCGATGATGGAGTGGGGAAGCTGAATGTCGGCACGGGGGGCGATATTGGGCGTGAGGATGCCACTCTCAGGGCTGGGCTCCTTGACGATGGTTGGGAGCTCGCCGCCGAAGCGGAATTGGTGCTGCTGGGCCTCCTGGAGAGCCCTCTGGGAGCCGTACACTAGGGACAGCACCTCGAAGGCCAGGTGATGGTTGGCGACGCGCTTGGCGGGGTTGGCGCGGTGCTCCGTCATCAGATCCTGGATCTGCTTCAGGGGCATGAACGTGAAGAGCTTGAGCAGCTTCTCGAGCTCCTCATCAGGGCGTCGCATAAAGTACCCATACAGGTCAAACGGCGACGTCTTGAACTCGTCGAGCCACATGGCGTTTCCGGCACTCTTACCGAACTTGGCCCCGGAGGAGTCGGTCAGTAGGGGCACCGTGAATCCGAAGGGTTCGTGCTGCCACTCGGTGGGCATCCGGAAATGGGGCGCCTCCTCGCTGGCCCGGACGGTCTTGAGCACGTCAATGCCCGAGACAATGTTGCCATACTGGTCGGAGCCGCCAATCTGCATCTGCACGCCTTGCTTGTTGTACAGATGCCAGAAATCCCAGCCCTGGAGCAGGGGGTACATGAACTCGCCGAGGGACATGCCGTCTCCTTCTGTCATCTTGCGTTTGACCCTAGCTCCTGCATCAGCATAATGATTACCAAGTTATCGTTCCGAGGGGAAGGACTCACGTCTCGCGGCTGAGCATGGGTCCCATGCGCATGTGTCTACCCAGTCTCTTGCTGAAGTCATACAGGGTCAGCTTCCCCAGCCACATGTTGTTGTTAAACAGGGAACGCTTCGCCGCCCAGTCCTCCTCGTAGCCGTACTTGTCCCTTAGTTTAATAACGTTGGTCCATAACCTCGTGAGCTGGTAGTGGAGTTTGGTGATGTTCTTGCTGATATCGGCGTTGGACAGGATTTTGCGGCTCTCGAGTCGGTCGGTTGGATCGCCTATCCTCGCGGTAGAGCCTCCCAGAAGGAGCACGGCAGGATGGCCGTGGAACCACATCCAGAACAGAGCCATGAAGGGGAGCAGGTGGCCGAGATGCATCGAGTCGGCAGTCGGGTCGATGCCGACGTAGCCACCTATCCGCTTAATTCGCATAATCTCCTTGATCTTGTCCGGGTTCCTAGCAGTGCCGAAAGAGTCAGAGCAACACTTATGATAATCGAATGGAGGGGCGCAACCAACCCTGCGACATCCTTGATGTAGCCGCGTTCGGCCAGGACATCCCAGACATGAGGGATCTCTCCATTCTGAACCTTCTCGGCGCGTTCCTTCCAGCGCTTTTCGCCTTCTTCTACCTTGTCAAGGAAAGATGTGGCGATGCCTCTGGCTCTCTGCGCTTCGGCCAAAGGCTGTCGGGTCGAACAGAGGGCGCATGGCCGCGCACCCAGCCTGGGGAGACTGCGCAGGGCAATTCGGGGCGCCATGGTGCCTGTGGGAGGCCGATGTGGGCTGAAAGACGGATCAATAAAATTGATCACGTACTAACGAAACCCTTGGCGACGTCGAGATTTGTCTTTACCTGGGGACTTTGGTGATCCGTAGTACCGCGCCTGGGTCTTGCTGGAGCTCCAAGAAAATTCCCCAAGAAAGTTGCAGGGTCCTCGTCTGGAAATCGCGACCAATCACATGCCGCGCTATGACGCTTCCGGAACAGCATTCTTCCGCATCGGAGGCTCGGGAGCACGAGGCCTTTCGGAATGCGTCTAGCCAATCACAAAGCTCGTAATTCGACTTCCTCGGCAATAATCAGTCTTTGGAGATCATCGACCGTCATTTGATCCTGCCTCCTGCTTCGCTTCCATCGACCTTGATGACCGAAACCCATTGGGCGTGGCAACCGACTCGCGCATTCGATTGATCACCATGGCCTCGTTCATGCGCCCGACTCTTCTCCGGCAGACGGCGCTCGCGTCGCGCGCCGCCGCCGCTCCCGCCTTTGCTTCCCGAAGCCTCCTCGCCCGCAGCCCTGCCGTCGCGGCCTTTCACAACTCGAGCAAGCGCTCTGCGATTCTGCCGCCCCCGCCTCGTAAGAATTCCTGGACTGCTGGCTCCCCTTTGCGACTGGCTTTGGATGCGCTAACACGAGGTCACAGAGAAGATTGAGGGCTCAGGTACGGAACGACCGGACTCTCTTCACTAGCACGTGAATATCGCGAGGATGCCGACGAGCTGACAATGAGCAACACAGTCAACGACCCTGTCCCCATCCCCGAGCCCAATGCCGCCCACGGCTCCTACCACTGGGCCTTTGAGCGCCTCCTGGCCGCCGGCCTCGTGCCCCTCACCGTCGCGCCCTTCGCCGCCGGCTCGCTGAACCCGACCATGGACGCCATCCTGTGCGGCGCCGTCCTCGTCCACTCGCACATGGGATTCCAGAGCGTCATCATCGACTACATCCCCCAGAAGCAGTACCCCGGTCTGCGCAAGCTGTTCTGGTGGGGCCTGAACGCCGCGACGCTGCTGGTGGGTGTCGGTCTGTACGAGTTTGAGACCAACGACGTCGGTGTCACGGAGGCGATCAAGCGGGTCTGGAAGGCGTAAAATGGGGATGTGCTGGAGTTGAGAAGCTGGAGTGTATAGGAAAGGGTGGGGGTTGAATTGACGGGGGGCGGTTGCATGGCGCACTTTTCCCTTTGTGTGGACTATGTTGGGGGTGCTGTGACAACTGTATAGATTACAACACTGTTTACCAGGATGAATTGAGAAGGATTCGCCTACTGGCGTAAAGAGTCGGGGTGCCAGCGGACGAGCTTGTTGTGAAACAGTATGAACGCAACTACGTGTCTGAGCATCTCTGACAATGTCCGATGTACAAAATGCCGCTAGTGGCCCTTGCGAATCTCGCGGATATGGGCTACGCGAGCCTTCCACAGACCGGTCAGCCCTTCGCATTGTTGGCTCAAGTCAATGCGATACCGCACCAACAAGTTATGCGGGAAGCCGCTTCTGGAAGGACGGCATGGGGGCTGAAGTCGATGGTTGGTGTCCTCTAGCCTATCAGTCTCCCTCCCGACTCGCTGAACCAGATTGCCGGGTTTGCGATGCTGGATCAAGCACACCGAGTCCTCAATGAAGCTTGGGGGTGTGATGGTGTCTTCCTCCTCCTTCGGGCCATGCAGGAGTTGGCCCGGGCCAGAGAAGGTGAGCGGGACAAGAACTGCCTGGCCTGCACGCTATGATCACAAAGGCCATGCAGATGGAGTGACCAGCAGTATGGCAACCTCGCCCATCCGCGTACCCCCAAACTCGCCGGATAGGTGCAAGCGCCGTGGGACAACATGAATGTGATACCGTCACCGATGCTGACCGTGCATGATTAGAGTGAGAATTGAAGGTTGCCTCCCATTGTCCTTTTTCTGAATAGGCGGCCTTGGTGGCTATATATGGCCCCAGCCCTCGGGCGGTGTTATCTCACCTCAGAGCCCCTGATCATAGCCTTTCAGATAGGACAATCTCGAACAGAGTCACAGCCCAAAATGAGTGCTCCACGAGTGGCCGTAATTGGTTCCGGTTTGACCGGTCTCCTGACTGCTCAGGGGCTTCAGAAGGTAAGCCTCCCTTCTCATTCCCTGATCCCGTGAAACAGTTGCTTCAACTGTCCACAGAATGGCATACCGGTTGTTGTGTATGAGAGGGACCCATCTCTAGACTTCCGCGAAAGAGACTGGACCATAATGCTGCACTGGGGACTCAGCACTCTCAGTACGCTTCTGCCCCAAGACGTCCAGGACATCTTCCCCGAGGCCTTCTGTGATCCCTTCTACAAGGAGGACTACCCCCCTGGCCTCCCATGCCTCGACAACACCACAGGACAACCACTCTTCCACATCCCGTCCACCTGGATGCGCCTCATCTCCCGTCAGCGGTTCCGAAGAGTCCTGTCCCGTGGCCTGGATATCGAGTATGGCAGGAAGCTGGAACATATCGAGACGGCAGGCGACGGCCCCGTTGCCCTGATCTTTGAAGATGGAACACGCCATGAAGCAGAAATTGTCGTCGGCGCTGACGGACCAAGGTCTATCGTCCGGAACCAGCTGCTTGGCGAGGAGAAGTCAGCCATCGTCAGCTCCCCATGGGTTGTATCCCTGGTCCTGGCGACATACGAGGACCCCGAACAGGCTCACTTTGTGCGCCATCCACACCCTGTATGGCACATGGTATATGGTCCCGAGGGAATAGGCGGGCTGGCAGGTCAGTTAACCACCCTCCTGGGCATGAAGTCCCATTTTTTAACAGGAAAGAGAAACCAGTATCCGACGTAGGGAAGTCAAACGATCCCAGAGAGTGGCAGTTTTACTACTTCAGAATATGGAAAGAAGATCTGGAGCACGGTATCCGGGGCGAAGAGGCGCTTGAAAAGTTCAAGGAAAAGGGAAAACGACTTTGTGAGCCGTTCCGTTCCGCCGCCGAGTGGGTTCCCAAGGACAGTGTCTGCGCCATTGATCAACTCAAGTACTGGATCCCAAAACCATGGGACAATTGTCAAGGGCGTGTGACCCTAGCTGGCGATGCTGCCCACGCTATGATGCCTTGTAAGTCATCAACACCTGTCCAAGCCATACAATGTGCAAGGTTTATGTCTCAGAGCACTTACACGAGGACAGTCCGCGGCCAGGGGTTCAACCACAGCATGGAAGATGCGCTAAAGCTCGTTAAAACAATTGTGCGGATCCGTGATGGCGCGGACCGCGCGCAGGCCATGGGGGAGTATGACAAAGACGTGTATGAGCGTGGACGCCAGGCGGTCCTGGCGTCGGTAGAAGAGGGCGAGAAGAACATGGATTATGAGCAACTGTTGACGAGCAAGACAGTAAAAGCGGGGTTTGCGAGAGAGAAGAAGACCAACGGTACAATTGAGGCCGCCAAGGTAGAAGCAGTATTGTGAAGCTGCCAGTGAGTAAAATCACTGGGAGTTGGTTGATCAGAGGCATATTTCAGGCCATGTTGTATCTCCTTTATAGCATTTGAAGTGTTTTTCATTTCCGTTTTTCTATTCTTCAGATGAACCCATGTTTCATGCGACGAGTATTTGACAGCAGCCGTATCTTGAGAGCAAAGTATTAAACGTTACCTCGGTTCTCTGCAGCACCAGATCGCACCAGATCAGATGGCCAGACTCGTAATCTCGGGCCCTTCAATGCGGTCCATCTCGGGTGTGGGCGGCGGCAGGTTCTCGGCCTTGATGCAGAGCCAGCAGCTGGCGTACATGTTGACACGATCAATGCACGCACCGTCAATGCGTGCTCCGTGGCGCCTCGCTGTGAAGCCGTGTGCCTTGAACACCCCAATGTACCAGGGGTTCAGCGCCGATGAGCGCAGGAGCACACGGCCACCCATGCGAAGCGCACGGTTAAGCTTGCTGACCTGTGCGGCTGCGGCCGTCGATCCATTGTCGAACCAGTCCATGCTGTCCATGATGACAGCGACCGTAAGCGTCCCAGGCGAAATACGCGAGATGATCTCTTCGAACTCGTCCGTGTGGATGCGCAGACCATCGAGAGCGCCTGGACGGGAGAGCTTGGCGTGAGATTGGGGGCTAAGGTAGTCGGGATGGCACTTCCGCGAGAACTTGCCAGCGAGACAGACGTGGTAATAGGGGTTGTCGGACGAAATGTGTGTATCCTCAGCCATGGG
Organism: Amphichorda felina; assembly: GCA_016490725.1. Taxonomy (NCBI): domain Eukaryota; kingdom Fungi; phylum Ascomycota; class Sordariomycetes; order Hypocreales; family Bionectriaceae; genus Amphichorda; species Amphichorda felina. Next base: position 17,926 of record JAEMHR010000002.1, on the reverse strand, counting down.
GTCGAGGGTGTTGACCATGTAGTGCCAGATGGCGTGGGAGCGTGTGTTCTTGGCCGTGGGATTGGGCCCCCTGACGGAGTCCGACTCAGCGTGGTCGGCTTCGATCATAGCAAGCTGGTTCTTGGGCACTCCGAGAGCAGACCAGAGGAAGCTCTCCTGCGAGACGACGAGGTTGCATATAAGCTTGGACAGCAGGGCGGGGCGAATCTTGTTTCGCCATATTTCCCGCTGCTCGATCAAGGTCTTGGCCTCGAGCATCTGCTTAACCGCAGACTGAAGACCGAAGAGACGTGCAACCCAGCGGAATGCGCGAATGGCGTGCCGAGAGCCGCCCGTGTCGTAGAGGCCGTAGCCGCCCGAGTTGTGGAAGACGTGGATATTCTTGAGCCAGTACTGGAAAGCTCGACTTGACAAATGGGGGGAAAGCTTGGATATGAGGATATCGCGGAAGTTGGGGTGCTTGCCGTCCCCGAAAATCTTCCAGAAGTCTTCATACTCGAGGGCAACATAAGAGGCTGCCTTCAGCTCAAGGAGATGGTTCTGCGTCGGGTTCAGATCCACAGCATGGACACGAGCCGGGCTCTGCGTCAGGTAGGAGAGAATATTGTCGCCGGCAGATGTGATAGCAATGACCTTGTCATCAGGACCGAGGTTGAGCAGGCGGGCATCGACACGAGTATCCTCCCAAGTGAAGGCGTAGATGTACTCGTCATTAAACTGCTTGTGCTTCTGGAGCTGATCATTGTAGTAGATTCTCCAGTGGTGGTTCTGATAAAAGAACGCGGGCAGTGGCAGGTTGGCTGAAAGGTTCGAGATGGCCGTGACGAAGGCCTTGGAGCGAATCTCAGGGGCAGACCTCTCAATGGCCCGGGTGAGGGCATCGCCCTGGTTCGCCGGGTATAGGTAAGGAGACTCAGTCGCCAGGGCATCAATGCGCTCGATGATCTCATGAGGCAGACTAGACGGCGAGAATGGCTTCTTGTGGCACCCAAGCCAGATATAGTAGGGGATGGAACCCAGGGCGCGATTGCGGCCATTGAAGTTGAGGACCGTACCATACTTGTACTCCAAATAGTCACGACGACTAGGTTCGAGCCCAACGCGGTCGAGGTCAAACCAGGCTCGCCAGAAACTCCTTGACAGGAAGTTGATATGACGGTCAAGAAGACCTCCCGTGTAGTTTCGGAACGAGCAGTCAACCTGGTTTTGCACGTAGAAGTCCACCACGCCCATGATCCCATGGGGGGAAAGTAGAGACCCCACCGAGTCAACCACAGAGTAATAGTCGGGCTAGGTTATACACAAGTCAGTCAAGAGGTCATTGAACGGGAGTAAGGGTTTGTCGGCAGGTTCTATAACCTACAATCATGGACAGACTGTACGACATGGTGACCAAGTCGGCACCCCCGTGCTCTGGACGTTGCTGTTTAAAGTAGCTGAGCGCCGGAGGCCGTGACGGACTTGGCGCCACTGCCACGTCAGATTCATAATCCTCCAGTCGAAACCTCCGGGCATCTTCACAGACAACCGTCACGTTGGTCCAGCCCAGTCTCTGGAAACGCTTCCGAGCTACCTCGCATAGAGAGGGGGAGAAGTCGACGAGATAGACACTGGAGAAGTACTCGGGGACATTGACAAATTCAGACATAGCCTCGATATTGAAGCCCGTGCCACCACCAATCTGAAATTATCAACCGGGTGTTCCTCTCAGAAAAGGGGAGGATGGGTGGGCGGCACATACGTCAACCCAGATTCGCTTCTTGTCCCCCCCGGTAGTGCTTTCCCGCTTGGCCTTCAGCTGAGAGGCGACAAGCGCCAGCATGTCTTCTCGGCCACGGAGGAGAACCCCGCGAGTGGCATCATAGGCCCCCGCCTGCTTCTTGTAGAAGCTCTCGAGGGCATCTTGCTGCGTGCCCTTGGACCCGCCTTGGTGCGGTTTGACGAAAGAGGACCAGAAGAAGAGAAAGAATGACTTGAGTAGGCTGAGAGCCTTTGTTTGCTTCCCCTCAGGCTTGGATGTAAGCCTAGAGATATAGACACCGCCGATGACGGCTATTGTTATTCCAGCATAGAGAGGTTGAGCATCCGTGCCAAAGGGCAGCAGGTTTGAAATGTTACCACCCTAGATGCTAGGTCAGCATAGCCAATATTCAAGGGGAGGAAGGGAGTCATACAAGAAAAGCCATGGTATTCTCTCATTTTATGGAGAGTGAATCTGTAGTGAATAGGCCACGCAACTCGGAGCTGTGTTGAAGTCGCTCAGAGCCGAAGAAGAATGCTATAAGACGACGAACAGCCAGCCACGATATTGGGAGGAGAATCATCTTTATTCCATTCTCTATATACATAAGTTTAAAGTACTTGGCCCTGCTAATGCAGGCCGCTGGCTACTTCTGAGCAGGGTAGTTAGAGGCGACATTGAAGGCGCAGGCTTCCCTCGACATCGCCAACCTCAACACTGGGTTCAAAATTCCCCGCGGTCTGGCACTACGTGGGCCAATCGCTAGGGCACATGTCTCAGGGTGCTTGTGGCTTAGGTCATTGGCAAGCCATGCCGCTGGGCGGTAGACATGCTCGTCGAGAGTTATTGCTGGTGGCGGCTGGGTAGCCAATGAAATGCGTTCAAATTGGCAGCATGGGCTCACAGCCCGAGAGATGGGCCCCCTCTTGGGCCATGAGAGAAGAGTAAGGAGAGAGATCCGCCTTGTTCACCTTGAGTGATGTACGAGTAGTCTGATGCAAGGACTCGATCAAGTTGGAGGATTTGACGTTGTATTGGGGGGAGTGGGGGACAATATGCAACTAGCCCCACTTCAGCTGGAGAGCTGTGAGCTCAGGCAGGTACCAATTGGATGGGTCGTGGCTGCCACATGCATCAACGAGCAATGTCCTGAGGCGAGTCGGAGCCTTTCGGCGAAAGGCACCCTCGCGCTCTTGGAAATGAGATACAATATGGCCGAAATAGTCTACGGAATGGTAAGCAGATTAGCGCAACTCGTGCGGTTGATCATATCCTTCAATTCATCCGTGTGACGCCAAGTCTGAATCGATGGTCGCGACGAGAGCGTCAATAGACAAAAGTAGCTAGCAGCCCGCCAGGTGTAGTTCTCAGGGAAGTGCGCGATCAGTAATTTCCATAAAGGTGCGAGAAGGCCTTTGGAGACCCAAGTGTTCAAAATTTATGCCTATTTCCAGGCTTTTTTTTTTAAATAAGAAGAAGTAATATTCGTTGAACTTCAAATTGATAACTACGAATCCCTGTTCCTTTTTTGGTCACCACCCAGCTTCGTTAGCTGGAGCCGGAATAAGATTACGCCGTTGGCGCGTTGGGGGTCTTGGCGCGGGCGTGAATGCGACGCCAATCATGACGCCGCACTGGGCCGTCGGACGTCGCGAGAACCACAGCAGTTCAACCGATCCATCAACAGCCCCCCAACGCCATCATCTGTTGCTGTATGAGGCACTGACTAACATCAGTGCTGTGACGCGCCGTCACTATGCCGTCGCAGAAAGGCACCAGCAAGAAGGGCGGCTCCGCCATCCCCAAGCAGAGCCGCACTTCGACGCCAGCGCCGACCACCACTCTCCCTCCCCAGGAGCCCTACGATCCGGACTTTCTCAACACTCGAGTCATCCTGTTCCAGAATGCGCTCGGGTACGATGACCTCATTGATGCGGGGGCCTCGAGTGCCGCAGTGCCGGATTCCCGGAGCATTGACGCTATGCTCGCCAAGCTTAAGGACTTGGTCGGCGTCATGGAGAAGCGCTCCAACTTCTATGACCGCGGCATGCGCTTCCTTGCCGACGAGCGCAAAAAGCGTCCTGATGATTATGTCCCCGAGCACGAAGGAAAGCGCCTGAAGAATAAGAAAAAGAAGGGCCCCGATTCTCTGGCGCCGCCTGATGCAGGCAGCCACGGTAAGTTAAAATCCCATGCGTCTCTCACTTTAAGCTCAGATTTCTTATTTCTCCCCTGGCGCCACATGTTTTTTTGTTCCATTTTTTTGACAGCTAATCCTCGCAGGACGAGCATCACCGAACCGAGAGAAGCGAAAACACTCGCGCGACCACGATTCAGCAAGCTCTTCGCTATCGCCTGTCGCGGCACGCTCCCCTTCAGCCATGGAGGTTGATGAAAAGGCCAAGAAGGAGGAGGAAGAGGAGGAAGAAGAAGGATCATCAAGTTCTGACGACGAGGGTGCTCCTCCTCGCCGCGAGATGCCTCAACACCAAACCTTTGGCGAGGACCCGTCCACATTTCCCGACCCTACCATCTACGAAATCCGCGAGACACATCCCGGCATGTCCGAAGAGGAAAAGAAGGAGATATATTCTGTCGCCGTCTATCCCCATAGCGATCTCTCCGATCTCATCGCCGGCGACCCGCCAGACAAGGATTTCAGTAATGCAAAACCAAGCAGCCAGATCAATTTCACGACGTTCGCATCCTACATCGAGCCATACTTTCGCCCGTTCTCAGAAGAAGACCTCGGCTTCCTGCGTGAACGGGGGGACCGCACCGCGCCATTTCTGATGCCCAAGCGGGGCAAAAGGCACTACACCGAAATCTGGGCCGATGAGGACGGTGCCATGTCCCTCGATGCCCCACAGCAACCAGACAAGCTGCCGCCGAACATGCCTCGCGGCACCATCGAGAATATGAATGACACCGTCGCCGAGACCGATGGGCTCTCTATCGGGCCCCTGGCCTCTAGGTTACTCTCGGCCCTGCGGCCGGAGCATCGGGCGCAGCCGGCTGACGATAAACCGACCACCAACGGCGTGACCAACGGAGATGTCACCATGTCTGGTGGTATCAATGGCGAGGATCAAAACGGCGCCAACGCTGAGGAGAAGCCGGAGCCGCTACCCCCTGCAACTTACATGCCCGATTCATCCACTGAAGCTTGGAAGAAGGCAACCTACCCCAAGCTCGACTATCACCAAGTGGACGAGCGCCTCAAACAAGAGCTCAGGTACATTGGCTTTACACCTCCAGAGGGTGCTGAAGCCGACTACGACGGCGCATACGATGACGAAGTCGCAGGCAGGCTGCGGGAGCTGCAGTCACGCCTCAGGGAGCAGATGCTTATTAACGGCGCGCGTAAGGCCAAGCTTACGGAGCTGGTGCGAGAACGCATGGCCCACCAGGAGTATTCGACCATCCTGGAAGATCTGGACTCGCAAGTCCAGGCGGCCTACACCAAGCGGACACGGACAATGGGCAAGAGCAAGAAGGCAAAGCGCCCTGGCGGGGCGGGCGGTGGCAGCCACTTTGTTGGAGGCGGGGCGGCCGGCACAGCGCGGCCCGGAATTGGCGACTTGACCAAGACGCTGATGGAGCGACGCAAGAGGTGGATCAGCACCATCGGAGCCATCTTCACGGACGAGACTGTGGGCAAGGTGCCACGAGAAGAAGACCCAGACAGCTCCATCTTCAAGCCAAGCGAGATGTCGGAATACATGAAACGAGAGAAGGAGCAGTGGGAGGAGGAGGTCGAGGGCGAATAATGAAGAGATGCATGGCAACAGTGGCTTGGGTCGGCGTTACAGGGATAAGGAGCGGTGTTACGGCTTTGGTGCTTAGCATGGTAACGGCTGGAGCTTGCAGGATACCTTTGTGCGGATTACCGTGTACTACTAGCTACTAATGATGGCGCATGGTTTGGAGTTTTGGGGTAACGGCCAGTATGAGACTGCGTGTTTGAAGCCTCAGCCAAAGACAATACCTATTCGAACCAATTAGATGAAGAATAGGCTTCCAACGCCTACCTATATGAGCATAGGTAGCATTCCAGGACAATTGAAATGCTAGTAGTGTGCATGTTCTAGACCAAACACTTGAGACATGTTGTTCTACTAGTAGTTATAATACTGAGTACCTTACTAAATAGTACGAGCACGGATGGAGCCTGCCAATTGGAACGTATGCTCCATTGGGTGCCCGTTGGGGGGTCTCATTGGGCAATGGGCATCAAGAGGCTTATCGCAGACCGACGGTTGATAACTTGACTAACTTCCAGGTTGGCAGTGGGGTTTATCGCTCCTTGGCTCTTACCTCGAGTTTAGGTAACAGCGGCTAACTCCGCTGGCGGATCTCTGCTCCCGTCATCTCGTCCTCCTCATCTTTGAATTCATGTCGTCCCGCAGGGTTGCGCAGAATTGCCAGTTGATTCCATGCATGTCTGATCCGTCGCTGCCAACATGCGTCTAGTGCCCAAGGAGGTGTGTATTGTCTCGGAATGCGGTCCACTTTTGACCAATGGATGGGCCTTCAGTGGGCTAACATGGCAATTCCCTCCAACAGCTCGACAAACTTGCCATCTCCCAGCTGGGCTTCCTCGCTCAGAGGAGACTGGCCCGGGGAGTCAAGCTCAACTATGCTGAAGCCACGGTATCTTTCGCATTTCCCTCCCTCAGCAGCAATTGCGAGCCGAACATGGGCGCTGACCAAGTCGGCAGGCTCTCATCGCCAGCAACCTCCAGGAGCTCATCCGGGATGGTCAGCACACCGTCGCTGAGCTCATGGGCATTGGGTCCACCATGCTTGGCCGCCGTCACGTCCTCCCAGAGGTCTGCAGTACCCTCCATGAGATCCAGGTTGAAGGCACGTTTCCCTCGGGCACGTACCTCGTTACTGTGCACAATCCCATCAGCACCGATGACGGAGACCTGAACCGTGCCCTCTACGGGAGTTTCCTCCCCGTGCCGGACAATGATCTCTTCCCGCCCTCCGATCCGGCCGAGTATAAGCCGGCCAACCACCCTGGAGCCGTCATCACCGTCGAGGGCCAAGTGGCTATCAACGAGAACCGCAAGCGAATCAAGCTCAAGGTGACGAGCACAGGAGATCGCCCCGTCCAGGTCGGCTCGCACTATCACTTCATCGAGACGAACCCGCAGCTCGATTTTGATCGCGCCAAGTCGTACGGCTACAGGCTGGACATCCCCGCTGGCACCTCTGTCCGGTTTGAGCCTGGAGACACCAAGACGGTCACCCTTGTGGAGATTGGGGGTAACAAGGTCATTCGCGGAGGTAACCACCTGGCCACCGGGGGTGTCGAGCTCTGGCGCGTCGGCGAGATTGTGGAGAAACTGCAACAAGCCGGCTTCGCCCACACTCCCGAACCGACCGCCGATGCCTCGCTTCTTACCCCGTTTGTCATGGACCGCGTGGACTACAACACCATGTTTGGCCCCACGACGGGTGACATTGTTCGCTTAGGTACCACGGACCTATGGATTAAGGTCGAGCGTGACCTAACCCACTATGGCGACGAGTGCAAGTTCGGTGGCGGGAAGTCGCTGCGCGAAGGCATGGGCCAGGCTACCGGCCGTCCCGACGCCGATGTCTTGGATATGGTCGTCACCAACGCCCTCATCGTCGACTGGTCAGGCATCTACAAGGCCGATATTGGTGTCAAAAACGGCATCATTACGGCCATTGGCAAGGCAGGTAACCCAGACGTCATGGACGGAGTTACGCCCAACATGGTCGTGGGCAGCTGCACCGACGTAGTTGCTGGGGAGGGTAAGATCATCACTGCTGGTGGTATCGATACGCACATCCATTTCATCTGCCCCCAGCAGGCTGAAGAGTCTCTCGCGTCGGGAATCACCACCATGCTTGGAGGTGGCGTCGGACCAAGGTTAGCCACCAAACACATGCCTTGCTCTATTTTCAATGACATGGCTCACTAACAACCGTTTCAGTGCCGGTACAAGTGCCACTACGTGCACTCCTGGAAAGAATTATATGCGCCAGATGCTCCAGGCCTGCGATGGGTTACCCTTAAACATCGGTGTCACTGGTAAGGGCAACGACAGTGCCCCTGAGGCACTCCGTGAGCAGGTCAACGCTGGCGCCTGCGGTCTCAAACTCCACGAAGACTGGGGCAGCACGCCCGCCGCTATCGATACCTGTCTGAGCGTATGCGATGAGCTGGATGTCCAGTGCCTCATTCACACGGATACCCTCAACGAGTCGGGCTTCGTCGAGTCCACCATTGGCGCCTTCAAGAACCGCACTATCCACACATACCACACCGAGGGTGCTGGCGGTGGTCACGCGCCCGATATCATCTCGGTCGTCGAGCATCCCAATGTCCTTCCCTCATCCACAAATCCCACCAGGCCCTTCACACTCAACACCCTCGACGAGCACCTCGATATGCTCATGGTCTGCCACCATCTCTCCAAGAACATCCCCGAGGACGTGGCCTTTGCCGAGAGCCGCATCCGCGCCGAGACTATTGCGGCAGAGGATGTGCTTCACGACTTGGGCGCCATCAGCATGATGAGCTCCGACTCGCAAGCCATGGGCCGCTGCGGCGAGGTCATCCTGCGAACATGGAACACGGCGCACAAGAACAAGGTCCAGCGGGGCACCCTCAAGGAGGATGAAGGCACAGGGGCCGACAACTTGCGGGTCAAGAGATACATCAGCAAGTACACAGTCAACCCTGCCATCGCCCAGGGCTTCGGACATCTCATCGGCAGCATCGAGGTCGGAAAGCTGGCCGACATTGTCGTCTGGGACCCTGCCTGGTTCGGCACCAAACCTTCTCTCGTCATCAAGAGCGGTCTCATCGCCTCCGCGCAAATGGTAACGCCCACCCCCAATCCTCTGAATATTCTCCGGCCCCAAGCTGACCATATCCTCCCAGGGCGATCCCAACGCTTCCATCCCAACCGTCCAGCCCATCATTGCGCGCCCCATGTTCGCCCCCATGGTCCCGGAGACCAGCGTGCTCTTCGTCTCGGCCTCGAGCATCGAGACGGGCGCTATCGCCTCGTACGGCCTGCGGAAGCGCGTCGAGGCTGTCCGCGGGTGCAGAAACATTGGCAAGAGCGACATGAAGCACAACGACTCCATGCCCAAGATGAGGGTCGATCCGGAGGGCTACAAGGTCGAAGCGGACGGGGTCGTGTGCGAGGCGGAGCCGTCCAAGACTTTGCCGCTGTCGCAGGCCTTCTACGTCTACTGAGAGGCATGGTGCGGCAAAAGGAGAATGGCAGCTGCGTATCCTGGTCCCAATTAGCTTCAGAATTATTATAGCACTAGTCATATCCAGATATCCCAAGCACTTTGATACTTTTAGCACAATCTCAATCGCATCAATACAAATACGATACCATAGTCCACGCATGGGTATAATACTCAATCATTGCTATCATAATACTAGGTGAGGTCAAAGAAGAGACCTCGTGCTCGGCTCAAACATACAACTTATCAAAAGCCATGGACACACGCCGCGTGGCTCCATTCCCCATGTCCTGTGCTGGATATGCTCGCAGCCTCCCCTTGATCCGCCGGACCTCCTCCTACATAGAAAGAACCAGTACCTCGAACCCAGAATAGCCGCCCCAAACACCGAATCAAGATAAAACAAAGCATGCACATAGGTCCAAACCAGCATTCCGCATCCAATCGGCAGGGAACCAATATTGTCTCATTTGGACGACTTTTTTCCCTTTCGGCTCCTCGAACGCCGGGCGGCTCTTGCACCACTCCTGGAAGAGCTGCTCATCGAAGAATTACACGAGTCAGACGCCTAGGAGCTCTTAGTCTTCTTGCGACCAGACTTCTTAGGTTCTTCCGTCTCCACGGGCGGCTTGCCCGACGTCCGCCGGCGCTTCTTGTCCGGGCTGGCAGGGGGCGCAGGGGTAGAGATCTTGGACACGTCGGCGTCAGTGGCAACCTCGCTCTTACGCTTGCGGCCACCAGCATTCTTCTTCGGCGTCTTGGTCTCGGTCTCAACGGCCATGTCATTAACAGGCGCATGAGCGACCTGCTGCAGCTGCTGAGCGATGGCGTCCTGGTCGTTGGACGCGCCATCGGCTTGCTTCTTCAGATCAGGCATGGGGATCTCGTTGGCGTCAGCGTAGCGCTGGGCCTCCTCGTCGGTCATGTTCTTGGCATCCATGTTGCCGGCCTTGTAAGAATGGACCCTGGCGTTGTACAGGTGGAGGTTGTACTGGTAGGCACGGTTCCAGGCCTGAACAGGTCAGCATTCACTGCTCGAGCATTCGATAGGATGCAGGCTATAACTCACCACTTTCTCCTCGGCATTCATGGTTGCCCAGCGCCTCTGTCCCTCTTCCTGGACAGCTCCCTTCGGGGCATCCGGGCCAAGGTCATTAGCAATGATGGCGCGAGCGCTCTGCATGTACAGGAAGTAGGGTGTCAGGGGGCGCTTAGGGGCATCAGGGTCGTGAGTGCGCTTCTTGCGCTCCTTCTTTTCTTCAACAGGAGGAGCCATGTCGGCCATCGGGTGACCCATAAGCCCGGCGGCGGCATTCTCAAAGTTGGAGAGGAGGTCGCCCTGACCACCATCGGCGGTGGGCTCGCCAAGCAGCAGATTGGTCTGGCGGATGTAGTCCGTGGTGAAACTGCGCAGCAGCTCAAGAATGGTGGTGAGACGGCCCACAGCCTGGTACATGTTAGCACAGCATTCGTTACTGGAAAGCACTAAGTCATAGCAGTGAAGGTGAGGTTGGTGGCGGAGCTACCCCTGTTGACCCACTAGAGCTCGAAAGCTCCTCAGCTGCAATGCGTACGTGGGGCAAGCTCCGTGTAAACAAGAGCGCGTCCTGTGTACGTTGCGCGCGTGTTGGACAACGAGTAGAGAATTTTTCAAGGTTGCTTGACCTGAAGCTCCAGAAAGTGCATAGAAATGCATTTCAGACTTTAGACACGGACACTGGCCGGATTGAGACGCGATGGGTAGGAGCTTGAAAGTCTCAACCCATCCTCGCCTGAACCATCACCATAGCACCACGCGTCACCTCGATGGCAATCGCGCAAATACTTCCAATGAATGGGGACAATAGCGCCGGTTCTTTCCAGGTGCAGCGTGTGCGATGCATAGAGAAGGAGAACGTGTGAATATAGGGAGTCTTACCGAATCTCTAACCGTGACGAAACTCTCAGCGTCAACGGTCCGGCCAGGCTGGGGCTGCATCGAGGGAACGCCCACAGGCGGGGGAGCCTGCTGAGGCATCTGGACCTGAGGCATGAACTGCTGCTGCTGCTGAGGCCGATGCTGATGCTGATGCTGCATGGGCATGCCTTGAGGAGGCATGCCAGTGGGCATCATGGGCTGGGGAGGCATCTGGGGAGCGGCGGCGACGGGCGCAGGCACCTTGTTCTTGTCCTCGGCGGCCTTCTTGGCAGAGGGACGCGGCATGACGGCTAACAGTGGTGGAGTAATACCTGTATAAATGGACGGTATGAATGCGACGTTGGAGGTTTGGTGGCGAGATGCTGTGCTGTTGCGGTCCACTGGTGTCCTGGGCGCTGGGTGTGACGCGTGCGGATCAGTTGTTTTGACAGCAGCGAGCCTGGAGGCGCTGGCGGGGGGAGTTGGGATGGTGAGTGCTGGTGGAAGCTGCGCTGGAACAGTGGAAGGGCTGTTCGCGCGATGAGTTGAGCGTGAGTGGGCAAGGGTTATATGAGATTTTTGCAGCGCGTCGTTGTAGCAGGCTCTGGCGTTGTTGTGCACTGAGATGCCTGCGAACAGCGATGCGGTGGATTTAGTTGAGGTGTTTTGGGGGGGAGAATGGAGGAACGAGGTGCTGAAGGGACGCGGGGGGGGAGAGAAAATCTCGGGGGCTGGGTGATTTTGTACCACGGGACGCCTGTGTGCAATCAGCACCTCAGCCCGCCCACCAGCATCAGCGACCAGCACCCGGCCTCCAGACCCTCTGACCAGTCAGGCCACTCAGGCGGCTCGCACAGCGCCCAGGCTGGGTCCGCTTCAGGTGGTCGCGCGCGCATGTGGCAGTTGCACTGCTGCAGTGCCCTGCAAGCCTCTGGCCCTGGCTGGATTCGAGCCTTGCCTGAACTGCCCAGGCTACGGCCACCTGTGCAGACCATCGACCCCGCTCGCCCCCAACCTGGAACCTAAACAGCGCCCAGCCTCTGCCAGAGGATGCATGCGCCGTGAAAATTTCCTCTTTCCCCGCCGCCGGACGCCAGATGGGCAACGCAACCTGGAACTTGGGAGGTTAGGCGGTCGTGACCTGCTGTTTGGTGGCCCCCATTTCTCGTCCACGTCCCCAAAACAACGCACCACATAACAGTCCTCTGATTTTCCCGCCAGCCCCCAGCCAGGACATCGCCCAGTGGTTCACCACAGGCGTCTTTCTGTCTTCAGCGCACCTACGAGTACTAATAAAAGGGTGAGAGACCCGAGCTGAGCGTGCACAAGGATCCACGACGATTCCTACAGCGCTGGCCTCCCATCACACCCAAAACACGCCGGGCCTCAGCGACCACAACGTCCACTTCCACAGAGCCCGAAAGAACAACGGTAGTGGTTTCTGTTGGCTCCCCAACTTGCGAGTCTCACAGAGCCCCGTTCACTTGGAGCTGGTCGCCCACCCACCCGTCCTCCAGTCAGACCACCCGCAAACTTGACTGCACTATTCCAACGCCCACCTGTCCGATCTGTATCCAGCGCATTGCTTGAGGGGACCCCGCATCTACTCACCTTTCTAGTTAATACTTCCAAACTACCTAGCTGGTCTCGAGCGTCCGTAGAATCTGACTGTAGTGTCAGTGAGGCATGATGTTGAAACTAATGACCCGCTTGCCGCAGCCTTAATACTAATATCGAAAGCCTATAGTAGTAGTATATGTCTATCGTACGTGGAGTGGCCAGTGTCCAAACAGCTCTTAGATGTCACCAGAAGACGCCCGTAATTCATCGGTGGCAGTGCACCAGCTCGAGGACGGAACTGGGCGCTTATGTGCTCCCTGGCAGGCCAATGGCTCAGCGTGGTGCTGCCGTTGCACCGACTCCGCCCGTAGAGGTCGGGTGTAAATCTCAGCACGGTGGGAGTTTCAGGTCCACCCCTCACTGTGGGTGAGCTCGACCTCAAGCTAGCAACCTGGAACGCCGCAGTGAACCTCCTCTCACAGGCACAGGCAACCTTCAGTTTCAACACGCCTGATCAGTAATGGTACGGTGCCAGTGGGCTCCCCGTTGCATAACTTGGGCGCTAATCAACGCTGGAGTCCCGTCCCGTCGTTGGCCTGAAGTTAGCCTGTGTTTCATCGAATCCTTCCGTACATCGCCTGCCGGGAAACATCTTGGCTGGGGAGCTCATCTGGCGGCTCCAGGGTAGTGTTTTCTGTGGGAGCTCGGATTCGGCTGGCTGTACCCAAGACGGTTGTTTTTTGCGATGGTGGCTGTCGCAGGCGTCATTTCGATGTTCGACTTATCTTGCTTGCCACGATTTATCTGCTTTCGTCAAGAGAGTTTCCCTTCATCCGTTCTTGGGCTCAAATCTGGTGGGTGGTGTTGTTCTGCCTCCAACACTCAACGCATGCATGACGTTCGCTCACCATCGGTCATATTGGAACATCTGATGAAAATACTGATTATTTGTACTTCATGAGCAATTTAAAAAAGCGAGTGCTCCAATAGCACACACCCCTAACCAAGGCGGTTCACCGCATTCTGTTTACGCCAAAAGCCACACGGGTGAAGGTGATCTCGTATGTACTACTAGTGAGGGCAAGCTGCGAATGAAGCTCAGAATGGACTCGGAATCTCCAATTCCAGCGGTGACCGTTATTTAGATCCTTGGTTTAAAGTTACGGGTACTATTATTAGTGCCGTAAGCTTTAACGGCAACTGGCCGGCACCTCAAGCGGCCAAACCACGGGTTTCTCAGTCCGATTATGGGATTCCTGCAGCTGGTTACTACTCAGCCATGAGGCGAATATCGACCTGCCCCTCCAAACCGGCAGGGCCCAAAGCTCCCCCTCTTCGGCCAGGTCGGATGGAGGGGTTGGCGGGACTGGGAGAGACCCGCGTCGACACCACGAGGGGTACTTGCGATTGGGCGGTCACACCAGCCTGGCTCGTGTACCGAGACCCTGTCCCCACCCTGGGGTTTCATCGCGGGTTCGTGAGCCCCTCCAGTCTCCCAATTGTTGCTGAGCTCCAAGCCCAAACTCATGCACCGGCGCCGCATTGCCGGCTTGTGACGGCGACCTCACAACTCGACTGGCTGCCCGCGATCCCAGTTCCATCGTACTGGAGCCGCACTATGGCGAGAACATAACCCCCGGGACGCGCGTCGGCTGGTTCCATTGGGTTACTCCTGTACCTGGTCGTGTGGTCTGGAGAGCTCCTGAAGCTGTCCACCAGCTCTCTCTGCCCAGCAACGTGAAAGCTAGCTTCGACGTCACCTGTTTATTAGCTCCAGCTCTGCCCCTCCTTTTGCTGCCCAGACAAAAGCGACCTCATCCCCCTCTCCCGCTTCTCCTCCCATCTTCCCCCGAAATATTAGCGAACCACCTGGGTGCCTTGCGTTGCCTTCCAGTTGTCATCTCTTTTCATATTCGTCTTGAGGGCGTCCTTGGATTATACGCTTGGATCGTCTATTGTTCAAACTGAAGCACTGGGCTCGCCGCCACGATGCTCCGCTTCGCCGTTTTTCTCTTCCTCGCCTGGGCCATCACGCCCGCGGCCGCCTTTGGTGCTGGTAACATTGCCTCCATTGCCAAGATTGAGGGCACCAACTGTAGGTTGAACCGTCGCGTTCTAACCGAGTCAGCTGCTAATAAGTCCGGGCTTCAGGGCGCCATGGTGATATCGAGGACGTCCTTCTCAGTCTTGCCGCCGCCCAGGCCTACAACGGCGGCAAGAAGTTCTCCAAGCTCATGGTGAAGCAGACCTACTTTGGCAACTGGGCCCGTGACTACTCCCAGGCCATCGATGTTGGCACGGTCAAGTCCGTCTCGGCTGAAGCTATCCGTCTCCTCCTCTGCGTCCTCGGCTTCATGACCTTCGGCTATGGCTCTGGCGAGTTCGAAGTCACCAGCGAAAGACTTGGCTGCTACCGACCCGAGGAACACATTGACAACCCCAAGAACTACGCCGATAACGAGGATGCCCGTCAGTACGACCGCCGCCTCCGTGGGCCTGTTGACGAGGAGGTCGAGCTCGCCATTGATCCCGAGACTGGAATGAAGAACTACATTGCGAACGAGCGTGTTGGCATCATGACCTCGGCCCAACTCCTCCGAAAACTCCTCGGCCGCTGCATTGAGCTCGGCCGGAAGTACAAGGATAGTGGAAGAGACAAGGACCTCTACGAGTCTCTGCGCCTGCTCGGAACAGGCCTCCACTGCCTTGAAG
The DNA here is from genome assembly GCA_016490725.1 of Amphichorda felina. Lineage (NCBI taxonomy): Eukaryota > Fungi > Ascomycota > Sordariomycetes > Hypocreales > Bionectriaceae > Amphichorda > Amphichorda felina. The sequence goes on along the minus strand of JAEMHR010000002.1, from coordinate 2,771 downwards.
GTCCGTCTTGCCGAGCCCAAGAGTCCGTGTTCTTCACAGTAAGGTTGCTGACAATGCTCTGCAGACTTCTTCGCTCACAGCAACTACTGCGAACTGGCTCTCATTGAGATTGGCGAGAAGGACGTCTTTCCCCATGTTGGCCGGGACACTCAGATCGAACTCGAGGGAGCCAAGGGACCTGTTTATCCCATCGTCACGTACGTCGACCTCTTAGGATCAATCCAATAGATCTAGCGCAATACTGATTTTTGTCTAGGGGAACCTTTGGCGGAGTTGACTTCCTCCACAGTGTGACTGGCGAAGGTAGGCAATTCTCATAGTACTGCCTTTGGGCGTTAGGCTAACGGCAAGATAGTCTCTGACAAGCTTACTCAAAGTGAACTCGATGAGCTGAAGGGTACTCTTGATGAGAGCAAGAACGCCGACACCAGCATGCTGCGTGACCTTCTCGACAAGATCCCGGACGGGTTCTTTGGAGATAAGCATGAGAGCGACAAGGTCAACGAGCTCCAGTCTAACGCTAATGCTGCTGAGATGGAGAACATGTCCATCTCGCCCCGCGAGCCTGAGGAACTCACCCAGTATGTTCAGCAGGCTTTCCAGCAGGTCCAGCCCGCCATCGAGTTCCACGATGAGATCATGAAGGGCATCACCGCCGCCGTGGAGAAGATCCCCGTCCTGCCCAAGGTCATTGAGCAGCTCGAGGAAGAGCTGTCGCGCTTTGTCTTCTCCATCATTGCGCCCTACATCGTTCCCCTCATCAACAACATCAAGAATGAGCTCATGACCGGCTCCAGCGAGATCATTCACTCCTCCGAGGAGGAGCAGCACATCGTCTTCAATGACGACAGCTCGACTGATCCCACCCACTCGATGCTGGCCAAGGACCACTTCTCGAACGTGAGTGGAACCAATAATCGATGTACAGCCGTGTACCCCTAACAAATGTCCTAGATCCTCAATGAGGTTGCTGGCCAGTGTGCCGCCAAGACGGTTCACTGGGTTGTTCCCCAGATCATGGAGGCCATTGATGACGACGGGGTCGACATCGACAGCTTGCTTACACGAATCATTTCCGGCGTCATGCACCACCCCGCTCAGCGGGACCATGGCGAGGATGGCGCTCACGAGGGCCGCCGCCGCATCTACCAGTCTATGAAGGAGTGGTGGCGCGAGCTGGGCCAGGGCCGGCGCGAGGAGTACCGCCAGAAGCTGTCCCGCGATGGTGTCCTAAATGGCGAGAACCACAAGGAGGGCGTGCACGACACCGGCCATGGCCACGGGTGCAACGGCAAGCTCAAGATGCAGAAGCTGTATGGCCAGCCCGAGACTATGGAGGACAAGATTGCTGGAAAGGCTGCCGAGGTGATCATCGGGGGGGCTACCAGCGCCCTTGCCGATAGCTTTGGTGGGGGTGGTAAGAAGGATGATAGTGGTCTGGGCGGCATCCTTGGTGCTGCTGGCTCATTCCTTAGCGACGCTCTTGGCGACGACCAGAAGAGGGAGAGCCGCTCTCGCCGCAGTGATGATGATGATGAGCGCCCCAAGTCCCGCCACTCCAACGACTATGAGCGCAAGGAGCGTCGCCGCCACGACGACGAGGAAGAGTCTTACGGCGGCAGCCAGCGCTACCAGCAAGAGGAGAGGCGTCACGAGTCCTCGTCCTATGGCCGTGGAGAGGCGGCCGAGTATGAGAGCGGTGGCTATGGTCGCGGCGAGGCGGCCGAGTACACGAGCGGTGCCTATGCGCAAGTCGAACGCCAACAGAGTAGCTATGGAGATCGCTATGGAGAGCCTGAACGCCAAGAGAGCAGCTACGGAGGTGGTGGCTATGGCGGCGGCGGATACGGCCAGTCCCAGCGCGAGGAGAGCGGCTACGGCAGCGGCGGATATGGCCGCTCCCAGCGCGAGGAGAGCAGCTACGAGAGCGGTGGCTATGGTCGTGAGGACTCCGGCTACGGCGGCGGGTACGCTCAGCGCAGCGAGGAGAGCAGCTATGGAGGTGGCTACGAGCGCCGCGAGGAGGGAGGCTATGGAGGAGGGGGCTACTCCCAGGAGCACCGTCGCCAGAAGTCTAACGACTCGGACGAGGAGAAGCGACGCCGCCACCACCACCGCAAGAACTCTAGCGATTCCGATGAGGAGAAGCACCACCGTCGTCGCAAGAGCGGCTCGGACGACGAGCGTGACCTCGCGTATGGACGCGGCGGTGGCGAATACAGCCAGGGCGGCTATAGCCAGGGCGGCTATAGCCAGGGTGGTTATGGCGGCGGCGGCGGTTATGGAGGCGGCGATAGCTACGGTGGAGGCGGCTATGGACAGCAAGGCTATGGACAGCAAGGCTATGGCTATTAGACTGGCCTGTCATGTATATCATTGACTGTGCCGGGGCGGCGGCGTGTAGAGTGTTGATTAGGCAACACGGTGATGAGATGACGACATATCCAGTTTGAGACGGGCCTGATAGTATGAAGCTATGGGTGAGTGTATACCATTATCTCGTTCGCAAAATCGACGTCGCATTAGAATGAAATTGGAAGTCAACCTGGATGTCTCTCTGGGCGTTGTTCCCCTGCTGGAATGTGGATGCACCACGTGCGTCGGTTTGAGCTTTTGACCACCTTGATGGCCGCAGTGAGACAATAGATTCGTCGAAATCAAAATGACGATTGATTGGACTGGATCCCTCCCTCAACTGGAAAGAAAGGGGGGGGGGGGGGGGGGTGTTGAGGTCGTCCTCAGCTCTGATGTGGTCTCAGCTTTTCCCAACC